>CM074737.1:119935157-120667370 GCA_037367245.1 Phrynocephalus guinanensis | reverse complement strand
GCAGACACATTATAATCTCCAAAGTTTGTTAAATCTGTCCCCTTCTGATTGACAGTTCAGCATTTCTATTCCTAGCAATGAAGCAATTACCCTGTTAAATCATGTCAAGTACACCTGCTTTTCTTTTTCTTTTTTTTTTCTTTTTTAAAGCGCTGGTTGTCCAAATCTTTCTGAGATTAAAACAAAGTTTTATGTCCATCTCCTCTTTGTGGAAACTGTGAAACAAAACGTTGATTGCAAAAATTCATTCTGGGTTCCAGGCCTTTGGGAAAATTACTTTTGAGGGATGTACAATGTGGCAAAAAGGGTTAAAACAAGTATGAATATTTATGACTCTGATTTGAATAGCCAATCACCAAGCTGGTGGGAGGGGCTAAGAATGTTATATATTGGAACGTAAGGGGTGATGGACAGTTCAGTTTGAGAGTTGAGTTAAGTTCAGTTTGTGTTCAGTTTGGGTTAGAGCTGAGAGGAGTTCAGTTAAGAGAACTGAGAGTCAGTTAGATTGTCAGTTGGTCAGGTGGGACCTGCCACTGAAAAGGGTCTGGTTTATAAAAGAAATATATTATTATAAGAATTCAAGTTTGCAGTACAATAACATTGGCTAAAGCTATCATAACACTGAGCATCTAATTGTAAACCAATAAATCTTTCATGTTTGTTTTAAAACTATATTACTTGGTGTGACTCTCTCTCTCTCAAATACATATAAGTGTCCGGTAAATCTGGTGGTGGCAGCGAGTGAAAACCCAGTGTGTGAAAGGGGCACGTCACATACAGTTCCCAGAATCCCCTAGCCAGCAAGGCTGGAGATTGGGGCCATGGTAGTCTACCAGAGGCAATGTTTCAAAATTTTGCAGGGGGTCTAGCTCCCTGATCTCTAGCAATGGGGCCACTTGTGTGATGGTACAACCTGCTTCCTTGTTTTCTCATCCTTGGCTTGGAGCTTCAAAGTACCCATTTATTTGGGCAGCTGCATGGCTTCAGGAACCCTTGACTGGCAGAGGGTGGTCTGCACAGAAGTCCCCCCCCCCTTTGAATGGCTGATGGTGGGCTCCACTGCATTCAGCTGCTCATACCCACTGTCACACACAGATGAGGATCACTTGGTTAGATAAACATTTTGCAGCACTGAGTGTGTCACAGGTGGACACACTCAGTCTTGCTACTTCTCTCTGCCCTAAGCACAGATTCCCAGACTGAACAGTGCACCTAAATACATGTTTTTTTAAAAAAGACAGGTCTCAGTTTTAGGCCTAACAGCTGCCTAAAAAGCTTAGAAAAAGTAACTTTTTTGGAGGACATCCCCCAGATGTTTCTAATAACCTGGCTATCCTTGTGAGGAAGTTGCAATCCATAAAGGGAATACGAACATTCATTGATACAAGAATCAAGTGAGAAACCTGTGGGCCATGTTTACACACCAGAAGTTGAGCATTGTTCAACAGGTAAGTGGATACTGGATAGCTTCCACCTGAAAGCTTATGGGGTTCTGAAAGAGCCCCTTTTACCTCCAATCCATTCACCCTCCCCCTCACCCTGCCATTTAAATCTATAATCTATATGCATGCTCCTGCACCATTCAACATCTCCCTCGTTGACCACAAGGCAGGAGAAAGACAGACCAAGTTTCCCCAAAGCTTGGAATGATGGCAGTGAGGAAATGGACACCCTTCCCCTCAGGGGCAGAAGAAGAACCTGAACCAGATGATATTCCCTTTCCACCATCACGTCACACTGTAGGACTCCCATATCAGTTGGGGATTGGTTCCAAGCTGCACATGGATACTGAAAATGTTGTTTCCACAGGCATTACTAGAATGGGCCACCAGTGGGTGTCAGAGACCATGCTATGTGTTCTTCACTGCCAACTTCCTAGTGTGGTGTCTGGCTTCCTCTAATGGCCAGTTCTGGTAATGCATGTTAAAATATTTTTTTTCTGAGTACCCACCCCCTTTACCTTACTATATATTGAGTGTTTGCTATTATCTGCAGATTTCAGTACCTACGCCCCCCCCCCCGAAACCAATGCCCAATGGATACAGGGGTCCTACTGTAAGTTAGTTAGTTAGTTGGTTAGTTAGTTAGTTAGTTAGTTAGTAACATCTGTAGGCTGCCTTTCTCTCAATGAAAGGACTCAAGGAAGGCAGATCACAACATTGAAACACTGATACATTGAAACAAGTAGCAAAATTATGCATTAAAAATGAATTAAACCATAATAAAAATTCAGAATATAATAAATGATTAAAATGACATAACACTTTAAAAACAAGCATGCTAAATTAAACCAGTGTGCAGTAAGCTGTTAAAAACTGGCCTAAAGAGGTGGGTCTTCAAGTATTGGCAGAAGGACAAAAGGGAGGGGGGGGCAGCCTGATCTCCCAAGGGAGAGCATTCCATCACCACTGAGAAGGCCATCCGTCATCTCTCCATCAAGGCTGCCAAGAAGGCTCTTATAGGGAGATATTGTTCTTCAGTAGCATAACATCCCATCCCCAGTAACTGCAAATCGAAACTAGTATGTGCAGCTTGCATTTATAATATGTTTTCTTTTAAAATAATAGAGGCATAACAATACCGTTGTAGAAGAACAGAAGGCTGGTAACACTGGGCTATTTCAAATGGGGGGGGGGATTCCACCCACACTTTCTCCCTCTAAACCACAAAGAATCATGGAGCTTACTAAGATATGTGTCAGAATACTCCTTCTAAAAACTACTTCTCTTAACACTATTTATGCTTAGGTAATCTTTGATTGATTTTTTTTTTAAATCAAGAAGAGGAAAATACTGGAGCAATTCTGGAGGGTTTTTTTGTGTGGGGGATGGATAATTAATTGAAAGGCTAACTGAATCGTGACTGTATTACCAGTAATACATTTGCTTAATAGTTATTTTCTGGCTGATAAACCAGTGACAAAGGTACAGTAAAACAGTTAAGAAAGGAGTAACAGCATCACTATTTAGGTGTGAGTGAGAATTGTAAGGAATTTCTAAAAGGCATTTGCACAGGCATTCTTCATGTGTCATGCTAATCTCTTGCCAATTCTAACTGGGAAAGGAAGTATGATTTAGTTTTGTACTATGCGTTTTTGCAATAGTTTGCAAAGTGCAGTATCAATATTGGCCACAAGGGGGAACACAAGAGCATTTCCTTACATTTTTCTGGTTGACAAGAGGTTCACATTTGCAGCAAACATTCAGTAAGCCTTTTCTGTGGGATATCATCAAGGAGTGCCAAACCACCCTGTTGTACACCTCCAGTTTTAATGTGATTTCTCACATTAAAGCAGGAAATGGAGCAGTAGCTGGCTTGCTGTGCCAGCCAATCCTGGGAGGTTTCCTGTTCCCAGTGATGGCACCAGGGTCAGGGCTGCAGAGTCCTCTTCTGCTCAAAATACAACAAAATTTGAGCCCCTGGAGTTGCCCCAGGTCCCCAGCCTGGCAGCCAGGAACGGGTTCCAGCACTGGCCAGGCAGTGGTGTCATTCTTACCTGGGGGAGCAGCTCTGGTGACATGTCCACCAGGTCATTAGGAGATCTGGAGTCTGCTGTCATCAGTATGCTGATGACACGCAGCTCTATCTCTCCTTCTCCACCTCTGCAGTTGAGGCTGTACAGACCCTCGACATGTGCCTGGATGCGATTATGGAATGGACCAGGACCAACAGACTCAAACTCAACCCACAGAAGACTGAGGTTATGTTCTTTGGGGCTTCCTCTTCCGGATTTCGAGGCCCTCTCCCTAGTCTGGAGGGTGTTTCCCTCTAGCTAGCGGACAGTGTCCAGAATCTGGGTGTGGTCCTGGACCCGGCTCTCTCCATGGAGGCCCAGGTGGCTGCCGTGTCCAGGACCACCTTTTTCCATCTTTGACAAATTGCCCAGATTCGCCAGTATCTGGATGAGGACTCCCTGAGAACTGTTGTGCAAGCGCCTGTGATCTCGAGAATAGACTATTGCAACGGTCTCTACGTGGGGTTGCCCTTGACTCTTGTTCGGCGACTTCAGCGGGTGCAGAATGCGGTGGCCAGACTGGTGGCAGGTGTGCGTTGTCATGACCACTAACCCTAACCTTCCCCTCAGGGGCAGAAGAAGAACCTGAACCAGATGATATTCCCTTTCCACCATCACGTCACACTGTAGGACTCCCATATCAGTTGGGGATTGGTTCCAAGCTGCACATGGATACTGAAAATGTTGTTTCCACAGGCATTACCAGAATGGGCCACCAGTGGGTGTCGGAGACCATGCTATGTGTTCTTCACTGCCAACTTCCTAGTGTGGTGTCTAGCTTCCTCTAATGGCCAGTTCTGGTAATGCATGTTAAAATATTTTTTTCTGAGTACCCACCCCCTTTACCTTACTATATATTGAGTGTTTGCTATTATCTGCAGATTTCAGTACCTACCCCCCCCCGAAACCAATGCCCAATGGATACAGGGGTCCTACTGTAAGTTAGTTAGTTGGTTGGTTAGTTAGTTAGTTAGTTAGTTAGTAACATCTGTAGGCTGCCTTTCTCTCAATGAAAGGACTCAAGGAAGGCAGATCACAACACTGAAACACTGATACATTGAAACAAGTAGCAAAATTATGCATTAAAAATGAATTAAACCATAATAAAAATTCAGAATATAATAAATGATTAAAATGACATAACACTTTAAAAACAAGCATGCTAAGTTAAACCAGTGTGCAGTAAGCTGTTAAAAACTGGCCTAAAGAGGTGGGTCTTCAAGTATTGGCAGAAGGACAAAAGGGAGGGGGGGCCCAGCCTGATCTCCCAAGGGAGAGCATTCCATCACCACTGAGAAGGCCATCCGTCATCTCTCCATCAAGGCTGCCAAGAAGGCTCTTATAGGGAGATATTGTTCTTCAGTAGCATAACATCCCATCCCCAGTAACTGCAAATCGAAACTAGTATGTGCAGCTTGCATTTATAATATGTTTTCTTTTAAAATAATAGAGGCATAACAATACCGTTGTAGAAGAACAGAAGGCTGGTAACACTGGGCTATTTCAAATGGGGGGGGGGATTCCACCCACACTTTCTCCCTCTAAACCACAAAGAATCATGGAGCTTACTAAGATATGTGTCAGAATACTCCTTCTAAAAACTACTTCTCTTAACACTATTTATGCTTAGGTAATCTTTGATTGATTTTTTTTTTTAAATCAAGAAGAGGAAAATACTGGAGCAATTCTGGAGGGTTTTTTTGTGTGGGGGATGGATAATTAATTGAAAGGCTAACTGAATCGTGACTGTATTACCAGTAATACATTTGCTTAATAGTTATTTTCTGGCTGATAAACCAGTGACAAAGGTACAGTAAAACAGTTAAGAAAAGAGTAACAACATCACTATTTAGGTGTGAGTGAGAATTGTAAGGAATTTCTAAAAGGCATTTGCACAGGCATTCTTCATGTGTCATGCTAATCTCTTGCCAATTCTAAGTGGGAAAGGAATTATGATTTAGTTTTGTACTATGCGTTTTTGCAATAGTTTGCAAAGTGCAGTATCAAAATTGGCCACAAGGGGGAACACAAGAGCATTTCCTTACATTTTTCTGGTTGACAAGAGGTTCACATTTGCAGCAAACATTCAGTAAGCCTTTTCTGTGGGATATCATCAAGGAGTGCCAAACCACCCTGTTTTACACCTCCAATTTTAATGTGATTTCTCACATTAAAGCAGGAAATGGAGCAGTAGCCGGCTTGCTGTGCCAGCCAATCCTGGGAGGTTTCCTGTTCCCAGTGATGGCACCAGGGTCAGGGCTGCAGAGTCCTCTTCTGCTCAAAATACAACAAAATTTGAGCCCCTGGAGTTGCCCCAGGTCCCCAGCCTGGCAGCCAGGAATGGGTTCCAGCACTGGCCAGGCAGTGGTGTCATTCTTACCTGGGGGAGCAGCTCTGGTGACATGTCCACCAGGTCATTAGGAGATCTGGAGTCTGCTGTCATCAGTATGCTGATGACACGCAGCTCTATCTCTCCTTCTCCACCTCTGCAGTTGAGGCTGTACAGACCCTCGACATGTGCCTGGATGCGATTATGGAATGGACCAGGACCAACAGACTCAAACTCAACCCACAGAAGACTGAGGTTATGTTCTTTGGGGCTTCCTCTTCCGGATTTCGAGGCCCTCTCCCTAGTCTGGAGGGTGTTTCCCTCTAGCTAGCGGATAGTGTCCAGAATCTGGGTGTGGTCCTGGACCCGGCTCTCTCCATGGAGGCCCAGGTGGCTGCCGTGTCCAGGACCACCTTTTTCCATCTTTGACAAATTGCCCAGATTCTCCAGTATCTGGATGAGGACTCCCTGAGAACTGTTGTGCAAGCGCCTGTGATCTCGAGAATAGACTATTGCAACGGTCTCTACGTGGGGTTGCCCTTGACTCTTGTTCGGCGACTTCAGCGGGTGCAGAATGCGGTGGCCAGACTGGTGGCGGGTGTGCGTTGTCATGACCACATCGCCCCAGTACTGGCCTGCTTGCATTAGCTGCCCGTTGCGTCCCGGATAAGATTCAAGGTCTTGGTTTTAATTTATAAAACCCTCCATGGCTTGGGACCTGAATACCTGGCAGAGCGAATCTCTCAAAGGTCAACTGAGGCCCGATCAACCAGAATGTCACGGGCGCATTCGCTTCAGGTGGCCACACCCAGCGAGGCACGGAAAATGGTGACCTGCAACTGAGCCTTCTCTGTGGCTGGCCCTGTACTATGGAACCATCTCCCGAGTGAGCTGTGCCTTGCACAGTCCCTGCCAGCCTTCAAAAAGGCCTTAAAGACCTGGCTTTTTTGTGAGGCGTTTGGCGACTGTTAATTTTTCTTTCTTTCGCCCTGCCGTCCTGTTACTCATTTTTCTTTCCACTCTGCTGTCCTGTCATTGATTTCTTTTGTTGTTGTTTTATTTAGTTTGTTACTTTGGTACTGTTTTATTCTGTTGTGAACCGCCCGGAGTTCCTCTGGAAGACGGGCAGTGTAAAAGTGTTAAAATAAATAAATAAATAAATAAATAAATAAATAAATAAATAAATAAATAAATAAATAAATATAAGTAAGGACTCTGCTGCCCCAGGCCCTGTGCTGTCAGTAGCTGGGAAGCCTCCCAGCGCTGGCATGCGAGCAACAGACGCTCTGATGCAATTTGAAAAGGTGCAAATCGATGCAATTTCTAAATTGCACTGGGACATGCCTTGTGTACAGCAACAAGAATCGCTGTGATTATTTATCTTTGGGTTTTCCTCAAGGTGTGCTACACCCCTGATGAGCATGGACCAAATAGTGAGTCAATAACACATGACTACATGTCTGGTCAAAGCAAAAATCATGGCCACAGAGTAGTAATGAGTACTTCAGTAAATAACCTTTAAAATGCTAACTCTGAGCTCTGACTTTGCTCTTGACAGTTGTCCTCAAATCAAGCCTCCCCAATTTCTAACCTCAAGTCAGGGGCCACCCCAGAAAACTTTCAGAACTGTGAAGGGTACAGATTTTCTTGTGTAACAGGATCACTGGATCCAAATATTATAATGCCCAACAATGCAAAATGTTTCACCTCCTTATTTATTTATTTATTTATTTATTTATTTATTTATTTATTTATTTATTTATTTGCTTGCTTGCTTGCTCGCTCGCTTGTTTGCTTGCTTGCTTGCTTGCTAGTTGGCTCTGGCAGGTTGATTCCCCCACAATGCTTCCTTGACAGGATCTGGACCAGATGATTCATAGGATCCCATTAATTTTTTTTTCCGCCATCTATACATGTGTCACCACTATTGTTGCTGTGCTGCGACCATAAGCCTAAATGCTAAGATGCCCTAGTTGTTTTAAATGCTGTTTTTATTGTTGTCGTTGTTTTTGTATTGTTGTTTAACTTGTTTGTATTATATTGTATTGCTTGCTGACTCGTTCAGCTGTTTGGAAGCCGCCCAGAGTTCCGTCCTGGAAGATGGGCGGGGTAAACATCCAATAAATAAATAAGTAAATAAATAAATTGTTTAAGATCTGATATTAAGATGTAAAAGCAGAAGGCTGCCTGTAGCTAATGATTTTAAATCACAATTTTTACAAACAAGATACGATTGCTAGTTTCATTAAGGCCCTGGTCTCACTACGGTTATCTGTGCATCTTAAATTGATGCATACAATTTTTTTGGGCAGTCACATGACGTTTGATGTGCGGTTAGTGCCTCAACGACAGGGGAGTATTTTACTTCTCTGCGTCCATCCCGACTTGCTTACTGCCCATCTTTTCCCTGTTTTCCCCTTGTGGCGAATACCTGCGTTGCAGCCAGGTAGCGGGCTTTCTTCTTAAAATCGATTGTAATTGCAGGCAGAAAGCCAGTAAAAATTGTGCCAGCATGCCGGTATGTCACCAATTCAGTAGCCTAAATGATTACCAAGGCAGAACTACAGGGAGTGGCAGAAAAAGGGGTACGAATCTAATTGGTGCAAATTTTCTGGGGTTGCACCTCCTTTGAGACGTTTAAAAAGTGCACATCAATAACAGAAGTATTTTAACACAACCCCTTATGGTGGTACAAAAACTGCGGTTAAAGGGCACTTCTGGGGGCGTGGTCGGCCGGGGTACCAAAATACTGCTCTTCAGCGTGTAGGCACGAAGTTTTGCTGTGCAGTCTTTCGCAGCGAAAAGAGCAGCAAAATCGTCGTGAGACCGGGGTCTAAGTGTGTTTAACAATCTCATGCACTAAACTGCATATATGCTGGGGGTGGGGTGGGGGTAGAACTATTATCACACAGCCAGTCACCCCTCTGTTAATTCACTGCACAGTGATGTGTAGTTAGGAGCCACAATTCCTACAGTATTTATGATGCCTTCCTTTGTATTTACCAAGGAAAAACTGGACTTAGCCAATTTAACTTGTATAAACAGAACAAAAGCATTGAAAACCAATTTTCCATATTTTGAATTTAATTTTGTCATCACTTATTATGTATAACTCAGGATTGCAAAATAAAAAATAAAGGCAAGATAAATTAATGAAATCTAGGCATGACAGAATTCCTAATGCTTAGCTAAGCCACATTATTTATTTATTTATTTATTATGGGACTTATATACCGCCCGTCTTCCTGGTGGGGAACTCCAGGCGGTTTACAACAATTAAGGGAACAACAAATTGCATAGACTAATGAAAGTAAACAAATAAAAACAACAGATGCAGGATATAGCAATGGCGATGGCGGGGGGGGGGGAAAAAAAAATCAACCAAACGCCTCCCGGAAAAGAAGGGTTTTCAAAGCCTTCCGGAAGGCAGGCAGGGACTTAGGGTGGAAAAATGTGAATCAAATGAAGAGTTAGCATTAGGGGTGCAGGTAAGGTTTGGTCTAGCTAGGTCTTATTTTCCCCAAATCTACTGAGAATTCCAGCATCCCTCCTTAACAGGGCCTCATTCATTCACAGTAAATCAATTTTTACTGTTCTTCAACATGGTTGGTTTGCTGAAAAAATGTATATAATTTATTTTTCATGTTTTGCTCTTATGCATTACATTGAATGCAACAGAAATCTTCCCAATGCAAAATGCAACCAATTTGCTGGGACTTCTTTTGCCCAGATGTTTTTTGCCTGTTTTTTTTAAATTGTGTATGGAAAGTAGATAAAACAGGAGAGACTACACTTCTACAACCAACAGTGCCATCAAACACTTGCCATTTTGGTTTAGCTCTGTGTGAAAACGACAACGAAATATGAGACAGAGAGGCCACAGTATCCTGTCCTGAAGAAGATTAACAAGGCACACTCTTGAAAAGCCATCCCTGAGTATCAATATTAACAAAAATTCAAGGCTGATTTTTGAAGGACAGTTTATTTCCTTGCGTGAATTTGTTCAGTAAAAACAGGTACCAATTTTCTTCCAATGAAAGATGTCTTGGTCACAAAGTATCCTTGAAATGACCTTCAGTGGCTTGAAAAAAGTTTGAAAAAGTTTCTGTCCTAAAGGATAAATGAAAGACCTAATTCTATACAATAATGTACAAGACTTGCCAAAACCCACCAGCAGTTCTATGTGCCCCATTGGTTCAACTTGGCCACAACTCCACCCCTTTCTCCCTCTAGCATGATCCAGTCCTGAGCTGCTCAATACTTACATCAATGCCATCCTTGCCAGGCGTTCCTGGGGGTCCTCGTGGTCCAGGAGGGCCGCGTGGTCCTGGTCTCTGAGAAACGGAGAGGAAAAGTGAGGTCTTGCATCTGATAAAACACATGGAAAGTAATTGGATGGTTCAGAAGCAAAAAAATTGGAGGTTACAGAGGCAAGGGGGAATTTCTGATTCCCTCTCTTGTGCAACTGCCAAGGGGTATTTAGATCCTCTGGCTCAAAGTGCACCATTGCAGAATTTGGAAAAAGTAACTTTTGGGCTACAACTCACAGAAGCTCTTCTGAGATGAGCTCAGATTTTTAAGGGCAGACTAACACTGAGTCTTCATTCAAATGTATTGCAGGCAAGTGGTCTCCCACCCCAGCCTAGCTTGAAGGATGTCCCTTTTTTGTCATTTTGAAGAATACATTTTGGAAGAGACCTTTGGCATTGAAACAAATCCAGACCCCCTTTAATCACCGGTGGGAAAAACCTCCTGGGTAGCAACCCAACCTGCTAGATTTAATGAGTCTTATAACTTGCCCTTTCTCTGAGCTCTGAATGGATTGTATGAACTGTCCTTTTGTATCCTAATCACCAAGAGTAAAAATAGGTCGATCTCCTGGTGGACTGTACCAAAGAGAGCATCGGACTAGTAATTAAGAGACATGGGTTCGAATCCCTGTTTGGCCATGGAAACCTGCTAGGTGGTAGCAATGGCAAAACCACTCCTTAAATATCAAACAAACCTGGAAAAACCTATTAGAGTTGCCATACCCCACCCTCAAATTGAAAACACCAAGCAACAACAAAACATCAAGAAGATATGAGATATGAAGTTGTTTACTGTGGAAAACCCCAAAGAGTTGTTTACAACTGAACTGGAACCCAAACCTCCTTCATGAGGACTAATACCTTATAACCCAAGGGCCTTAAAAGACTGTCTTGATTTCCACCTGCCCTCTAAATATTATCACTGCCTTTCCATTTTAAAAGTCTCAAATGTAATTCACCAACTTTGAAGCCTGTTCTTTCTGCCATACTTCATATACTGTAATAGGTTAACAGCCTCCTTGCTTTTTAGAAGAGAATCAAGTTTGCAATGCAAAGAGAGAGGGGAAAAATCTGCATGTATAAATCCGAAATGTCATATTTGCCTATTTAAACTGTCCCTGGACTGTCCTACTTTACCAACTTCAGTAACTATCTTCTAATGCAGCGTTTTTCAACCACTGTTCCGCGGCACACTAGTGTGCCGCGAGATGTTGCCTGGTGTGCCGTGGGAAAAATTGAAAAATTCTAAAGAAATTCAACCCAGGGCTGGCGGGCGGCCCACAGCTGGGAGGCGCTATAAATAGCGTCCAAGGGCCAGCTTGGCTCCCCCCCCAGGCCCGCGGCGCTGGCGTCACTTCCTCCCCGGCCGGACCTGGCCCCGCTCATTCTCTTAGTGTTTGCCCTGTGCCTGCCGCCGCCACCGCAACTCGCTCGCTTCCCTCTCCCCCCTTTCTTTTTTTACCCTGGACCACCACCACCCCTTTCCTGGGAGCTACCAATGGACTGAGCCGCCCGACAGCCCATCCGCCAACACGAGCCGGCCCGGGAGCCCCAGCCCAGAACAAACCACCAGATGAGGGGAAGGGGAGGAGGGGCGCCCGGCTGCCCCCACGAGCACCGCGGCAGGGCTGCGAGGAGGAGGGGATGGAGGAGGCCTCCGCTGGGCCTGGGCTGAGGAGGCGGGCGGGCGGCGCGGGGGGGGCTACTGGCACTTCAGTAACTATAGGGTCCAGGAAGGGAAGAGACGTCTATGGGATCCTTGTTGTGTCTGTCTTGGGTCGCCCTCGGGAAACACCCCTCTCTTTCCATTCGTACCCTTTCCCCTCTTCAAGAAACATGCTCATTTCTAGCCAGCTTGTCTTAAACCAAGCAAAACCAGATGCCTTCTTTCCTTCCTCTCCTCCCCTCCAAGTGAAGGCATCTGCCCCTGAATTTTGCAGGTCTCCATGGACACAGAACCATGCTCTGAACTGGGTGCTAGAGAGCACACTCTGTTTGAACCTTTTAGAGACTGATATAGGCACAGAGTTAATTTTTTTAACATTTTCTAAGGTGCATGGGGAGGACTGTTCTAATTTGGTTGTGTAAATGTCTTAGAAGCAAAACCAGATCTTTCATTTCTGAATGCACACTCTGTTTCACTCTCTACTTTAAGGTGCTGCGGAGGAATTTGGTAAATGTTTTTCTGGGAGGAAAAATCAAGTCCCCGGAGAGCTACGGCCAGCCTCTGAGCAACAAGGGTTTCATTGTGCCTTCACTTTTACCCGTGGATGAGAAGGAGCAACTCCAGTGTCCTGAACGTGGCTGCAGGAACACTTGGGGAACTTGACAAAGAAAAGGATCCTGATACTGTCTCTATCTAAGCCATATTTAAAAAAATAAACCCCTTGCAGGCTGCAGTTTTGCAATAGTACTTTTGATTGAGCTTAAAGAAAAGATACCTTCCTCTTAAACTTGAATTTAAGGTGGTTGAGTGGATGGGAAGGGAAGGGGGAAGGAGCACACAGTACCAGAGAGACTGAAAAGTCAGAACACTGGAGGTTTTGTTCGCTGTGAAACTTAACACTTCCATATAAAACAAAAATTGGGGTGTGTTTTTTCCAGACATCTCCCCCTTCCTGATCCACCTCCCTTTTTTCTTCATTGAAGAAGGGGAAGAGGAAGAGATAAATGAGTTATTAACTGTCTTAAATTTAACCCAACAGCTTTGCCATAAGGCCCATTAATCAAACACCTCCAGTCCATCCGTCAGGACAAAACAACACACAAAAAGAACAGAACAAAGCACTCATAATTTGCCTCCACAGTTCAAATCACCACAGATGTTTAAGAGCAGCATGCTGCCTGTACATGGGTCCTGAAATAACACTTGCCTTCTTCAGCTGATTTGTGTGGACCCAACGCTGAGCAGTGCAAAATAATCCCTTCTTAAGCATCTAGTCTTCTACGCACCCCATTTCCCCCCCCCATACTGACCCAGAAACAATTCCCAGGGGGCTCCAAGGAGACTCTCTCCCAATCAATTGTGCACAGCCTTCCAGTCTTGGGTAACATAAATAGATAATAATTCCTCCCTTCTTTTGAGAAACAGAGAGGTGGGTGTGCTCATTCATTCCAGAGGATGGTGCTGGTGTCTGCATCCAGAGGACCATGGGTGATGCGGCTTTACTTTGCCGAAAGGCCGAAAGGTGTGGGAAATCCTTACCTGAGCTGAGGCAGAGGACAACAGTTGAATGAGAAAAAGCAATCCAAGGGCTGAGAAGCCAGCCATAGCTCTTTCTTTTGATTTCTTCGCTCAAAAAGAAACCCAAAACCTCTCCCGTCCCCCCCCTTTTCTCTCTAGATTCCAGGAACCTTGTTCTCCTCGGCCTCTCCGGATTCCACTCCCGAATGGGTCCCCTCCTCTTCAAGAGACTTCTTGGCTAGCGAGGGAGAGACGTGCCACAGACGACAAGGCAAACAGTCAGATGGAGAAAGAGAGCAGGAGACGGAGGAAAGGGATGGCGAGGGGAGGGCGGGGAGGCAGCGGGCTGGACAGGCTGGAGAGGAAGGGAGTCGTGAACATAGGTGCCCCTTTGTAGCTCAGGAATTTTTAGTCTGCTGTGTGCTTCCAGCCAGAGGGTGGTAGGAGGGGGGCGAGCACCAAGCATAGGGGGAGAAATAAGTCACACATAACTGGGAGTTGAGTCATGGCTACTGGACTTCTTTTTTGAGAGATAGAAACGTTTCGCTGTTCATCCAAACAGCTTCATCGGTCTGAATACAGCTAGTGCAAGAGGCCTTCTTATAGTCAGCTTGACCTCTTGTCCCCTGGTCTGATTGGCTCATAAGATGAACAAAGCCTGAATAGGCTCGTTAGGGAGACATTAGTGTCCATGGCCTTAAGGTAAACAATGGCCTAAGGTGCTGAAACCCATCAAGAATGGGTCGTTAGCTGTGACCTGGTGGTGAAGGCTCCTTGATTTGCCTGGGTACTTTGGAAAGTACAGCCATAGGCTTCACAGAATTATGCTGGCCTAAGAGGGTGTTCCCCCAGGGAACAAGTCCACATCCTGCATCTACACTCTGAGTTGGGGGAGGGGGGGTGGGGAATGGCTTTTTCTGGATAACACCGCCCCAAATATCTCCCCATGGACACTGATCATGATATGAGTTCAGGTCTTCTAGGGACTGCCTTGCAAAACAGTTGATTTTTCTCATATCAGAATGCGGTTCATGCGGATTAACAAGGCTAACATATGAATTCGGTGTTGAACCGCTGAATGGCAGTGATGACTACTCACAAGAGTTCTCCAGGGACCGAACCATTGCCTGAGAGGAATTTTAAACAATGCATTATTGTGCCCTGTAGTTTTTAAATGTGCTTTTTAGTGTTGAATTTATTTACCATTTTTAATATCCTTGTTTAATTCCTTTTATATTTTAATATCCTTGTTTAATTCCTTTTGTGGCATGGTGGCTCAGGAGACTAAGGTGCCGAAACAGTCAGCTACAAAGTCGGCAGCTCGGTGGTTTGAATCCCGGGTGCCACACAGCAGAGTGAGCACCCGCTGTTAACCCCAGTTCCTGCCAACCTAGCAGTTTGAAAGCATGTAAAATGCAAGTCGATAAACAGGTCCCGCCGTAAAAAGTGGGAAAGTAAAACAGTGTTTTCGTGTAGCCATGCTGGCCATGTGGTCACGGACTTGCACAACACTGGCTCTTCGGCTTGAATATGGAGATGAACACTGCCCCTAGAGTCGGAGACGTCTAGCACGCATGTTCGGAGGGAAACTTTGCCTTTACCTTAATTCCTTTTAAAAATATTTACATACTTACTGTTTTCAGCTTTTGAATATTGTTCTTTAATTGTTGTAAGCCACCTTAGGTTCTTTAAAGGAGAAAGGTGCGGTAAAAAATATTTTTGATTAAGTAATTCAACCCAGGCCATGGAGTGGTATTAGCTGCTCACCTGTTCATCAATCAACATCTCAGAATTAAACTCTGGCCTAAAAAGAATTTGAACACACACAATTTGATGGTTGTTGTGGGATTTCCTGGCTGTTTGGCCAGGTTTTTCTGGAGGTGTGAGACAGAAAGTCACATTCTACACCAGAGTACAGAGATAATTCTAGCTCCCTGAGCTCCTGACCTCTGAAGAGACTGGCAAAATGTTAGGAAAAAAGAGAAATCTCCAGAACACAGCCAAACAGCCTGAAAAACACACAACAACCAACAGACCCTGGTCATGAAAGCCTTCATGAACACATATGATTTCTTCTCAACATAGCAAGGCATTGGGGGCTTTTTAAAAAGCCGATGCTAGACTGAAATTTGTGAAGATATAATGCAATTTTTTAAAAAAAACCTTATTGAGATTCATCTGATCTTTGCTTTTATCAAAAGCATGAAAATACACGTAATTAACAGACCATTTTCTCCCAGTGATGGACAACGCCAAGAGAATGTCATGTTTTACCCGGGACATGTGGAGGCACGTAAGAGTCCACCGACCTAGGTGTGAAACTGCCTGTTCGTCTCCACACATTTTCTTAGGTTCACCTTAGATCTGTGTAAGCTCAGTGGCCACCAACATTCTGTTTATAGGGAAGGGAACTTTGTATATACTTCTTTTTAAAAGATAAAAGTTAAAAGTCAAAAGTATAAAAAAATTAAATGATAAAAGGGTAAAGAGAGTGGAGCTCTACAGAATCGCTGTTTGTCCCTCAAACCAGGAAATCACATATTCTCTCCAATCATAGAAATAAATACAGGCAATTCCCTAAAGGCCGTTAAAACGTAAAAGCACAACAAGTGTTCTGATTATATACCACCCCATACCACTTCATATAGTCTCTGGGCGGTTTACAGTTTTAATTACAGTATGCAGGGTACACATTGCTCTCCCACCCACCCCCACCCCCACCCAGCAAGCTGGGTACTCATTCTACTGAACTCGGAAGCATGGAAGGCTGAGTCAACCATGAGCCGGCTACCTGGGATGGAACCCCAGGACGTGAGCACAGTTTTTCCTGCAGTACAGGCATTTACTGTGCCACGGGGCTCCTTATTATTTATTTATTTATTATTATATTTATATGCTGCCCCATCTTCCGTATCGGAACTCGGTGCGGTGTACAGTTAAAAAAAAGAAACCCACAACAAACGAGCATAAAATCTGAGGCATCAATAAAAATGGGGTGGTGGTGGTACAATACCTTCCACACAAAATGGCATGGGCGGCAACGGGGGGGGGGGGGGGGGAGAAGAAGGAAAAATTAAACAAAAAGGTCGCCATAGAAGTTTGTTGCTTCAAGTACGCACAGATGTCTAATGGCTACCTACCACTCAGAACTTCTCCAAGCTGCTTACTTGCCACTAAGAAATAGTTTCACAGCTGGAAAAGGAGCTGGTGTTTTCCAAAGTTCATTGCTCTAAAATCCACCTTCAAAACCAAACCTCTTGAAGATGTTGCACTGCAGCAGAGGTCAGTTGCAAAAATCTAGCCTTCCTGGGAATTCATACCTCTTTTCCCGGCTACTACAAGGATTGCAGAGGACAGAAGAAAGCTTGATGAGAGTGGCCGACAATCTCCTAGTCTCTGCTACTCAGAAAATTCTGGGGTTGATTCTTGACCTTGAGCTCCGCTGCAACAGATGAAGCTGGAAGGTGTTGTCGTCTCCTTGGGCCTTCTCCCTGTACTCACTCTGTGCATTTCTAAGGCCCTGTTGTTGTCGTTCAGTCGTGTCCGACTCTTTGTGACCCCATGGACCAGAGCTCGCCAGGCCGTCCTATCTTCCACTGCCTCCTGGAGTTTGGTCAAATCCATACTGGTTGCATCGATGACACCATCCAACCATCTCATCCTTTGCCGTCCTCTTTTCCTTTTGCCTTCAATCTTTCCCAACACAAGGGACTTTTCCAGGGAGTCCTCTCTCCTCATGAGGTGGCCAAAGTACTGGAGCCTCAGCTTCAAAATCTGTCCTTCCAGAGAACATTCAGAGTTGATTTCTTTCAGGATGGATAGGTTTGATCTCCTTGCAGTCCAGGGGACTCTCAAGACTCTCCTCCAGCACCACAGCTCAAAAGCATCGATTCTGCGGCGATCAGCCTTCTTTATAGTCCAGCTTTAATCTTGTAAATCAGGGTTACGCAAAGGAGTCCTGTGTTAGCAGCACAGTCTTAGGGCCTTTTTACACGACCCCTAAACTCCGCCGCAAATGGCTCCCAGCTCCGGAGCTTAAAATTGTTTACCCACCAGCTCCGGAGTTTACTGAAAATTAAGTGCAACCACGCCCACCTAAGCGCGTCCCAGCGCACTTTTCATGTACCTGCTCTCCAAGGGTGAAAAATCTTGATGCGGATGTGCCGGGCTCTCCTCGCTTCTTTTTGCTGTTGTTTTTTGCCTCCCGCCCCTTTAAGAGAAGGAATCACGACGACGGGGCGGCGTCCACCGGCACCGGAGAAAAGCCTGCATTCTTTTGTCCCTTTTTTTCTCCCTCCCCTCACGCAGCCAGCAGCCAGCAAGTGCGGAGGGGTGGGGACGCACGAAGAGCGACAAACCCCTAAGATCTCTGGTCCGAATTTAAGTGACCAGCGGATCTTAGGGGTCGTGTAAAAGCGCCCTTACTTTCCCCTTCATCCCAGTTGATCAAAAAATGGCAACTGTAACTCAACACACCACCTCAAAGGTCCTCTTTAATAAATAGTAATAATCATCATGTCCCACCTGGGAGTTGAGTCATGGCTACTGGACTTCTTTTTTGAGAGATAGAAACGTTTCGCTGTTCATCCAAACAGCTTCATCGGTCTGAATACAGCTAGTGCAAGAGACCTTCTTATAGTCAGCTTGACCTCTTGTCCCCTTGTCTGATTGGCTCATAAGATGAACAAAGCCTGAATAGGCTCGTTAGGGAGACATTAGTGTCCATGGCCTTAAGGTAAACAGTGGCCTAAGGTGCTGAAACCCATCAAGAATGGGTCGTTAGCTGTCAAGAATGGGTCGTTAGCTGTGACCTGGTGGTGAAGGCTCCTTGATTTGCCTGGGTACTGTGGAAAGTACAGCCTGGTAAGTAGCAGCTAGACTATGCCGGAGCCCCCCACCTCTGTTGAGGGAGGGATTTTCAATGCTGACATGAATGGCTTCCCTTACTCCTCTCTCAAACCACCTCTCTTCTTTGTCTAATATGTGTACATCCTCATCTTTGAAAGAGTGGCCTTTTCCTTCAAATGGAGGTGTACTGCTGATTCTGGTCCTGAGCTGTTACCTCTCCTATGTTGGGCCATTCTTCTGTTTAATGGCTGTTTAGTTTCTCCAATGTAGAGGTCTGAACACTCTTCACTGCATTGGACTGCATATACTATATTGCTCCTTTTATGGTTTGGTATCGGATCCTTTGGGTGGACAAGTCTCTGCCTTAGTGTGTTCATGGGTTTGAAATAAACAGGGATGTGGTGTTTGCCAAAAATCCTTTTAAGCTTCTCCGACACTCCCGCCATGTAGGGAATGACCAGGTTCTTCCTGGATTGTGCAGTCATCATCAGACCTGACCGTGGCCTAGGAGTAGAAGTTTACAGGAAACCCACCCACACAGATCAATACTTATTGTTTGACTCCCACCATCCATTACAACACAAACTAGGAGTCATCAGGACCCTAAGCCACAGAGCAGAGAGCATCCCCACCTCCTCAGAAGCCAAGAAGAAGGAAGACAGGCACCTGAAGACAGCACTTAAGGCCTGTGGATATCCAAGGTGGGCCTTCAACAAAGCAGTGGGCCATCCCAGAAGAACAAGGGATCAGTCTGAGACCCAGACCCAGAGAACCTGGTCATTCCCTACATGGCGGGAGTGTCGGAGAAGCTTAAAAGGATTTTTGGCAAACACCACATCCCTGTTTATTTCAAACCCATGAACACACTAAGGCAGAGACTTGTCCACCCAAAGGATCCGATACCAAACCATAAAAGGAGCAATATAGTATATGCAGTCCAATGCAGTGAAGAGTGTTCAGACCTCTACATTGGAGAAACTAAACAGCCATTAAACAGAAGAATGGCCCAACATAGGAGAGGTAACAGCTCAGGACCAGAATCAGCAGTACACCTCCATTTGAAGGAAAAAGGCCACTCTTTCAAAGATGAGGATGTACACATATTAGACAAAGAAGAGAGGTGGTTTGAGAGAGGAGTAAGGGAAGCCATTCATGTCAGCATTGAAAATCCCTCCCTCAACAGAGGTGGGGGGCTCCGGCATAGTCTAGCTGCTACTTACCAGGCTGTACTTTCCACAGTACCCAGGCAAATCAAGGAGCCTTCACCACCAGGTCACAGCTAACGACCCATTCTTGACAGCTAACGACCCATTCTTGATGGGTTTCAGCACCTTAGGCCATTGTTTACCTTAAGGCCATGGACACTAATGTCTCCCTAACGAGCCTATTCAGGCTTTGTTCATCTTATGAGCCAATCAGACAAGGGGACAAGAGGTCAAGCTGACTATAAGAAGGTCTCTTGCACTAGCTGTATTCAGACCGATGAAGCTGTTTGGATGAACAGCGAAACGACCTGGATGACTGAGAATCTTCACAGACATCATGTCCCACCCAATCAATTCTTGACTCATGGCAACCCTTTTGGAGGTTTACCAAGTGGAATACTCATAGGCGGTTTATCATTCCCTTTTTCTTTGGGGGGGGGGTTTGCCTTGGGACTGTGCAGGACACAGGTTGTCTCTTCTTCCAGGTCCAGTGGGGAAGCCAACAAATAATGTTTTGGTATGGCAGAATGCCAAGTGATGCAAATTCTTAAGGTTCTAACTCAAGACACCTGTCTCCTACAAATTCACTAGGGGGACCAGAGAAGCATCCATTGACCCAGCTGTCCTTCTACATAAAATGGAGATGGAAATACAGAGCAGAGTTACAGCATTTCCCCATATAGAAGACTGTATTTTTGTTTAAAACTAAAATAGACCAAAAACAGGAGGGTCGTCCTATTAATTGAAGCCGAAGAGAGAACCATGTTGTTGCAAAACTGTAATTTTGGTTTGGAAAAGTGTGTGTGTGGGAGGGTAATCTTATACATAAGAGCATCTTACAGACAGAAAAATACGATATATTGTTATACTTTACAGGGAAGGGTAGGGATTTATGCAATCTGTCACAATGTGTTTATGGTTTCAAGTCAGGGGAAAATCCCTAAAAATATTTGTGATACATTCTCCATGGGATAACTATCAAGCTATGATCATGGCACCTGAGGGGGGATATGATTGAGACATACAAAACAATGCAGGGCATGACTCAAGTGGATAGAGGGACGCTCTTCTCCCTTTCACGAAATGCCAGAACTAGGGGACAGCCACTCAAATTGAGGGCTGGGAGAGTAAGAACAGACAAAAGAAAATATTTTTTATGCAGCGTGTTGTTAGTCTGTGGAACTCCTTGCCACAGGAGGTGGTGATGGCATCTGGCCTGGATGCCTTCAAAAGGGGATTGGGCAGATTCCTGGAGGAAAAGTCCATCACAGGTTACAAACCATGATGGAGATGTGTAATCTCCAGGCTTAAAACCAGGAGACAGATATCTAGTCTCGTGCGCTCCCAGACACATCTGGTGGGGCCACTGTGAGATACAGGAAGCTGGACTAGATGGGCCTTTGGCCTGATCCAGCATGGCTCTTCTTATGTTGTCATGTAAGAACTGCAGAACTGAAAGGCACCCTATGGATCAAGTCCATCCTTTGTTAAGGAGATGCTATTGGAATCCAACTCCCAACCTCTGGTTCCGCACCCAGATTCCTAAACCACTGAGCTATCTATAACACTTTTAGGTTGTACCTTTCTTCTCTGCAAGGCAGGATGGCCAACCCCTATCTTCAAAATCTTTGCAGTCCCTACACTGGGTCAGTTTTTAAATTAGATATTTTTTTTAATGAAACATGATCTTCCAGCCTCTCTTGATTTCATTTGGTGATCTGGAGAAAAACTGCCTACCGATCTTCACCGCATGCCTGCTTACCTTGATCTAAAAGCTGATTATCATTTTTGGTTATGATGTGTGTAACAGATACTAGACACAGGAAGAAAACAAAAAACTTCATCTTGATCCTCAGTTCTAAATCAGAGCCTAAAGATGTAAGGAAGAAAGCAGCTGTCGTGACATTTCCAGACATCCATCAGCTTTCTAAAAACTGCACCAAGTGTACCTAATAGTTATATGGGCAGTATATAAACCGAATGGATGGATGAAACCTGGGTCTCTCAAGAGACATTTGCAAGGTGGTTCAGCCATTTTTTTTACCTTGATCAAATAATTATAATCTTATTATTGCTGGCTGCAGTTTTGCAATCAAAAGTTTATTTAAGAAAAACAACCTTTTTAAATTTTTTATTATCAACACTGGAAAATATGTTCACAAAGTAGCTTAAACATTATTTCTCCAATCGCCCCGGCCAACCCACCCCCTTTTCTATTTTAAACCACAACTGTGCGGAAATCATTTAAAAAGTATAAATTAAACAATATTTGTTTGTTTGTTTTTCTTTTAAAGAATTCAGAGAATCAGGTTTACAATTTGCAGACTTCACTTGGGGCTCCAGACTAAAGCGGTTATTATCTTGTTGATACAACCAGCTGCGGATCTTGGGTTTTATAACCGGTTGTCTGAAAGGAGCAAAGACGAGAACCAACCATATAGACACATACACAGCCACTCATGCACACAGTGGCAGGAGTCTTGGATCTGCTTATGAAAAGTTCTGCCCCATGACCTGGCTTTAGCACCGATCAACCCAAATCTGGGGCACCTATTCGTCTTCTCCCGGCCCTCCTGTACTGTGTTTACTCTTCTCTGCTTTCCCAGTTGTGTTTCGCTCTGCTGCAGCCTCTTTTTCCCCATCCACCTCTCTCTCTCCTTGTCCTGAGTGTGGACCAATTTCCTTTTTGACAGCTGGTGGAGTTCCAGGAGGCTGAGGCGCCTTGTTTTCTAGGACAGAGGTAGTTTCTGGCTCATCCATTTTGTCACCAACCGGAAGGCCACGCTCAGTGCTAAGAACTTGGGAATTAACCAATAAATCCGCACCGGTCAGCGTGTCTGTGCAACTATCCATACCTCCTTTGATTTCATCTTGGCTGACTTTCTCAGTCCTCTCAAGCCTAGAGGAAGAGCAATTTGTGACCTGACCCTCCAAAGGGATCACCTCCGTGTCTCCTCTTGCCGATGTCTCTGTGACATCCTCTTTTGGTGGCATCTCTTCTACCTTCCGCCTTTTAATCACCGCCATGACCGATTCGACCTCCTTGACGTCCCCATCATCCCCACTGCCTCTTTCAGGCGCCGATGGTTTAGCCTGCACCTCTACGGGCAGATCTTTACCCACGTCTTTCGGACCAATCACCACCTCTTCCAGGTTGAAAGAGATCTTCTCAATGTCGGTGGGGCCTTTGAGCGCCTCCGCCCGGTTTCCACTTAACCGGCTCATTTCCAGCTTCCTCTTCTTGGCTTCCTTGAGGCTTTCGCCCTCTGAGCTGTTCCCATTCTCCTCCCCAAGAGGCGCAGCCGGTGGTGCTTCTTCACCGCCATGCTTCTCCTCCTTCGTTTCAGCTGGTGGTGCAAGGGTAGAGATGTTGTTCCCTTCCGAAGGGATAGGACGTTCAATGGCACACCTTGCTTGAGACTCTATAGCATCGGCACCTTGTGATGCATCATCGCCTTCTAGTGGGGAGGCAGGTTCCTTCTCTCCACTCTTGCTTGTCGTGGAGTCATTAGACGGACAGCTTGACTCAGCTGTCTGGGAAACTGGCTGCTCAATGGGGCTATCACTTCTTGTTCTATTGGCCACCTGCTCATTCAATGACTTCAACGCATCCTTTCCTGCATCTCCTATAGCACCGCCATTAGAAGGTTCTTCCTTCAGCCCCTGGGATATTTCATTTGGAGGTGCGGTATTATCTTTCAACGTGCCCGGTGAAGTCCCCTGACTTGTGGTCTTTTGCTCTTCCTCGGGCTCCTGTTGGCTCAAGAACTCCGGGGACCGAGGCTTGAACCTCCTGAGTTTCTTGTGTGGGCCCCAAACAAACTCACGCTTGGGCTTGAAGTGCTGCCAGGCAAAATGGACTAGTTCCCGCCGCTTCTGCTTGCTTCGGACCGTGAACATGAAATAGTCCAAGGCACTTCTCAACACCCGCGGGAGCTGATGATGAACCAGCGTCTCCGTCAGGAAGAACTTCACCAGGTGGACTTGGTAGTGTTCATACCCCATCTCCCCCAAGCATTTCAAGATGCGAGTAATCCGTAAATTGTTGTGGCTGTACCTGAGAAGATGGGGAGAAAGAGAGGAAGCAGAAATAGAGAGGAGACATTAAAGACCAGCATCAACCAAGCTACAATGGACAGCATAATTAGTAGGGAGCACGTTTTGGGAATTAAACACCTCCTGCTTATGTCCTGTGGCTCCTGTGTACTCTTTCATTGTGTGGAAGCTGTGGGAGGCATGGGATGGGTGGAGGAAGTCTTTTAATGAACAAAAGCCACTGACATTAAGCTCATCTGAGTACCTAGACACTCTCTGTTTGTACCGTTGCCATCAAGCAGAAGGTATAGATCTATTAGAAGAAGGACTGAAAGATTCAGAAAGTTTTTACCCAGTAGCAGTAACCATGCTAAATTACTGTATATACTTGAATATAAGCCTAGTTTTTCAGCCCTAATTTTGGGTTGAAAAAAGGGGCCCTCGGCTTATATTCGGGTCAATACTTTTAGCCACTGAGGCAAGTCAACTGTGGCTAAAAGTCATTTTAAACTTTGCATGCCACTTCTCATGACCCCCCTCTGCATCACAGGGGAACGGCACACAATGTTTAAAATGACTTTTAGCCACTGACCCAAGCACTTGCATCAGTGGATAAAAGTTATTTTAAACATCGCACACCATTCCCCCAGCTCACAGAGGAGGAGCTGCCAGGCCCTGCTGCATTTCCCACCCTAGACTTCTACTCGAGTCAATACGTTTCCCCAGTTTTGGGGAGTTAAATTAGAGGCCTCGACTTATACTCGGGTCAACTTATACTCGAGTATATACAGCTATGTTAAAAATTAAGTTGATGGGTACATATCAGTGTTGAATGTGTAACATGTATATTGTATGGGGGATTGTGTATGGCCATTGTTTTTTAAATCGTAGTTTTTATGTATTGGGCATGATTGCTGTCAGGTGAGAGAGTGCAGGGCTGTGTGTGTGTATGTTTGGTTTTTATGTAATTTTAAATGAGTACAAAGTGATGTTCTGCATGTGAATGTAGGAGTATGTGTATGGATGTCTGTTCTTAAATGGAAGATTTTATGCCTTGGTGTGTTATACTGGGGTGTGTGAATGAGCTGACTGGATGGCGATTTTTAATCTCATTGTATTTTTTATACAATGACAATAAATTCCATTCCATTCCATGATTTTCTGGAAGTCCCATTCTATACAGCTCTAAGATAACTAAAGAGACTAGAGGGGAATTTCGGAAGCCATGGGACAGAATTAGGAAATGTTCAGTTTTCATACATTGCCCCCTGCTCACTATGTCATCGGCCTTCTGCAGGGACAGTTATACCAACAGGATTTCAGTCCGGAACATCCCTATTATCCCATTTCGGGCTTTGCAACTGCTTTTCCACTTCTGACATGGTGGATTGCCTACTATGCCTCATGTAAGAAATAATATTAATGGGAATGTTGGAAAAAAAACCTTCAATTGCAGAGCCATCCTGATTACAAAACGGCAGCTGGACCCTTGTGGCGCTGCTCTGTCCAGGGTATCATTTTAGGAAATGAACTGTCTCAAGCAAAGAAGTTTCTGTAGCAATGTCTGTCTGTTGGATCTCAGGGTCATGGGATGGTGCATGACAGATAATGCCCGTGGAGACACCTTAATTTGAGACAACTGCAAAAGTTACACCATTCCTGCAACACCAACAGGATCTCAGCCAACGTTGGCTTGTGCTTCTGACACTATTTGACTGTAATCCTACTGGTGCTGGCTGAAGGTTTGAACAACTTGCTGCAGCAACCAGTAGGGTGCTTCGTAAGCACCTTATCAGTGTCACTATCTCCACATTGTGGCTGAAGTGGACTATATACTCCATGCATGCAACCTCTTCATGTGATAGGGAATCCCATTTCATCAAGGTTCCAGCTCAAGTGAGAATTCCCATTTCCAGACTACAGTAGGACCCCTGTATCCACTAATTCATTAACCACTGATTCAGTTATCCATGGCTGGCAGAGGGGGAAATTAAATAAATAAATAATTCAGCCACCGCAAAGCAAGCTACTGTGACAAAATAACAACCATAAAGCAAGCTACTGTCGCAAAACAGAAGCCTTTACAAAGCAAGCTTAGATGCCCTAAGCACACCCGATCTTGCCTGATTTCGGAAGCTAAGCAGGGTCAGCCCTGGTTAGTACTTGGACGGGAGACCACCATGGAATACCAGGTGCTGTAGGCGCCTGGAGTAGAAACTGGCAAACCACTCCAGTATTCCTGCCAAGAAAACTCCATGGACATGGGATCACAAAGAGTCGGTCATGACTGTAACAACGTAACACACACACAAACACCACTGTCACAAAACAGTGGTTTTGCGATTTGGGGAATTCTCTCTTATCCACGTTTTTTGTTATCCACAGGAAGGCCTAGAACCAATCCCCAGTGGATATTGGGGTCCTAGTGTGTTACTCTCCACATTAAGACAATGGAGACAGAAGGCGGGGCCAGCCTGCACAGGGACTGAGGAACACACACACACACACACACACACACACACACACACACACACACACACACACACACACACACACACACACACACAGAGAGAGAGAGAGAGAGAGAGAGAGAGAGAGAGAGAGAGAGAGAGAGAGAGAGAGAGAGAGAGAGAGAGAGAGAGAGAGAGAAATCAGCCGAACGAGTCACAAAGAACAGGAACACTTACTGGTTGAGGTTCTCGAACCTTTCATACCAATTCTCTGCCCTTTTCAGTTCTCCTGTTTCCTCGTTGATCAGGTTGATGCCATAAAACCCCAGCATGAGCTTGTAAGCACGGACAAACCTCTCTAAGACTTCCTTTGACCTCTTGAAAGCCTGAAATGTCAGACAAGCCAAAAAGAAGTGTCCTTAGAGATCTAAGAACACAACAAACTGCCTTCCACCAGATCTAACCTTCTGCCTGTATTTTCTCATCTTGAAAAACCACTCTATTTTATTTACTGCTTGATTTACAAATTGGAACTTAGAAATGTTTTCTCCAATGATACATATATTTCAGAAATTTCAAAGTGAAAATATAATAGCAACAGCTATGGGGCAGGAAATGATTTCAACCTTGACTTGATAGGATAGGAGCATGTCTCCAAATCCTGCAAGGTACTAGCTTCTCTCTTTTTGGTACTGGTTAGGCCTCATGTGGAGTACTGGGTCCGGTTCTGGACCCACTTCAAGAAGGACGTTGACAAACTGGGACCAGTTTGTCAACGTCAAAAAGTCTGGGAAAGTCTGGAAAAAAAAAACTGGGCATGTTTGGCATGAAGAGAAGAAGACTGCAGGGGGGGGCATTTTTTTAGCACTTTTCAAATACTTCAGAAGTCACCCATAGGAGAGGCAGGATCTGTTCTCAGTCGTTCCAGTGTTCAGGATGTTTAATAATAGGTTCAAGCTACCGAAAGCCAGATTTAAAGCAATCAAAACTGTTCTGCTTATATACTGCACCATACCACCTCAAGTAGTCTCTGGGCAATTCACAGTTTAATTACAGTATGCAAGCTACACATTGCCCCCCCCCAAACTGGGCACTCATTTTACCGACCTCAGAAGGATGAATATCAGGAAAATTTCATATCTGTTAGAGCAGTACAACAATTGAAACAATTGTCTGGAGAGGTGGTGAGTGCAGGCATCCAAGAGAAATTTAGACAACCACCACCTGGCAGATATCCTTTGATTTGTATTCCTGCCTTGAGCAGGGTTGTACTCAATGGCTTCGTAGGCCCCTTCCAACTTCATGATTCTAAGCCATCTCTCCCACTTCCAGGCACTGAATCTCTGATATTAAAGGGGGGGAGGGATCATAGCTCTTTCAACAGCATCCGGAAGGAGAAACTGAAGATCATATCTTGAGAATTGTAAGAACCGCTTCGTGCTGAGTCATTGAGTCATTGGTAAAGATGGGCACAAAATCAAAAATGACACGCTGTTTCATCGTTTTGTAAGGTTACGAAGTGTTTCAAAACAAAACGAAACAGCAGAGAGCATTTCGTCAAGAAATGAAACGAAACACCATTTTTTGCTTCGGAAATGAAACAATTTGTCCTAATGGTGAGAGGCCTCTTTCTTGATCCAGCCGTCTTGAGGAGGTTTATTTTTAAACTGTGCCTCAGCTGTTGATAGCTAGCTTATCTCTGATCTTGATCTGTGGTGCAGCTAGCCAGGAGGAGCTGAGCTCTGCTGCCTTTCTCTGGACTGCGGACATGGCAGTTTTAGCACTATGAAGCTGACTGGATTGTGTTTCCCTTCCCTTCCCTGCGCCTGTGTCTGCAAGTTGATTTAAACTGATTGTTTTCCTTTCCTAATTAGGTAGGAGGTTATTTTTGATCTTTCCCTTCCTTCCCTCTCCATGCTGTTCAGCTACTGAGCTTATCTCTACAATTGTGATCTGAGGTACAGCTAACCATTAGGTTTCCTGCTTCTTTACAGAGGGTTCTTTGTTTGAAAGCAAATTGATTGGAAGGTTTAAGGAGGGTCTTTGATTTAAAGCTATTTAAACTTGGGCAGTGTTATTTAAACTCCCTGTTAAATTAAAAAAAGGAAAGCTCCCCATTATTTACAGCCTTACAAATCGTTTCGTTTCATGACAAAAATTCTTTTTAAAAATTCGTTAACGAAACAAAATGAAGACTGAAATGAAACAAAATGCTCTATTTCTGTTTTCGTGCCCATCTCTAGTCATCTGTGTTCCACCACAGTTGCTTAGTGTTCTCTTTCCCCATCCTTCCAAGCCATCTCCCACTCACCAGCTAGCACACACTGCTTTTCTCCTGTTCTTTGTGCAATTGTCGAGTCGCTGCAGGATCATGGACTTCCCTTCTCCATCTCCTCCAGCAGCTGCCCCCTCAAAGGCAGAGCTGCAGGAATTCCCATACGGCCTCCTCTAGCTACTGGAGGAGGCAGAGAAGGGAAAGCCGTGCTCCTGCTGCAACTGGATGATTGCGTGAAGAGCAACAGGAAAAGCAGCGTGCATTGGCTGGTGAGTGGGAGAGCCAACCAGAAGGTGGGGGAAAGGAATGTGCTGCAATTGCGGTGCTGTACCAGTGACTCATGATGACCCAGCATAAAGCCATTGGTAGTCATCTCTAATTAGATCCCATTCTCTAAGATCAGAGCCCATGTCTCTGATCTAGGAGGGAGATTTCTGATCTGTCCTAAGGGTTGGAAAGGGGGGGGGGGGGGGAGGAGGAGATTTTGATTTGTATTCTTGCATACAGGTGGTTGGATTCAATGCCCTTATAGGCGTTCCAACTTCACGATCCCATGATCGTAATTAAAACAAAGAGACATGTCAACCTGTTTTCAAGCGTTGAAACAAACAGTGGAATTTCCGTGTTCCTTTGTTCAGTGTTGATGTTCTCTATACATTCGGGAACTGGTAATGTTCCCTCTTCAATGGGGATGGTAAGAACCCTTCAGTGCCACACCTAAGGCACTGAATTAAAGTTCTTTTGCCTAAGACGTCTGGGCACATGGGCAAATTGGAAAACAATGTCAAAACTAGGGAACTGATTTGAAAAACACAAGGATCTTACCTCAATTTCTTGGCAAGTGAGAATCTTGGCACGCCAGTTCATTCCCGGTTCACGCAAAGGAAACAGCCTGGAAGAAGGAAGCAGATGCCCATCAAGCAGATGTTGGCAGGATTTGCCCCCCTCCTCGAGAGGCTTTAAAAGGGAATGCACCATTTTAAAAAAGCGACACACAATTTGATATGATTAAAGGCAAGACCTTTATCCCTCAGCTGAAACATCCTATCGGATCAACTGCTTCTGGGTAGTTTGCTGCTATTTAGGAAAGAGAAACATGTGACAGCTTATTTACACCAACCGACAAGAGCGTAGAAGGTGCTTGAATTTTCAAAGTACAGTAGCACCCTCAATGATTTAGTTATCAGTGTTTGGTAGCCCCAAGATAATTAAATAATAATTTAAAAAGAGGTTTGGAGCCGTGCAGCCATTAGAACAAAAGCAAAACTAGACTAGGGGCGATACCTTAAATAATTAAATAAAATAATTAAATAAATCATGGTCGCCAAAAAGGTGCTGTCAAGCAAGTTACTATCGCAAAAGGGTGCCATAACGCAAAGGCACCGTCATGGAAGGGTGCCGCAAAACGAGTTGCTGTCACAAAGCGCTGCAAGTAGCTGCCGCAAATGCAAAGACGTGGCTCCAGGTTTTGGGAAATTTGGGTACATATGTACATTTGATTTCTAAAGCGGCGGAAAGTTGTCCCCTCTAAGACTCTTGTGCGACTCCCACGTACAGATCGTGACACTTGCAGTGGCAGCTAGGAATTTAACTACACAACACAGTGGACTGATACAAATATGCAGCTAAGGACCAAGCCTTCTTCTGACAGGCCCACAGAAGTGGAGTGCCTTACAGATCCTCCAAAGCAGTGCTCCCCAACCTTTTTATCACAGTGGACCGGTAAATGCTTGATAATTTTTCCCTGGCCCGCTTGTTTTGATTTAATAAGATAAAAAATGTAAATGCCCCCCCCCGGCCGCTGACGCACATGCGTGCTAGTTGTTTCCCACTCTAGGGGGCAGTGCTCATCTCCGTACTCAAGCCGAAGAGCCAGTGTTGTGCGATGAGTCCTTGGCATCGCTGCAAGGAAACACTGTTTTTACTTCCTTGCATTTTCCCCCCCAGGGGCTACCCAGCCGCCGTGAGGTCTTGGGACCCTTTGCCCTTCCTTGACATGAGGCCTCCCTCCCTCCCTCCTTACTTTCTTTCTTTCTTTCCCTTTTCTTTCTCCCTCCCTCCCTCCCTCCCCCCTTCTCTTTCTTTCTTTCTTTCTTTCTTTCTTTTTCTTTCCCTTTTTTTTCTCCCTCCCTCCCCCTCTCCCCTTCTTTCTTTTCTTTCTTTCTCTCTCTCTCTCCCTTCCTCCCTCTTTCTTTCTTTCCTCCCACTCTCCTTCCTTCCTTCCTTCCTTCCTTCCTTCCTCTTTCTCTCCCTTCTTTCTTTCTTTCTCTCCCTCCCTCTCCCTTCTTTCTTTTTTCTTTATTTCTCTCCCTCTCCCTCCCTCTCCTTCCTTCCTTCCCTCCTACTCTACCTCCTTCCTTCCCTTCTTTCTTTCCTTCCTTCCTCATTTTCTTTCTTTCTTTCTTTCTTTCTCCCTCTCCTTTCTTCTTCTTTTTTCCCCCTTTTCTTTTTTCTTTCTTCCTCTCTCCTCTCATCTCCCTTCTTTCTTTATTTATTTCCTTCCTTCCCTCCCCTCCCTCCCTCCTTTATTTCCTTCCTTAACCCTTTCCTTTCTTCCTCATTTTCTTTCTTCCTTCCTTCCTCCTCCTCCTTTCGTTCTTCCTCTCTCTCCCTCACTCCTTCTCTCCCTTTCTTTTTCTTTCCCTCACTCCTTCCTTTACTTACTTACTTTCTTCCTCCCTTCCTCCTTCTCCCTCCTTCTTTCTTTCTTTCTTTTTTCCTTCCTCTTCCTCTCCTCCCTCCCTTCCTTCCGTCCTTTCTCCCTTCTTTCTTTTTCTTTCTCTCTCTCTTCCTTCCTCCTTCTCCCCCTTTCTTTCTTTCTTTCCCTTTTCTTCCCCCCTCCCTCCCTCCTTTCTTTCTTTCTTTCTGTCCCTTTTCTTCCCCCCTGCCTCCCTCCCCCCTCCCTTCTTTCTTTCTCTTTCTTTCTTTCTTTCTTTCTTTCTCCCTCCCTCCTTTCTTTCTTTCTCTCTTTCCCTTTTCTTCCCCCCTGCCTCCCCCCTGCCTCCCTCCCTCCCTTCTTTCTTTCTTTCTTTCTTTCTTTCTTTTTCTTTCTTTTTCTTTCTTTCTTTCTTTCTTTCTCCCTCCCTCCCTCCTTTCTTTCTTTCTTTCTGGCGGGCGGTGGCGATTGCGGGGGGGTCACAGCGGCGGTATGGTGGGACGGGGGCGATTGCAGGGGAGCGATTGCGGGGGGGGTCGGCGGCGGCGGCGGGTCGCGGCGGGGGTGGCGGGACGGGGGCGATTGCGGCGGCGGGCGGCGATTTGCGGGGGGGACGGGGGGCAATTGCATGGCAGGGGGTCGGCGGCGGCGGGGGGCGATTGCGGCGGGGGGGTCGCGGGCGGGGGCTCGATTGCTGACAGGCGATTGCCACAGTCGCGGCGATGGCAAGTGGGGTGATTGCGGTGGGGGGTCGTCGGCGGCGGCGGCGGGACGGGGGCGATGGCGGCGGCGGCGGCTTACAGATCCTCGGGGGGGTCGCGGCGGCGGCGGGGCGGAGGACGACGGGGGGGTTGGATTTCAGGGCGGCGGCGGCGGGACGGGGGCATTGCGGGGCGGTGACGAAGGCGGTGCCGATTCAAACCGGCACGGGGGGTTTTCCAAAAAATGGAAAACACGGTGTTTTCCAAAAATGGTAGTCACCCCGAGAACACCCTTTCTGTGTGCCATTATGAATAGTCATGGAGGGAGCATTTACCACTGAATATAGGAGTGATTTTCTTCCAGAGTTGCATAGTCGTTCTGCCACTTCTCAAGGAGTTCTTCAATGTGAAGGCCTAGAAAAACGGGATGCATTAATTAAAATAGCTAGAATAAGCTAACGCAAAATGCCTGCCTGCTAATTCACAATGGTTGGCTTAGTCATATTCAAATCTCAGAAAACATCCCCCCTGGCCAAACTTTTCAAATACAGTGGTACCTTGTATAAAGGAATTAATTCGTTCCAAACGAAATTATGTTAAGTGAATTTTCCTTTCTACATAATTCTACAAATTATGTTAAGTGAATTTTCCTTTCCCATAGGAATGCATTGAAAATGGGGTAATCCCATTTTTATGTTGTATGGATCTGTCCCATAGGCAATTCTTTTAAGCAAATTCCCACTATGTCCGGAATATTTTATGTTGTACACATTTTGTTATACAAACTGTTTGTTATACAAGGGTCCACTGTAAGGAAGTCTGCTTCTTTGCCTCCATACGCTTTGTAAGGGGACAGAATTCTGCTGAAGTCTGTATGGTTACTTCCTGCGGCTAATTGTTATGTTGCCAGGGTAGGCCAACTGCGCAAGATGTAACCTAGCACCTCATCAATTAGCTGCAATCAGCTGGATTATATTACACAAAGGTTACATGAACACCAACAGGATTCCGGCCAGGAAATATGAGATCATTTAAGTTTCATTCCTTGGGGTGAGGTGGGAAAACAACTACACAATGTGAAATGTATACGTCACGAGCTAGTCAGTGGGGAGGCATGCAAGATTTTTAGATTTCGCTTTCAACCCATCATTTTCTGGCTGGTAGGAAAATGTAAAAACAAAATAAATCACTTCCTAACCCGATACACAATTGAGCCCCATATTATGGGCATAGTCGGGAAGACTCGGTTGACAGCTGGCACTTCCTTCTGAAAACAAAACGGAAAACATACCGTGAGGCTTGAAATGAATCTCATTTTTGTAAAAGCTCAGATTCCACATGTCTTCCTCTCCAACTTCAGTTTCTTCTAAATCCTGAGGAACAGAATGAGGCATCAGTGAAGAGCAGCACATGATTTCTTTGGAGGTTTTTAAGAAGAGGCTGGATATACTTTGATGGGGGTTTCCGGCATGGCAGGGGGTTGGATTGGAGGGCCCTTGAGGTCTCTGCCAACTCTATGATTGAATGATTTTCTCTCTTTTTCAATGAGCTATTAAAAATTAAATCCATTTTAAGGGGTTTCTATTGAACTAAAAGCCCACAGACACTATTGTTTATCTTTGCGGCTTACAATGATGAGGGATAATACACCGTTCAGTACAATTAAGACATGTTCAAGTATTGAGAACAGGGAATTGAGGAACATCTTATAGCATTAGAAGACAACCTCACTGCAACAAGATCTAGTGAGGGCTCTTGGGTGGCATCAAGGATGCATTGGCAAGATTCAAGGAAGGCTACCGACAGCTATTCATCTGGATATTTATTTATATTGTTTACAGGCTGCCTGTCAAACCATAATTACAAGATGAAATTGTTGTGATGGTGCTTAGCAAGGACCCCATGCTCCTCCCCCCCCCCGCCACTCCTCTGTGCCACTGGTGAGGAATTTAAAGGGCAGAGGGTCTTTCTCTCAGCCCTACGGAGAAAGGCTGAACTAATGGTGCATGTTTAGCCTTAAGAAAAGAGGACTAAGGGGAGACAGGATAGCACTTTTCAAATTGGAATGTTGTTCATTCAGTGGAGGGGCAGGGTATGTTCTCAATCAGGAGGAAATTTTATTTATTTATTTATTTATTTATTTATTTATTTATTTATTTATTTATTTATACATACATACATACAACCTAAATCAGGAGGAAATTTTATTTATTTATTTATTTATTTATTTATTTATTTATTTATTTATACATACATACAACCTATATGGTGCCCATTACCCAAAGGTCTCTGGGGGGTTTACAATGAAACAATTAAAATGTCAATGAACAATTAAAAACAATAAAAACAATAGTATTTAATGGTCTAATAATTGGGTCAAGCTACGGAAAGTCAGATTTAGGCTGAATACCAAGAAAAAAAATCTTTAACTGGTAAGAGCAGTACAACAATGGAACCAATTACACCGTGGGAGGTGGCAAGTGCTACAAGGTGGGAACAATCAAGAGAAAACTGGGCAACCATCCCTCAGATCTGCTTTGATCTGGACTCCTGCATGGAGCAGGGGATAGGACTTGATGGCCTTATTGGCCACTTCCAACTCCATTATTCTATGACACACAAGTAAGAACCCAGATTTTCCCCAGGTTTTTACTTATATCTAGAGGAGATATATGCTGCCACGGAGGGTGGTGGAGTCTCCTTCTTTGGAGGTTTTTAAGCAGAGGCTGGATGGCCATCTGTCGGGAATACTACGATGGGGGTTCCTGCATGGCAGGGGGTTGGACTGGATGGCCCTTGAGGTGTGTTCCAACTCTATGATTATGAGAAACACAAGCAGAAATCTCTTCTCTTCTCGAATTCAGTGCAGTATTTACACTGGTGTAAGTGTGAAAGTGTAGGTGACTCCAAATGCTGAACAGCTGCTACTCAATGAGTTTCTCAACAAATCCTGAATTTTGTCCCAAGCCATACAAGTCTGTTTACAACAATTTTCAATGGACTCTTACTGGGTATCGCCGCCTATACTTCTGCATATCCCTTGCTGCTCCCCAGTTGTGCCTGCTGGTGTTCTAAGGGAAAGGAGGAGACAAGTCAGTGGGAGTCCAGCTCTTAAATGACACGAATGACCCCAATTCATCCTAAGAGGAAATACAATTATCTCACTTTTCAGGTTAGAAGAAGATTAATTTCAAGAGAAGAAATTAACAGCTTTTTCAGACAGGGTCCCACGCTTAATGAACAACAGAGGGGAAGCATTCTCAAAGGCTTTCACGGCTGGGATCCAATAGTAGTTGTGAGTTTTTCAGGCTGTTTTGCCCGAAAAAACTTCCAGAACACGGCCAGAGAGCTGGAAAAACTCACAACAACTAACAGAGAGGAACATTAACAGCTTGCCATTTCTTAGGCAATGCCCAAGAAATGCACATGAAGTTCCTATGCCTGTACAAGTCTGTACACAGAACCCCCATTGTTGCATTCACTGAACACAGTGGGGCTTTTAGAAGAATATTAGTGGCCTGTAATGACTGGACAGCTCACGTTATGTAACTGTGGAGCTAGAAGTTGGGAGTTCATTTTCCCAATACACACTTCAGAGGAGCCACCTATGAAGCCTTGAGCAAGCTGCACAGTCCTAGAGCAGTGGTGGCAAAACTTCGTTACTCCAGATGTTTTGGACCACAACTCCCAGAATTCCAAGCCTAGATTGCCAATGAAAAAGGACTGTGGGAGTTGTGGTCCAAAACATCTGGAGTGCCGAAGGTTCACCACCACTGTCCTAGAGGGTCCCCAGAAGAAGGGAATATTAAACCACTTCTGAGTATTCTCTACCAGGAACACACGGAAAAGGGTCACTAAAGGTCAGGCATGACTTGTCGACACACAACTGTCATTCATTTTAAAGAAAATCATTTCAGCTGAGTTTTCTTTGCTACCCCAAACCGATTGTTTGGTTGCAAAGAAGAGGAAATGGTGCAAGGATCAAGAATGCTGAATGTGATGCCAATCTGCAGGAGGTCCAAGAGAAAATGACATGGAAGAAGAGGCGGGATGGGCATGAACTGTGGTTCTGCGAGGACCACACACTTCCCTTTCCTATCTCCTCTGAGTGATGGCCCTCTCAGAGGCATCACTGCGGGCTTCCCCTGCTCCACCTCCTCATCTGAGTGGGTGGAGGAAGCGTGCTGCTGCCAGTGAGTGGGTGATTGCCCAGAAGAGGTGTAGGCGGAAAGCAAGTAGTGCCCACAGAACACCTATGTTGGTACCATGCCAAACCAGGCTGAACTGCCGAAATGTGCTTCATGTCCATCTCCACAGAACAGCACCGATAAAAAGCAACACCCACCTCTGGTAATGGCACAACCCTCCCCTCCATTTTTGGCACCTACCTTACATCTTCTAAACCCCACGGAATAAAGGTTTGGCTTTCGTCGTTCCTGAAAGAACAGGACACACAATTTAAAACCAACATTAGAAACTCTTGGCATCCTGTTGCTGACAAATCAGAATACACCCACTTTGCTAATGCCAGATTAAAATCTCCTAACTACCTGGTTATAGATAGTGGACTTGTGATACGCTTTTTTGTCCTCTCAGTACAAAGGTTACAACTGCCTTGTGATGCTGTTGCAACACAAGGAGGAATTGGTATTTGTTCTGTGGTGGCCTCACTAAATGGTAAAGGAGACAGAGAGATCCCCTGTAACCACCTAAGATCATTAGAAAATGCCCTGGAATGGAAACAAAAATGATGGTTTATTCTATTTATATCCCATCCTGAGCCCAAGGGACTTAACTTTCACATTAAAAACACATAGCTAAATTCACAAATTACACACTTGGGACTATACAAATATACAGTCACAAGTATCTTGAAACACAGATAAGAAGTGTCTACTAAAAATAAAATAAAAATGATACAGTCACCCCCCCCCGCCATTTCGCGGTTCAGGTACTGCGGTCCCACTATATCGCGGGATCGCAGTACCTGCGGGGGGTGAGGGGAGCAATCGCATCGCTCCCCACTGCCCCCCTCCGGGAGGCCTCAGAGCTGCACGGGGTGGTGGTGGCGGGGAGCAATCAAATCGCTCCCCGCTCCCCCAGGCCCCTCTGGGAGGCCTCGGAGCCGGGCGGGGGGCCCGCTGGGTGCGATCCATTCGCTCTCCGCCGCCCCCCAGGCCCCTCTGGGAGGCCTCGGAGCCCTGTGGGGGGGGTGGTGGGGAGTGATCCGATTGCTTTCTGCGCCCCCCGCCCCTCTGATTGCCCCCCACCCCCACCCGACCCGCTTCCGCATATCGTGGGTCGGGTGGGTCCCTAACCCCCGCGATAGGCGAGGGGTTACTCTATAAACAAAAGTCATCCTAGGCTTCCCTTCTTCACTGAAAAGTCTCTCCTGCAAATAGTTACATTTAGAACTGAAAGATGTTTAGAACTGAAAGAGCATTGGAAGATGGGATGATGTCATGGCCTAGCATGACAGACCCAATCCTTGTGCTGTGGTGGTTTGTTTGTTTTGCTATTCATGATGTACCAAGTGATACAAAGTGAAACAACGTGAGGAGGTCGTGGATTAGAGGCCTCAGGTCAGCGTCAACACTGACTGCGATGAGTACATTACCCATAGATTTCACCCCAAACACTGTCTGTTTAAACAAAAAGGTTGACCACCACGGCCTACAGACTGAAACATGTTTTCTTTGGGACGAGAGAGCTGAACGCTCCATGGGTGCATGATACACACATCTACAATAGGTTGCTCCACAGACGACACTGGTCACATAATTTAGAGTACTGAAGTGCTTCCCCCCCCCCCCAGGCTTAAAAGAAACTGTGAATTCTAAGGTATTTGTGGACTTCTGTTTTAGAGTTATAATCTTTAAAGAATGTTGGAGCTGCGCACAGAGAGAGAGAGAGAGAGAGAGAGAGAGAGAGAGTTTTTCCATCAGAATGATTCTGCCTGGTATTTTTCCTTGGACATTTTAACAACGTAGAACTTAGAAGTAGGGAGAGGCTTAGCCTCTTAGTAAAACATACGGAACTAAGGAGGGAAACATTTTTATTACTTTTACGTTAGAGAAATATATCTGTGAAATCTTTGTAGTTAAATAAATGCCTTAATTAATATTCAATCCAAGGTGCCTGTTGCCTGTTTGCTAACTGTTTTGGTAAGGATATATATTTTTTTCTTCACAGCTAGTCCGGGAAAGACTCACTCTATTCTTATAAGGCAGTGTTGGCGAACCTATGGCACGGGTGCCAAAGGTGGCACTCGGAGCCCTTTCTGTGGGCACTTGACATCGCCCCTTCACAGCCACCTGTATTCAGGTTAAATTGCTGTATTGGCACTTTGCAAAGAATTAGTGGGTTTTGAATCACACAAAAAGGTTTGCCATCACTTTTATAAGGGGTTTTACAGTGGTCCCCCGCCCATTTATGGTTCATATACTGCGGTCCCGCTATATCGCGGGACCACAGTATATAAAAAAAGACTCCCTGGGGTAAGTGGGGAAAGGCCTGGGGTAAGGAGGGAGGGCCTGTCGGAGGCCTCAAAAATGATTTCCAGTTCGCAGGGAGGTCCTTTTGGGGCCTCCAAAGAACCTGGAAAGGTCCTGGCTGGCCCATTTGGGGCAGCGCCAGGGTGGGGGTAAGTACAAGAGCCCCCAGCTAGGTGCTCCAGGCCCAACCCGACCTGCATCCACGTATCGCGGATTTTCAATTATTGTGGGTTGGGTTGGGTCCCTAACCCCCACGATAGGCAGGGGGTCACTGTATAGTCTTCACGATCTTGCCTTACGATCAAATGGGGGTTGATTTATTATTGCATATAGATGCCTGGATAGAGACCCCTCCCTCTATTCTGTTGCATATCTTTGTGGTATGCACTTGTGCTGGGCTCTTCTTATGTTTTTATGACTCATTGAGTCTTCATGTAAGACGAGCATTTCAGCCTATTCTCCTGCCTTCTAAATCAATCACCCACAAGCGGAATTGGAGGGATGGGCAGAGCGAGGAAGAGAGAGAGCAAAACACTTGTGTGGCCTGCAACATGCCACTGAGTACCAAGATGCCTCCAGAAGATGGGAGCAGTAAGTTGTTTCTGAGTCCCCTCTGCCCAGAACCCTCTTAACAAGCATCGCCCTATGTCAGAATTGACTTTGACCGCTCACAATTATTATTAGCATGACATTAATTCAAATCTTCAAAAGATCTTTCTGAACAATGTTGTGCCCGTATTGTCGGCAGGGAAAAAGAGAGAGAGAAAAGGATGCCATGCTTTACACAGTAGCACCAATGGCACCAGTCGGGATGGTCTACAACAGGGATGGAGAACCTATGGCAGGCGTGCCAAAGGTGGCATGCAAAGAGCTTTCGCCTGGCACGCGACATGCTCCCTGCCTCACCCCCATTTCCCCCTCCGCTGGACCAGCCATGAGGAATTTGCAGAGGGGGAAGTGGGGGGGGAGGGAGCATGTCAGGTGCCAGGCTGACCCTGCCATCACTGTCCCCATTGCCATTGCCCCCCGCCAACCCATCTCCACCGCTGTCATCCCTGCCCCTCCCGCCGCTGCAGCTCTGTTGCCCTTGCTGTCCTCACCCTCGCTGATCCTGACCCCCCATCGCCATCACCCTTGCCGCCAACCCCGCCTCCGCCATCCCTGCCCCTCCCACCACCGCCGCCGATTACCCTGACCCTGCCTTCCCCCGTCGCCCTTGCTGCCTTTACCCCCTGCCCCCCCGCCACTGATCCCGACCCCCCCGCCGCCGCTGTCCCCATCACCAAGTATGGGCATTCAGTGCCAAAAAGGTTCGCCATCCCTAGTCTACAAAATACCCTCTTGTGCTCACTGTCATTCACAAAGTGACATCAAGCAAGGGGAAATCCTAGCAGGTGACCCCCCTTTTGTGTTAGCGATCTAATTCTCTCCCAAACACAAATGGTCAGGGTGGTTGTTTTGACAAGTGTTTTCAAGATTTTTTTAAAGAACTGCCATGTGGAATGTTAAGTTTGTTCTGTCACACAGTAACCTAGCTGCACTACCATGCAGCTATAATGAGGAACACAACCTAGCACACAGGATGAGTCACATACAAATGTTTCTGGAGACTCAGTGGTGCCCTTTCTGAGCTTCCTAACAGGTGGCAATCAAATGTAGTAATTTCCCATCTTCTACAAGATCGCCTGACATCATCCTCCAACAATCACTGGCCTATGACTCAGTGAAATTTAAGCTCGTTTCACCTACACAAGGAAAACTTTTTGTGGGAGATATCTCTTTCATAAGCTGTAAAGAGAGCCTGACCATCTCTTACAAGATTTTTTCAAAATGCATGAAAAGAAACAAAAAAGAGAGAGAGTAAAAGTATGTTTTATGTTTTATGTGTTTTCACCATCTTGCCTTAGTATTCTTGATTTTATTTTTTCTCAATTTGAGTTTTTATTTTATTTTATTATTTGCCCAATTGTGGGAGCTGTGTATTATTTTGCATTGCATCATATTGTTAACCGCCCTTACAAAAGAATACGGTTTGGGATATCCTTAATTTTGCATAGTGTCAGGCAGAGGTCCTTTATAGCCCCACCTTGAAATCCTTGAAGCTTGGACTGGATGGCCCTGGAGGTCTCTTCCAGCTCTATGATTCCCATCCAATTGTTAACCAAGCCTAACCCAGATTGGCTTCTATACTCAGGATGTGATCAGACAACAGGACAAGTGCATCTTTGATTGCACTGGAAAAGGCTGATTTGCTAGTAGCAATTTCTGTTCGTTTGACCCTTCCATCTGGCAGGGAATTGTTCCAGTCCATCCTGAACAGTAATAACCTTACTGCTAGACCCAAAAAGGTATGGCTGGAGAGATTTGACTGAATGAACTGGGCATGTTTAAGGCAAGAGAAAAGAAGACTGTGGGTAGATATCTGAAGAACTGTAATACAGAGGAAGGGCAAGTGATATTTTGATCATTCCAGGGTGCAAGACGCATAACAATGGGCTCAAGAGAATCCAGCTTTCTAATGATTATCAAGAAAAACTTCCTAACTGAGTAGTATGGCAATGGAATCAATGACCTTGAGAGGTTGTTGCGAGTGCTCCAACATTCAAGAGAAATTTGGACAACCACCTGGCAGGTATCCTTTGATTTGTCCTCCTGCACCGGGCTGGGGGTGGGGCTGGACTTGACGGCCTTGTCGGCTCCTTGGTCCCTATTTGTCTAGGCTCCTTCCGCGGCCAGTGTCCCTATTCTGATTATCATTCTAGAGAGAGGTGGGGGATGAACATAACATCATAAAATATGCCCATACATCCTGTGATCAGGTCAGGAGTGTAGCACGCAACTGGTCCTTCCAGCAAAAGTTGCAAAAAAAAAAGTTGTGCAAGACCAGGTGTAGTTTTAGAAGAGTTAGTCATATTAAGGCGCTTGCAACCTGCTCCTTGCGGCTCCAGCAACCTGTAGCCTATCAGGCCGACGGCGACGGAAACGTTGCTTTGGGACCCTCGCAAGGTCCCGAAGAGGAGTTGACTTTCCCGTCCTCCGCCCCACTCTTCGACCAAAAAAACGCAACAATTTTTTAAAACAATGCATAACGAATCCTCCAACAAGCTATCTGCTAACGGCCAAGGAGGGGGTAAGATTTTGGAATGTGATCTTTCACGGCCAGGCCCAAAGCCCAGTCTGCTGGTGCCTCCTCGAACGTCGGGGAAGAAGTGGGGCTCCCCAAATGCGTGTGGGTAAATGGCTATTCCTCGTGAAAGGGTACAAGCCCCCGCATATTGCAGTGCAAAAAATGCAGCTTGATCGCCGAGAGGCAGAGGGTGATGGCCGCTCAGGTGAGCCACCAAAAAGTCGTGTGCAAAGTACTCTAGGGAGAGGTAGGGACCCTTCAACCTCCCCCCCTCTCGATTCTAGATTGCTTTTTCAAGATTCCTATTCAAGAGAAGAGCCAGTGCTGTGCTCATCTCCGCGGAAGTCCAGTGCTGTGCCAGTCCATGACCATGTGGCCGGCATGACTGCAAGGAAACACTGTTTTACCTTCCCGCATTTTTGCGGCGGTACCTATTTATCTACTTGCATTTACATGCTTTCAAACTGCTAGGTTGGCAGGAGCTGGGGTTATCAGCGGGAGCTCGCTCTGCTGCGTGGCACCCGGGATTTGAACTGCCGAGCTGCCGACTTTGCAGTCTACAGTTTCGGTGCCTTAGTCCACTATTTTTCCACGTAAGAGTAAGTACAGTTTCAGTGCCTTAGTCCACTGAGCACCACGTAAGAGTGGGGCTACATGGCCGATATTTATACAGTGGTACCTTGTATAAAGGAATTAATTCATTGCAAATGAAAATCTGTTAAGCAAATTTTCCCTTTATACAAATTTTCCCTAGGAATGCATTGAAAACAGAGTAATCCCTAATTGTGACTATTTTTATGTTGTACAGATTTGCCCCATAGTCGATTCTGTTAAGCAAATTTCCCCTATCTCCGGAATTTTTTATGTTGTACAGATTTTATCTTATACAAACTGTTTGTTATATGAGGGTCCACTGTACATCACTCATTTCCTATAACCTGTCTGCGTATTTACAGTGGTACCTTGTATAAAGGAATTAATTCGTTCCAAATGAAATTATGTTAAGCAAAGAAGTCTCCGTTGGTGCGCATTCGCAATGATGGGCTCGCCCATGGGAGTTGGACCATGCAAAGTTATCTTTTATACAATTTCCATAGGAATGCATTGAAAATGGAGTAATTCCATTTTATGTTGTACAGATTTTCCCCATAGGCGAATATGTAAAGCAAATTTCCCCTATCTCCGGAATTTTTTATGTTGTACAAATTTTATGTTATACAAACTGTTTGTTATACAAGGGTCCACTGTACTTATTTTTTCAACTTATATGCCGCCCACTACCCAAAGGTCCCTGGGCAGATTACAATCAAAAGAATTAAAACAGTTTAAAATAGTATTAACAGACGTTTAATATGCTTAATTATGCACAAAGAAGCTTCCTATAACCCCACACATTTGAGAAATGGTTAGCAGAGCCTTTAAAAATTAACTGATGTTAGACGAGATGCAACCCACCCCCCTCCGCCGGCCGGTGCATCTTTCCGGAAAGGGAGGGCGGGCAGCAACCCTTTTGAGTTGTGTAAAGAGGACCTTCCTGGCACTTTCACATTCGGTTTGCTCGCCCAAAGCTTTTCGATCCGGGAAATCTGAGATGTGTGTGTGTGTGTGTGTGTTTGGTGGCCCAGGCAGGCGAGATCAGCCAAATAAATCATCAGTTTCGGGAGGCCTCCCCCCCCCCCCCAAAAAAAGCAAGATCACTAAGAGACACAGACCCAGGATCCCACGTCTAGAAAGATGGGCAGCTGGGCGGGAGGGAAAGAAGGAGGGCCAGGCAGGCGAACAAATAAATGGGCACGGATGTTTTTTTTATATTCCAAGCACACACACCGGGTAGCCGAACGGGGTGGGTTCGTCTGCAGGCCCCCGGGAGAGATCGGGCGCAAGGCCGCCTTTCTCCTCCTGCCCAAGGCAAGGGCTCCGGGGGAGAGGAAGGGGGACACGGAAGGGGAGGCAGGGACCCTCACCTGGCGCCCCGAGGCCGACGGGGTGCTGGGCGACCACCCGCCCTGCTTCGGTTTCTCCTTCGCGGCTCCTGCCGGGGGAGTCGCTTCCAAGCCCTTCTTCCCTTGATGGTCCTCCCTTGGTGGTCCTCCATCCTCTTCCTCCACCTCCTCGTCCTCCCAAGTGGAATCGTATTCGGAGAAGCCCATGTCTTCCTCCTCCTCCTCTTCTCCTTCTTCCTCCCCGGAGCCTTCGCTCGCCTGCTCTCCGGCCGGCACGTCCTTCCTCGCCGCCATCCCCAAAGCAGGAACAGAAACCGAAAGGAAGGCGAAGGCGAGCCGCCTCCCAACGCCGCCCAGAAGAACCTCCGGACCAAGGCAGCCCGACAAAGCGAAAGGCACGTGGGGGGGGGGACGAGGGGAAGGCGGGGGAGGCGCGCGGCCCCTCCCCCTCCCGTGTCACTCAGCACAGCCGGCCCGGCCCCTGGGCTCTCATTGGCTGGCGCGCTTCCATTCAGAACGTCGGCGCTGTCTCGGCGTTCCATCGTGGAACGCCGGCGTCTGTTTGAAGTGGCCTTCGCGCGGGCGTGTGGGGTGGTGCTGGGCGAAACGGGTGCCATTCCTGACCCAGGCCAAGGATCTCGTGGGAAAGCCCGTCAGATTCTTTCGTTTCCCTGCCTTAGTTCCATCATGCGATTCTTCGACGATGCCTTTGCTGTTCTCCCTAAATACAAATGCAAGACTAGGCTATAGGGCTAGGCCATTGATAATAATAATAATAATAATAATAATAATAATAATAATAATAATAATAATAATAATAATAATAATAATAATAATAATAAAGTCACCATCAGTCAGCTGCAGAAAGCTGCCTTACTGGGATCTGCTCGCAAAATTCACTGATACATCACATAGTCCTAAACGCTTGGGAAGCGTTCAACTAGTGATTAGTATTACAAAATCCAGCGTAGTTAGCTGTGTGGTTAACAATAACAACAACAACAATCATAATCATCATCATCATCATCATCATCATCATCATCACTGCAAGCTTTCGTGGACAATATCCACTTCTTTAGAGCATGCACCGAAATTCCAGACATGGCAAAAGATGTGGCTTGCCAGATGATTCTTAGATGCAAAGTGTCTTACTAGTCTGCATAAAAGCACAGTCAGGAAACAGAAAAAGTGTGTCTCTGCCTAAACCCTGATAAGCTTAAAGGGGTTCCTTTTTTTAAGAAGAAAGGAGAGATAACAATTATTTTACGTAAATAAATAATAAACAAGGGCTTATTTCCAGATAAGCGCAAGAAAGCAAGCAGCCAGACTGATCCAGGATTGCTAAAAATGTTTTTAAGGCATTTAAAGCAGTCTCACAGCCATCCATCCCAACACAAGCTGCCACAGGACCTTCTGCAAAGCTGTGGGTAGGCCTCTATCGATTTCAGAATCTGAGTTTTCATATCTGTTCAGAATCTGTTCAGAGTCTTCTGGAATTGCACTTTTGAAGTATGCCATGCATAGCTTTCCTATCATGTTTCCAGTCTTCCCTCCCCCCCCCCCAATGATTGGTAAAAGGCAGATGAAAGAAATCCCGGCTTTGCAAGCATGATGCTGTGTCTTTAAAGCTTTCATGTCCAGCTGTGAAAGTGGACAAGGAGGAAAGCTTACAGCAAAAACCTGATTCATTTGAAATGTGCTGGAGGACAGGTTTGCAGATACTGCACCCTGGGTTTCCAGAAAGACGAGCAAGAGGGCCCTAGAATAAATCAAGCTTGAACAATCTTTGAGAGCAACAAGAATGAGACTGAGTGCCTTTTTACACGACCCCTAAACTCCGCCGCAAATGGCTCCCAGCTCCGGAGCTTAAAATTGTTTACCCACCAGCTCCGGAGTTTACTGAAAATTAAGTGAGACCACGCCCACCTAAGCGGGTCCCAGCGCACTTTTCTTGTACCTGCTCTCCAAGCGTGAAAAATCTTGATGCGGATGTGCCGGGCTCTCCTCGCTTCTTTTTGTTGTTGTTTTTTGCCTCCCGCCCCTTTAAGAGAAGGAACCAGGAAGTGACAGGGCTCCCGGCACCGGGAGGTAAACCTTTATTCTTTTGTCCCTTTTTTTCTCCCTCCCCTCACGCAGCCAGCAGCCAGGAAGTGCGGAGGGGTGGGGACGCATGAAGAGCGACAAACCCTTAAGATCTCTGGTCTGAATTTAAGTGACCAGCAGATCTTAGGGGTCGTGTAAAAGCGCCCTGAGGTTGTCATAGTTCAGGCACTTCATGAGAAAACAAGATTCTTGAGAGTGGGAGATCTACCAAGGAGGCTGGGCAGGGAACATAAAAAGAGCCATGCTGGATCAGGCCAAAGGCTCATATAGTCGTTTCCTACATCTCACAGTGACCCCAGCAAATGTGTCTAGGAGTGCACAAGACTAGATCTCTGTCTCCTTGATACCACTCCCCTGCATCTGGCCCTTGAAGTACCCCGGTTTTAAGCCTGGAGGTTACACGTCTCCACCATGGTTTGTAACCTGTGATGGACTTTTCCTCCAGGAATCTGTCCAATCCACTTTTGAAGGCATCCAAGCCAGATGCCATCACCGCATCCTGTGGCAGGGAGTTCCACAGACTAACAACACACTGGGTAAAGAAATATTTTCTTTTGTCTTTCCTCACTTGCCCAACCCCCAATTTCAGTGGATGTCCTCTAGTTCTGCTATTTTGTGAGAGGGGGGAAGAGCGTCCCTCTATCCACTTTACTCATGCCCTGCATAAGTTTGTACATCTGAAATCATATCCTACCCTTAGGTACCTTTTTTCCAGTATCCTTTCCTCATAAGGGAAGTCCCCCAGCCCAGTAATCGTTTTTGTTGCTCTCTTTTGCACCTTTTCCTTTTCCACTATGTCTTTTTTGAGATGCGGTACACAGTACTCCAGGTGTGGCGACAACGTACGAAACCATCTGGGCTGGAAACGTTTCTACTGGGGGGGAAATAAGTCTACATTTTCTATCACTGTGATGGAGAATCTGTAATTTTGTGAATTTATAAGATTGAGTATAGTTTCCATTATGCTTCACCACTGTCCGTGTTAGCGAGGGCCGATGGCAGTTATGCGACGTCACCAGAAGGGGGATAACATCCCCTGGTATGCCTCTGATCTACACTATAGAAGGGATTCCAAAACACAAGACAACATGATAGGTGTCCAGTGGCTCTCATTGTTCCAAGAACAGTTTGATAGAAAACTCTATCTAGGCCTAGTTCACATAGGTAAGAAAGAGAATCTTGCATGGGTTTTTAACTTCATCAATGCCTTATCAGTTAAGGTGGGATACAGGAAGTATCAACTGTGCTTTTTGCAGGTGTCTAAGAACAGACTTAACTTAGTATATAAAATGAAAATTCATGGGTTATTATTCCCCTTTATTATAAGAGACTGTACTACAACAAAATAAACATGGGACAGGTCTTTTTTTTATTAAACAAGTTAATACAAAGGTACAATTGAAGAATTTTCCACCACTCATTCTTCTTGTTTTCCTTTAAAAAACTGTCCCCCCCCCAAATCTACCAAATACCGGGGGGGGGGGGGTATTTTCCTGACCATAATAAATTATCTCGGGTTTTATTATTTTTTGCATAAAATCCCAACTATTTAAAGTTAAAATTAATTCTGGAAGATTAACATGGCAGTGTTACTGATAACATTAAAACTCTTTCCAGGAAGATTAATAATAACCATGTGCCGTCAAAGTCAATTCTGACTCTATGGTGACTCTTTCCAGGGGGTTCCAAGTACAAAATACTGAGAAGCAGTTTAACATTCCCTTGTTCTGGGGACGCCCTCGGACTAAATAGCTTGTCCAAGGTCACACAGGCTGGCTGTTTTCGTCAGAAAGGAACTTGAACTTCCAACTTCTAGCTCTGTAGCCATATACCTAAACCACTGAATTAGCTCCACTTAAAAACTCCAGGCAATTTTTTTTAATTAAAAATTCAGTATAAAAATATATATTTACGTTATTGTCCCTGGTAAATCCCTTTTACTTTAACTGATTTGGCTTCCTTTAATGGTACTATTCACACTGAAAAGTTTGCCTCTAGCAAACTGATGTTGTATAAGGTAGGTAAGACGACCCCCTATTTCTTCCATCCATCCAGGTTTGGCTTTATGTTCTCTTTATTTTAAGTCTCTTACAGATATATGAAAGAAAAACATAATGCAAGAGAATTCAGGCTGGTTTAAAGACATTTAATAAGCTACTATAATGTAGAAATACTACCTTCTTTGCTTCTACATTCTGAAATAACAATTGACCTTTCCAGTCTCTAAAAGGCAATAACGACTGAGCCTCATACTCCTTTCTTGTATGCAGGTGGTCTGTATTCTGGGAACACGTTTCTAGCAAGAGTCACTGTATTTCCATGTAATACATTGTTTCAGAACAACAACCCACTAAGACACTACCCTCCAAAATCTGTTTTAGGGCCCCTCATTCTTTTTGTACAGTCAGCAGCTTACGTTCTGCTGGTGGATGGATATAATGGGATCCAAGCTCAGTGCAGTGAGAGAAGGGCAACAGATGCTCAAGACACCCGACAGCTACCAACTGGGCCTCTCTAGGAGTCTAGCTCCTCGTTTCAGTGACTGCCTGTTCCCAGAATGGTGTGGAATGTGCAGGGTGCAAATGGCTAGTGGCAGTCTAGTTTGGTAAACACACAGGTTTGTTAAGCAGCCAGCCTCCCTCTTGTCTCAATTCTAAAGATGAAGGCACAGCAAGCCATCCGTTCTAAGGGAAGGCAGACAAACTCATGCCCAGCCAAAACAGTGTGTCTTTTTGCTACTCGTTTTTCTTCCCTGAGCTAGCTAGACACTATAAACTTTTCACTGCCGAGACACCATAGGGTTCCCCCCCCCCAAAAAAGCTCCCATCTTGTTCCACCGGTGCTTATGTTCTACGCCGTTTCGCGGCACTTGGGCTAGATGGGTTGCTGTTGGCGTTTAAGACTTTCTCGGTGACTCTGTTTCGCTTTCTCTTATCCCCTCCTTCTTTCGATCCAGATTCAGAGGAACTCCTCTCTTTCTCCTTGTTGCTTGGTTTTTCAGCTGCTTTCGCGAGGCTTCCTAGAGAGACATAGACTGAAACAGAATAATAGGAAAGAGTATGACATCAGCAAGAAGTGTGTCACACCGAAGCCACAATCTAAGGTGAAGCCAGATCGCTGCAAACACGTCACTGCAACGGCTGTAGCTTTTGGGTGAGAACATGAATTTAGTTATTTGTCTACCTGTAACTTTAGAAGATGGCTGTCCCCATGATTCCTTGAGCAGCAGTGGCCCATATATGGCATATACATAGAACAGTCCTGCACAACAGGTAAACTGCACACTACCAGTAGCCTGTGAAGGGTTCAAAAGTAGACCACCATCCCTCCCTCCCCCATCCCAAGGACCACCACTGCCCCAGCAAAGTTCTGGGTCTCCCAGTCCACTGTCTCAGCTGAGTGGGGCAGTTCAAGGGCCATGGCACATTGAAATCTGTTCCGTCTAGAACAGATTAATTGGTTTTCAATGCATTCCTATGGGAAACCACTGCTCTATTTACATTTTTTTAAACTTATGAGCATGTGCTTGGAACAGATAAAATTCGTAAGTAGAGGTTTTAGTGTAGTAGCCCTCAGGCACTTTGGGCCTGAAAAAGTAGACCTCAGCCTGTTCAAAGTTGGACAGCCCTGACATAGAATAATGCTAGTTTCTGTTATTCTGATCCCGGCAAGGTTGCCTTTAAGCTGCATGGCTGCACGCACCCCTGGCACCCACTGTGCAGAGGTTTTCCTCCCCCGTGCACCCTCTTGCAACAGTTTTTCTTACAACTGCAACGGAATCCACGCTTGTAGGCAGGCGGGGGGGTCAGTTTAACTAAAGAAGCTCTTATTTTGGCAACAGAGGCAAATCATTTTAAATGTAATAGGAGAATGCCTAGTAATAATGGGGAAAAGGCAGTATACAATGTGAATAGAAAACACATTCTATATAGAGATCCATACTCTTATTATTTCTCAGAACTAATTCACTCGCTTTAGTTGTATGCTCATTAAGCACAAGCTGTAAGGAAACTGCCCAAATTAAAACATCATCCCAGAAGCAGCACAGCACTTTCCAAACCAAGAAAACAAACAATCTACAGGGACAGACTCTACCTATCACAGATATGATGGAATGCTATCATGATATTTCCACCCCTCCCGATTTAGCAGAGAAAATGATATTTCAATCATTCTCCCTGGGGCATTCTTGCACATTAAGATATGCTGCTGGCATTATAGTCCACATATCAAATCACTGACAAGGAGGCTCTCAAACATCACAGAAGTGGTACAATCTTACAGATGGCATTGCTTCAGTGTGCCATATTTACCTTCATCAGAACCTGCATGTGACTCCATTTCTTCTTTTATTTCTTCTTTGATATCCTCTTCCGTCATCACTTTTCCTGTGGACATATTTAAAAGCACAATGATGGGGAAGGTACTGATACAAATTCAATTTTCCTTCGTTTCTGTTAAATTCCATAACATTTCCAAAGTGTGGCCATTGGCATCTATCTCAACAGGATAAAAGGGACAACTCATGACCCGCTATCCCCCAATATGGTTCTTTCAAACAATTTCAGAGTTAAAATCAGATATCTGAAGCGGTGACTGATGAGCAACTAGAATAGAAACTTAAGTTTCTTTGAACTCCACAATGCTTACCTCTGAGCTGGCATTACAGAACCGCACTGTAAGACTGAGTCACGAAAGAGTCATCAAATCTAAGTCATGCTATAGAAATGCATATTGTGGTTACATGAATTGCTGTTGGGTCTTACCTTCTTTTACCTCTTGAATAATTTCTTCAGGGAGAATGAAATTTTTTTCTGAGTTGGGGAAGGGGAGAATCTCAGATTCATGCTTAGGAATTAAAAAGAAAAAGAAAACGTGAGATAACTTGTATAGATCAGCAATTCAGGTTGTACTAAACAAATAGAAAGCTCAGTTTTTTTTACAATCACCAGACAACATTTTGAATCAGTTGTTGTGCAAGGTAACTGAAAGTCAACAAGGAAAAGACTGTCTTTAAAAATGAAGCTATGTGATAATTTAGAAACTTATGTCATTTTGATCTGCTACACACATACTTATTTTTAATGGAATGCTACAGAATTTAAATGATCCTGACAAGACAGATTGGGTATTAATTAAAATTTATGAAGTTTCTAAGGTACTGCATTTTCCCATGTATATGGCGCTATTTTTTTCCAAAAAATCATGGCACGAAAAATTAAGGGGTGTTATATATACAAAAGTACAGTAATCCCCCCTGTATTGCGGGGGTTAGGGACCTGACCCGACCCAAAATAATGGAATATCTGTGATATGTGGATGCTGGGTCAGGTCGGGACTGGGGGGGGCTATCTGAGGACTTCTACACTTACCAGAGGCCTGGTGCTGCCCCTAACGGGTCTCCGATGGGCTTCCTGGGCCTGTCGGAGGCCCCAGAAGTGGTTTCTGGCGATCCTGGGGTGGAGGAGAAATGAAACAGCCAGGTCTGTTTGGATTCTCCTGTTTCATTTCTCCACCCACCCACCCCCTGCTGTTTTCTTTTCTTTTCTTTCCAGGAGTGCTTGATTGCCCTCCTCTCTGTTTTGCTCCTGTAGGATCAGACCCTTCTCTCCCACCCCCAACATTGAAAATGAACTCCTTAATGCGTTGTTTCACCCCCAAGCATTTCCCTGTTAAAAAGAGGAATCTTCAGAACACAGAAAGTAAGAGAAACACCATGGGGTGGGGGGTGGGGCAGGGCAGAGGAGGGCTCACGGAGGATTTCTTAATTTTCTTAATTTGGGGGTCTTAAAAGTGGGGTGGTGGTCTAATAAACAGCAGCATCTTATAGATGCTAAAATACAGCACAGACCTACCACAGACTCTTTTGGTAATTCTCAGGGGAAATGTAGCCATATGTCTGCTATTACTTGCAGTACAGACCACACAAAACATGAAGGGAACATAACTGGTTTGACCTGGGACTTTTTGATTAGCATCAGTATAAGCGATCACCTCCGTTTCTTGGCCAGCAACACTCACCAGTGCCTGCATGTCATACATGGTGCTCAAGTGGTCCCAGATGACTTTGGAAGAAATCTGTCTCCCAATATTCTGACTGAATTTGTCTCGGATGCATATCATGTGAAAATGGCGATTCACACCTGAACGAGACACAGAAGGAGAAAAAGAAAAGGAAACGAAGGTTTAACCCAAGGCATAGGTGTCAAGTTTACCCGGCGCTGGCTGGGACTAGAGTCGTAAGGTTTGTGTGTGTGTGCCGTGCGCGCGCTAGTGCATGCTAGCACACACACACACACACACACAAAAACCTCAAACATCCACGTGCATGCCTTCTCTGCTCCCACTGCCAGCATCCAGCTGGGGCCACCGCTCGGCCATTATCAGACTGCCTCCACCCCTGCTCATGTGCCTAATGAGCTGATGAGGTGGAGGAAGAGGAGCCCAATTGAGCGCTCAGAGGCAGACGGGGGTACAGACGGCTCTTGGCTGCTGCGAGTGCTGGAAGGCACTGTCGCTGGCTCGGCCCCATTGCAAGGTAGCGCACGGGGAGGGGATGTGAAGGGAGGGTGGGCGCTGATACCCAGGCACTCCCAGGCACCTGGCCGAGGGGCTGCACTGGGTGGGCATGCGTCGCTCTCGGACAGTGCTGTCACTCCGGGTTCCAAGGGCTCCCTCTCCCCTCCTCCCTTTCTTCGACCAGCTGGAGAAGCAGCCCGTGGAGCATGAGCGGGGGAAGCCAGAGGCAGGGCCTCCACCATCCAGCCCAGATTCTGGCCGTGGCTGCTGGCCCGCTGCTCTGCTTCCACGACATCTGCTGCTGCTGCTGGGGTGGCGGGGCAGGGACTCCCAAGGTGCTGCCTTTCTCAGGACCCCAGCAACCTACGCAGTGGAGGCGGAGCAGCTCTGGCTGGAATCTAAAAAAGGAACATTTCCAGGAAACAGAATCACCTAGGAAGAGGGCAGGAAAGAGCCATAAAAAATGGTAAATCCCGCCCAATACGGGAGACTTGACAGGTCTGCAAAGAGGGATTTTAATGCTAAACCACAGAAGCATCCCATTATGAAAATGGATCTTGTAATACTATTCAAGGTTTAACAGTATGGGAGTGATATGACATAGCTGAAACAAACTGTAATGCAAGGAACGCATTGGCCTTAACAGACCTGCCTAGCTGAAAAAATTCTGTGCAGGATCAACAATACAGGACAGGAAGCAGTCACTTGCTGGCTTGCCTGTGGCAAATAACAACTGCCTTCAGGCAATCAGATAAGGAAGAGTTTATAGCAGCTGGTATTCTCTCTCAATCTCATTCTCTTCCTTCCCTGACTCTCTTTTTGGCCATAAATAAGTTAGCATAGATATACTGGGGAGCAGGAGAATGGATGCTAAGCAATCAGCATTTTTTATGAATTCATCTACAAAGTTGCAGTAGACTTCAAGACCACAGATCAGGAGTCAGGAGGTACAGTAGCTGCATCAAACACACAGCCTTTTTTGTTTGTTTCAAAGAGTAGAATCTTCTGCATAAATTAATTCTTTCAAATTTGTACAGAAAAATCACCAGGGAAAAGTTCTAAAGATGGCTTGAATGTAACATAAAAAATCCTTTGGGTGGATAAAAATAATCCACTAGAAGAATAATTCCTAATGGGAAAAAATTGCTCTAACTGAACACAGCTCAGACAAATGTTGTCTCCTCATTCTATTTGAAAACACAGATAGGTACCTGAAGAGGAAGACAAAGCAAGAAACGAGCAGATTATATGTTTGTGGGCTCTATTTTCTTCTTTCTAGAATGTTCTGGATCCAATTAGACATACACACAAAATACTGGTTCAGGAATTAACTTCAGTGGCCTACTGCATTTCATAAACCACAGACTTGCACAAATGCAGAATCCAAACAAAGACTTGACCAAAAGAAACAAAGTAGTATTCCTGTTTTATAGCTGAAGAACCGTGGGGTTACTTAAATATAATATTGGGCCAGGAACACTAGAAAGCTTTCCCCTGTAAATTTATTACAATATTTTGAAATAGAAGGGAGTCAGAAGCTCTTAGAGATCCATTGCAAATCCCCCAGAAATTCATCAGATGGTTTCAATCTACCCTTTTCCTGCTCCAAGGTTTACAACACTGTATCCAACACATTCTTACTCAGAAAGCACGTGTAACTGAAAGGGGGACCAGGGGGATGTGGCCATTGTAAAATGAAATCCCAAACCAACGCTATGCAAAACTGTACCTTTATTATGCCTCTTAAATTTAAAAAAATTAGGCAAGTCTACCAAGTTCTCCCAAGACTCTTCAAAGAAGTACACAAAATACTGTCCAGGGCAATATCTACAGAACACAGAGATTTTCCATCACTTAGGGCATTTATACACGACCCCTAAGCTCCGCTGCAAATGGCTGCAAGCTCCGGAGCTTAAAAATGTTTCCCCACCAGCTCCGGAGTTTGCAGACAATTAAGTGTGACCCTGCCCACCTAAGCGTGACCCAGTGCACTTTTCTTGTACCTGCTCTTGGGAGGTGAAAAAGATTTGATGCGGATGTGCTGGGCTCTCCTCGCTTCTTTTTGTTTTTGTTTTTTGCCTCCCGCCCCTTTAAGAGGAACCAGGAAGTGACCGGGGCTCCCCCGGCAGCGTCCACCAACACCGGGAGGTAAGGCTTTATTCTTCTGTCCCTTTTTTTCCTCCCTCCCCTCACACAGCCTGCAGCCAGGAAGTACGGAGGGGTGGAGATGCACAAAGAGCGACAAACCCCTAAGATCTCTGGTCCGAATTTAAGGGGCCAGCGGATCTTAGGGGTTGTGTAAAAAGGCTCTTGAGGACTATTCCAGGCAGAGGGCTCCACCTTTCTAAAACCACAAGGCTGTATTTTAATTTGGCTTCAAGTTTCTTCTTCTTCTTCTCTCTCCTTGTGGTGCTTCTTCTTGTTGTTCAGCCGTTCAGTCGTATCCAACTCTTCGTGACCCCATGGACCAAAGCTCGCCAGGCCTTCCTATTGTCCACTGCCTCCTGGAGTTTGGTCAAATCCATGTTGGTTTTATCAATGACACTGTCCAACCATCTCATTCTCTGCCATCTCCTTTTCCTTTTGCCTTCAATCTTTCCCAACACCAGGGACTTTTCCAAGGACTCCTCTCTCCTCATGAGATGGCCAAAGTACTGGAGCCTCAGCTTCAAAATCTGTCCTTCCAGTGAACATTCAGGGTTCATTTCTTGTGGTGCTAACTAATTTTAATCTCCAGCTTTTCTGAAACAAAAACTGTCGGGTCTTTGGTTGATTGTATGATTACTGTATGATTACAGAGAAGATGAGTGACTGGCACTCATTGTTCTGCAGGAATGGGCAAGAAAATTAATTTGGTGTCCCTTGAAGTTACAGCTGATACATCAAACTTGAATCATAGATTAACTGAGATGGAAGGGGCCTAGAAGGCCATTGAATAAAAGCCCACCTCCTGTTCCATGCAGGAATCTTATAACTGCCAGGTGGTTGTCCAAATTTCTCTTGAATGCTCACAACACTGGAATGCTCACCACCTGGAGAGGCCATTGGCTTCATTGTTGCACTGTTCTAACAGTTAAGAAGCTTCCTGATCTTCAGCCTAAATCTTGTGGCCATTATTGCATGCCCTGCACTATAGGATGATCAAGAACAGATCTGAGTTTTATAAGTTTGAGGCTTCTGTTTTGGGACTTGATTTTAATAGGAGACGGTGAAGCCTTAATTCTACCTAGCATGATTTCGGAATTATTTTTTTTACCTTGCCAAAGCTCTGCAATTCCCCAACCTGATGAGGAGTTCCACAGGGCATAAATACGCAATTTTTGAGTTTTGGTGGTCTCATAGTACTACCCACCCTTGTCTGCAGAATCCAGTGGCACCTTTACACTTAACTGAAATATCAACATAGTTTCACTGATCATTTCATGTGCTTCTGATGAGATGTCTGCAGCTTTATTCAGGAAGAGAAAAGGGCAGTAATCCTGCCACACACCACTTTTTTAGGCCTGTGCTCATTTTTCCTTCCTGACCTCAATGATGTCTACAGTCAAAGTGAAACAACTGCATACTATTTGATTGAGAGAAAACAAGTAAACGGCTTAGAGAAGTGCATAAACTAAGAGAGGCAAGAAGATACTGCAAATATACCGATAACTCTCCTGATCACCTCAACTTTGTAGCTAACCAGCCTGTTTTCCTCCCAGTTCTATATAAATGTACTTGCCACTCATACAAAGACTTACATTTCGGAGGGAATGTTTGTGGACGTACACACAAACCTTAATCACAACATCCCTGTCCCTGTTCCCATAACCCCTCACATTTCCAACTTGCAGAGGCTCAGGGATTGTGACCTGTGGTTTGTTTCCATGTGGTAAATGAGGAAGTGATTTTTTTTCCCTTTATAGCAAAATGGAACACAGTATTTTATTGCTCTCAGAGAAAGGATGTGCATTTGCTGGGCTTTGTTTTGTGCATTTCTGTAAAATATTGATCACAAAAATGTGGCAAGTGTTGCCTTCTTGTATGAACCAGCACAGGGACCTTATAAGACCGGTGAGTTTATCTGGCATAATTTCACGGCCTGAAGTCTACAGAGAGCCAAAAAAAGTGTTATATACCAAGTACAGTACTGGCTGTAAGACAAAAACAAAGAAATTGGTCCTAACCTAAGGTAAATCAAGTGTGAACTATCTCTGGAGGCAAAAATATCAAAACTGAGGCTGTCTTACTTAGGCATATCACAAGAAGGCAGTATTCCCTGAAAATGACAACACAGAGGAAAGGCAGAAGGCAAAGAGGGCCAAACAGGAGGCAAACTGACTCCTTAAATCCCAGCCTGGAGATTTTAAGAGCTGAGCAAGACTGTTGAGGACAGGGCATTTTGGAGTTCTCTCCTTCATCGGTTGGTCATTGGTGGTGGTGGTGAGACTCATGAAAACCCCTCAGGATCTGTTTGGCTTTCAGATGCCACAAGCATGCATTTTGGCACAATGCTTTGATAAAGATAGCTTGCTATCGAAAGCTCTGCTTGCATTATTTTATTTTATTTTATTTTATTTTATTAGTGACCTATAAAGGTATCGCCTAACCTATTCTTGTACAGTGGACCCTTGTATAACAAACAGTTTGTATAACATAAAATCTGTACAACATAAAAAAATTCCGGAGATAGGGGAAATTTGCTTAACATAATCGCCTATGGGGCGAATCTGTACAACATAAAAATGGGATTACTCTGTTCTCAATGCATTCCTATGGGAATTTGTATAAAGGAAATTTTGCTTAACATAATTTCATTTGGAACAAATTACTTCCTTTATACAAGGTACCACTGCATTTGTATTTTTTTTTTGGGGGGGGGAGTGTATGTGTCACATGGCTCAAAACCCCTTTTCACTTCTACAAGATCCTTTTGCAACCCCAGTAGGATCAGGAGATGAACTGAGCACTGGTTAAAAGGGCCGACATCGATTCTTTTAAACCTTCCCTAGTCTAGAAGCAGCCAAAAAAATAAACCTGAGCAAGGGCAGTGCAACAGGGAGCCAATCAATCAATCAAAGTGTTCTGCTTATATATACCGCCCCATACCACTACAAGTAGTCTCTGGGTGGTTTACAATTTTTTAATTTACATTGTGCAGGCTACACATTGCCCCCCCCCAAGCAAGCTGGGTACTCATTTTACCGACCTCCGAAGGATGGAAGGCTGAGTGAACCTTGAGCCTGCTACCAGGGATTGAACCCAGGTCGTGAGCACAGTTTTACCTGCAGTACAGGCATTTAACCACTGCGCCACGATGCTCCTATCAATCAATCAATCAATCAATCAATCAATCAATCAATCAATCAATCAATCAATCAATCAATCAAAGCCGCCTGAATCGCAAGAGCTTTTTCCGGAGCTCGAATGGCCTCGAGGAGGCTCCATGGAGGACCCCTACCTAATTATCCTTCCCGTCCCGCCTGGCCCTAGTCAGTGTCACCCACCCACCTTCGCGACACCCCCCCCTGCCCCGGCTCCCTCTGCCCGCCCTCCGCCCCCTTCCTCGGGTGGGCGGCGCGGCCACTCGAGCCCGAGGCTTGCTCCGCGGCCTACTCTCCGCCTTCTCTCACCGACGGGCTTGTGGCCCAGCATGGCGTGGAAGAGGCACACCTCCACCTCGGGACTCCACACCACCGGCACGGGCAGCGGAGGCGGAGGCGGAGCCGGGCCCGATCCTGCCGCCGCCGCCGTCATGGTCGCCGCCACGGCCGGGGGGGTGGTCGCGGCGGCGGCGGCGGCGGCCGAAGCGGAGATGGAGATGCTCGCCGCCGCCGCCGCCGCTTCCTCAGGCGCGGCCTGCGGGACGGGCTGCTCCGGCGGGGCCGAGGCGGGCCCCGGGCCGATGGCGGGGCAAGGCAGCTTCCCCTCCGCCGCCGCTCCCGCCGCCGCTCCCGCCGAGCTCTCGGCTTCGCCCATCCTCGCCGCCGCCCTGAGGAACGGCCGAGCCGGAGGAGACCCGGAGGGAACCGGAGCGGCCCCTGCCGGCCTCCCCGCGAAGGAAGGAAGGCGCCCGAAGGGGGGGGGGGGGAAACGGCCGCCTTCCTTCGGCGACCTGCCGGGACCCCAAGCTGCTGCTGGGCCTTTGAGCGCCGCGGCCGCAGCCTCACAGAGGAACCGGCCGCCGTTCCTAATCTGTAGGCGGGGCGGGAATGGGTGGCGGCGAAGGAAATGCACTCTGCACCTGCTCAGGAGCACCCGCCCAAACACAGAGGGCCAAAGGCGGTTGTCCCGACCACACACACACACACACACACACACACACACACACACACACACACACACACACACACACAGCCCTTGGAGTGACGTGGGACTGGTCGGGGTAACGCGTTGGAACTTGTCGCCTAATGCATTGTAATGCATTGTAACGGAGTGGGCTCAGTGGGTCTGTTGGAGTTTGGGCTGATTTCCGGCTGGTTACAACCTAGATAGGGCTTGGGTCCAGGAATCTGACATGCCCCTTTTTATGTTCTTACAAACTGTAAAGTAAAAGTAAAAGGTTCCCCCCTCAAGTTCCCTTTGGGGAAAATTGGCTGTGGTATGTGTGTGGCGCAGTGGTTAAATGCCTGTACTGCAGGTAAAACTGTGCTCACGACCTGGGTTCAATCCCTGGTAGCCAGCTCAAGGTTCACTCAGCCTTCAATCCTTCCGAGGTCGGTAAAATGAGTACCCAGCTTGCTTGGGGGGGGGCAATGTGTAGCCTGCACACTGTAATTAAAATTGTAAACCGCCCAGAGACTACTTGTAGTGGTATGGGGCGGTATATAAGCAGAACACTTTGTTGTTACAGTCGTGACCGACTATACGTGACTCCATGTCCATGGAGTTTTCTTGGCAGGAGTACTGGCATGGGTTTGCCAGTTCCTACTCCAGGCGCCTACAGCACCTGGTATTCCCTGGTGGTCTCCCATCCAAGTACTAACCAGGGCCGACCCTGCTTAGCTTCCAAAATCAAGCAAGATCGGATGTGCTTACGGCATCTAGGCAGCTCTGGCTGTGGTGTACAAATGCAAAAATAAATACATATAAATAAGCCAAAGAGCCAGTGTTGTGCAAGTCCATGGCCACGTGGCTGGCAAGGCTGCAAGGAAACACTGTTTTAACTTCCCGCTTTTTATGGCAATACCTATTTACTGCCATTTACATGCTTTCAACCTGCTAGGTTGGCAGGAGCTGGGGTTATCAGCAGGAGCTCACTCCGCTGTGTGGCACCCGGGATTCGAACTGGCGAGCTACCCACTTTGCAGTGAACAGTTTTCAGAAGCCTCAGTCCACTGAGCCTCCATGCCCCTTCTTACAAACTGTAAAACCACATAATATTTAAAAACCAGAAAGAAAAAGAGGCCAGACAACAATGGCACATTTCTATCAATCTATAAAGTTGCTGCATATTCTTGAAGGTATGGTGGCCCTTCTGGAACTACAATTGCCTTTAAAATATGTTTGCAGCCAGTTCAATGAGGATTCTGCAAGCAGCATGGAGAAGTAAAAGTGTGGGCATCTATCTATCCTTAAAACCCTGAGAGGATTAAAGCAAAAGTGTTCTTCTATATACTGCCCCATATCACTTCAGGTTGTCTCTGGGCAGTTTACAGTTTAATTACAGTATGCCTCAGTCTGGAATATCTTATAAATGGGGCACATTTCTACTTTTGTGTCCCAGTTGATCAGTGAGGCTACAAAATAAAACAGGCTGAACTTTGCTCTCATCATTGTAAGGCTAATTACACTGGTGACAATGAGGCCTGTAATAAGACTTCCTGGGGTAGGAACTGGCAAGCCACCCCGGTATCCCTGCCAAGAACATCCCATGGTCAGAAACAAAAGGCTAAAAGATATGACGCTGGAAGATGAGCCCCTCAGGTCGGAAGGTGTCCAACAGGCTACTGAGGAAGAGCGGAGGACAAGTACAAGTAGCTCCAGAGCTAATGAAGTGGCTGGGCCAAAGCCGAAAGGACACTCAGCTGCAGACGTGCCTGGAAGAGAAAGGAAAGTCCAATGCTGCAAAGAGATATACTGCATAGGAACCTGGAATGTGAGATCTATGAACCAGGGTAAGCTGGATGTGGTCAAACGTGAGATGGAAAGAATAAACATTGACATCCTGGGCATCAGTGAACTTAAATGGACAGGAATGGGTGAATTCAGTTCAGATGACTATCACATCTACTACTGTGGGCAAGAATCCCATAGAAGAAATGGAGTAGCCTTCATAGTCAACAATAGAGTGAGAAAAGCAGTGCTGGGATACAACCTAAAAAAATGATAGAATGATCTCGGTACGATTCCAAGGCAGTCCTTTGAACATCACAGTAATCCAAGTTTATGCTCCAACTACCGGTGCTGAAGAGTCTGAGATTGACCAATTTTATGAAGACTTACAAGAACTTCTAGAACTGACACCAAAGAAAGACGTTCTTCTCATCATAGGGGATTGGAATGCTAAAGTAGGGAGTCAAGTGATAAAAGGAATAACTGGCAAGTTTGGCCTTGGAGTGCCAAATGAAGCAGGGCAAAGGCTAATTGAGTTTTGTCAAGAGAACAAGCTGGTCATTGCAAACACTCTTTTCCAACAACACAAAAGGCGACTCTACACATGGACATCACCAGATGGACAATACCGGAATCAGATTGACTATGTTCTCTGCAGCCAAAGATGGAGGAGCTCTATACAGTCAGCAAAAACAAGACCTGGTGCTGACTGTGGCTCAGATCATCAGCTTCTTATTTCAAAATTCAAACTAAAACTGAAGAAAGTAGGGAAGATCACTGGGCCAGTCAGGTATAACCTAAGACAAATCCCATATGAATACACAGTGGAAGTGAAGAATAGATTCAAGGAACTAGATTTGGTGGACAGAACACCTGAAGAACTATGGATGGAGGCTTGTAACATTGTACAGGAGGCTGCAATGAAAAATATTCCAAAGAAAAGAAAATGCAAGAAAGCAAAGTGGTTGTCCAACGAGGCCCTACAAATAGCGGAGGAGAGAAGGGACGCAAAATGCAAGGGAGAAAGGGAAAGATACAGAAAATTGAATGCAGACTTCCAAAGAATAGCAAGGAGAGACAGGGCGGCCTTCTTGAATGAACAGTGCAAAGAAATAGAGGAAAACAATAGAAAAGGAAAAACCAGAGATCTGTTCAAGAAAATTGGAGATATTAAAGGGGCATTTTGTGCAAAGATGGATATGATAAAGGACAAAAATGGTAGGGACCTAACTGAAGCAGAAGAGATCAAGAAGAGATGGCAAGAATATACAGAAGAATTATATCAGAAAGATCTGGACATCCCTGATAACCAAGATAGCGTAGTTGCTGACCTGGAGCCAGACATCCTGGAAAGTGAAGTCAAGTGGGCCTTAGAAAGCATTGCAAACAACAAGGCCAGTGGAGGTGATGGCATTCCAATTGAACTCTTTAAAATCTTAAAAGAGGATGCTGTAAAGGTGCTGCATAAGATATGCCAGCAAATTTGGAAAACCCAGCAGTGGCCAGAGGACTGGAAAAGATCGGTCTACATTCCAATCCCAAAGAAAGGAAACGCCAAAGAATGCTCCAACTATCGCACAATTGCACTCATTTCACATGCTAGCAAGGTTATGCTCAAAATTCTACAAGGCAGGCTTCAGCAGTATGTGGAAAGAGAACTTCCAGAACTACAAGGTGGATTTCGAAGGGGCAGAGGAACTAGAGACCAAATCGCCAACATGCGCTGGATTATGGAGAAAGGCAGAGAGTTCCAGAAAAACATCTACTTCTGCTTCATTGACTATGCCAAAGCCTTCGACTGTGTAGACCACAACAAACTATGGCAAGTCCTTAAAGGAATGGGAGTGCCTGAACACCTTATCTGTCTCCTAAGAAATCTATATGTGGGACAAGCAGCAACCGTCAGAACTGGATATGGAACAACTGACTGGTTTAGAATCGGGAAAGGAGTACGACAAGGCTGTATACTGTCACCTTGCCTATTTAACTTATATGCAGAGTACATCATGAGAAAGGCCGGTGTGGATGAATCTCAAGCCGGAATTAAGATTGCCGGAAGAAATATCAACAACCTCAGATACGCAGATGATACTACTCTAATAGCAGAGAGTGAGGAAGAATTAAAGAACCTCTTAATGAGGGTGAAAGAGGAGAGTGAAAAAAAAAATGGGCTGAAGCTCAACATCAAAAAAACTAAGATCATGGCCACTGGTCCCATCACCTCCTGGCAAATAGAAGGGGAAGAAATGGAGGCAATGACAGAGTTTATTTTCTTGGGCTCCTTGATCACTGCAGATGGCGACTGCAGCAACGAAATAAAAAGACGCCTGCTTCTTGGGAGGAAAGCAATGGCAAACCTAGATAGCATCCTAAAGAGCAGAGACATCACTTTGCCAACTAAGGTCAGGATGGTTAAAGCTATGGTTTTTCCAGTAGTGATGTATGGAAGTGAGAGCTGGACTATAAAGAAGGCTGATCGCCGCAGAATCGATGCTTTTGAGCTGTGGTGCTGGAGGAGAGTCTTGAGAGTCCCCTGGACTGCAAGGAGATCAAACCTATCCATTCTAAAAGAAATCAACCCTGAATGCTCACTGGAAGGACAGATTTTGAAGCTGAGGCTCCAGTACTTTGGCCACCTCATGAGAAGAGAGGACTCCCTGGAAAAGTCCCTGATGCTGGGAAAAATCGAAGGCAAAAGGAAAAGAGGACGACAGAGAATGAGATGGTTGGACGGTGTCATCGATGCAACCAAAATGAATTTGACAAAACTCCGGGAGGCAGTGGAGGATAGGAAGGCCTGGCGAGCTCTGGTCCATGGGGTCACGAAGAGTCGGACACGACTGAACGACTGAACAACAACAACAACATGCAGGCTACACATTTCCACCACCCCCAGGAAGCTGGGTACTCATTTTACCGACCTCAGAAGGATGGAAGGCTGAGTCAACCATGTGCCCGCTACCTGGGATTGAACCCCAGGTCATGAGCACAGTTTTAGCTGCAGTACAGGCATTTAACCACTGTGTCATGGGGCTGGTAAGAGAAAAAATTCAAATTAGTAGCACCAGCGGGGAATTGAACCCCAGTCTGGCTCCAGAGTCAAGGACCTAAGCCACTGAGGTATTCAGCTAGAGATAGAGACAGGGGTAGATAAATCTTCCCTGTATTTTAATGTTACCTTTTGTGGGAGTTCGCTGGGAAAGTTCCAAAGTGAACTGATCTTGATTACAGAAAGAATGAAAGAACATACACAGAGTGATGCTGTTTTGTCAGCCAGATGAGAAAGACACACACAAAAGGATTTATGTGTTCTTCTCAGAAGCCTTCTTTTTATTTTCTTATCTATTGTTTATAAGCAGGCATTGGAACAACTATGAAAACATTGGTTCTAATAGGAAGCAGGTGCCCTTTATCCCTTTGGCACTGCCTCAAAGCAAAAGGTCAGGGGAAATAGAAGGTCACCTCTTTCTCAGATATGTAACGTTGGCAAAAGTCAGGAGTGTGTGCACTGCACTGAAACTTCCCTGAAAAGCTTACTCTAAAGAAAGGTCCCCACAATCTTTCAACTTGTGTGCCATTGTTGGCTGACACACAATCGCGCTCCCACACTCTGTGTGTAATTTGGGAGGACACTGGTGTACAAGAAAAAATTATAATGAGGTGTATTCCTTTTTAGGGTGTCGGCCAGCCATGCCCTCCTCCAGGACACACCATCTCCTCCCACCCTTCCCTTTTGTTTATTTCTTTACATGTTTCTCAACTGGCCCATCAGTGACTAGTAAGTCCTCTTGGGAGCCCTACTGACCCTCCCTAGGTCAGCAGGTGCCCCCCTTCCATTTCCAGAGCCATGGCTTCGACACCAATCTGTGCAGAAACAACCCGCTTCATTGAAACTTTGGAAGGGAGATCAACAAGTGACAAATTAAACAAGACTCAGCCTTTGGGATTAGTTGACTTCACTAGAGCTGGCTAGGTCGTTTCAATGCCCTGAGTTAGCAGCACCAGGGGCGGAAAGAGTCTGAAACCATAGTCCGTCTCAGTGGTGCATTATGCATTCCTTTGAAGCTTGAGGCTTGCAAAAGTGGGAGCTTTTAAGGGTAGGGCATGTGGCGTATCTGTGACACCTTCCAGCTGTGGTTCTTCCTTGCGAAGGTATCACAATGCTCCCGCCTCCTTGGTGCTCCAGCATCACCTCCAGCATCAGGGCTGAATCAGAGTTTGCTCTCCTTTATGGGTTCTCTCGCTGGACCTTGTTTCCACCATCTCTCACATCCTCCTTGTCCACAATTTTGGGTTGTTACCCCTTCCCCCAATATTTAGGGTTTTCGTTTAGACTGAACAATGGATCTTATCCTCTTGAACAAAATAAAACAAGCTTCTCCTTCACCCATGACCAGTCCTTCATAAGTTTGAAGATGGATATCATACCCTCTGTTAGCCTTCCCTTTTCAAGGCTAAATCTGTACTCCTTCAACCATTCCTAATTGGGGTTGGTTTCTTTTACCATCCTGACCACCCTCATCTAAACATGTAATAGTATCATTCATATCTTTAAATTGTGGTGCTGGAACTGGATTCAGTAGAGCAGAACAGAATGATACTATTGCTTCCCTTGACCTGGACTACAGTATATTTCTTTGATGCAGACTACAATTGCTGTAGTCTTTTTTGATACTGCATCACATTTGTGATGCATGTTCATTTTGTGGTTTATGGAGACCATTAGTTCCTTTTCATATATACTCATTACTGTCATACCCATGTCCCTTTTTATGTTTAAGACTTTTATTTACTTATTTAGATAATTTAAATAATTTTATAGATTCTTCTGAGACACTTTTTTCCTGCCAACATGTAGAACTTTATGTTCATCCTTGTTGTTATTCTTTTTTTGTTTGGCCTGGTTCTCTGATCTGTTAATCTTTATCTTCAGACGTATTAGCTTTCCATTCCAGTTTAGTGGCATCTACTGATTTGACAAGTACCCTTCTATTCATTTAAGAACACAAGTACATAAGAGCAGACATGCTGGAACAGGCCACAGCCCATCCAGTCCAGCATTCTGTCTCACACAGTGCCTCACCATTTGCTTCAGGGTATTCCCAAGCAGATGTCTTCACCTGGTTAGGATTCCCCGCAAATGGCGTTGAGAGAGATTCTGCCTATCTCTCCAACCCAGAGATTGTCCTTTTGAATCCATAATGATAGCCACTGATACCCTTGTTCTCCATGAACTTGTCCAATCCTTTCTTAAAGCTGTCAAGGCTGACAGCTGTCATTTTCTCTTATTTGTTTGAAATCTAGCAATCAAAAGTTTCAGGGAGTGCCTCCTAGTTCTAGTGTGGTGCGATAGGGAAAACAGTTTTTCATTATTACTTTGTCCACATTGTGTATGATTTTATAAACTTCAATCAGGTCAACCCTTAGATGCCGTTGTTCAAGAGTGAAGAGGCCCAGCTGTTGCAGCCTCAGATGGTAAGGAATGTGTTCCAGTCCCCTAATCATTCTGGTTGCCCTCCTCTGCACTTTTTCCATTTCCATAATATCCCTCTGGAGGTATGGTGACCAGAATTGTACACAGTACTCCAGATGGGGTCTCACCATACATTTATAAAGAGGCAAAATGACACTTGCTGACTGACTTATTTTCTGTACTCTTCCTAATGATCCCTGGCATTGAGTTTGCTTTTTTCACTGCTGTGGCACACTGGGTTGACACCTTCATTGAGCTGTCCACCAGGACACCAAGGTCCCTTTCCTGGTTTGTTGCAGAGAGTTCAGACCCCATCAGTTTATAAATGTAATTGGGTTTTTTTTTTTGCCCCAACATGCATCACTCTGCACTTGCTATTGTTGAAGCTCATTTGCCACTGGTTTGCCCACTCCCTGAGTGTCAAGAAATCCCTCTGGAGCTCCTCACAATCTCTCTCAGTATTTTACTACCCTGTATAATTTAGTGTCATCAGCAAATTTGGCTACCCTGCTATTTACTCGTACTTCTAGATCATTTATGAAGAGGTTGAAAAGCAGGGGTCCCAGTACTGAACCTTGGGGGACCCTACTCTTTACCTCCCTCCACTTGGAGAAGTGTCTATTTAGTGCTACCCTCTGTTTCATGTCACGTAGACAGTTGCTGATCCAGGACAAGACCTGTTCCTTGATTCCATGACTGGCAAGTTTATTCAAGAGCCTTTGGTGCGGGACCTTGTCAAAAGCCTTTTTAAAACCCAAATAAACATTGTCAACTGGATCTCCCGTATCCACATGCTTGTTGACACTCTCAAAAAATCCAGAAAATTAGTGAGGCCCTTGCAGAAGCCATGTTGTCCTTTAGGATGGTTTCCATCACTTTTCCTGGGGTACATGTCAAACTGACCAGTCGGTAATCTCCTGGATCCCCTCTTATTTAAGTAATTCTTAAGGGTTTTGAACAGTGCTAGGCCCACAACAACAAAAAAACACATCTCATTGTCACACCTATTTGAGGAAGATGGAAACCATTGGTGCCAACTCTTTGGGTATAGTCCATGGCTACAAATCTACCCAACAGTGGCATCAGTTATCCCATGTACAATACTCATCTGTCCCTTTGAACTTGCTTCACTCTGGCATAGATAGAATAATGGAGGAGATGCTGCATACTATCTAGATAATGAGATGCCACACTGCAAAAACCCAACATCATGTTAACACATTGGACAGAGCTCTAATCGTAATGATTAAGCATTTGTTTGTAGAGTTAGACAGATTTAAAGATCAAAATCAGTATGTGGTATGGTACATATTTATCAGCGCACTGTCCCCCAATATAACCAAGCTGCAAAAGCACAGTGGTTATAATCCACATGGTATACTTTGTTCCCTTATATGTGTCTGTGCTTTTCCTTTTAAGCTCAAGACTGTGAAAGTCTTTATTGCTTGCTAGATCAGTTGGTTGCTATTAATTTGAAATCATAATTTGCAAAATGGTATTAATATAAATATCAGCACAAATTATTCTGATATCACTGAGTTCAGACAGTTTCTGCTCTCAACAGCCACAACAGAAACTCTCAAGAACAAAGGTGTCTTGTTTTATTATTTTGCCTAAATAGAAACAACCTTAATAAAAGAAAGGAGATAAAATATATACTGGTAAACACAGCCACTTGTTTGCAAGGGAGACTTAATTCATACCTAATAACTTGCCCATCAAGATGACAGTTTCTGTTTGAACACTTAAAGAAAGATAATAGAATCACAGGTTGAGTTAGATAAACATCAGAAGTGGAAAAACTGCAGAGGATTAAACCGTGCTCTTTGATATTGAATCAGTAATCCATCTTAATTCTTGTCGAGACTTTAAAATGAAAGGGATATATTTCAAGTCTTGATGTGTACATGTTAAGGGAACTTATTTGTTATGCATCTCTGAATCATTACACTCTTAATGCAATGTAACTTCATATACTGGCTGCACTCTTACCTTTCAAATTCATAAATATTGACATTTCTTATACTCTGGCACGAAACAAATGATCACACTGTTTGACTTGATGAAGCACTTAAACGAATCCCTGTGGTATTTGAAGAGATGTTTTATTTTTCTTAATTTTCTTTCATATTATATATTCTAGAAGGTATGCTACATATAATCCCAGTAAATTACAGGAAAACACTGCATAGCAGAGAGAACTGTAGCATCCAAAGCAAACAGCAAAGTATGGTGCTTTTCTATTTATTTATTTATTTATTTATTTATTTTTTATTTATTTATTTATTTATTTATTTATTTATTTATTTATTTATGCATTTGTATACCGCTCCCATTTCCCAAAGGAACTCTGGGCAGTTCGCACAATAGGCTAAAAACAGACAACAAACTACCACTCCATAGTGCTTAAAGCACTCTGAGTGGTTTAGAATTTGATTAAGCAGGCCACACATTACTGCCCAGTAAGCTGGGTACTCAATTTTTTGACCCTGGAAGGGTCAAGGTAGCCTTGAGCTGGCTACCTGAGTCTGATGGAATCAAACTCAGGTTGTGAGCAGCATCTTCACTGCATTACTGCAGTTTAACCACAGTGCTACTAGACTTCTCAAATGCAAGTTAAATTACCATATGTCTTCACTAAGCAATTAATTGCATGATGAAATTAATGATAAGGCAAAAATCTACAAGGAGTACATTAATCAATAGAATGGTATTTAAATAAATGACATTTCTCATTGTTGAATACTGCATGCTCTTTTCTAGTTAGGTCAAAGAATATACAGTCACTATAGGATTGAAAACTACCCCATGACCTGGGGTTCAATCCCAGGTAGCAGGGTCATGGTTGACTCAGCCTTCTATCCTTCCAAGGTCGGTAAAATGAGTACCCAGCTTGTTGGGTGGTGGTGGTAATGTGTAGCTTGCATACTGTAATTAAACTGTAAACCGCCCAGAGACTGCTTGAAGTGGTATGGGGTGGTATATAAGCAGAACACTTTAAGCAGAACAATTTATGCATAGAGAATGGAAATGCTCTCATTTATTTAACCCCCTCTGAGTTACTATAAAATACGACATAAAATACAAAAAAGGAGGTCTATTGACTGGAGCACATCTGGTTTACCTCTAAACTCCTGCAGCCTTTAATCAGTGAGAGATAATAAAGAGGCATTGTGGCAAGTAATCATTGATAGCTCCATCATTCATAAATTGTTCTTTTCATCTTTAAAAGCCATCCATGTTGGTTGCTGCCACAACAAACTATGGGGTTTATCACTGTATGAAGAAGTACTTCTTGTCGGTCATTTTCAAGCATATGATGTCACTGTATGACCAACCTGGGTTCTGTTATTACAAGAAAGAGTAAAACCTCTCTACCCAACCTCGCTACCTTTTGTCCTTTCAATGGGTTCAGGAAGGGGGGTGGAGATCATGGGAACTGATCTACCATCCATCTGTCCATCTGTCTGTCTGTCTGTCCATCCTCTGCATTCTCCAAGATCACTCTCACTCATCTCACTGTATATTTTTTAGTAGGAAAAGTTCCACCTCTTGCATATTTCCACCAGTTCACTTATATCTGGTGGTGAACCTTAAGCACTCCAGATGTTTTGGACCACAACTTCCACAATCCTTTGTCACTGGCATTCTAGGCTCGGAATTCTGGGAGTTATGGTCCAAAACATCTGGGGTGCTGATGGTTCACCACTACTGACTTATATCATTCAAATGCCTACTGGTTTTCTAGTTGGGATTGAATCTCAGTAAACTGCATTCTTCCTTCACACATCCTTATGCATTCAGAACAACTTTAGCAGCCTAGCGTATATGTGTTGTAAACCCAAGAGAACTGAGCTAACTTATATGAAAAGTTCACAGTTCTGATTGCCCAAGGGCTCAATTTACTTAGGATGTGTGGTGAATAACAAAGAAGGGTCTTTGCTGCCTTTATTAGACACTTGCTAGGTAAAACCATCAATGCTGCACTCTTACAATGCTGCACTCAAATATTTTAATGAGGTCTTGTTGTGCTCAAGACCTTCTAATTAGGCTATTAACAGTAATGGTGCTCATCAAGAATGATGAAGACAGACGTACTCTTTGCATAGCATTTCAATATGTGCTATCCTATCTCCGTTATATCAAAAGAGAAAAGGAGTGCTCAACAAATTTAATCATTCAGCAAAAGTATATGTTGCACTGTTCAGCGATCAGTGATACTGGTTGGGAAGTGACTCGTACTGAAGGTTGCCAAGACATGGAGCTGTAGCCCAACTGCTCTTTTTTGGATTAAAAAATGATACAATAGGACCCCTGTATCCACTGATTCAGTTATCCACGGTTGGCAAAGGAAAAAAAAAAATACATAATCCAGTAGCTGCAAAGCAAGCTACTGTCATAAAACAGCAGCTGTAAAGCAAGCTACTGCCATAAAACAGCAGCCATAAAGCATGCTAATGTCACAAACAGCAGCCATAAAGCAAGCTACTCTTACAAAACAGCAGCCATAAAGCAAGCTACTGTCATAAAACAGCAGTTTTGGGGATTTTTGGTGTTCTCTCTTATCCACAGTTTTCATTATCCACAGGAAGGCCTAGAACCAATCTCCAGCGGATACTGATTGATTGCATTTCTACCTGAGTTTTTGTCCAATGTGATCAAGAGATGATATGTGACTTTCCTTTTGTTAGGATCATTTGGTATTCTACATTGTCAGAGTGCAAAGGGCCCTGCTGAGTCTATGACCACGGAAGAGGAGATCTTAGTGGCTATTGGAAGTAAGACAAAAAGGGCAAATCTATTGTGTTAGGAAATCCATATATGGAGAGTGCATGGCGAGCAGATCTCTAAACTTATTTACAGAAACCCATATAGCTGGATTCCATGCTTTCAAGTTCTCAGGTAGCTGCTGTTGATGTTGCTGAAGGAAAAGAAGAGTTGTGAAGTGACCCTAGAGAACAAATGAGCTTAAAGTTAGCAACTTGAACACAGATTTATAAAAGACAAGAAACAGAAAGACTCAGTGATGACTTGAACCTGGATTCCACTAGTCTAAGCACTCCAGAACACTAGGGATACTCTAAGACAGTGGTGGCAACTCCACATGTTTTGGACCACAACTCCCAGAACTCCAAGCCTGTACAGTAATCCCCCGCTTATTGTGGGTGTTAGGGATCCAACCCGACTTGCAATAAAGGAATATCTGTGATATGCAGATGCTGGGCCAGGTCAGGACTGGGGGGGGGCTGTTTGGGGCCTCCTACACTTACCTAAGGTCTGGCGCCGCTCCAAACGGGCCTCCAACGGGCTTCCCGGGCTTGGTTTCAGGCGATCTGGAAGGCACTTCTGGTTTTTCAGAAGTGACTTCCTGTTTGCCAGACACCATTTCTGGGGCCTCCAACATGCCCAGGAAGCCTGTCGGAGGCTCCATAAGTGGTTTCGGGTGATTCAGAAGGCACTTCGGGTTTTTTGGAAGTGATTTCAGTTCGCCAGAAAGTACTCAAATTAAGGGCTGGGAGAGTAAGAACAGACAAAAGAAAATATTATTTCACCCAGCACGTTGTTAGTTTGTGGAACTCCCTGTCACAGGATGTGATGATGGCATCTGGCCCGGATGCCTTCGAAAGGGGATTGGACAGATTCCTGGAGGAAAAGTCCATCACAGGTTACAAACCATGAGGGAGATGTATCATCCCCAAGCTTAAAACCGGGGTACCTCAAGGATCAGATGCAGGGGAGAACACTTTGCTTTCCAGGAGACAGATATCTAGTTTCGTCCGCTCCCAGACGCATCTGGTGGGGCCACTGTGAGATACAGGAAGGTGGACTAGATGGGCCGTTGGCCTGATCCAGCATGGCTCTTCTTATGTTCTTATGTACTTTTGGGCCTCCAACAGGGCTGGGAATCCTGTCTGAGGCCTGCTCGGGGCAGCACAGGCCTGGGGTAAGTGCAGAAGGCCTCAAACAGGCCGACACATCTTGCCCCAGGAGGCCTTGGCTTCATATACTGCGGTCCCACAATATACTGGGACCGCAGTATATGAACCACTAAGATGGGGGGGGGGGACAACTGTATTGCCAGTGACAAAGGACTGTGAGAGTTGTGGTCCAAAATATCTGGAGTGCCAAAGGTTTGCTATCCCTGCTGTAAGATGACCTGCTACGTGAAGTAGGAAGCAAAGCATCATTCCTCAGCATTGCATCAGGTGGTGGCAGCATGTGCTGTTAAGAACAGTCATGGCCACCCACCACATCCTAAGGGTGACAAGTGGACAGCCTGGGTAGAGAACCTGGCAAGGAATTCTGTTAATTCTCCGAGTTTTTCTCTGTATGAGTTACTGGGTGAATGGAGGGTTGTATGTCTTGATTCCTGAAGGTCTTGATTCCATGGTGGTATCAATGTTGATGGGAAGGGACTGATCCAACATCACTTCCTTCAGTAGATCCCTCCTGGTACACTGGCAGTCATTCAGCAAGGGTTCCCTCCACAGTTCCCCCCTCATTCCTGCTCTCCCTCTTTTCTTTGGCTCAGCTCCCTTTCTTTGCTTTTGAGGGAGGCAGCTGCCAACCCGGAGGAGAAGTGGAAGGAGGAGGGGGGAGGTAAAGGCAGTAGCTTGGCCATAGCCTCACCACTGATTGAAGCTATTTTTTTTCAGAAATGTGGAAACAGGTGACAACTTATAGTGCCCCCTAGTGCCATATAGTGTTAGTGCCTCACCTAGGCGAATAGGAAAAATCATGGAGACCAGAGGTGTGTGAGTGTGTGTGTGTGTGTGTGTGTGTGTGTGTGTGTGTGTGTGTGTGTGTGTGTGTGTGTGTGTGTGTGTGTGTGTGTGTGTGTGTGTTCGTGCCTGCAGGAGGACTTGGCCTAACTGATCTGTCTGGTCCTGCTCTAAATTGCCCCTGTCATGGCTTTTCGCTCCATCAGGTTTCAGGTATGTGCTAGATCCAAGTCTAAGAATCTGTCTACCTTAATAATGCCAAGGACTTCTTTTTGGAAGATTGATTGGTAGTCCTCTCCTTGGATAAATGGACTGCTCCGATCTTTCTAATTTCTTGCTGGATGTAAAAAAGTAATAATTGAAAAAATAATACCATAATTTTAGCAGTACGCTTTCACAATGCACCTTATTAGCACTTGTGTCCTGATTTTCCACAACCAATTCAGAACATTCTTCCATTTGCAGGTTTCAGTTATTAAGGCTGGATTTGTTCAAAGTGGGGCTGTTCTAATAATTTTCATTAGTGGACAGTTTGTTCCTTGCTATCTTTAGACGGCATAAAGGTGTGACTCTCTGCAGATGATTGGCTTCTCTGATTGTAATATATTAAATTCCCTGTAGAGTTAAATTATTTGTTCCATTTCTTTCTCATGACTTCTTATTTTTCTTTTATTGTAAAAAGGTCCTACTAGTTAATATGTTTCAGCCTTATCATTTTGTACTGAGAAGTAAAACTACAGACAATATATGTTGATTTTAATGCTCACATATGCCCTCCCGATGGATTAGGTCTCTGGCTGTGGAGACACAGGTTTGGGATCATACCTGTCAAGTGTCCTGTTTTGGCCGGGACACTACTGTTTTTCAGCCTTTTCCCCACCGTCTTCCCAGAACACTTATTTTCCCAGAAATGTCCTTGGAGGCGGCAGTTGACAGGGAGGCTTTTTGCTTGACATAGTGGTGAGCTGCCGAGCAGGGAAAGCGGTGCCTGTGAAGTTGCCCCAGGTTTGGCTGGTGTGGCTGTGGCTTGGCAGGATGGGAGGGGCAAAGCGAGCGGTGTGTGTGTTTGTGTGTGTCTGTGTGCACGTGCGTGTGCACGTGCGTGTAGGCGTGCGCACATTACATCTCTCTCTTTTTGTCCCAGCCATTTCCCTCTTCTTCTTCTTCTTCTTCTTTCTTCTTCTTCTTCTTCTTCTTCTTCTTCTTCTTCTTCTTCTTCTTCTTCTTCTTCTTCCTCTTCTTCTTCTTCTTCTTCTTCTTCTCTTCTTCTTCTTCTCCTCCTCCTCCTCCTCCTCCTCCTCCTCTTTCTTTTCCTCTTCCTTCCTTCCTTCTTTTTTTCCTTTGCTTCAAAAGCAGCATCAAACAGCTGCGGAAGTTATATAAGTTCCTAGTTATTTCTCTGAGGTAAATGTATTTACTTCCTAAGCATGTCGACAAATGTTTTCCCCAGTCATCCTTACATCTTGACCCATGCTTGTAATTTTGCAAATGGAATAAGAGGAATCCAGTCTTCCTCTGAAATGAATTTTCATGTCACAAACTTGTATACCTAGTCAAGGAACAAGAGATATGCATTGCAAAATATGTGATTGTGATGCATTCCGAGTAATGACCTTAAGCCCTTTTAAGGATTTCAAATTGCCAGTAAAATAGGGAAGGCTAGTTACTATTCCGGTGGAAAGTTCACGATGCCAAAAAGTCCAGAAAAGGAGTTCAGAGAGGAATAAGAGTGTTTAAATTTTAACAGTTGACATTAGACATGGGCACGACTTGGCGAAATTCTCGTTTCCGTTTCCGTTCCTCGTTTCTGTTACGCAACGGAAACGATAATGACAATTAAGCCGTCAGAACTCGAACTCGAACCGATAAAAGAAAAATTGGGTCTGATTTGTCATTGTCGTTCATGGCATCGCGGCGATCGTGCGATGCCAAGCGGCACAGAAAAAAAGTAAAAAAAAATAACCGATTCCCGACCAAAAAAGCAGGCGAAAATATGCCTGCCTGAGTGAGGGCACCTACCAGATGGGTGGTTTCTTGGGGGGGGGTGTCCCCGGCCTCCCCCCCTCTCCTGTCCTGGGCTGCTCTGGTGGGGGGCATCCTCATCGTCTCACCATGCCATGCGGTGCGGGGGGATCCAAATGGCGACCACAATATTTTTTTTGAAATCGTGGTCCAAAAACCCATCAAAGCACCACACAGAAACATGCAAAAATTAGGTATTTTAACTTCCTGAATTTTTACACTAGCAGCAGTGGGTTTTTCTTGCAATAAACGTCTGTCTCCAATCCCATTGATTTTATTTTATTTTATTTTTATTTTTATTTTTTTACACCTGCATAATGATGGGCTGGCTATGGGATGGGACCATGCAAATTTTTGGAGCCATTCCACCAATCGCATGGCCACTTGGCCAGGTTTTGACTGAGACTTCTGGGATGTGCCAGTCGGGCATAAAAAGCCCACTATAACCCTAGCCCTAACCCTAGCCCTAACCCTAACCCTAACCCTAACCCTAACCCTAACCCTAACCCATACGCCAGTACACTGTCCTTCTTAGTGGGTCAGAGGCACCCAGAGGTGCAGCCCACTAACTCACCCTAACCTTACCCGTAATAACCCTAAGCCTAGCCCTTGCCCTAACCCCAACCCTAAGCCAGATCTGTACTCGCATTGCACTACACGCAAGTACATTTCCCTTCTTAGTGAGCCAGAGGGCGCCCAGCAGAGGCTTTCTTCTCTCACCTCGCTCACAGTCCAAAGTTCCAAAAAACTCCAAACCTGTACGCCAGTATGCAGTCCTTCTTAGTGAGCTAGAGGCACCCAAAAGAGAGGTGCCTCTGCCAGTGCCACTTGGTACGCAATAGCTACACGGTCATGTACCCTTCCTTTTCCCTTTGTAGGGGGCCAGAGGAGGCACCCACCCCAGAGAGGTGCCTCCAGGAGCTCGCTACCCTACCTCCCCTAAACCAGTACTAACAACAGACGACAAACGAAACGACAAATTTTTGAAAAATTTCGCGACAAACGGAAACGAGCCGAAACGGGCCGGCTCCGACACATGACAACTCGAAACGTCATTTTTCCAGGTCGTGCCCATCTCTAGTTGACATGGTGGGATGTGTGAGGTGGGTAGGTGGGTCATGGAAGACCCCTGCTTCGGATATATCTCAGCCCAACCACAACAAACTCCAAAAATGCTTTCCGTGGCAGTTCAAACCTTGTGAATGTTATTTTCTTTGAACAGAACTGTTCCCTGATTGCATGATGACTTTAAGACTCTCCTTTGTTTCAGGTGGAAATGGCCACTGCAATTTGGGAGGCATTAAAAAAGAGAATGAGAGAGAGGTCAAAAGTGATCCCACAGAGCCAGCGCTTATGATAATCTTAGCTTGCGGCAGCTTCTTTCTGAACGCCCTGCCTTACTCCGGCTCGCCGGCGGACCGCTGCCTTGGACCAGAATCTTATTTATTCCCATGGCACACCATTTATGTAGTGGTTTATTTATTTGCTTGTCCCACCCAATTAGTGGCAGACAGGTCGGAATAAAACATAACAATAATAATTCTGATAAAATACCTGATAAAAATATAGATTAAAATGTTAAACATATTAAATACAATACAATTTAATACAATAAGGCTGTAGAACAAGACAAATCATAATCTGTGATTCAGCCCCTGTCAAAAAGGCACAGTGGAGAACTGAACTTCCAACCTCTGGCTTTGCAGCCAAGTGGCTAAACCACTGAGCTATCCAGCATGGCATTATATAGTCTTATACAGAGATGAATACAAATCTCCTCTTCAATTTCTCTTTGGCTGTTCAACCAGTCTTCAGCAGGAGCACAGGCTTCCCTACCCCACCTCCTTGGCGGATCACCCACTCAGAAATTACGTTTCTTTGAAAAGTCTGGATTTAGTATGAGTTAGAATGAACCTTAGGGCATATTTGCCCAATGCCAGACGTCTAATTTGAAGTCCAGGAGGCTAGATGAACTGCAGGATTGTAGAGGCAGAAAAGGAGTGCTGGAATGTAGGAAACTACCTTATACTGAGTCAGACATTATTGTCAACTTCAGTTCAGTTCTAATGAACTAACCACTTGTTTTCTCTAAATAATTTTATAAAAACGTTTAAATTTGCAGGGAGGTCCTCTATTTCAGTCACAAATCTTAGTGGTGAATCTAGGGGAAACATTTTTTTTTTAGATGATCAATTCTTGAGTAAAATCTGTTTCTTCATAAATATCTGCTCTTCTCTAAATGCCCACTTTACCCACAAATTTCCAACTGCTTAATTTACGTGGGGCAGGTGGAGAGACCTACATTTTCACATCATTTTTCTGGAAATTCTGCACGTTCTCAAAGCGACTGTACCAGTGAATATGTTTCAATTCTTTTGAAATTATTGCATTTTGAAAATAAGAGCTGCTCTTCCAGGTGTTAGTTCCACAGTTGTTTGGATGAATCCTGCTGCCAATGTTTTAATGAACTGGTCTTTGGCTCATTTCAGTAGTGCACTGGGGACATTCATAGCATTGAGCAGAACTGATTTTCTGAATGGAAATTCAGTTCTTTGGCCTTGGGTTATTGTTTTTGTTTTCAATGTTCTGTGACTATCATTCAGTCCCATGACACGTGCAAAGGAGAAACCAAGATTTATGCTAAAAGAAGAAGGTTTGTCTGTTGTCGCAGTTGTTAACAGAGTTAGGAACTGTAACAGGCATGGCTTTACAACATCAGAAGCTTGGTTGTATTTATCAAGTCAGCTCAATAGACCATTTATGGTCCATTCTCATCAATTCTCCAGGTGGTTCTGGCAGGTTTCTCCTCCTAGTTATCCTTTGAGATCCCAGGTATTCCCTGGAGGTCTCCCATCCAAATACTAACCCAGACTCATCCAGCTTAGTTTGTGAAAGCAGTTCCACCTTTGGGCCAAAGTTTCCACAGCCTTTCTTTGTGACATGGAAAAAAGAGAAGAACTAATTCGTACAAATTCCTGCATGAGTGCAGAGAAGTTGACTTTCTACACATTTATTGTGTGTTAGCCTTATTTCACTATTGTGGGGATCATTCTTTCCCAAGTAATGGTGTGAACAATGTTTTGATGGCTATTCCGTAGGGACTTATTACTGATTACGGCTTTCAATTTCGGGTGTTCCAGCAACTCTGAGAAATATCATGCCCATTGCTGAAAACCTCTGTTTCCCCTCCTCCGCAATTAATTACATGTCTGCTGCCAAACAATATTCCTCAGGCATTCTTTTTACCCTGAATGACTTTTTCCAGCTAGGAGTACACTGTCAACAGCAGAATTATTCACTACAATCAGTTTGGAAAAGCATTTCATTCACCAGGCCCTGGGTGTGAGGTCTGTCTGGGAGTCCCATGCCGAGATTGGCAAAACAGATGTTGCAATGGGTAGTGGATTCCATGGAAACAGGAAACTTTCTCCCTGAGGACTTCAGAAACAACATATTATCCAAAAACAAGGGTCCACGATACCTTTTTAAGACCACTAAAATCTACAAACAGACCAGCTTTTGAGTCTTGCAGAACTCTGCATCATAGAATCATAGAGTTGGAAGAGACCTCAAGGGCCATCCAGTCCAACCCCCTGCCATGCAGGAACCCCCATCACAGTATTTCCGACAGATGGCCATCTAACCTCTGCTTAAAAACCTCCAAAGAAGGAGACTCCACCACCCTCCATGGCAGCATATTCCGTTGTTGAACAGCTCTCACCGTCATAAAGTTCTTCCTAATGTTTAAACTGAATCTCTTTTCCTGTAGTTTGAAACCATTGTCCCATGTCCTAGTCTCTGAAGCCATGGAAAACAAGTCAATCCCTTCTTCAGTGTGACATCCTTTCAAATATTTAAACATAGCTATCATATCCCCACTCAGCCTTTTTTCTGTGTGGCTAAACATTCCCAGGTCCCTAAGCCGCTTCCTCGTAAGACATTTCCTCCAGACCCTCGATCATCCCAGTCGCCCTCCTCTGGACCCGTTCAAGATCCTAGTCCCCCCAAAATCACCTCGGTCAGATACTGAAGTCATATTTAACGTAAGGATCAGTCTGCAGCCTTTACAGTTTCACGTCAAGAAATGCTGATTTTATGGCCGTTCTCATTCTCTGTACACAAAATGGATCACTTGGCCATCCTCTTAATTTGGCTCCAGGTAATTGTGCCTTTTATACCCCAGGTGGTGTAGTGGACAGAGTGACTGACTAGAGGACTCAGGAGGTCTGGATTTGAATCTTCACCCCGCCAGGTTGTGTGGTGTGTGTGGAATTAGTAAAGCCTTATTTTCCAATTTGGTGGCACATAACAACAAACTGCCTTGGCTTCATAAAATTTTAATCCCCAGCTCGTCTGAAGTGGAGCTTGCCAAGTTGCCATATGTCTAAGTGCCTCTGTTTCTGACAGAATAGGTGCCATATGCTTCAATATAAGGCAATGGGGAAGAAGACTTTTGTTTATAGACAATGAAATTTTATTCCCCTGAATAGAGATGGGCACAACTCATCGAAATTTTCATTTTCGTTTTCGTTTTTTCGTTTCGTTTCGCAACAAAAACGAAAATGAAAAATTTTTCAGAAGCAAAACGACAACGGAAATGAAACGAAAAATTTTGCCGTGTTTTTCGTTTTTGTTACGGCAGACACATTGCATTGAAAAGAATGCTAACGAAATGAAAATGTTTTGTTTTTGTTTTTGTTTTTTCATTTCATTTCATAACGAAAACGAAAACGAAAAATGTGCAAAAACCCCCCGAAAAACAAAAACGAACCGAAACGGACCCCTCAACGAAAAATGAAAAACGAAAAATTATTTGTTTGACTCATGCCCATCTCTACCCCTGAAGTGAAATCTGAAGGGAACCTACCCCCAAGCTGATTCTTGAAAAGCTGCTGGCTACATTTGGAATCTAATTTCACATATTGTAGTTTGGCTTAAACACCTGGCTGTGATGATTTGTGTGAGACTTTTCTCTTTCTCTCTTCTGCAGGATTGCCAAAGCCAGCTTGTAACATATACTTTAGAGGTGTATGATCTTAGCTGCAGAAGTGGAGAAGCAATAATGTGATAAAGTATCAATCCTTCTTGGTTTTGGGTTTCTTTTTTTCTTTTTCTTTTTTTGCATAAGGATCACCGTTTTCTTCTTCTTCTTCTTCTTTTTTTTTGCAGGTATAAGTGGAACTTGGGGGGGGGAGGTCTGTTATTTTGGATAGCAGCTCCCAGAATTCCCCAGCCAGTACAGGTAGTAGCCATATTGGCTTGAGGGATTCTGGGAATGATGGTGCCACTGCCATGCAATGTACAGTATCAGAAACTGTGTCCCAGATATAGTATTCTGTGTTTCTGGAAAAGTGGACTGTAATCCATAAAACCTGTCAATGAAATAAATATGGAAAATATACCACAATACTTTTGTTGTTGCTGCAATCCAGGAAAAGTAACTTTTCTGAGCTCTGGGCAAAATTGGTGTTTTTAAGCCTACGGGTTGGTATTAGATATACTGCTGTTATTTTAGGAGTCAGAAGGATTGAGAGAAGCACACGAGTCTCAGCCTTGTGTTTTTCTAATGCCAGTTGCAATTTCTTGAAAGAAAATCATTTTGTTTTTATTTTTTTCTCCCCTTTGTGAAAGTGGCTGACTGTTGTTTGACTGCTAGATTGCTGTTCTAGCTGCAAGCCAGATTCCCGACAGAAACAGCAGCCATAGGAGATGTTGGTACTGCCTTTATATATCTCATTAAAGTCATGCCTCGTTTCCTGTCCAAGTACTTGGATTCCTAGAATAATCATAGTATTTATTTATTTATTGGATTTTTATACCGCCCATCTGACAGCGAGGTCACTCGGGGCGGTTTACAACAATTAATACATTCAAACAATTTATACAATAAAACCATAAATAGTAACACAATAAAATAAAAATAAAGATAAAAATAATATTAAAGTTACATAAAACAATATATTATTCATAGTATAACTGAGTTGAAAGGGGCCCATAAGGGCATCAAGTCCAACCACGTTCACTCTGTTGCTTCTGTATCTACAGAATCAGTAGAATCTGTATTCTACTCTGCCATATTGTTTGTGGGAGATGTGGAGTTAGTAAATGAACTAGCATTTGAGCCTGGGTGTGAATCCAAGCAGAGCTACTGCTGAGAGAGAGAAAAAGAAGACAGCACTGGTAAGTTTCTGGGTTTGAACAGTTCAGCTAGGGCTGTTTGACCTCTGTTTTACTTCTGCCTCTGCTAACCTTAACTGCTCATTTAAATACAAAGAGCCATTAATCAGCTAAACAAAGGAAGTTGCTAGGAAGCAGGGCTGGTGCCAGACTAAGCCTTCCACTGAGCTTGGGGGTGGAGTTACACTAAGTGTTTCCCCCCTGAAGAAGTATTTGAGCCTCAGCATTTGAGCCTGGGTGTGAATCCAAGCAGAGCTACTGCTGAGAGAGAAAAAGAGAAAGAAGACAGCACTGGTAAGTTTCTGGGTTGGAGCAGTTCAGTTAGGGCTCTTTGACCTCTGTTTTACCTCTGCCTCTGCTAACCTTAACTGCTCATTTAAATACAAAGAGCCATTAATCAGCTAAACAAAGGAAGTTGCTAGGAAGCAGGGCTGGTGCCAGACTAAGCCTTCCACTGAGCTTGGGGGTGGAGTTACACTAAGTGTTTTCCCCCTGAAGAAGCATTTGAGCCTCAGCATTTGAGCCTGGGTGTGAATCCAAGCAGAGCTACTGCTGAGATTGAGAGAAAGAAGACAGCACTGGTAAGTTTCTGGGTTTGAACAGTTCAGCTAGGGCTGAATTTATTTTTCACTTAAAAAGAGGAACATTGGTACTAGATTATTATTTCTAGAGTAGTAGCTAGTAACACTAAAAATATTCAAGGCCCAGAATACTGCACTCATTAAAATGGAGTCTGAGGGAGCAGCTGTAGTTACCTGTAACACTTGTGCCATGTTTGTCATCTTGACAAATCGCACCGAGAACTACACTTGCTGCAAGTGCAAGCTGGTTGCACTATTAGAAGAGAAGGTCCAGGAGCTAGAGGCCCGCATATCAAACCAGCAACATATTAAGGAGCTTGAGCGGTTCTTGGACAGAGCAGAACAGACTATCCAGGTCCAAGAAGAGACAGAGCACACTTTTGAGGATGTAATCACTTCCCCAACCCAGGAGGTAGATGTGTGGAGGAATGTGACTCAAAGGAGTAGATGGCCAAGGGATCGCTCAGAGAGTCTCATATTGCACAATCAATTTGAGGCTCTTTCCCTCATCACACCTCATGAGGCACACCGAGGAACAACTGGTTCCACCTGAGGATCTCTCCCTCATCACAATTGATGAGATACAGGATCAGGTACATGTAGAAGAACAGGCTGCAGGAGAGAAGCTCCTTCTGCTAGGGGATTCTATAATTAGAAATACGGAGGGATGGATTTGTGATGAGCATGATAACCGTATGGTCACTTGCCTGCCAGGTGCAAAGGTTGCAGACATCACGAGAAATCTAGATAGCTTGTTAGAGAGAACCGGGAAGGAGCCAGTGGTCATGGTACATGTTGGTACCAATGATGTCGGGAAGGCCAAGTTTAGGTTGTTAGGAAGAAGATTGAAGTCCAGGACTTCCAAGGTAGCATTTTCAGAAGTGCTACCTGTTCCTCGTGCAGGACCCGCCAGGCAGGCAGAGCTCAGAAGCCTCAATGCGTGGATGAGGCGATGGTGTCGAGAGGAGGGCTTTAAATTTGTCAGGAACTGGAGAACATTTTGGGACAAGCCAAACCTGTTCAGGAGGGATGGGTTGCACTTGAATCATGATGGGACCAGATTGCTGGCACTCAGCCTCAAAAAGGCTGCAGAGCAGCTTTTAAACTGATAACTGGGGGAAAGCCGACAGGAGCTGTGTGGCATCCGGTTCAGAACACCTCATCCACAGGGAATGAGGTTGGAAAGGGTAGAGAATCACATAGAGATGACATAGCAGGTATTAGTACTGGGAGAATAATGGAATGTGATAGTTCATCTACTGAAAATAATAACTGTGGGGGAAAAGAACAAAGCAGCAGCTGTTGTTGCGTGACCCACTGTACAGGTGCTTCTACGCCAATGCTCGAAGCCTCCGACCAAAAATGGGAGAACTCGAACATTTGGCAGCTAGGGATAACATTGATATAATAGCCATAACAGAAACCTGGTGGAATGCAGAGAACCAGTGGAATACAGCAATCCCAGGCTATAAACTCTATAGAAGGGATAGAGAGGGGCGGGTTGGAGGGGGAGTGGCCATCTACATTAAAGAAGGGGTAAAATCCAGCAGAATGGAGATTGACAGAGGGTCTGACTCCACCATAGAATCACTGTGGGTTAAACTACCAGGTCCAAGGAGTGATGTGATAGTTGGGGTATGCTATCGCCCACCAGATCAAAAACTTGAGGGGGACCTTGAAATGAGGAGACAAATCATGGAGGTGTCTCAGAAGCACAGGATAGTAATCCTGGGGGACTTCAATTATCCCCACATCGACTGGGCCAATGCGAGCTCTGGGCAAGAAAGAGAAACTGGGTTTCTCGACTTGCTGAATGACTGTGCCTTAGAGCAACTTGTCATGGAGCCCACCCGAGAACAGGCAACTCTGGATCTAATACTGTCTGATACTCAGGATCTGGTCAGGGATGTGAATGTCACTGAGCCTCTGGGGAACAGTGACCATGCTGCAATCTCCATGTTGGAGGAAGAGTGTCAAGCAAATCAGACATAAAAATCCTTGATTTTCGAAGGGCAAACTTCCCTCATATGAGGAAACTAGTTAGAAAGAAATTGAAGGGGAAGGTTGGAAGAATCCAATCTCTTCAGAGTGCATGGAACCTGTTTAAAACAATGGTAACAGAGGCCCAGCACAAGTGCATACCACAAAGAAAGAAGAGCTCATTTAAGTCCAAGAGGACACCGGCATGGTTAACGAGTGGAGTTAGAGAGGCTCGAAAGTGCAAGGAGAGGTCTTTCTGTAAATGTAAATCCTCCCCAAATGAGGAAAATAAAAAGGAACACAAACTCTGGCAAAAGAAATGTAAGAAGATGATAAGAGAGGCAAAGAAAGATTTTGAGGAACGCATGGCTAGCAATATAAAGGGTAATAATAAAAGCTTCTTTAAATATGTTAGAAGTAGAAAACCTGCCAGAGAACCAGTTGGCCCTCTGGATGGTGAGGGAGGAAAAGGGGAGGTTAAGGAGGACTTGGAAATTGCAGAGAAATTAAATGAGTTCTTTGCATCTGTCTTCACGACAGAAGACCTTGAGCAGATTCCGCTGCCTGAACGGCCCCTCTTGACTAAAGAATTAAATCAAATACAGGTTAAAAGAGAAGATGTTTTAGGACTAATTGATAAATTGAAGATTAACAAGTCCCCGGGCCCAGATGGCATCCACCCAAGGGTTATTAGGGAACTGAGAAATGAAATTGCACATCTCTTAACGGTTATATGCAACTTGTCTCTTAAAACGGCCACAGTGCCGGGGGACTGGAGGATAGCAGATGTCACACCAATTTTTTAAAAAGGAAGGAGGGGGGACCCAGGAAACTACAGGCCAGTTAGCCTTACATCTGTCCCAGGGAAGATGGTGGAAAGCCTCATCCAAGAGAAAATCTTAAAACACATAGAAGAACAAACTTTGCTGAGACAAAATCAGCATGGCTTCTGCAAGGGTAAGTCTTGTCTGACAAATCTTGTAGAATTTTTTGAAAAGGTCAGCATGCATGTAGATTTGGGTGAACCGGTGGATATAGTCTATCTGGATATTCAAAAGGCCTTTGACACAGTCCCTCACCAGAGGCTGCTGAGAAAATTGCACAGTCAGGGGATAAGAGGGCAGGTCCTCTTATAGATTGAGAACTGGTTGAGATCCCGGAAACAAAGAGTAGGTGTCAATGGGAAATTTTCACAATGGAGAGAGGTGAAAAGCGGTGTGCCCCAGGGCTCTGTCCTGGGACCGGTGCTTTTCAATCTGTTCATAAATGACCTGGAGACAGGGATAAGCAGTGAGGTGGCCAAGTTTGCAGATGACACAAAACTTTTCCGTGTGGTAAAAACCAGAGAAGATTGTGAAGAGCTCCAGAAGGATCTCTCCAAACTGGGGGAATGGGCTACGAAATGGCAAATGCGTTTTAATGTAGCCAAATATAAAGTAATGCATATTGGGGCGAAAAATCAAAACTTTATCTATCAGCTCATGTGCTCTGAGTTATCCATGACAGATCAGGAAAGAGATCTTGGTGTACTGGTGGACAGCTCCATGAAGGTGTCTCCCCAATGTGTGGCAGCGGTGAAGAAGGCCAATTCCATGCTAGGGATTATCAAAAATGGGATTGAAAATAAAACAGCCAACATTATAATGCCATTATACAAAGCAATAGTAAGGCCGCATCTGGAGTATTGTGTACAATTCTGGTCACCGCATCTCAAGAAAGACATAGTGGAACTGGAAAAGGTGCAGAAGAGAGCGACCAAAATGATTACTGGGCTGGGGCACCTCCCTTATGAGGAAAGGCTAAAACATTTGGAGCTCTTTATTCTGGAAAAAAGGCGCCTGAGGGGGGATATGATTGAGACGTACAAAATAATGCAGGGCATGAGTACAGTGGATAGAGGGAAGCTCTTTTCCCACTCACAAAATACCAGAACTAGGGGACATGCACTCAAATTGAGGGCTGGGAGAGTAAGAACAGAAAAAGAAAATATTTTTTCACCCAGCGCGTTGTTAGTCTATGGAACTCCCTGCCACAGGATGTGGTGATGGCATCTGGCTTGGATGCCTTCAAAGGGGATTGGACAGATTCCTGGAGGAAAAGTCCATCACAGGTTACAAACCATGATGGAGATGTGTAATCTCCAGGCTTAAAACCAGGGTACTTCAAGGGCCAGATGCAGGGGAGTGGTATCAGGAGACAGATATCTAGTCTCATGCGCTTCCAAAAGCATCTGGTGGGGCCACTGTGAGATACAGGAAGCTGGACTAGATGGGCCTTTGGCCTGATCCAGCATGGCTCTTCTTATGTTCTTATGTTCTTATGTTCTTATGTAACTCGAATCATGGAATTCAGGGTGGATTTAAATCACGATTTATATCACTAGTCAGCAAGGCTCAATTTAAATCATGATTTTCTACATAAAGACTCATTTTTGCTGGAGTTGTTTTAATCTTAATATTTACAACCAGCTGACGGTTTCATTTTTAGAATAGTAACTTTCCAGATTAGTGTTACAGTTATATCAGAAAATTACTGATTTGGTGGTTATATACCACTAGATATACATAGATAATTATTGCAAGGTGAACTATCTCCAGTTTAATAGGTTTATCATTCATGTTTGAATAACTGTTCTGTTGTATTTTATTGGAAAGAGACAAATTATTGTTACCTTAATAATAACAATTTAAATAGTTTTATTTATCCAAAACAAAAACATTATAGGTTTTTCTACTCAAGGGAGAGTGAGAATAATGTGATCACCCTCAGGCCACTATATACATAAAGATCTCAAGATGTGGAATACTGTGCTCAAAAGGTTTCACTTTCATTTTACTGCTTGCCTCTAGAGATGGGCACGACTTAAAAAAATGGTGTTTCGTTTGTCGTTTGTCGTTTAGGGGGTCCGTTTCGGTTCGTTTCCGTTTTTCGTGAATTTTTTGCAAAAAAAAAATCGTTTTCGTTTCGTTACCATGATCTTAGTTTTTTTGATGTTGAGCTTCAGCCCATTTTTTTCACTCTTTTCTTTCACCCTCATTAAGAGGTTCTTTAATTCTTCCTCACTTTCTGCTATCAGAGTAGTATCATCTGCATATCTGAGGTTGTTGATATTTCTTCCGGCAATCTTAATTCTGGCTTGTGATTCATCCAGACCTGCCTTTCGCATGGTGTACTCTGCATATAAGTTAAATAGGCAAGGTGACAGTATACAGCCTTGTCGTACTCCTTTCCCAATTCTAAACCAGTCAGTTGTTCCATATCCAGTTCTGACGGTTGCTGCTTGTCCCACATATAGATTTCTTAGGAGACAGATAAGGTGGTCAGGCACTCCCATTCCTTTAAGAACTTACCATAGTTTGTTGTGGTCCACACAGTCAAAGGCTTTGCCATAGTCGATGAAGCAGAAGTAGATGTTTTTCTGGAACTCTCTGGCTTTCTCCATAATCCAGCGTATGTTGGCGATTTGATCTCTAGTTCCTCTGCCCCTTCAAAATCCAGCTTGCACTTCTGGAAGTTCTCTTTCCACATACTGCTGAAACCTGCCTTGTAGAATTTTGAGCATAACATTGCTAGCATGTGAAATCAGTGCAATTGTGCGATAGTTGGAGCATTCTTTGGCGTTTCCTTTCTTTGGGATTGGGATGTAGACCGATCTTTTCCAGTCCTCTGGCCACTGCTGGGTTTTCCAAATTTGCTGGCATGTCGTGTGCAGCACCTTTACAGCATCCTCTTTTAAGATTTTAAAGAGTTCAATTGGTAGCATTCATACGGTAATTAAAAATCTGTAAACCACCCAGAGACTACTTGAAGTGGTATGGGGCGGTATATAATCAGACCACTTTGCTTTGCTTTAGTAACAAAGCAAAACAAACCACAATGAGTAACAAAACGATTTGGAAGCTACTGCAACCCAGGTGAGGTTTTTTGACAGCTCGGTCCCATTACCTCCTGGCAAATAGAAGGGGAAGAAATGGAGGCAATGACAGAGTTTATTTTCTTGGGCTCCTTGATCACTGCAGATGGCGACTGCAGCAACAAAATAAAAAGACGCCTGCTTCTTGGGAGGAAAGCAATGGCAAACCTAGATAGCATCCTAAAGAGCAGAAACATCACTTTGCCAACTAAGGTCAGGATAGCCAAAGCTATGGTTTTTCCAGTAGTGATGTATGGAAGTGAAAGCTGGACTATAAAGAAGGCTGATTGCCGCAGAATCAATGCTTTTGAGCTGTGGTGCTGGAGGAGAGTCTTGAGAGTCCCCTGGACTGCAAAGAGATCAAACCTATCCATCCTGAAAGAAATCAACCCCGAATGTTCACTGGAAGGACAGATTTTGAAGCTGAGGCTCCAGTACTTTGGCCACCTCATGAGGAGAGAGGATTCCTTGGAAAAGTCCCTGATGTTGGGAAAGATTGAAGGCAAAAGGAAAAGGGGACAGCAGAGAATGAGATGGTTGGACAGTGTCATCGATGCAACCAATATGGATTTGACAAAATTCCGGGAGGCAGTGGAAGATAGGAAGGCCTGGCGAGCTCTGGTCCATGGGGTCACGAAGAGTCAGACACGACTGAACGACTGAACAACAACATGAATGCTACACTAAGCAACTTTGTATTGAATTTTAGTACCAAAACGAAATGAGTAACGAAATGAAATGAAACATTAATTTTCCGTTTCATGCCCATCTCTAATCCCAACTATGTTAGACCTATTGAATGAGTGAGATTTACTAACACTTTTGTCTGGCCCATTGATTCAGAGGATCTACTTTGCTTAAGGATGATCCTAGAATTTAGCCCACAGATAGCTGGTTGGGGAAAAGAGAAAGGAAGGGAAGAGGGAAAAAACCAGAGGCATTTGCCTAATTTTGGCTCTGATATTCTTTCTCCATGAATTGGTGCAAGCCCTGATTATCGATTTTGGTTAACGCTTACAGCTGCTGCACTACACTTAATCTCTCACTAACATCTGTCAGCCCCACCCTCCAGCTGAATCTGGACTCAAAATAAACACAACCATTTTCTGAAAGTTTGTCGTAGTGGCACAAAGGTCCTGGCTGGGTCCTGCGTTTTATTGCAAATGCTCCCCCCCCTGCACCGAGAGTGCTGTCTGTTCTAATTTGGTACCATCCCCGTCTGTGGCTTCACACCCTCCGTGGGTATGCAAGCTGCCAAGAATAATTGGGCTTCGCTACCAGACAGCTTCTTCTCTTAGTTTCGGTATCTTGGCACTTTGTGTTCTGCTGCTATTTTAAATTGCAGGTTTTTTTTTACTCCATGTCCCAATTTCTGCTGTTTTAATTGCTGTTAGGTGTTTAATTTGATCAGCCTTGTCGTTTGCAGGGAGAAGCAGTGCTTTCCCAGCCTCTCATCTGCTCTGCATTCAGTTCCCTTGTCACTACAAGAGACAGGTCTCATCTGGAAAGCAGTTATTTTCAGGTTCTCCTTTCATTAGGAGAGATTCACTCCACGTGGACATTCTTTGTCTGGCTTCCTTTTTTGACCCACAATACAACCAAGACATTCCCCCAGTGAATTGCAAACATGGATAGTATCCAGGTGTTGGTGGGCCTTGAGATAAACAAGGAGTCTGCCGCTGTCAGATATTTTCTGAACATGCAGCCTTCAAATGTTTTTTTTTTTTTGCACTACAAATCCCATCAGCCTCTGTCTGCATGGCCTCTGCATTTACAACCTGAAAAATCTGGAAACACTGGGTGGGAGAAGGAAGCAGGTTTGCATACTGACCCCATGCCAGTTGGGAATGATGGGGCTCCCGCCCCTTTAAGAGCTACTTTTACAGAGACGAGAGGCAGAACGAGGTGAGCGGCATGCTTTTCTTTCTCTTTTTCTCCCTCCCCTCACGCAGCCAGCAGCCAGGAAGTGCGGAGGGGGTGGGGACACAGGAAGAGCGACGAACCCCTAAGATCTCTGGTCCGAATTTAAGTGGTCAGCGGATCTTAGGGGTCATGTAAAAAGGCCCTAAGTGTATGTGGAATGTTTCTGGGAGTGGTAATCCAAAGAGTAACTTTTAAAGCTACAAATGTGGTAGATGCACAGAACACAATCGTTAGCTGGGGAGAAAGTGTTTATGGCTAGTAAAGTCTTATCTTTTTTATATATATAAATGAAAACTGAGGGTGTGATCAGACAAGCAATACACTTGTTTTTCTGGGTCCTTATCAGGGACTACTATTTTTCTTGGTTCAAGCAGGATCACTCAATTTGTTTTTCCCCCCTAGCACATGGAATCGCTGGAAATTAACAAAAGTGAAGCTTACAGATTTAAATTTTCCTTCTGTTTTCAGTTTCCCAATATTGTTAGATGGCTTAAGAAGAGAGTTTAGCCACTTCACTATGTGGGGAAATTAAATATTTCTTCTGCTCCTCCCTGCCACATCCCCAGAGAAGGAGGCAAGAGGGATTAATTAGTTTCTTTCTTTTTCTCATATAGGAGGTAGAGTGGAATGTTTATTGAATGCTGCCACTCTGTGAGCCATTGCTTTGTTTTCCATATGTGTTGATATATATTCTCATTAGGATTTTGACAGATTTGGTCTCTGTGGCTTGAAATAGTTCTGTTACTATTCCATCTACCTTTGGTGATTTATTTTTTCCTAGTGCTTTCAGAGCAGCTTTCACTTCAGTTTCTAGAACAGCAGGTTCTTTGCCATAGAATTCCTCTTCAGACGGATCTGTAATCCTTCTATCTCTCCTGTAGAGTTTCAGTACGTGCTTTCAGAGAAATGTATTTGTATGCATGTAGATGTTGATGCTACCTATCACCTTCTCCTCACTAAAAATGACAAATAATTTTGAATAGAAATAAACAACTACTACAAGAAAAATAATTTGGTCTTTGTACAAAATAAAAATATAATGATAGGTGTTATCTCTATTAGAGCATGAAAAATCTCAGAAACAAATTATTAATATTGTAGCTTAAAGTTTAGTCCCAGAATAGCAGCTGTAAACTTGCAGAATCAGGTTGAGGCATGAAGTTTCACAACAAGGACATGAAATCTATCATCTTACTGTAATTAGACAAAGAACGGTCAGTCAAGGCAGAATCCTGGCCACTTCTTCCACTCTATCAATGGCCTGTTACACAACGTTGGTTCAAACCTGCTTTGGGAGATATCCAATATCTGTTTTTGTGCGAGCTCAGAAACTATCCAACCTTTTGTGTAGTGGACCATAAATGGAACAACAACAACAACCAGGATTCTGCCCTCAATAGCTTCTCTATTGTTTGCAGAATTGATTTCACATGTCACTGGTGCAGCTAACCTTATTTCAGGGCCAATTGAAGCATGCTGAAATTGTCCCGAACCATCTCATAGCTTTTTAAGACTGGATAAGTCACAGATGGGTAGAATGTCAACACAGACAGTCAGAGCCGTTATTGGAGGCTTGTGCCTCAGTGGTTAAATTTCTGTACTGCAGACAAAATGTGCTCATGACCCAGGGTTCAATCCCAGGTAGCTCAAGGTTCACTTAGCCTTCAGTCCTTCCAAGGTCAGTAAAATGAGTACCCAGCTTGCAGGGGTTGGGGTGGGGGGAATGTATAGCCTGCATAATTAAATTGTAAATCACCCAGAGACTGCTTTCAGCACTGTGAGCAGCAAGTGTGTGTTTTTTTTTTGCATACATATGCACACAAATCACATATACAAGATAATAAGCAAACTATGAATTAACTGAATTTGCAAATCCGTTATGTCCCAGTCTGTGGCTCATCACTTTCTGATTCAAAATGGCCGCCACGTTCTCCACCAAACAGCCCTTCTTCCTCGACAAACCAGCTCTAAATATTTCTTGTGGAGATATGTATAGAACAGACAATATAAAATGTGAGAGAGTGACTCCCTCCCACCCATCCTACCCTAGTTTTTCTCCACTTGCCCCGCAGAGGAAGAGACAGAATCGGATGGAGAGGTGTGTGTTTTTAAAACCCTTTAAAACCCCCAGTATTTAATAACTTTTGGACCAGACCAATAAAGCAATGTGCCATGTTTGGAAGTTGACTCATTTATTTATTTATTTATTCTATCAATTAAATGTATATACCGCACCATCTAGCAACACGGCTACTCTGGGTGGTTTACAAGCTACAAAGAAATATCAAAATACAAATAATGAGCAATAAACTATACAGTGAGTATACAATGCATCATAATAAAACATAATCACATGACAGATCAAATGAGATCAAAACAGTGAGCAAGATGGCCAAAAGACGAAGCAAAAAAAAGATAACAGTGAGTGAATAGATGGAATGAGCTAATACTTTTCTTGTGAGACTGAAATGTTTTGCTACTCTTCCAAACAGCTTTGTCACTCTGAGGAAAGTTAGTGGCAAGCCCCCCAATGTATAGTTATCACCTTGGTCTGAATAGGCTTGTTAGGTGCACAGTGCCCTAAATAAGCTCCTTAGGTGGACAATGGTCTGGGGTGTGTGAAAGTCTCACCTACGCAACCTTTCCCAACACCCATTAAGTATGGGTCATGAACTGTGGCCTTGCTGGTATCTGGGGATTGATTTCATCAGCAGCACTTCACAACTCTACCAGGAAGACTACAGCTAACGACCCATACTTTTGCAGTAGCTACTCATAACCTGAAGAATGGATCAAGTGCCACTTTAAAGCTTGTCCGACTTGACAGCGGTCACGACATCTTGTGGCAGTGAGTTCCAGAGTCCAAGGATGAAGTCTATGAAGGCTTCCCCTTGCCTGTCCTGAATCATTTTTCACCATTACATTCTAGAATCATGAGAGAGGCAGAAGAACTTTGGCCCATCCTCCACACCACATGCAGTTTTATCCGGTCTCTTGGCTGCCAAATAGAATTTCCAGAAAAGAGAATCCTGGGAAGCTGGAGTCCAAAATAAATAAATAAATAAATAAAATAGGAGCATCACATCCTTATCTAGTGGGAATCTCAACATCAGTGTGCAGCTGTGATGAGCCAGAGATACCTGTAGAGGGCAGTATTCCTCAGGAAGATAACACAGGTTCTTCTAAAAGCAACTGCAAACCATAAATAGAAATACTCAACAGCTTGTAAGTGTACAGTACTTTTATATTTTTCGTATAACATCATCAAATGTCCATTCATTTCTCATTCCTATTTACATTGAATTGAGTGGAGGGGCAAATTCCTTCCTTCCTTCCTTCCTTCCTTCCTTCCTTCCTTCCTTCCTTCCTTCCTTCCTTCCTTCCTTCCTTCCTTCCTTCCTAAAAAAATAAGTGTAGCTACTAGTACACACATCCTTGAAACTGTCAGAAATTTCGCAGATTCATGACTATCATTACGTTCTGTCATGTCTGCCGATTTCACATACCGTATATCAGCTTGAAACTTATAAGGTCATAGGTATTTTGGTTTTCCCAATGCAAGTCAGTAAGAGAATTATAAATTAATGCAGATGCAGGGTACAAATCATCAGATGAGGCAAATATCTCTCTGATCTTATGCTGTTAATACTGTATTACAACAACAAAACAACAACAACAACAACAACAACAACAACAACTTTATTGTCAAAGTACAACATGAATACAATGAAATTGGCTGAGCCTCCATCATCCGCCCCCAACTCTGTTCCACTAACAACCACACAGTCTTATACAAAGTACTAGCCGACTAAAAGAGAGAGAGAAAAAAAAAACACTTTGACAAAGAGACGTGTCTCCCTTCGAAATCAGAGGCAGGGAAGGAACATAAGAAGATCCCTGGTGGATCAAGCCCATCTAGTCCAGCTTCCTGTATCTCATTGTGGTCCCATCAGATGCCTCTAGGAGTACATGACACAGCTAGATACCTGTCTCCTGATACCATTCCCTTGTGTCTGGCATTTTTGAGGTACCCTCATTTTAAGCTTGGAGGTAACACATATCCCCATCATGGCTTGTCACCTGCAATTGACTTTTCTTCCAGACATCTGTTCAGTCTCCTTTTAAAAGCATCTGGGCCAGGTGCCATCACCACATCCTGTGGCAAGGAGTTGCACAGACTAACAGCATGCTGGGTAAATAAACATTTTCTTTTCTCTGTTCTCACTCCCGTAACCCTCAGTTTCAGTAGATGACTCCTCCTTTGGGTATGTGTGAGAGGGAAAAGAGCTTCCCTCAATCATGTCATGAGAGCAAAGGAACACAAGAAGAGCCATACCGGATAGGGCCAAAGGCCCATCTAGTCCATCTTCCTGTATCTCACAGTGGCCCCACCAAATGCGTCCGGGAGCAGATGAGACTAGATATCTGCCTCCTGCTACCACTCCCCTGCATCTGGCCCTCGAAGCACCCTGGTTCATCATGGTTTGTAACCTGTGATGGACTTTTCCTCCAGGAATCTGTCCAATCCCCTTTGAAGGCATCCAGGCCAGATGCCATCACCACATCCTGTGACACTTGATGTCCCCCATCAAGTGCCTTTTTTCTAGACTAAAGAGCCCCAAATGTTTTAGCCTTTCCCAGTTCCACCATTTCTTTTTTGAGATGCGGAGACCAGAACTGAACAATTAGGGTTAGAATAGCTCAGTGGTTTAAGTTTTTGGTTGTAAAGCCAAAGGTTGGGAGTTTGATTCTGCTCTGAGCCTCCTGAAAAACAGCCAGCCTGTGTGGCCTTGGGTAAGCTGCATAGTCCCAAGGCAGCCCCGAAGAAGGGAATGGGAAGCCAACCACTTCTGAGTATTCTCTACCTGGAACTCCCCCACCCCCAATAAGGGGCATCATAGGTTGCAGTTGTCTGGACAGCACTTTATTATTATTATTATTATTATTATTATTATTATTATTATTATTATTATTATTATTATTATTATTATTATTATTATTATTATTATTATTAATTAGAGATGGGCACGAAACCAACAATTTTTCATTTCCGTTTTCGTTTTTTCGTTTCGTTACGCACCGAAACGACAAACGAATTTTATCTCTAAAATGAAACGAAACGAACAGAAACACCAGAAATTTTGTTGTCTGTTTCGTTTTCGTTACGGCAATACATTGAACTGCTTTAAAAGCTAAAAAAAATCACAAAATTTGAAATAAATGGTAACAAAATGGTAACGAAACGAATGAAAATGAAAATGAATTTTTTGCAAAAATTCATGAAAAACAGAAATGAACTGAAACGGACCCCCTAAACGACAAACGACAAACGAAACACCATTTTTTTATTCGTGCCCATCTCTAATTACAGTGGTACCTCGTATAACGGAGGGTTTGTATAGCGAAAAATCCGTACAACGGGAAAAAAATCCGCCCCCCTCCTCCCCCGCCCCCCACCAGCGGCCGCCCGGGAAGAGGAGGGGGGTGGATTTTTCCCCCCGGATTTTTCGCTAAACAAACCCTCCCGTCGTTCTGCCGGCCTTGCCGGCCCGGGCCGCCCCTCCCAAGGTGGGAGGGAGCCAAGCGCAGAGGATGAGGGCAAGCCTGGCCAGGAGAAGCCTCCCCGCCTGTCCCAAAGGCCGGCTGCACGTCCTCGCGCTGCCTGGTGGAAAAGTTGCTGCGCGCCACCGCTGAGGCCGCTGTGGCTCCTGCGGGGGGAGCCCTTATCAGGGCTCCTATTGGGGAGCCCAACTGATCGGCGGCCTGTCAGAGAAAGGCCCCGATCCTCGGCCACCAGGACGAAGCCGGGAGCTCTCCTCCGGCAAGGGTGGGGGGGGGGCGCCGGCTGGAGCGGACAAACCGAGCGGACAAACCGAGCGTCCGCAGCAGCCGAGGATCTCGCCCTATTTTTCCCTCGCCGGCGGTGGCTGCGCTGAGCTGAAGAGCCCCCCCACCCGGACCCCCAGCGCCTTCGGTGGGTGAGGCCGCGCGGGAGAGACCTTGCCGGCCGGCCGGGCGCCCTTCCTGGGGATTCCGCAGGCACGAACAGCGGCTGCACCGGACAGGCTCGGAGGCGGCGGCGGTGGCGGCGGCAGCAGCAGCAGCAGCAACAGCGTCCCCGCCGCTTCTGAGTTTGCAGCGTGTTTGGGAGCATTCGCCACGAGCAAAGCCACCGGGCGCAGGTGAGGGGGGGAATTCCTGGCATGATCCCGCTGAAGCCCCCCCACCCCAGGCCAAGCGGCGCACCCCACTCCCTCCCCCCACCCCGCGGCCACCTCCACCCAACCACCTGCGGCCGCCCGGGGAAAGAGGGAAGGAGGGAGGGGAGAGGAGGGGCGGCAGACACGGAGGGGGGGGGTGAGCCGGGGAGGGTCACCCTTACCTGGCACCTGCACGGGGGTCCACCACCCGCCCGCCCCCCCCTTGCCCCAAAAAACCTAGCGCCATTGGAACGCATTGGAACGGATTAAATCCAGTTTCAATGCATTCCTATGGGAAATTAGGGTTTGTACAACAGAAAACTTAAGAACATAAGAACATAAGAACATAAGAAGAGCCATGCTGGATCAGGCCAAGGGCCCATCTAGTCCAGCTTCCTGTATCTCACAGCAGAACCAATTAATTACGTTATACAAGGTACTACTGTATTATCAATGAAATTATTAAGGAAAGGAATATTAAAAGAAATTCAGTCTTGCCAAGGGGAAGACATTCTAAAGTGTTCTGCTTATATACCGCCCCATACCACTACAAGTCGTCTCTGGGTGGTTTACAATTTTTTAATTACAGTGTGCAGGCTACACATTGCCCCCCCAGCAAGCTGGGTACTCATTTTACCGACCTCGGAAGGATGGAAGGCTGAGTGAACCTTGAGCCTGCTACCTGGGATTGAACCCAGGTCGTGAGCACAGTTTTACCTGCAGTACAGGCATTTAACCACTGCGCCACGAGGCTCTTAAAAAGAGAGTTCTCTAAAATACATACTACTCCTTCTAAGCCTGGAATGCATCTGGATTCTTATTTCCAAGAATACTAGGTCTTGTCTGAACACTATGCGGCGAGGAAGGTGGAATGACAACAAGGTGAGGGTTACCCTCTCTTCACCTTGAGCTCTGTGATTTGATCCCTCCACCGACATCAACTACAACCATCCCACCCTCTTATTATGTGTTTAGTTCCAGTGGCCCATTCATCAGTTGGTGGCCAATACTGCTGGTGTCAATGTCCTGCATTGTTAGCAAAGCAGCCCCTTTAGATGGCAAATGTGCCTGTGGTTATGGATAGGTCCCCCTTGGTGACATAAAGACCAGAAGACGGGGGCGGAGGGGGGGATCATTCTGTCTGTCTGAACTCGTGCCCTGCACCCACAGAGAGCCTGGAGGATCAGATGAGAAATGTGTTCCCCCCCCCCAACCTTTTTTTGGAGAGGTTAAATGTTGATCATGATGTATTTGTCTGGTTGTGCATGAAATTAGCAGTGACAGGACTTCGGCTTGTCTGACTAAATTACCATCTGACACCTGCTAATATGATGGTAGGGAGACTTGGTCCCAGATTGTCACATCAGTGCCCAACCAACCAATCAGACATTCCATGGGGTCTTGCACTTTTATGCTGAGGCTGAAAAGGCACAATGTTAAGGCTGGAGGCCTTGCTGTTATCTAGATCATAGAATCATAGAATCATAGAGTTGGAAGAGACCTCAAGGGCCACCCAGTCCAACCCCCTGCCATGTGGGGAACTCCCATCACAATATTTCCGACAGGTGGCCATCCAGCTTCAGCTTAAAAACCTCCAAAGGAGGAGACTCCACCACCCTCTGTGGCAGCATATTCCACTGCCGAACAGCTCTAACCATCATGAAGTTCTTCCTAATGTTCAAATGGAATCTCTTTTCCTGTAGTTTGAAACCATTGCCCCGAGGCCTAGTCTATGAAGCCATGGAAAACAAAACCTGTTCCCTCTTCAATATGACATCCTTTCAGAATTTAAACATAGCTATCATATCCCCTCTCAGTCTTCTTTTAGAGAGGCTAAACATTCCCAGTTCCCTAAGCCGTTCCTCATAAGACATTTCCTCCAGACCCTCAATCATCCTGGTCACTCTCCTCTGTACCCGCTTGAGGCTGTCAATATCCTTATTAAATTGAGGTGCACAGAACTGGACACAGTACTCCAGGTGGGGTCTGACCAGTGCAGAATAGAGTGGTACTATCACTTCCCTTGATCTAGACAGACACGATGGTTCTGTTGATGCAAACAAGAATCACATTTGCTTTCCTGGCCGCCGCATCACACTGCTGACTCATGTTCAGTTTGTGGTCCACCAAGATTCCCAGATCCCTTTCACAGGTACTGTTTTCCAGCCAGATATCTCCCTTCCTATATCTGTGCAATTCATTCTTTTTACCTAGATGTAGCACCCTACATTTCCCTCTGTTGAAACCCATTGGCCCAGCACTCTAATCTGTCAAGGTCATTTTGGATTTTCACCCTATCCTCTAAGGAATTAGGAATCCATCCCAATTTGGTATCATCTGCAAATTTAATTAGCATACTCTCTATTTCTTCCTCCAAGTCATTAATAAAGACATTGAACAACACTGGACCCAGAACAGAACCCTGGGGCACCCCACTGGTAATGTCTCTTCAAGCTGAGGCAATTTATGATCATCCTTTGGGTGCGATCAGATAATTTGCCGCTGACTATTTATTTATTTATTTATTTATTTATTTATTTATTTATTTATTTATTTATTTATTTATTTATTTAACTTTGTATACTGCACCTATTAGTATCTGGACACTGCTCTAGGCAGTTAACATATACTGTATACATAATAATAATAATAACTAATATGCTAAAACCATTCAAACAAACAAGCAATCCATTCAAAAACAAACAAAAAAGAGTAAAAACAAAAACAAAAAACCCAACAGGTTCCCCCTGGTATGGACTGGGCCAGGCTAAAAGGGCTCCAGCCATTGACAGCTCGGCAGGAGCCCGAAAATGATGGAACAAAAGAAGTTCATTTCAATGGGAAAACAACCATTTCGTTTCATCTATAACGAGATGCTGCTTCCTCATTTCATTTCGTTACATAACAAAACGACAAAACAGCATTTCGTTTTTTGTTTCCTGCTCATCCTTAGTGAACACGAATCGGGCCAAAGAGAGACCATTGGACTGCCTGTCAAACTCCAGTTGTCTTCTGCAGCTGATAATGTCCTGCCATGGTGATCCAAACCATCTTTCTCAACGTTGGGTCTCCAGATGTTGTTGGAGGGTTTTTGAGGCACGTGAGTTGTCCAAGGGGTTGAGGTGGTCCGCGTAATGGTTTACTGTTGCTACCTGCTGGTGAACTTCCATGTTGAGGGAGGATTTGCACCCAGAACTGCTGAGTCCCATTCCAATACTCTATTCACTACGCCAAACAGCTGTCTCATTAGGACAGATAAACTTAATTGTTTAAGACATTAAGGCAAAGATCCTGACTGGAGCATCCTTTGTTTTCTTTGTGGTATTTTGTTCCACCTTAAATCAACCTGACAGGCAACGTAGATGGTATTGTTTCCAGAGGATTATTGTTTCTTTTAAAAAGGCGTTTTACTTTTACATTATTCTAAAATGAGTAATTTAAATCTGCCAATCTGCAAGTGGTAGATGTCACTAGAAAAAATAATAATTGTTTTCAATGACAGAAAGATGTTCATACTTTACAAGAGTACTGCTTGTTCTCTTTCTGTACCTGCAATCCATCTCGTTTCTTCTATTATGCAGGGGTGGCGTCAGGGAAGTTGGAACACCCTGACTTAATTTATGGGGCACAAAAGGAATCCTCATTGTGACATTTTTATTGTGAGTTTTAACAAGAGAAGAAAACCATACTCAAAGGGCCTTGAAAATGTCTTGAAAGAAAGTTGCTGCTTATGCAAACATGAATGGAACACCTCGGATATTCTACCATTTTTGGTTCTTTGTTGGACACTCCAGATTAAAATAAAAAAGAGGAATAAAAAAGAGGGGACCATAATGCTGTCTAAAATGTATTTTTCCTGTGAAAGGATGCATTGTGGAGTTGCTGAAGTGGCCATTTATTTTGTGGCTGTGAACAGTGTCATCACACTCCTGTCTTGATGTCTAGCATTTATTTCCAAGTGTTGATGGACATCCTGATATTAGTCATTTAAAAAGGAAGGAAGGAAGGAAGGAAGGAAGGAAGGAAGGAAGGAAGGAGGATTCAATCTACTTATGGTGTCATCAATCATGTGATGAAATTAAAATCTCTGCTCTCTTAGCACTTGGAAAATTCTCCTTAAATGCTAAGTAATTATAGGCAGAGCTTGCAAACATTGGTGTGTGTGTGTGTGTGTGTGTGTGTGTGTGTGTGTGTGTGTGTGTGTGTGTGTGTGTGTGTGTGTGTGTGTGTGTGTAAAAGTCTCTGAACCTGCCAGTCACAAAAACTAAAGTCTTCTAGAAGCTGTAGTTTTCCCCACGCCCCCCACAACCAAAATAATAGGTAGAGATCACCATGCAGGGGGGTGATCCACCACCCCTGCTGTGGCACACTCTACCTTGCACATCTCCTGGAGTAGAGATGGGCACGACTTAGCGGTATTTCCGTTTCCGTTTCCGTTACTCGGTTCCGTTACTCTACGGAAACGGTAACAGGAATTACTCCCCCAGACTTCGAGCTCGAACCGACGAACGAACAATTTTGGTCTGATTTGTCGTGCTCGTTCCTTGTATCGCGAGATCGCGCGATGCCACACGCGGCACAGAAAAAAAGTTTTTAAAAGTTAAAAAAACCCGGTTCCCGGCCAAAAAGCAGGCGGGAAAATGCCTGCCGTGCCTCAGGGCACCTACCAGAGGGGTTGTTTCTGGAGGTCCCCGGCCTCCCCCCTCATCCCCCGTCCTGGGCTGCTCTGGTGGGACTCGCCGCAGGCTCGCAGCCAGCAAAAAGCCCAGTCTCGCCGCCGGCCGCCGCAATTAAAGCGCAAGCAAGCGGCACGGACGGCACAGGAAAAAACTTTTAAACTCTCCCCCCCCCATTCCCGGGCCAAAAAAGCAGGCGGAAAAATGCCTGCTTGACTAAGGGCGCAGGGCACCTACCGGAGGGGTGGTTTCTGGAGGGGGGGGTCCCGCCTCCCCCCCGTCCTGGGCAGCCGGACTCGCGAGTCGCCATCGCCATGCCATGCGGTGCGGGCGGGAGATCCAAAATGGGGCGGCAAATGCAATATTGTTTTTGAAATCGTGGTCCAAAAACACACAAGCACAACAGAAACACGCGAAAATTTATAAACTGCCAGATTTTTCACAGTAGCAGTGGGTTTTTTCTTGCAACAAAATGTCTCTCCTCTCCTCCTCTGTCCTCCATTGATTTTATTTTATTTTATTTTTATTTACACCTGCGCAATGATGGGCTGGCCAAGTGGCCAGCCATGTGGGAGTGGACAACCATGCAAATTTTTGGAGCCATCCCACCAGTCGCATGGCCACTTGGCCATGGAGACTTCTGGGATGTGCCAAAAAGCCCCCTAAAACCTGCCCTAGCCCTAACCCTAACCCTTGACTCCGTACCCATACGTCACAGACTGTCTTCTTAGTGGGTCAGAGAGGCACCCAGAGGTGCAACCCACTAGCCCACCGTAACCTTACCCGTCACTAGCCTAACCCTAGCTCTTGCACTAAGCCACCTTAAAGCCAGATCTACTTGCTTGCATTGCACTACACGCAGCAAGTACAATTCCCTTCTGTGTGAGACATGGTGGTGCGGGAGCCTTGTGAAGGGAAGGTATGACCCTATCACTCTCACACTGGTCTCACGTCTGCACATTATGTTATGCAATATCCATATGGCTATTGCATAGCATTTTGCAGCAGCAGCAGGTGAGGAAGGGAGACCCCCATGTAGAGGGGTCTCTCTTGGAGCCTGCTTCCCCTTCCTAGTGGCAGGAGGCACCCACGGGTGCCTCCAGGAGCCCACTTTCCCTTTATAGCGGGCCAGAGGAGGCACCGACCCCACAGATGTGCCTCCAGGAGCCCGCTCCCCCAAAAAAACCAGTACTAACGACAACGAAAAAACCAAAAAACGAACCGACTAATTTTTGCGAATTTTCACGAAAACCGGAAACGACCCGAAATGGGACTGGCCCGACTAACGACAACTCGAAAAAATTTTTTTTCAAGTCGTGCCCATCTCTATCCTGGAGTTCTACACTTGCTGAAGAAAGAAGGATTTGGGCCACTCCCACAGGCTGCAGGAAAAGAAGGCTAGGTTCTTTTCTTAGGCTAGTCTAAAGTTTCCCATGGGTTTTTGATGTGTTATTTCTTGTTTGCCCAAGTTAATAACTCTCTAGATACACTGAGCACACCTGATCTTGCCTGATCTCGGAAGCTAAGCAGGGTCGGGCCTGGCTAGTTCTTGGATGGGAGACCACCAGGGAATATCAGGTGCGGTAGGCGCCTGACGTAGGGACTAGCAAGCCACTCCAGTATTCCTGCCAAGAAAACTCCATGGACATAGGGTCACGAAGAGTCGGTTACGACTGCAACGACACAACAAGTTTGTATCCAGCTCATGAAGGGGGCCACTAAAAACACTCACCAAAGGTAGTTAAAACCAACCCCAAACCCCAAACCCAGCCTTTTTGTCACTCTTAGTATCAATTCAACCCTGGACACAGGGAAAAATCTAATTTCATAAGTACACTCCTGTGTACATTTGGGAGAAATAAATGCTCCATCTGAATGAGCACTACACGATTTCCGACACCGATTTTGCTCTAAAAGGTAAATCTATGGTGAGAGAAAAACAAAAAGAAACCACCATGAGCACTCAATCTATTCTGCCTCCTCCTTTTATCCCTAGGGATGGTTTCCTTAACAAGGATGTAAGAAACAAGAAGAAATATAATTATTTTCCTCTGGCTCTGTACATTTTATATTTATTTTAAAGCACACGTATACATCAAACCTTTGCTCAGAGCAACCAATTAGCCTATGATGCATGTATGCTAAGTAGAAATAGGAAGTTATTGCTGCCCTTGCTAGTGAGTTAATCTAATTCAACGTGATGGAGCAGGCGCCTTTGCATGAGCCAGTATTTCATCTGGACTCTTGACACTTGAATGCATCTCAAGTCTCATATGAATCAGCCATGAGTTTAAGGGTCACACAAGGGTAGAAATCATCCCAGTTCTGGCTCACCTGCATTGGTTGCCCGTGGCCCTCTGGATAAGGTTCAAGGTCCTGGTTTTGGTTTACAAAACCCTCCACAGCTTGGGTCCTGAATACCTGTCGGAGCGTATCTCCCAAAGGTCAACTGAGACCTGACTCACTAGAATGTCGCAGGTCCTCTCACTCCGAGTGGCCACGGCTAGGGAGGCGCGGAAGACGCTTACACGCAACCGCGCCTTCTCTGTGGTTGGCCCCTCGCTCTGGAACCATCTTCCGAGTGAGTTGCGCCTTGCACAGTCCCTGCCCGCCTTCAAAAAGCGCTTACAACCATGCTTTATCGGGAGGCATTTGGCGACCTTTAATTTGCTTTTTTCTTTTCTTTTCCTTCTTGATGCCTCTTGCCATTTGTTTTCTTTCATTATTGTACTGCCTTTATTTTGTGTTGTTTTGTTGTTTTAATTCTATTGTTAACCGCACGGAGTTCCCCCGGAAGACGGGTGGTATAAAAATAAAATAAAATAAATAAATAAATAAATAAATAAATAAAGAAAGAAAGAAAGAAAAATATTCATCATGCCGGAATGGAACAACAAGGCCTGAGAACTTGGGGACTTTATATTATTTATTTAAACTATTTTTACTCCACAATTCTCCTTTAAAAAGACCCACAGTGGCTTCCTTCACTTAAAAACAAACAAACCAAAAATATAAAAGTTAAAAACAGTACAGTAAGTGTACAAATACTTAAAAAGAATTAAACAATTACCTGTATACACAGGTGCCTTTCTGTGTACCTTTATTTAGATATAGACTGATGCGTATGGACACCTGAATTCTGCCCTTCAGTTTGCAGTTCCTTTGAGCCTTATGTGAATTTTTGCATTCACTCTGCTTTTCAGGGAGTGTATACCTTTGCTTATATAACCCAAGGCATGCCATTAATACTCAAGATAATGGTATCCCGTGGAGTGCTAAGGATTAGAAGTGGGGAAAATTCTTTAAGAAAAAAATGCAGCATCTTAGACCCACACATATGGCTGAAATCCAGTAATAACTTGCAGCTAGAGTAGTTCCAACGAATCAATGGAACTTATAGAGTCGTTGACTCACCAAATCCCCACAGATTCAATGGTCTGACTTTAGTTGCAACGTACTGCTGGAATCTGGCCACTCTCTAAAAGCTATGCGTGTGTGTTTGTACATGCGTGAAAATCCACAAAAGGGTACAAATGAGGACCCAGTACGTTTGGTGCTTACAGAACACTGACCGGCTATTGGGAGCAAATATTAGGGTTGGAATGGAGTGGGCTGGCTCCTGCAGATGTCCATTCTCTACACTGTTTTCCTCTCAGACACACCCGTCCTTCAAACCTATGTGCCCAAGAAATCAGGCATGTAACCAAAGCCTGCGTTTCTCTCCTGAACAGCAATAACAAAACGGAAGCGAGCCAGTTTGCAAAGTACAGCTTGAGGTGAGCCTCGCTTTTTCGCTCTTAAGTGAGCTCTGCCTCTGATCGCATCCTGATGTTTTTTTCCCTCAGGTGGCAGCCTAAGGATGCAACCTGTCCACTTTAGAGACTCCACAGCTCCACTGGCTGCCAATCAGCTATCGAGCACAATTCAAGGTGCTGACCTTGACCTACAAAGCGCTATATGACCTGGATCCTAGCTACCTCAAAGATCAAATCTCACAGTATGAACTGACTCGGGTGTTAAGGTCATCAGGAGAGGGCCTTCTCTCCATCCTGCCACCCTCACAGGTACGTCTTGTGGGAACCCACGAAAGGGCCTTCTCGACTGCTGCACCCAGACACTGGAACTCCCTCCCACTAGAGGCCAGGACTGCCTCATCTGTATTGTCCTTCCGGAAACAGGCAAAGGCCTTTCTCTTCCGGCAAGCTTTACCTGAATGATGGACTACCATGCATATTTTATATGAGTCTATGGGTTCACATAGACTTTGTGTTTATGACTACTTATAATTGTGTTGCTTTAATGTAATGTTTATTAATGCTGTAAGATGTCCCTCAATTCCTTGTTCTCTATACTTGAACATGTCTTCATTGTACTGGACTGTATATTATCCCTCATTACTAGAGATGGGCACGACTTGAAAAAAATTTTTTTCGAGTTGTCGTTAGTCGGGCCGGTTCCGTTTCGGCTTGTTTCCGTTTTTCGCGAAAATTTGCAAAAATTAGTCGGTTTGTTTTTTCGTTTTTTTGTTGTCGTTAGTACTGGTTTGGGGAGGGGGTAGCGGGCTCCTGGAGGGAGCTGCAGGAGTCAGCCAGAGCCACAAGTGACGGACTGGCAGACTCTTTGCACCCGCTGTGTCTCACGTACTTGCATGTAGTGCAATGCAAGTAGATCTGGCTTAGGGTTAAGACGGCTTAGCGCAACGGCTAGGGTTAGGCTAGTTACGGGTGAGGTTAGGGTGAGTATTGGGGTGCATCTGGGTGCCTCTCTGACCCACTTAGAAGGACAGTGTACTGGCGTATGGGTTAGGCTTAGGATTCGGGTTTGGGCTACGATTAGTGGGCTGTTTATGCCCAATTGGCACATCCCAGAAGTCTCTGTGGTCAACCTGGCCAAGTGGCCATGCGATTGGTGGAAAATTTGCATGGTCTACTCCCATGTGCAGGTGTAATAAAATAAAATAAAATAAAATAAAATAAAATAAAATAAAATAAAATCAACGGAGACTTTTTTTTGCAAGAAAAACCCACTGCTGCTCCTGTAAAAATTCAAGCATTTAAAATAGCTAATTTCCGCATGTTTCTGTGGTGCTTTGGTGGGGTTTTGGGCAACGATTTCAAAAAAAATATTGCGGTCGCCATTTTGGATCCCCCGCACTGCATGGCAAATGGATGCGCCCTCCCAGCCTGGTACAGTCAGCAAAACCTGGCCATGCGATTGGTGGAATGGCTCCAAAACTTTGCATGGTCCACTCCCATGGGCGAGCCCATCATTGCGAATGCGCAGGTGTAATAAAATAAAATAAAATAAAATAAAATAAAATAAAATCAACGGAGACTTTTTTTGCAAGAAAAACCCACTGCTGCTACTGTAAAAATTCAAGCATTTAAAATAGCTAATTTCCGCATGTTTCTGTGGTGCTTTGGTGGGGTTTTGGGCAACGATTTCAAAAAAAAAATATTGCGGTCGCCATTTTGGATCCCCCGCACTGCATGGCAAATGGATGCACCCTCCCAGCCTGGTACCAGCAGCGCAGCAGTAGCAATAGCCAAGGAGAGGGGGGCAGGGAACCCCCCCCAAATAAAACACCCTTCTGGCCTGGTAGGTGCCCTCAGACAGTTTTCGCCTACTTTTAGGGCCGGGAATCGGTTTTTTTTAACTTTTAAAAACTTTTTTTCTGTGCCGCTTGGCATTGCACGATGCAAGTAACGAGCACGACAAATCAGACCAAATTGTTCGTTCGTCGGTTCGAGCTCGAAGTCTGGCGGAGTAATTCCCGTTTCCGTTTCCATAGAGTAACGGATACGAGTAACGGAAACGGAAACGGGAATACCGCTAAGTCGTGCCCATCTCTACTCATTACTCTAAGCTGCCTTGGGTCCTTTTCGAAGGAGAAAGGTGGGGTAAAATACTCTAAGATAAATAAATAAAATAAATAATTTGCCTTCCTTCCTTTCCTCTCCTTCCGCATCCTGGTGTGACGGCATGGAACCCCTGCCCAGCAATTAGCAAGAAAGCAAAAGCAAATGCATCATCCCTGGCCCCCTGTCAACAACCTGGCATAAATTGCAAGCACAACGAACGCCCAGCTGACAATGGAAGAGAAAAAAAAATCAGCCCAGGAGAGGGCTGCTTGGGACAGATGGCGGAGAGAAAACAGCTGTTCGCTCAGGCAGAGTTCATAAACGAGATGCATATTTCCTCTCCTGGGTCACATGATGAATTCTCGGCAGTCATAAGTCCCCTAAAAATGACCTGATTTTGAGTTCAGTTTGCAAATGAGGAGCCCATCCCTGAAGGACATGTGTATCTGCTGTGCTGGCTGTTTCTTTTCGCGGACATGTGGGGGTGGGAAAGGTTGTGGTAGGCAGAAGGGAGAGCCATGTCCTTTGCTAATTTGCGTGCATCAATTCAGGTCAGCACAGGCAGGGTTTGGAATGCACATCGTCCAGCAGAAAAGCCAGTGCACATAGGCATTAATAGGGAAGAGATTGCTACCAATATTTTTTTTTAAAAAAGGATTAAAAACTCTCCGCATAGCCATCCGTAATTAATTTATAGCATTTGCTGCTATAAGTTTGTGTTTGGCAGCCACTAGTTTAGGCAGATTGGAAAGGGGATTAGGTAAATTCCTCGAGGACAAATCTATCCACAATTCTCAGCCACAGTGGGACCTCCATGTTCAGTAGCAGCGTACCTGCTGAATGAATACTTGGTGCTTGGGAGTTACAAGGAGGCCAATTCAGTTTTCCTGAATGGATAAATCTGTCAGAATTTTCTTCCTGTTTCCCGCCTCCTCCAGTTCTCTTCTTTGTGTTTCTAAAGGGATTTGTGGTTTCTGCACATTATATATGTGTGTATTTGTGTATGTACCTGTATGTGCATATGTATATGAGAAGAACCAAGTGAAATACTCTTTCATGTCTAATTTATAGTGATCTCTAAGCATCCATCCTTTGACCAATATGTTTGCCTAATCTTTCTGCTTCAGCAAAAGCAACCAAGATGCTTCACAATTAAGGCATTCCTGCACCACCACCCCTGCAGCATAATGCAAACTAAAAGGAAGGTAAACATCACAAAAGCAATTGGGATCAAGCCTTGTATGAGTGGGTGGAAAGGGGAAATATGTTGTCAAATAAATACTGTACAACAACCACAGCAACAATGTCGGATTGAAAAAATCAACATATCAACTGTTTTCTGAAATCCAAAGACATCACCATTAGTCTTAAATCTCAATATGGCCAGAGAGTGGCAAAGAGCATGCATGTGTGTGCACGACACACAGGATGGTTTTCAAGTTAGGATGGTCCTGGGTGCTACAGTAAAGCAGGTCCTGCTCATAGAAACCTGAAATTGCGGCTCAAGAAGGCAAAACTGAAAAATGTGGTCCTTAAAAGGAGTCTTAGATTATTATGCTTAGTGGGGGATTTTCTAGGCTTCACCCCACTCTTGTCACTTCGGATGCTGTCTTGTAAATGGGAGGCAATTGGTCTGAAGGTGGAAAGCACTCCATGAGCACTGGCGTAACTAGGATGGGGCAGAAAAGTGCATTTGCCCCGGGGCGTGCAGCAATCTGGGGGCACTTGGAGGGGGAGGGGAGGAGGAAGCCATGTGCAATCCTGCCAGCAGTCTGCCTTTCACCCTGCTAAGACTTGGCGATCCTGAGTTGGGGAAAAGGAGGAGAGGGAAGCAGGTGGTTTTTTTTCCCAAGCAGCACTTCCATTGATTGCTCCCCTCCCCCTCCTCCTTTCCCCCACCCCCATTAAGGCTTGGTGATCATTAGCCAGGGGAAAGGAGGAGAAGGAAGCGTGCAACGCAGGTGCTGCTTGGGAAAAAAATCTCATCGCCTGCTTCCCTCTCCTCCTTTCCCCAGGCTAACAATCACAAAACTTTTGACAGGGGAAAGGAGGAAGGGGCAGCATGCAACGGAAGTGATGCTTGAAAAAAAAACATCGCCTGCTTGGCGCTATCCACACGCTGTGTGATTTGCACAGGAGAACCTTAACTGGGCAGTTGGGCCAGGGGGGGGGGGGAGGAAAAGGCGCAAAAACTGTCTTTGTCCCCAGGCGCTCCAAATGCTAGATACGCCACTGTCCAACAGAGCCTGGACCCTAAAAATTGGCATTCCGACTCACATGGAGAGCCTTTGCAGATCGTGGGGCTTTCTTTCTCTTCAGTCATGTCACCCTTGGCCCTGTAGGAGGGCAAAAATACTTGGGCCAGGAGTGCTCATTTCCGTCAAGAAGGAGGTATTCATCAACTGGATAGGTCTGTATTCTGTTGTGCCACCATTTTGAGGATAGGAATTTCCGCCTCAAAGATGCTGCAAAAATAATCTGTTCCATATCTGGGAGGTAAGTTCTCCTCAGAGAGGAAGTGGCAGTCAGAGAGGGCTCTGGGGAGGGAGGGGGAGAGAGCCTTGTAACCAGAGTGTCTGTGAAGATTCTCAGTCATCCAGGTGAGTTTATCTTGCAGCTGAGTCATGGCAACTGGACTTCTTTTTCTTGAGAGACTGAAATGTTTCGCTGCTCATCCAAACAGTTTCATCAGTCTGAGGGAAGCTAGAAGCGAGTCCTCCATTGTATAGTTCCCTTTGACCTCATGTCATCCTGGTCTGAAATAGGCTCATAAGATGAACAATGGCCTGAATAGGCTCATTAGGTAGACAATAGTCTCAATAGGCCTTTAGGTGAGCAGTGGTCTAAGGTGCTGAAACCCAGAAAGTATGGGTCCTTAGCTATGGCTTTGGTGGTGGAGGCATGAAGTATTTTTGATTTGTCTGGGTATTGTTGAAATCACTGCCTTGTAACCAGAGAAACAACAAGAAGAAACCCGTGTCCATGGCTGCCAAGAAATCTGCCCCCAGGGAAGCAACAGAAGAGCATTGTAAAGCATTGTTTCTTAAAACGCACACGGAGTGCTAATGCAGCAATCTGAACAACGGTTGGCAGGGGTGGGCGTGACAGCCAGATAGTCACTTCTCGGTACCTCTTGCATCTGCATATTGAATGAGAAAAAGGCAATTGCGCACATGGAAGATAGCACTAGGGGTTTCTGTAACAAAGTTTAGATATCATATCGTCTGCACTGTTACTAAGTGGGTTTCCCCGTCGATATACAAGAAGATCCCCCTTCCAGATTATGTTTGCCTTACTATCAGTCTCCAAAGTAATTGTTCTTCACTAGACAATGTATGCAGTTGCACTCTGCAACAACAGCAGCAACAACACAGTGTCATAGCCACTGTCTCTCCCTGACTGCATCCTTGTCTTTTAAAGACACAGGTTGCTGGAGAACACACTGATGCTGGTGGAAGTTGAAGGCAATAGGAAAAGAGGAAGAGCAAACAGAAGACAGACTAGCTCAATAAAGGAAGCCATGTCCTTCAGTTTGCAAGAACCTGAGCTGTGTTGCTAATGACAGAACGTTCCGGAGGACATGAATGCAGAGGGTCATCATATGCTGGAAGGGACATGTGACAGCACATGACTGCAAGACAACAGAGTGCCAAAGTGGAAATCAACACACACATGCACACACACACATGCACAACCTTTTGTGAGATGCTGGCAACCACTTTGGAGTGAACTGCCCAAATGCTGCATGCAGAATGATAAGCTTTTACATATGAATGCTGACATTTAGAATATACAAGATAATAATATTGCCAATTACATTTCTGAATTCATTTCCTTGTGTCTGACTTCGTAGTCTACATCTGCTGTGATTATTTCTCAGAAAAAGCGAAGACACTCTGGTCATGCCCCAGTGGTTATCTGGACATGGGCTAGGATGCTGAGATAGTCATAGAGAAAAACCCTCAGACCAACCTGAACTGAAACATCAACTCTAGCCTACCCAAACACCCTGAAATAGATATTTCCTTTAATGGCTTTCTTACTCAAAAGGCATAGCTCTTGGTTGTTTGTAGCCGGCAATTAACAAGTCTCTGTTTGGATCCTCAAGCGCACATCAAGCTAGTGGGTACAGCCTCCCATGAATCTCAGTGATGACTTCTTATTTGCCATCTAAGGATGCCTACGTGTATAACAAAGCAACAGGATTCCAGTTGCCCTATAGCTTTATTGAGAAAGAGCAAGTAAGGGTGGCACGACTCCATTTAAGAGCGTGATTGAAGTGTGGAATCTGGGGTATATAAATAGGCCACAACAGAGATGCACTTACTACCTATACTCACAGCCTGCTTAATTAATTAATTAATTAATTAATTAATTAATTAATTAATTAATTAATTAATTAATTAATTAATTAATTATTTTTGCATTTGTATACCAGGGCCAATTTTCCCCAAAGGAACTCTGGGCGGATGAACACACATTGCAATCTCTCTTCCTTTTCTTGATCACGGTCTGGCAACAGTAAAATAAAGAATACAGTAGGACCTACATATCCACTGCGGACTGGTTGCAAGCTCCACCTTTCTCCCCTCCCCCATGGATACTGAAAACAGTGAATAATGGAGAATCCTATCTATATAGCATGGTAAATGGGGAAAAAAAATCCAGAAAAAGCATTTCCACATGCATTACCAGAACTGGCCACTAGAGGGCCAGAGTCTATGCGCTGTATTGTTCACTAACAGTTATTGAAAGCATGGTCTCTCACACTCTCTAGTGGCCAGTTCTGGTAATACATATGAAAATATTTTTCTGGATTGTTTCTTTTAATAGTTTTAATCTTTTCAAACCATGGATGAGTGAAATGGTGGATAATGCTCCTGTGGATAAAGGGTCCTACTGTGATCTTAGAACTGCAGAGCTGGAACTGACTCTGTGCATTATCAAGTCCAGTCCCTGTCCAGGAGGTACATTGGGGAAATCGAACTCCCAATCTCTGGCTCCACAGGCAGACACCACTGCCTATGCAGCGGTTCGATGCAGCTGACCGTCACTCTCCGGAACCCAGTGTCCATTTGGAGCACTTCTGTTAAGACTGCCAGATCTGGTGATGTGTGTCTTTCTTTGTCTTTTTCCCTTGCAACGTGAATTTAATGTCTTCTCTCAGCCCTGAAGGGCCCGCTTAACACATTCCATTCATGTTGAACTGTGTCAAAAGGATGACGGGACTAGCCCGCGGGGTCAGCTTATCTAGTTGTGAGTGTCAATGGAAATTGGTGTAAGGCAAAAACAGAGAATGCCAATGCTCTTTGGAAGATGACAAGAATTTTAAAGGGCACAGCACATATCTTGCTAATAAAGTCTGGCGATTTTTGGACCAAGAGGGATCTCATTAATTCCATTTGAGAGCTTTCCCATCAATGGTTGCATTATGAAGAAAAGCTGATTTTATATCTGCCCATCTGTCTGTCCACCTATCTATCCAGTTTTCCCCATCTCATGTCACCCAAATGGCTCATTCATCAAACATAAGCAAAGCATTGAGAGACCAGGAGAGTGCCAGGTTTTGCAGATGTACAGCAAAATAGAAGTCAAAAAGCAGAAGTTAAAAATGAAGGGAAACCAATGAGGATGGATCAATGAGAATGTAAAAGTTTTATATGGGGCTTCCCTGGAAACTTCAGCCGGTGCAGAATGTGATAGTGAGAATCCAACTGGTGTTGTATGTGAGCAAATTTGACCACATCTCTTGGTCCTGGCTTGCCTGCACTTGATATCTGTGATGTTTTGGAACAGGCTCAAGGTTTTGGTTCTTACCTAAAAAGTTCTCCATGTTTGGGGGCTTGTCAGAGTGCATTTCCACAACAATATCTAACCATACCAACAGAATTCTGGGTTGCAATAACGAGGGAGGCTTGAATGACTTCTACCAGAAATTGACCCTTCTTGATGTTGGCACCAGCCCTTTGGAATCTGCTAATGGTCAAACTGCATCTGCCACCCCTCCCTTTTGGCATTTAAGAGGGATGTGAAAACAATGTTTGTCCAAGGAGCTTTTGAAGAAAGCCTTTAATGATTGTCAAATTTGCTTCCTGTCTTACTTTTGCGCAATGCTCTTGGTGTTCTTGATTTCTTTTGCGGATGGATTTATTTTCATCGTTATTGTTTCATCTTATTGTTTACAATTCTGAAGCTCAACATCAAAAAACTAAGATCACAGCCACCGGTCCCATCACCTCCTGGCAAATAGAAGGGGAAGAAATGGAGGCAACGACAGAGTTTATTTTCTGGGGCTCCTTGATCACTGCAGATGGCGACTGCAGCAACGAAATTAAAAGACGCCTGCTTCTTGGGAGGAAAGCAATGGCAAACCTAGGCAGCATCTTAAAGAGCAGAGACATCACTTTGCCAACAAAGGTCCGGATAGTCAAAGCTACTGTTTTTCCAACTATCCTTGGCTTTGGCCCAAACCTAAAGGAGAGATATCCAAGGTAGTGAAAGATATCGCCACAACCCCCCCCCCCCAAATTTCAGCACTTTGGATAGTGCACCTTTGGCACCTGCAGGAAAACATTAGGAATAAAATGATGACTTTGGATATTATTTTTCAAAAATCAGACTAAAACTCAGAATTTATTGACTTCCTCAATAATAGTGAAGCTGCCAGCCCCCAGTGCCACGAGGATGTGAAGGTTTCTTCTAGAAAGAACGCTGAAGCCCGTCTTAGAATGTCTGAATCCAATAAGTTTAATTTTCCTTGAAGCTGGAGATCTCTCTGCCAGGCTATTCAACTCAGTTAGGATTCCACCCAGAGGAATTTTTGTCAGAAAGGAAATTACGTAGGCCTACAACAGGCATCGCCATCATTGCCATCAACATGACGATTAGACCTCCAGTCCTAATGAAATTCATTTCTTAAACAACCACCTGCAGCCTTGAGTTGTGCAAGAATGCTAGTCTGACATCAGTACGACATCACTTTACAGAGCTGGAGGTTGTATACTTCTGAAGGATTGCACAGAAAAATGCTCTCCTCCCCCACTCTATGGGAAATCTGGGAAATAAGAGGAAAGAAAGAATGGGTATGGAATGTGCACTTAAATCCCAATATGCTTTGCTGGTTATTGGGAGAAATGCGAAAGGTTTAATAATTTTTTTTATATTAGAGCAGTTCTCTTTGTTTTGCATCTTTCTGCCACCTATCACACTGGAGCCCAAGATTTTCTCTCAACCCAATTAAAAGTGAATGGCATTACAGTAGGACCCCCGCTGTATCCACTGATTCATTATCCACTGATTCAGTTATCCACATTTGGCAGAAAAAATAAATAAAAAAATAATTCAGCAGCCCCAGAGCAAGCTGCTGTCACAAAGAACAGCTGTAAAGCAAGCTACTGTCATAAAACAGCAGCCCCAAAGCAAGCTACTGTCACAAAGAGCAGCTGTAAAGCAAGCTACTATCATAAAACAGCTGCCGTAAAGCATGCTACTGTCACAAACAGTAGCTGTAAAGTAAGCTACTGTTACAAAACAGCAGCTGTAAAGCAAGTTACTATCACAAAACAGCAGTTTTGGGGACATTTTGGCATTCTCTCTTATCCACAGTTTTCATTATCCACAGGAAGGCTTGGAACCAATCCCCAGCAGATAGTGGGTTCCTACTGTATGTATATAAACACAGTCCAGTGTTTCATCACCAACCTAATTACAACTGGGGCCCTTCTAGAAATCTTCCAGTCTCTGTTCTTCGGCTTCATCTCTGTTAATGGAGGGTGAGCGCAAGGTTTAGCAGGATTTTCTTCCAAAGTTCAGTTGATAAAAGGAATTTCCCAGCAAACAGATCAGTTGCGGAAACATCTTCAAATCCTTTGAGCTGGCTGGATAGCTCAGCGGTTTAGGTATTTGGCTGTGGAGTCAGAGGCTGGGAGCTCGCAGTGTACCCTAGGAAAAATGCCAGCCCAAGTGGCCCTGGGCACCCCCAAAAGAAGGGAATGGGGAACCCCTCCTAAGCCTTCTCTACCTGGAAAACTCTGAAAGGTGTTGCTGTAATCTTTGGATGAAGAAGCCCCAAAATAGACTAAGTCAGGAGAGCTCAGAGATGAGGCTGAGTCATAGATTGAGATGAGGAAAGTTTGAGATTTCCCAAGAATTGAGACTAAGTCAGACAGAAAGGAGGATTTCTCAGCGCTGAGTTTATTTAGCAGAAGCAAAGTACAGAAACAGAGAGCCTTTTGCAGAAGATGCAAAAGGGGTCCCCCAGACAGTCAAGAAGGGACCTCAAACATACATTTCCAGAGGTTTTTATACAATTTTAGACCCCTACCACACCCTTCTTAACATAGTCACACCTTCAACACCTCCCATCATCTGTCCATCATTCCGGTCATTTCGGAAGCTTCATAAGCTGTTGCTACTTCCTCTTTTTAGCTCAGTAGCCCCTGCGGCTCGCTGTTACGACACATTTCCGTTCTAGTCTCTGCCAGAGCAGTGCCCAAGCATCGACAGGAAACTACAGCCTCTCTTGCTTCATAAAACACTTTCGTTCTGTACCTTTGCATCACAATTACAAGATAGCTTTTTTTTACAATTACAAGATAGCTATTGATTATATTTCATGTCAATAAATTCATTGGCAAGCATGGATATATGTTTTGCATCTTACATTGCCATGTCAGAATGGACTTGATGGCTAGAGATTGGCACTTGATGGCTAGAGATTTGGCACTGTTTGACGGATCAGGCCCATAGGTGTTGTGTGGGTGCCCCAAATTCTGCGTCCTACCTCCTCTACTGAATAGGTGCCCTTGGGAGGAGGAGGAGGGCATGGGATCCACAGCACCTGTGCAACACCTGGGGCCTGATCTGCCAATCTGCCGAACCATGTTAAGTGCCCATCTCTATTGATGACACCTGATTATCATTTATTAAAATGCAGTTCCTTTGCCTCACTTCTTAAAGGATCATATAGAATTATTAATGGCTCGCTGAAACCATCACCTCTTGAAAAAGTCCATCATTGGGCTGGCATTGCCTCTCCAGAAATACAATACATCAAGAGGTGCTAGCAAGTAATGAATGAAATAAGCTAATACTGAACCAAACCTATCTGAGTTTTGGACACCAACCCCCTAGATTATGGCTAAAACCAAGGAGAAGTTTTCTGCAAACCTCTCAAGGTCTAAATATGAAACAACACACTTTTCTGAGTGAATGAATGCTTCAGAATGACTCCCTCTAGGACAAGACTCTAGCTCAGTGGTTCTCAACCCGTGGGTCCCCGGATGTTCCTGGACTGCAACTCCCAGAAATCTGGACCATCTGGAAGTCCCTTAATAGATTTCCCAGTGAAATAGGAAGATCAAAGAATAACCAAGTAAAATGGGAGCACAGTACTTGGATGCAGGACAATTTCTCTGCAACAGTGGAGAAATTTGATCAATGAACTATATAGGAGCATGCCATTAATGCCCCACCACACACACAAAAGAAGATCTAGCACGTGGGTGATATAACACTTTTTGAAGGAGCCCACTTCTGATAAAAAATAGTCTATTATACTTTTAATTTTTATTTTACATATATTGGACATGTGTCAATATCCCTTTTATTTTACATATAGTGGGCATGTGACCATAATTTTTAAATTGTGCAACACTTTGATCCTAATGAAGAAGTACATGCCACACAACCTTTTCTTTGAGCTTTGTGGCAATTTCTTCTTCACAAATAAACTGAAGTACTTGTTGAGGCCCCCTATGGACCCACTGAGTCCTCTCCTTCTTGGTTTCCAATCTTGGGTTCCCAGATAGCTTGGCATGGTCAATAAGTATAATAAAGAAACAAACAGATGTTCTTGGACTCTTAACTCCCAGATAGTGGCGATGCCTTCTGGGAGTTGGAGAACACCTGGAGACCCAAGGTCAGACACCATTGCTCTATTGACTTCAGATCTATTTGAATTGTTTAATACATGGGAGCAGAGACATTTATTTATTTATTTATTTATTCATTCATTCATTCATTCATTCATTCATTCATTCATATTTGTACTTGTTAACCACCTGATTTTTCCCATGGGAACTCTGGGCGTTGTACAGCAAATAACCAATACAGGAACCCAACCAAACCCACATGCTGAAGAAACAAATATCAGATTAAAAAACAGAAAAACGATAAACAACACAAGTCATACGACAACAAAGAGTCCGACAAGAAAAAGGGAAGGGACAAGATGAAACAGCCAACAACAACTCAGAGATGTACGCTTAGCAATCACCAAAGGCTTCCACAAAAGCCAGGTCTTTAAGGCTTTCCTAAAGGCTGGCAGAGACTCCGCCAGCCTAATCTCCGGTGGCAACTTATTCCAGAGTGTTGGCGCGGCCACCGAAAAGGCCCGATTACGAGTAGACACCCTACGGGCCTCCCTCGGAGTGGCCACCTGAAGCAAAAAGGCGAGTGAAGCTCTGGTTGGTTGGGATGAAGTTGATCTCTGTAGGGGGGGGGGACATATCCCTTTCCCCTTCGTTGTTCACTCTGTAAAGCTGCCTGCACACCCGCGGCCGTGAATAAAAACACAGCAGTAAAAACAACAGTGCTCCCCACCAACCAGCTCAAGTGACAATCTTTCCCCTTTACTTTCTGGAAAGGATCCTTTGCTTAACTGTGAGCAACGCCTTTTTGATTTTATGTGAGTCTAAGAAATACAGTCCCGCTTTGCCTGCTGCTTGCCAAATGCAATATTTTCCAATGACTCATTTCTTTGCAAAGCCTTATTTGCTGTTTCATAATGTCACGGGCCCCTGGAGACTCGAGATTTTGCTTTTCTGCGTGGTTATATTTGCATGGAGTTAAATTAATAAAATGTCTCTAAACCTCAACTTGTTCCGCTTCTTTCCATGTGTGCTCCAAATGATTTGCTGAGTTGTATTGCAGCTACAATTCTCTCTCTTTGTCCTTTTGTCTGCAGCCATGGAACCTTCCAGTAATAGAGGCTTGGCTCCACTTGTCATACAGACAGAAGAGTATGAAGGGTAGACAATAGATGCAGTCCTACTGGTGGTTGTGTAACTTGCCACTTCTGACTGATGAGGTTTTTTGAAGCTCATCTCAGTTGCATATCTGGTCATGTGTCCAATTGCACAAGGTTAATATGCCCTGGCATTTTATGAATCAGCTGTGGCAAGTTCTGCAAGCCTTATGAAAACTCTGGTAGGATTCTGACCTTAGTCTTTGAAGGCCTATAAACTTTGGAGCCACAGTATAGCAAAGTGTGCTGCTTATCTACTCCCTGAGAGTGGTTAAAGCACTCTCTGGGTGGTCTCCAGTTGTAATTATACAGGATACACATTGCCTTGCCCTCAGAAATTGGGGTATTCAATTGACCGACCCCAGAAGGATAGAAGTCTGAGTCATCATTGAGCCAGCTTCTTGAGCTTCTCAAGAGTGGACTCAGGTCATGCAGCGCTGCAGTTTTACCTCTGCACCATGAGGCTCCAGTGCACCTAGAGGTTGTAAAAAAATAAAAAAGAATAAATATCTGATTTTCATTAAATTGCTGGGCATTAGATTTATAGGCCAGTAGCCTGTTGAGCTTCCACTGAGAAGAGAATCCCACCAGCATGGTACCTCAGAGGATGGCACTGCTTGCACAAGTGGTCTTGTTGTCTGAGGGGTGAGCTCCATGAAGGAAGCACATCTTTGCTTGTAGAACAGCTGTGCCAGTGCAAGTGGCATCGTTTTTTTAAAAATATAATTTTATTATTTTATAAAGAAAGGGGGATCATTTTACATTGATAACAATCACAGAACGCAAACATCATTTAAAAGGTTTTAATGCAGTTATTAACTCTTGCCATCTTCTTGACAAAACATCTTCATCTTCTCCTTTCAGGTGGCCGGAAAGTCTGTCCATTTCAATAGCCGAGTATAATTTCCCTTTCAGAGCATCTTTTGAGGTATTTCAGAATTCTTCCAAAGTTGCGCATACAAAATTCTGGCTGTTCAAGTGGCATAATTTTGTGTTCATCTTCCGTCAGGAATTTCCGTAGGAAGAAGTAAATTAATATCTCTCTCTCTCTCTCTCTCTCTCTCTCTCTCTCTCTCTCTCTCTCTCTCTCTCTCTCTCTCTCTCATTGGCATCCTTCAGTCCCGAAAGACTATGGTATCATGCCTGGAGTAGAGATCCTAAGAACAACACCTAGTGTGACCAAATAGACCAATTCGGGAATGGCAGTCTCTACCGCACTGGGGACAGATGTATTCTGTTTCTTGCCCGGTCCTCGAGTTTCGTTCTTTCTGTGCCTGCCTCTTTTCCTCTGCCTGTTGGACAAATGCCTCTTCAAATTTATGCTGTATCTCCTGCCTCCAGACAGTGCGATCGGAGGTCAGGATTTCCCATCTGTTGAGGTCCATTCCCAAGGCCTTCAGGTCCCTCTTACATATATCCTTATACCGCAGCTATCTATCTATCTATCTATCTATCTATCTATCTATCTATCTATCTATCTATCTATCTATCTATCTATCTATCATAATTACAGTGCATGCCATCAACCCTTTCCAGAGTTTCCTAGGCAGAGAGTACTCTTCTTCTGGGGGCATTTTAGGGTTGTGCAGCTTACCCAAGTTCACATAGTGTGATTCTTCTCCTGGGAGACACAGTGGGGAATCAAACTCCCAACGTTTGACACCACAGGCAAATTAAGTCCCCCACCTCAATGATGCCATTTATACATGTGCATTGTTTTTCTACAGAAGCGGAGGTTGCCATGTCCCGTCAGCCATTCAAGTCTTTCAAGCAAAAACAAGGGCTCAATTATTATATGGCATCCCAGTGTAGATGAGCCTCGTGGCGCAGTGGTTAAATGCCTGTACTGCAGGTAAAACTGTGCTCACGACCTGGGGTTCAATCCTAGGTAGCAGGCTCAGGGTACACTCAGCCTTCCATCCTTCCGAGGTCAGTAAAATGAGTACCCAGCTAGTTGGGGGGGGGCAATGTGTAGCCTGCACACTGTAATTAAAATTGTACACCGCCCAGAGACTACTTAAAGTGGTATTGGGCGGTATCTAAGCAGAACACTTTGCTTGCTTTGCTTTATCAAAGCATTCAACTGTGAGGTTGAAAAAAATTCAATCTGCTTTTTTTGTGCCAAATTCTGGGGGTCCCAAACTGCGTACCCTATGCAGTGTTGTGCCTCGAGGCAGGAGTGGGTAGATTGGAAATTAACGCCTGGACTCAGACCTTAAAGTACTGGCTTAGAATCCTTTTTTGTGCAGACCAACTGGGGTACGTGTTTAACATGCTGTCTGATTCTTACCAAAGCCAGTGGAAATCCTTCATTAATCAAAAAAATTAGGTCTGTAGGTATCCCGCTTGACCATATCTTGACGTTAGGGCAGCAACAGGCTCTAAGAATTCTTACTCAGAGGCTAAATGATATAGAGAGGCAGGAACTTTTCTCCCTGGCACATAGAACCTGCTCCCCTTTGTCACAAAGTGTGTTTCCAATGTATAAGACCCCCACAGCATATTTAACCTCACTTTGTTCACCACAGGCTTGTAGAGCTTTCATGTTGGCCAGGATGAATGTATTGCCATCAGCACTCCTTCAGGGTATGTTTACGGGGATTCCGTGCCAAGAAAGATTCTGCCCATGTGGAAACCAGTCCCCGGAATTTATCCAACACATGCTTTTATTTTGCCCTTTTTATGATCATATTAGAAACAACTTAATTGCTCCATTGCTGAAGAAGTTCCAAGGCCACTCTTCTATATGATTAGTCCAATACTGTTTAATAGATAAGAATTCTTATGTTACAGCCCAGGTAGCAAAGTTTTTTCTGACCGCTATACGCAAGAGAGCAGAGATTACCTCGACCATTCATCCATCTTCCTGATGTTTTTACCCATTTGTAGTTTTACTCTTTCTCATTGTTTTTATGATTCACTGTATATTTGTTTATATGGGCCATATGTCCACAATAAACTTGAAACTTGAAACTTGAAACATGTGCATTGTACTTCCCAGAATTGAGAACCTTATTGGTAGAGTTTGGAAACATCACCACCACCACCACCACCACCACGGCAATCATCATCATCATCATCATCATCATCATCATCATCATCATCATCATCATCATCATCATCATCATCATCTTATATTGAAACATGTGCATTGTACTTCCCAGAATTGAGAACCTTAATGGTAGAGTTTGGAAAGATCACCACCACCACCACCACCACCACCACCACCACCACGGCAATCATCATCATCATCATCATCATCATCATCATCATCATCATCATCATCATCATCATCATCATCATCATCTTATATATATATATATTTACAGTTAGAGATGGACACGACTAGGGAAAATGACGTTTTCGAGTTGTCGTGTGTCGGAGGCAGTCCGTTTCGGCTCGTTTCCGTTTTTCGCGAAATTTCGCAAAAATTAGTCAGTTCGTTTTTTCATTTTTTCGTTGTCGTTAGTACTGGTTTGGGGGGGTAGCGGGCTCCTGGAGGGAGCTGCAGGGGTCAGCCAGAGCCACAAGTGACGGACTGGCAGACTCTTTGCACCCGCTGTGTCTCACGTACTTGCATGTAGTGCAATGCAAGTAGATCTGGCTCAGGGTTAAGACGGGTTAGCGCAAGGGCTAGGGTTAGGCTAGTTACAGGTGAGGTTAGGGTGAGTATTGGGGTGCACCTCTGGGTGCCTCTCTGACCCACTTAGAAGGACAGTGTACTGGTGTATGGGTTAGGCTTAGGCTTAGGGTTCGGGTTTGGGCTACGATTAGTGGGCTGTTTATGCCCGATTGGCACATCCCAGAAGTCTCTGTGGTCAACCTGGCCAAGTGGCCATGTGATTGGTGGAAAATTTGCATGGTCCACTCCCATGGGCGAGCCCATCATTGCGAATGTGCAGGTGCAATAAAATAAAATAAAATAAAATAAAATAAAATAAAATAAAATAAAATAAAATCAACGGAGACTTTTTTTTTGCAAGAAAAACCCACTGCTGCTACTGTAAAAATTCAAGCATTTAAAATAGCTAATTTTCGCATGTTTCTGTGGTACTTTGGTGGGGTTTTGGGCAACGATTTCAAAAAAAAAATATTGCGGTCGCCATTTTGGATCCCCCGCACTGCATGGCAAATGGATGCGCCCTCCCAGCCTGGTACCAGCAGCGCAGCAGTAGCAACAACCAAGGAGAGGGGGGCGGGGAAACCCCTCCCCCAAATAAAACACCCTTCTGGCCTGGTAGGTGCCCTCAGACAGTTTTCGCCTACTTTTAGGGCCGGGAATCGTTTTTTTTTAAACTTTTAAAAACTTTTTTTCTGTGCCGCTTGGCATTGCGCGATCGCCGCGATGCAAGTAATGAGCACGACAAATCAGACCAAATTGTTCGTTCGTCGGTTTGAGCTCGAATTCTGGCGGAGTAATTCCCGTTACCGTTTCCGTAGAGTAACGGATACGAGTAACGGAAATGGAAACGGGAATACCGCTAAGTCGTGCCCATCTCTATTTACAGTATCTCCACCCTAGAACAGCTGCTACCTCTGCTGACTGAAGGGTTCTGGAAACTGAGGTGCAAATATGTATTACTGGACTTTTAAAGCTCAGGGTTGGGTATTCTGTTTTACAGAGGGTACGACTGTTAGTGCTAGAGGAACTAGAGGGACACCCATCCTATACGTAGGTCCATGCACATTTGTATTTGCCTCTAGCTGGTGCATCTTTGGGCTTGAACGGAAAGCAAAGCTGATCTGACCAGTGTGCAGTGCTTTCCACTCCTGCGCTGTCTCAATTATCTGGATGACAAATCTGCCAATATATTCTTTCTTGGAGTCTAATAACTGGATTCGACTTCTTCACAAGATATATCGGAGAATTACTTCCTGCACTCTTTCATTAACCAGTTTATTTATGATCGTCCTCGATACTTTTCCCCACTTGGTGAGGCATTTGCGCTGAATCACGATGCAATCACATTTCTCACTGGGTGGAAAGGGAAACATGTAAAAATGGTTTCCTTTGTACAGCTTGTTTATATATATATATATATCCCACCTGTTTCCCTGTGCTTTCAATACCTATTGGTACCTTTGTGTCAGTTGCATCCAGCTCAGGGGTTCTTTGCCGCTCCCCGGTCGAAGAGGCCCGAAATGGCGGCACCGGGAGCCATTTTGTGCGGGGCAGTTATATAAGGGACTGCCCCAGCACACATGCTGTCTTTGTCCTGGCGCCTGCTTGGCCCTCATCCCGCCCACCCATTAGTTGATAATTTGATTGGTCGGTTCGGGGCTGGATGGGAATTTTTGGCACCAACCTGATTGGCCATTGGGTGGCAGTGCGTTTTCACCCATCCCATTATCAACCATTGTGGCTAGGTTGTCATGACTTTCTAGTCACAACAGCAGGTAGTGCATAGGTTAACATAGCCTGGTGAGATCCTAGATTGCCATCCTGTGGGTGCTTGGTAACCCTCTGGACATAAATAGGATTTGATTCGAACACAGGAAAAGGAAAGAGATAAATTAGGATTAGTAAATGGCCAAGGACAGCCCAGTTGGAGTTACACCTTTAATGGGGATCTCACTGAAGGTCACATGGGATACGGATATCTTAGTAAATTACCGATCCCAGCCTATTACACTACGTAGGCTCCCTTATCTCTATAGTTTTAGTAAGCTGTTAATAAAGTTGTGGCCCTTGTTTAACCCAAAGCCACTGTCTTGCCTCTCTATTTCAGGTGGGGGGGGGGGCAAGGGCTTCTGTCAAGAACAATCTCCTCTACCTTAGGTTCATCTCCTACACCTCACAATTTTTTTTTACTCTAGTTAAGTTACATGAGCTCCAGAACATTTTAACAGGTCACTGTATCCTGTTTTTCTGCCTGTACGCTTTTAAAAAACTATTTAAACCACCACCACCACCACCACCACCTGCCATCAAGGCAATTCTGATTTATGGCTACCCTTTCCAAGGTTTTTGAGGCAGTGGATACTCAGAAGTGGTTTTCCATTCCCTTCCTCTGTGTGTGTGTGTGTGTGTGTGTGTGTGTGTGTGTGTGTGTGTGTGTGTGTGTCCCCTGGAGCTGTGCAGCTTGTTGTAGGTTACACAGGCTGGCTCTGCTCATGGGCGGCACAGTGGAAAATTTAACTCTCACAACCGCCAACTTTTGATACAATATATATGAGGAAAAAGCCTAGTTATTCCCTGTGGATTTCCTCTAAATTTAATATTACTCTTTCATATCTGATTATCTAACCCTTCTTGAATTCAGCTAAATGGCATTTAAATTCTTCTTCATGACTGACTTGATTCACACACACACACACACACACACACACACACACACAGTGAAGTTGTGGTGTTTTTAATTCTTGCTAGCTCCTCGGAGCAATGCCTCTGCGCTAGAGAGGTAGGATAGAAATGTAACAAATAAAATAAAAATGAATAAAATAAGCATTTGTATTCTTGAAGGCTTTCATGACCAGGATCTGATAGCTGTTGTGAGTTTTTCGGGCTGTTTGGCCGTGTTCTGGAAGTTTTTCTTATTCCACATTAGCAACAATGTCTTCCACTGGAATTTTACTTGGTGTGACTGCGAAGGGTTTCCATTTCTTTTTCCATTTTCCTGTAGGAGAAGATGTCGATCTCTCATCTTCCATACATTAGGCTGCTTGTGTGCATAGGTTGCATGCATGCACAGCTGTACACATACAAGGCGATTTCCTGAGGTCTGGAAATGGTGAAGAGTTGCCTGTCCATAGCCCTAAATACTCTCCACCTCCACCCCCATCAGGTCCAGATGTGACTGAGAGCAGGGGCTGAGTTTAGTTGAATCTGTGTAAATCCTGTTGCCTCATTGTGCTGTCATAACATACACAGTGTAATATCTGGAGGTGAATTGCCTTAAACCGAGAAATCACATTATCTGTGAGATTATCTATTGCACGTTGAAAATTGTGACGTGTGTGTGTTGTGTCGTTACAGTCGTGACCAACGTTTCGTGACTCCATGTCCATGGAGTTTTCTTGGCAGGAATACTGAAGTGACTTGCCAGTTCCTACTCCAGGCACCTACAGCACCTGGTATTCCCTGGTGGTCTCCCATCCAAGTACTAACCAGGGCCGACCCTGCTTAGCTTCCGAAATCAGGCAAGATTGGATGTGCTTAGGGCATAGCATCCAACTAAGAGTGTCTATGGTGGCATCTTAACGAGGAGCAATTTATCTACAAATGTTACAGCATTTGCTTAGGTACACAAGAGGATTTTGGCCAATTCATTTAGGTAGCTGAATACTTGTTTTGTTCCTTTGTCAGGTTTCTGGGTGTGTTATTTTGACTGATTTTGACAGGAAAAAAATGTTAGTGGCATCTTTTATAATAAATCAGTAAATACTGCGTAGAACACAGCTTTTAGTCTGTTGTACAACAACAGAACTGGAAGACAGAACCCAAGGAAGAAAACCTAAGAATTGCTTTTATTGTTCTTATTGCTTTCAACTCCTATTGCTATTATCTCCATCAGGATGCACACAGCATAATCTGTACAGAATGCAAGAGACAGATGCTGTGCCTAAGAACTTACAAAATAAAATCCTACAATGGGCAGGAAGAGTGGAGGAAGGGAAGTGTGTCGAAGGCATGATTTAACAGAGAAGCAGTATGGCAGTATTTCCATTATGTGCTCTGAGGCTGAGTTGCTGAGGGCTTCTCCTGTTTCCCTCACTTACTTTCCTCACTGATTGATATTTCCAATTAGTGTAAAACAAATTGGAGGCTCAATCAGTGCAAGCAAGTAAGGGAATCTTATACCTTGGAAAAGCAAATAAGAAGGTGACATAAGAAGCAAAATATGTGTTTTCTGGACCAACCTGCAGTCCATCTTTTCCGCATGGTGCCTTGTTTTATTGTTAATAAAAGAACAATTAACTGCCAGTGTTATAGGTGCATGACACAACATATGTTGCTCTAGAAGGAGAACCAGGGTAACTACATTAGTCCATGATTAAACAGATGGAGAGAACGAGATACAGTTATTAAAAGGTCATTGTCTGCTGTTGTACTCAATTTAATTAGGCTGGCAGGCTGTCATTCCTAATTAAAGCAGGATGCCATGAACAAGAATAAATTTAGAAGTGAAGACATTGGCAGGTAAGGCTGAGGGAATCTTTGTGTTATTTTTGGTGCAAATGGGAAGGAGAGGGGTAGGCCGGAGCCTCTGTACCTGCACATTTTTCCATTTTTGGAAAAGTTGTTTTTATTTAAAGCTGATTGAATACATCTGGAGGCAGTAGTCTGGGGGAAAAGAGAGGGGTTTCTCCAAATTCTGACTTTTTATCCTCAAACATGGAGATAAAACCCACTGTTGTTGCCAGCTTATAAATTCATGTGGTAATATGTCAAGAAAACCCTTGGGCATCCCATTTCTGGAAGTGAAAACCTGGGTGCTGAATACCTAGGAAGACTAAGAGGTCAAGAACACTTTACCAAGTTGTTATCTTGATGCAGGAGATGCTACAATGTGGTGATGAGCTTCACGGCTGACCAGTGGGGCGGGGGTGGGGTGTCTTTAGACCAGGGGTGCCCAAACTTTTTGTAAGGAGGGCCAGATTTGGTGGCTGAGAATGTGTCAGGGGCCGGTTGCTCCCCGACCCCGCCACCCCACTGCAAGCCCCACCCACTGTCCCATAAGCCCCACCCACTGACCCCTTGCAGCCCCACCTGCAGGAAGGAAAGCGGGGACCAAGGGAAGGAGGGAGGGAGGTGGAAACCAAGAGAGGAAGGAAGGAAGGAAGGTGGGGACCAAAGGAAGCACAGGGAGCCATGGCCACAGGTCGCCCCTTGGAAAAGGCGATCTGTGCGACCTTGCACCCCCCCAAGCTCCCCAGCGGTGGCGAAGGCTCGCCCGCCAGCCCACCCCAAAGCCCCTTGGTGGTGGCAGAAGCCCGCTTGCCTGTCCACACCCACACATTCCCCTGTGGTGCCGGTGGCGGCAGACCGCCCGTCCGCCCAGCTGCCCCAGCTTCCCAGCGGTGTCAGTGTTGGCGGAAGATTGTTTTTTTTAAAAAAAAAAACATGGGGCAAAGGAGGGTGAGGGAGGGGCAGGCCAGCCAGCCGTGGACCACTCAGAATGGCCTGACCGGCCGGATTTGGCCCCCGGGCTGAACTTTGGGCAGGCCTGCTTTAGAGCAATACATCCCTCACAAAAGCCAGCCCAAGGATGACTGAATATACATAGCAACTTAAAATTGCATTCGGCAGAGTGGCGCTCTTAGGTACTACTATGCAACTTGGCCTCCCGCTGGATAAAGTATTGCAGACGTTCTTGGAGTGGAATATTTGAGAAAAGGGTCGCCTTCAGCATTGACCTTAAAAGCTCCACACCGGACTACTTCATGGCAAGCTCTACCAGTGTCTTCTTTATTTAAACAGAGGTAGACCAATATCAGTTAATAGACAGAAAAGATAAACAAAAACAAACAAACAAATAAACAAAAATGAGTTTACCAAGTAAAAACTTCAAAAACCTTTAATACAGCCTGTCAGTGTCTTCTTTGTTGTTCCTTGTCAAATGAAGCCAGATGTGCATTGAAGACTTTGGCCGTGGCTCTTAACTCTCAAGCACGGGGATGAAAGGTCCAAAACATGGTCTGAGTTCTAGGGGTATATTCTGACCCCACTAAAATCCCAGTGCCTTGGGGGATTAGCAGTAGTACTGGGGTTAGGGTTAGGGTTAGGATTGGAGCTAAATTAGGTAGCCTTATCTACACTTTAGGCAATTGCAGCACAAAAATGCTTGCTGTTTTTCTCTCTCTACTCAGATATGTCTGCCTTGGAACTATGTACAGAGTGAGAGGCAGATAGATGTCAAAAGATGTGCCAGTTTTGTGTGCTAGCCTCTTATATTTTGCTCCCATGTATTTTCATAATTCATTTTAAACATCCATCTCCAATAGCTCCTGTTTTGTTCCTCCAGTATGGGCTATGTTCTAGTAGGCAATGATGCTAGTATCCAGAATTCATCAACCAGAATCCTATGTTTTTGGGTATTCTCAAAGGCTTTTGAACCTATTCTCCTGAATAGGACAAGCTCCTTTCTTTCCCTCAACTTTAAAACCCCACAATTTCACTCACCCTATACCCCAGAGCACAAAGAGAACTCCTATTTCCCTGAGCTCATTGACCTCTGAAGATGCCTACCGTAGAGACTGGTGAAACGTCAGGAAGCAAAATGTCCAAAACACAGCCAAACAGCCTGAAAAAACTCATAACTCATATTATTTATTTATTTATATTTTTACAACTTATATGCCGCTCACTACCCAAAGGTCTGTGGGCGGCTTACAATAAAGAATTAAAACAGTTAAAACAGCAAATATCAATAAATAATTAAAACAATAATAAAAACCTTACACTAAAATCAATACACTAAAATTGCCATCAGAGGACCCACAGTCTATGTTGTATCAATTAAAAAACTTCTGGAACAGGAAGGTTTTTACCTGGCGCCGAAATGTCATCAGTGTTGGCGCCAGGCGGATCTCACTTGGGAGGGCATTCCATAGCTTGGGGGCAGCTGCCGAGAAGGCCCTGTTCCTACAAGCCATCCCTCTCACCTCCTTGAGGGATTGCTATTTCAAGAGGGCCCCTGGCTCGATCTTAATTGCCGGGTAGGTTTGTATGGAAGGAGGCGGTCCTTCAGGTATCTAGGTCCTAAGCCATTTAGGGCTTTATATGTCAAAACAAGCACTTTGAATTGGGCTCGAGCAGCAACTGGTAACCAATGAAGGTTATACAGAATCGGCGTGATGTGATCCATGGCGGCCCCACCACTTACCAGCCACGCCGCACGATTCTGAACCAGTTGCAATCGCCGAACCGTCTTCAAAGACAGCCCCATGTAAAGCGCATTGCAGTAATCAATACGGGATGTTAGCAGTGCATGCGTAACTCTCATGAGGCTCTGTTCATCCAGGTAGGGGAGGAACTGATATATTTTCCGCAGCTGTGTGTGTTTTGTCAGTTTGTTTGCTTTGGTGCTTTTAAATGTGTTTCAGTATTGTTTTTAGTTACCATTTGAATATGACACTTGTTTGATTCATTTTTAATGTTTGTATATTGACTGTTTTGAGCTTTTAAATGTTGTCCTTTTAATGTTGTGAGTTGCCTTGGGACCCTTTAAGGAGAAAGGTGGGGGGGTAAAAATATACATAGTGGCTGTGGATTCTGGAAACTATCCAGGAAGGTAGTTTTCCTACCTCTCCTTCCTAATAAACATAAACAGATCAATTTACCATGCTCATTTATTGGGGTTTAAGGCTCATTCAACTTAGCAAGACATACAGTATCATTTAAAAACAAATAACTTCCAATATTGCATTATCATTTGCTTCTAATAACCCCCTTTCCCTCTTACCCTTTCCCCCACTCTTGTTTTCCTCAATTCTTCCTAAATGTTCAGCATCAGAGTTCAGAATTCAGAGTGAGACTCATGTCTCTGCTGAGAGCCCCTTCCCCCCAATTTCACTTGTCAGAAAGAGCCAGAGAGTCTGTTGTTTAAATCAGTCGGCAACATTGTTAGCATGTTGTTATTTTTTTTAGTGTAAGTACATAAATCATTTTATTCTTCCTCCTACTAATGTATTAGAGTGAGTTACTGAGGTTGTAAGTGCCAGTTGATGAGAGAAAGGGGTGATATATTGTGGGGAAGTTGACGCTAATTCTACTCTGTGAATCCCTACACTTTTGCCATGAGTTCCTGTTGGAAGATGGGCGGTATAGAAACACAATAAATAAATAAATAAATAAATAAATAAATAAATAAATAAATAAATAAATAAATGCAAGTGGAGGAATTTTAGCCAGAAATTCAAAATTCTTTGACAGACATGCCCAGAATATGAGCCAGAAATTTAAAACTCTGCTACAGACATGCTCAGAATCTGACTAGGGCTCAGATAAGCAGGCAATCGGGCAAAGTTAAATTAGGGGAAGATAATGTCTCTGAGGGTATTTATGATAAAAAGCAGAGTACACTTTTGTTGTTCTGTAAAATACTGTTCTAGCCTGTGGCTAGAACTGGGGAAAATATGTGGCAATGGATTCCTGTGGATTGTGCAATAAAATGTTATTCTAGGGCAGTGATGGCTAACCTTTAAGAGACCGAGTGCCCAAACTGCGATTCAAAACCCACTTATTTTTCGCAAAGTGCCAAATGCTTTGGGTACTACCCTTTGGAAAAGCGTCCTCGCTGTGGCTGCGGGAAATTCAAAAACCCGCTCTTCAATCCTCGCTTTCCCAAAGCGTATTTATTTATTTATTTATTTATTTGTTGGGCTTATATACTGCCCGTCTTCCCGGGGGAACTCCGGGCGGTTTACAAGACAATATAAGCAATAACAGGCAATTGAATAAACAACTAAGCAAATAACAAAAACAAACTAAGCAATTAAAAATAGCAGTTAAAAGTAGCAGATGGCGGGAAGGGGATAATTAATAATAATAATAATAATAATAATAATAATAATAATAATAATAATAATAATAATAATAATAATAATAATAATAATTATTATTATTATTATTATTATTATTATTATTATTATTATTATTATTATTATTATTATTATTATTATTATTATTATTATTATCTGCCTTAGGCAGAGAGGCAGATGGGGGGCTACACCATCGGGAAAGCCAAGGGGGAGTAGTGGCAGCATGTGGGCTCCTTCGTAGCCCCAGTGGTGCAGTGGTTAAATGGCTGTACTGCAGGTAAAACTGTGCTCACGACCTGGGGTTCAATCCCAGGTAGCAGGTTCAAGGTTCGCTCAGCCTTCCATCCTTCCGAGGTTGGTAAAATGAGTACCCAGCTTGCCGGGGGGGGGGCAATGTGTAGCCTGCATTATTGTAATTAAAACTGTAAACTGCCCAGAGACTACTTGAAGCGGTATGGGTTGGTATAGAAGCAGAACACTTTGCTTTACTCTCCTGCCACGCCACTCTGGGCATCCCAAAAGAAGTGGGGCTACAAAGGAGTCCACCAACTGCTGCCCCACTTCACCAGCCTCTCTTTATAGAGCTGTTTTGAGACTGTCGAATTGGCTCTGTGCAGAGAGCCCAATGAACGGGAGGCAGCATTTTATGGGCTCATTTGTAGTCCCAGTTCACTCTCCAGCCACGCTGCTTTCGCGATGCCTAGAGTGGCATGGCTGGAGAGTAAACTGGGGCTACAAAGGAGCCCACAAGCTGCTGCCTCCCCTTCGCTTGGCTCTCTGCACAGAGCACAGTGGCGTGTTCCAACCGGAGGGGGAAGTGCCATGGATGTGAGGGGGCAATGTCGGGTGTCCACGGAAAGGGCTCCACGTGCCACCTTTGGCACCCATGCCATAGATTCTCCAACACTGCTCTAGGGGGACAGAATATCTCCTCCTGTTTTATCAAGGTCACTACAGGAGATGAAAAAATAAAAAGAACCTACCTCTGTTTCCTGCCCATATTCATTATTAGAGATGGGCATGAAGCTCTGGTTTATCCTTCAGATGAACAATTGTTTGGCACTTCTGCCTGATTTCGGAAGCTAAGCAGGGTTGCCCCTGGTTAGCACTTGGATGGGAGACCACCAGGGAATACCAGGTGCTGTAGGTGCCTGGATTAGGAACTGGCAAACCACTCCAGTATTCCTGCCAAGAAAACTCCATGGACATGGGGTCACGAAGAGTCGGTTACACCTGTAACAATGCCATACAAACACAGCTCCACCTCCTCCGTGGGCACCCACTTAGAGGCAGTGCCCGGAGAACGTAGGGTAAGGAAGGTGGAGCAGTGACTGAGTGGATAATGCCTCTGAGTGGATAAAAATCACTGGACCTGCGGTCCGTGGCCATTTCTATTTAGTATAGTTTCTTCCCCCTCTGCTTTATCATGGTAAAACGATGCACTTATGAGCAATACACATATGAAAATCTTCTGACAGAAGGCATGGAGGAAGGTGTGAGATCTTTCCTATTTTCAACTTCTTGATGAGTACTTTGGTTTTTTTAAAGGACGCTTAAAGAAATGTTTTGTTCCAGTGCTTTAAAATACATTATCTCACCAAATGTCCTTTTCCTGTCTGTTATCATGGAAAATGGGAATCTAACTGAAGTAAACTGTCTAGCTTTTTCCCATCTTGCCATGGATTCTAGACCTAAGAAATGATTCCTGGCAAATCCATCTTTTGCCATGTTGTTACCTATTGGTACTGCTCTGAGGAAGGGGGCTTGCCCCCGAAATATTAGCAATGTTTTGTTATTTTTATAGTAGCCTAAAGGTATCACCTGTTCCACTTCTTTGTATTTGTCTTTTGTGATGGCTACAACAGCTCCTTGAATTGTTTTGCTTAACTTCATATTTGTATATGCCACATCTGGCACATGGGGAACAGTCATGTTCAGGAATGGGCAAATATCTTACTTTCATGTTCACTCACATTCAATTTTTTTGGTTGAATCTCATAGTCTTTCCCATCAAACTTATCTAGAAATGTGCAAGTAAAACACTGGAACAGAACATTTGTATCCATCTGGGCTGGTCCCATGTTTTGACACACAGCCATCCGCTTTCCAGCCTGAAGCTGGCCATATTTTATCAGTCTGCTGGGTAGATGTTGAGATCCAGTGTGGTATCTGTCAGAGCGCATCCTACCACAGAGAACTGCCCACAGCCCCCAACCATCTCAGGCAGGGCATTTGAGGGTGCCATCACTGAAGGAAGGTTCTCAGTGTTGGCCCCTCACCTCTGGGGCCCAATGGATTGGGTGGCCCCAATTCTCCTCTGAAATATGTTCAGCCCCCTCACTCTTGGTCTTCAAGAAACACCTGAAGATGTGGTGTGACGTCACCCCTTTCACAGACTGAGTTTTCAAAGGCACAACCAGGTTTATTTCGACATCCCACTTCTGTGCCACCAAATTGTGACGACACCTCCCTTTTACACACTGAATTGTGTTGGAAATGGTAATGCTGCCACCTTTTATTCACTTGGTAATGCTGCCACCTTTTAAAATCGTCACCTCATGAATTGGGACAGATTCAGATGTATAATATAAAAATAACAACAAAGTTTATTGAGAGAATAATAAATATAACAATGTCTGAGGATGGTATGCGTTGCCTATAACATACAATAGAGTTAATCAACTCTACAAGCCTCCCTCTCTTTAATAACTAGTAAACAGTATAGCCCTCACTGCCTGACAGAACTCCAACAGAGCAGTGCTCTATCCCAGCACTCACTCTCAAAACCTCAACTTAACTGAACTTCTCTCAACTGACTAGTCTCCACCCTTTATATATATCATACCATTCCCCGCCCTCCTGCTGGGATTGGCTGATGATTTGTATATTCATTACTCCTGTTTCCAGGTTGTTGTCACACATGGCTATTCAGAAAGGCTTTCCCTGGATATTAGTTTACTCTTGTTTGTCATTTATTTTCTTTCATTCTATCTCAGCCTATTTCAGTCTTCTTGTTATTTTTGATTGGATCGAGTTGTGTCTATTATGCTTTAAATTGCTGGATTGTGTATTTATTGAATACTAGAGATGGGCACGAAATGAAAATATAGTGTTTTGTTTTGTTTCTCCTTTCATTTTGTTTTGTTATTAACAATTTTTAAACAATTTTTAGAACAAAACAAAATGAAATTATTCATTACACTATATAATGGCTCCCCAGTGTTCTAGAGGCACAAAATTGGGGGGGGGGGTTAGCTTCTTTGGACTCTTCCCTTTAAGCCCTACAAATCTGGAGAGGTTTGGTGTTCAGGGGGCTGAATTATTAAATTTCAAATTGGGTCCCCCCAGGAGAATTATAAAGGGACGTGCTTAATTGCTCCCCCGCAGATGAATTACAAATGATTTTTTCCTGGGACACCCTAACTGAGCCCTCTGAACCCCAAACCTCTCCAAATTTGGGGGGAAGGCTTAAAGGAAAGATTCCAAAGAAGCTACCCACCAAATTTTGTTCCTCTAGGATGAATTGTTTTGTTTCTAGAGGGGGAAATGATGTTTTGTTTCATAATGAAATGAGTCCTACCATTTCATTTCATAACAAAACAACAAAACAGCATTTCATTTTTCATTTCATGCCCATCTCTATTGATTAATGTTGCTATACTCTGTACTTGCATTTGTATAAATTTTGTAAACTGCCCAGAGTGGCCTTTGTTGCTAGATGATGAAGTAAATAAATAAATAAATTAATTAAATAAATAAATAGTTCTGCTTATATACTGCCCCAAAGCACTTCAAGTACTCTCGGGGTGGTTTACAGTTTAATTTTGCAGGCTACACATTGCCCCCCAGTGGGTACTCATTTTACTGACCTGGGAAGGATGGAAGGCTGAGTCAACCTGAGTGGAGGTCTAGGTCTCAGGAGGCCTGAGTTTGAATCCTAACTTAGGAGTGGAAAGTCATGGAGTGGGCATTGGGCTCTTGTAAAACCACTCCCTAATAGAGATGGGCATCAACATCTACTTTGGTGGTTCGTGCTGGTTTTTTTAGTGGCTAAACAGGTGTTTTGGTCCTTCACAGCTAGAGCATTTTGGAAAGTAAAATATTGTCTAGCAGAACTAGCCACAGAAATTAGCTCCATCATCTATGAAGAAAGGCCCACCCACCTTAAATAAGTAGTGAATGTTGAAGTTTTTACAACCATGCATGCTGCCTGTAGTAGTTTGTTTGGATGGGAGGAACAGTCTATCTATCTAGTACCGGCCCATCGTTCCTTCTAGTTTCTGAATTCAAAATGAGTCCTGCCTCTCTTCTTCTTAGTGTTCCTTTTCCCTCTCTTGAGTCTGTTGGAAATCAATGTGTTTGTTGTTCGTTTGCTGTCAAACTGTTCACAATTGTAAATAATAAAACATCTTCATTCTTTCCCCGACAAATGTCTCAGAGTGAGTTCTTGAGAACTTAAATGCCAGTTAATGAGAAAGGGGTGGACTATCCAGGTAGTTTTTATCTATTCTTTTCTCTGAGTCTTTGCAAGTCTACTGTGTAGCCAGAAATTCAAAACTCTGCAACAGTGAATGGGTACAAATGGGATCTGGGAAACAATGCTGATCTCTTCCTTTTTCATTTCAGAACAAAGGGAAATTGAACTGATTGTGGTTCTGTTTTAATATTTGTTCTGAAATGAACACCCCATCCTGCTTCCGAAACAACTGGACAACCGAAGCAGGAAAACATCTTCCAGTGTTCACATTGGCTTCTCCCCCACTTGCTTTCCAGAACCTTTGATTCATACCAGTGCAGTTTTAAAATCTCATCATTTGTGTTTATTTATTTATTTATATTTATTTATTTTTATGCTTATTTACCACCCAATTTTCCCACAGGAACTCAGGGCGGTGTACAACATGTTGCAAAAAAACAACAACAACAGCAACTGCCCAAACCTACAAACCCCAGACATCCCCAATCAAAATACAAATAATAAAGAAAATAATAATAAAAAGATAAAAGTGATAATAATAATACGAGGATACTAAAAATAGTAAAAATAAAACGACGTAGCACATCAAACAGCCGTAACATAGATAGAATCTGGCAAGAGAAGGCTGGTGCTAGCAATTATACATACTAAACAAAATCACAATGTACTCAGAGGTCCCCAAAGCATTCCCTGAAGAGCCAAGTTGAAAAAAATAAAATAAAAAATAAATAAATAATGCCCTTCTAAAGGCCAACAGCGAATCTGCCCGCCTGATCTCCATCGGCAGTTTATTCCAATATGCCAGGGCAGCCATGAGTGAGACTTTTCTTCCTCTTTGTGCATTCTCCTGTGCGACTCTGGCCAAACTTTCTAAAGCCTTATGTTAGTTAAAAGATCATAAATGGGGAAAGGAGGCATGGTGCCTGCTACCAAAATGGGGGATGGAGTGAGTTTCCCCTAGGAAATAAAGTAGCTGAAACACTCATCAAGTCCTTCGAGCCTGGTTAAGAAGACAAAATCAGGCATGCGGCTTGCATCGCAGAGTCTGTGCGCTTGGAATGAATTGCCGGAATTAGTGAGAGACAGAAAGGACCCGTCCAGCTCGGTGCCAGCAAACAAGGGAGAGGGCAATGTTATTAACTGTCAATGCCAATGGGCCATTCATAAGGCACAATCCTTGTCGACCTTCTGCAAATTGGAACCAAAGTCCATAATTGTTTTGAACTAGTTAAGAAGAACATCCATCTTCTTAACAATGTTGCGGGCTGATTCACGCACAGAGGCTAAGCCAGTTAGGGGTTGTGAGAAGCACTGCCTGCAGCAAATGTGGAGGGCTGGTCAGAGGAGTCCAGTAACCCGTGGAAGTGAGTGACCACAATCTCAGGAGGTACATGGAGCCCACTTTGGGATTTAGTCCAAAAATCACAGGAGTCATCCAAGATTATGCACCTATTTTGAAGATAAGGTTCAGCTGCAACTTGGATAGCTCTTGCAAAGTTCAGACTAAAACCCGGATTGGTTCTGTGAAATTGCAGTCACTATCCTACGCAGATCGGCACATTGAAGGACATGCATGTGGAGGACTTGTTCACATTGTCTTTTTGACAGGAGCTGAACATGGGAACCTGGCTCAGATGAAAACATTGCACTGAACGCAGGGGGTTTTGTGCCACTTCATGGGGACTGGAGGGAGTAATGATCAAGGATGCAAATCTTTATCTCATCCCTGCTTACCAGGAAGCAGAAGCACAAAATGATTCCCCTTAGTCCTTAAGGAAATTGTGTGCTTTATGGCACTTGTTACAGGATCAAGGCAAACTCTTTTTTTTTTTTTTGCATATTAACCAAAATGCCACAGACAGAGCAACACAAATAGTGCAGGTTGCATGTGTCAGTGATACTTGCTGCTTGCTACAGAGTTAGGAACATCGAAAGGTTGTTTAAATCTATGCTTTCTCTGTCTTTGTATGCTTTACTTCTTAAGAAAAGGGTCCTAGTTTTATGCAGAGCATTTGCACAAATCACAAATACACTGATGGGGGGGTGGAATTGATTTTGTGGGTACAGGAAAAATTCACTGTTGTGAGCTATGTGGATATGTACACCTTCAAGCACATTATAGCTCAACATATCTGGGAGATGAGTCATGGCTACTGGACTTCTTTTTTGAGAGATAGAAACGTTTCGCTGTTCATCCAAACAGCTTCATCGGTCTGAATGCAGCTGGTGCAAACCCTGACTCTTATAGGCAGCTTTGACCTCTAGTCACCCTGGCCTCAATTAGGCTTATCAGATGAACTAAACAGGCTCGTTAGGGAGACAATGGTATCCTTAGCCTTGAGGTGAACCATGGCTTAAGGTGCTGAAACCTATCAAGAAAGGGTCGTTATTGGGTCGTTAGCTATGGCCTTGGTGGTAAAGGCTTTTTGATTTGTCTTGGTAGTGTGGAAAGCACAGCTTGATAAGTAGCAGATAAACTATGCCGGAGGCCACCACCTCTGTTGAGGGAGGGATTTTCAATGCTCACATGAATGGCCTCCCTTACTCCTCTTTCAAACCACCTCTCTTCTTTGTCTAATATGTGTACATCCTCATCTTTGAAAGAGTGCCCTTTCTCCTTCAAATGGAGGTGTACTGCTGATTCTGGACCTGAGCTGTTACCCCTCCTATGTTGGGCCATCCTTCTGTTTAATGGCTGTTTGGTTTCCCCAATGTAGAGGTCTGAACACTCCTCACTGCATTGGACCGCATATACTATATTGCTCCTTTTATGGTTGGGTACCGGATCCTTTGGGTGGACAAGTCTCTGCCTTAGTGTGTTTGTGGGTTTGAAATAAACAGGGATGTGGTGTTTGCCAAAAATCCTTTTAAGCTTCTCTGACACTCCAGCCATGTAAGGAATGACCAGGTTCTTCCGCTGGGTCTGGGTCTCAGACTGATCCCTTGTTCTTCTGGGATGGCCCACTGCTTTGTTGAAGGCCCACTTTGGATATCCACAGGCCTTAAGTGCTGTCTTCAGGTGCCTGTCTTTCTTCTTCTTGGCTTCTGTGAAGGTGGGGATGCTCTCTGCTCTGTGGCTTAGGGTCCTGATGACTCCTAGTTTGTGCTGTAATGGATGGTGGGAGTCGAACAGTAAGTATTGATCTGTGTGGGTGGGTTTCCTGTAAACTTCTACTTCCAGGCCACGGTCAGGTCTGATGATGACTGCACAATCCAGGAAAGCCAGCCTGTTGTCTTGGGTGTCTTCTCTAGTGAACCTAATATTAGGGTCCACTGCATTGATGTGGTCTGTAAAGGCCTGTACTTCCCGAGTCTTGATTTTCACCCAGGTATCATCTACATACCTGAACCAGTGAGATGGTGTTGTCCCTGGGAAGGTGTTGAGTGCCTTCTTCTCCACTTCTTCCATGTATAGGTTTGCAACAATTGGTGACACTGGAGAACCCATGGCACAACCATGCTTCTGTCTGTAGAAGTCCCCTCTGTACATGAAATATGTGGTATTCAGACACAGGTCCAGGAGCAGGCATATCTGGTCTGGGTTGAGTCGGCATCTGGAGGTGAGGGTGCTGTCTTCTCTTAGTCTTCTCTTTACCATCGTTAGGGCATCAGTGGTGGGGATGCTTGTAAAGAGCGATGTGACATCAAAGGATACCATGGTTTCCTCTGTATCCAGTTTGAGCTCCCTGACTTTAGAAACAAACTCTTCTGAGTTGTGTACGTGGTGGTCCGTGTGTCCAACCAGTGGGGCTAGGATAGTTGCCAGGTATTTTGCGATGTTATAAGTCACTGAATTTATACTGCTGACAATAGGTCTGAGGGGGATTCCTTGCTTGTGGATCTTGGGAAGTCCATAAAAGCAGGGGACTGTCTCTCCGGGATATAACCGGTGGTAGGTCACCCTGTCAATTGCGTTTTCCTGCTCCAAGAGTTTTAAGCATTCTATTACTGTCTTCTTGTAATTGCTGGTGGGGTCTCTTCTTAGTTTTTCATATGTATGCTGATCATCTAAAAGTGTGATAACCTTCTCGTGGTAGTCCACCGTATTGAGGACGACAGTGCACCTTCCTTTGTCCGCAGGCAGAATTGTGATGCTCTCATCCCTGCTGAGGGATGTCACAGCACTTCTCTCTTGGCTGGTGAGGTTGGATGGTGGTGGTTGAGCACTGGATAATGCAGCAGAGACTTTTATCCTGAGTAGTTCTGCTTCTGCTGCTGGCAGATTGTTGCTGTGGATGGCTGATTCTGTCGCTGTGATGAAATCCACAACAGGAACCTGTTTGGGTGTGATGGCAAAATTTAGGCCTTTGGATAGGACCTCTCTCTCTGTCTGGGTGAGTTCCCTGTTTGAGAGGTTCTTCACCCATTTGTCCTTTACGTCTCCTGTCATGGTCCCTTCATCCTTCTTCCTCCTGCCAAGCTCTTTAATTGCCTCTTTCCGGCAGAGGAGAAGATCGAACTTCTTCATTTGCCTCTCTTTGCCTTTGCAATGCTGAGCCAGTTGTGCTTTCTGGACAAATTCTATGACTGCATCCACTGCTGGTTTGGATAGGGTGGAGAGTAGTTCTTGGTGAATGTGGTCTTTTCTGTGTTGCAGTGTGTCTAAGGTAAAGTGGACTTGTCTGATCCTCTCATTGAGAAGTTGTTCTTGAGCTCTCTGGAGGATATTGTTAGCCCGATGGCTTCTTACTGTCGATTGTAGGCGGAGGCTTGTTGGGGTGAGACTTTGTTGTCTGCATCTCAAGTTAAAACGTAAGGGATCAGTCTGAGACCCAGACCCAGCGGAAGAACCTGGTCATTCCTTACATGGCTGGAGTGTCAGAGAAGCTTAAAAGGATTTTTGGCAAACACCACATCCCTGTTTATTTCAAACCCACAAACACACTAAGGCAGAGACTTGTCCACCCAAAGGATCCGGTACCCAACCATAAAAGGAGCAATATAGTATATGCGGTCCAATGCAGTGAGGAGTGTTCAGACCTCTACATTGGGGAAACCAAACAGCCATTAAACAGAAGGATGGCCCAACATAGGAGGGGTAACAGCTCAGGTCCAGAATCAGCAGTACACCTCCATTTGAAGGAGAAAGGGCACTCTTTCAAAGATGAGGATGTACACATATTAGACAAAGAAGAGAGGTGGTTTGAAAGAGGAGTAAGGGAGGCCATTCATGTGAGCATTGAAAATCCCTCCCTCAACAGAGGTGGTGGCCTCCGGCATAGTTTATCTGCTACTTATCAAGCTGTGCTTTCCACACTACCAAGACAAATCAAAAAGCCTTTACCACCAAGGCCATAGCTAACGACCCAATAACGACCCTTTCTTGATAGGTTTCAGCACCTTAAGCCATGGTTCACCTCAAGGCTAAGGATACCATTGTCTCCCTAACGAGCCTATTTAGTTCATCTGATGAGCCTAATTGAGGCCAGGGTGACTAGAGGTCAAAGCTGCCTATAAGAGTCAGGGTTTGCACCAGCTGCAGTCAGACCGACGAAGCTGTTTGGATGAACAGCGAAACGTTTCTATCTCTCAAAAAAGAAGTCCAGTAGCCATGACTCAACTCCCAGATAAACGCACCTGGATGACTGAGAATCTTCACAGACGTATAGCTCAACATAGTTGCCTGGATTGCTGAACTATCCGGGGGCAGAAGCAGCAAATAACTATGGGACTATGGGACCCACCTTTCAGAATTTATCACTACAACACTGCTCAGTATTACTGATGTATCGCAATATCAAACATTATGTATGTATGTATGTATGTATGTATGTATGTATGTATGTATGTATGTATGTATGTATGTATGTATGTATGTATGTATGTATTTTCTGCCCCCAAGCCCTTTGAAATGTTACTTCTGCCAGATTTATGAGACTAAAAGCTGTAAAAATAGCACTTGAGAAATATTGTATTACTTTATTATTTGGCTTTCCTCTTTTGTTCTTTTAGTATTGTAAACTGCCTTGGATCCAGCAGGAATAAGGTGGAGAATGAATGAATGAATAAATAAATGAATGAATGGATATAAATTGAATTCTAGCCACGTCTCTCTCTCTCTCTCTCTCTCTCTCTCTCTCTCTCTCTCTCTCTCTCTCTCTCTCTCTCTGGTATACTCTCCTCATCTACATGCCCAGTGCGCACCAGTGGAGATTTCTAGATTTCTAGATAGATAGATAGATAAAAACGTTATTGTCATTGTCCAATACAGAACAATGAAATTTAAAACTAACTAAAAATCCCAGGTTTTCATAGGCTGGAGTTGAACTAGTCACAAACTTTTATAACAGCAGCTAGGTAGACATGCTTGTTGTGAAAAACCCTGCCCAACATGAGGGTAATATCACACCATTGCCTCCACTGCTCACCTGACTGGCCACACAAGTAGGTGCACTACCACTTCCCTGATCTGGGGAAGCAGAGGAACATGAAGGGCAGCTGACCAGGCAAAACGGCTTGTGAGCACAACGGCTGATTTACACGATGCAGGAGCAATAGGATTCTGGTCTCTCATGTCTATGCTGTTTGCTATGTACCATGGAAATCCAAAAACTATGTGCGGTGTGAAATTGGATGGCGAGGCAAATGTTCCAAGCAGCACATTAGCATATTCTAGCCGGTGTCACATTGTTAAGCAAGTGAGACATGCCTAATGTTATCCAGAACGGAATCCTTTGTGAGTCAGCCTCAAGGGCTCATCATTATTCCATGACAAGCTTTACTTGAATAGGTATCTGCCGCACTCAGTAAGGCAGAAAAAATCTTTAAATAATGAACTGATGTTGAAGAGGGTCTTAATAACTCCTGTCTGAATATAAGCCCTTGGTTTTAGACAATGGGTATCTTTCGCTGCTTGGAAGTTTTTTTTTAAAAAAAATCACTAGCACATAGGAAGTAAAACCAGGCACCTCTATTGGCAGCTCCTGTTTGAGCTTTATGAGATTTTAAATGAATTCAGGGAGTGGAGAGAGAGGAGGCTGTAGAAAAATTATGCAGTCAGTAGCTTGGACCTGGGCTTTCCTATCCAGTAAGAGACACTGATGCAGAGCCAGGTCAGCTGGTAGGGTGGTAGGCTACTGGTAGCTGTGGGATAATACTACAATTCCCAGAATCCTCAGCTGGAGTTGTAGTTGGGAAAAAAACCAGTAGCATCTACAAACCGCTACGCTAACATATAACTTTTGATTCTTTAGGTGTGCAAAAGAACTCCAGATCTGTATGACTAGATCATACCCAAATAGAACCCCCAGTGTTCTGTTTGCTGAGTTGGACAGGCAGCTGCTTCTCACATGACATGTCACCTCTATATTGGTTCAGCCCAAAGGGGTGGGGCTCAGAAAGAGCAGGGCTTTGACTAAGAGATTTGAATCAGAAAGAGCAGGAGAACTGAAGAGGCCAGAGCAGCTGTTGCCACTTAAACTGCAAAGACCCTTGCCAACTAGATCTTAGTATAATCTGTATATTTGGATTGTAGTGAATTCATGTACAGTGGACCCTTGTATAACAAATGGTTTGTATAACATAAAATCTGTACAACATAAAAAATTCCAGAGATAGGGGAAATTTGCTTAACAGAATCACCTAGGAGGCGAATCCGTACACCATAAAAATGGACACAATTACGGATTACTCCGTTTTCAATGAATTCCTATGGGAAATTTCTATAAAGGAAAATTTGCTTAAAAGAATTTCATTTGGAACAAATTAATTCCTTTATACAAGGTACCACTGTATGTGCAATTGAATTGCTCTTTTATTTTAGGGTTCTGACAATTCCATAGGTGGAGCGGATTCGTCTATGTATTGGACGCCCAACCCAGTTCAGGAAGTTGTCTTGGATTTTTTTTCTGAATTTATATTCAAAGAAACACTTCTGTGTATGTATGTATGTCTAGGACTTGGGTGCACAAACTGTAGCATTTTGTTATAATTGCTCACATTGTCTGTTATTCCAGAACTGTGAATAAGAGAAGACCCATTTTGTGCCACTGTGTTTGCGCAAAGGTCATCAATACTTATCTAATTAAACAAATAGCCCCATAGAACTTAAACATATTATAAAGCACAAGGCAAGGCAAGGCAAGGCTAGATGCTTATCAGGTAATGTGTTAAGGCTGCAGAATACCCACATTCCCCCCTTGCCAAAAGCTTATGTTGTTCCACCTCTGTGCCTTATTTTCTGGGTGGATATTAAAATGCAGCAAGGCTGAGCATGATAAATGTTCTCACTTCTACGCTTGTTGTACTTTGTAAACGAAACCAAAATTACTGCCCTGCAGTCCATCAAATCTGTGACTTGGATTTTTTGTTGTTGTTCCAGGTACAGGCTTGGAAATGAGATTTCTTCTCGCATCTTCGCAGTCCCCCACACCATGAAAGAATGAATAACGAGACACTAACCCAATTGACAAATGCAGTATATTTAAAGGCAAATGCAGCCGTGAGGCCTGGTTTGAGCCTGTCGGGGAATCTTGTACTGTACTTAACTTAAAATGGGAAAGATTTTGAAAGAAGATCTGGAATGTACATTTGATTCCCCCCACCTTCGTGTTCCCAAAAATTCTCTTAAACAACAACAGCAATAATGTGCTACTAAGTTGTTTTGCTCAAAAAGTCCACTTGTGTTCTTTAGAGTAGCCATTTGCATATTTTTTGCTACCATGACCATAAACACAAGATGAAAGAAATATAGGCTAAATGAGGACTGTAGAAGTTGCAGAAAAAAAGACACTGAAAAGGTAGTGTGCGAAGAACGGCTTCTGATCTGTGGTCCACTTCAAATGTGGCAGTCCCTCCCCCATTGCTAACAGCTACTCTAGAGGGCTTTATGCCCAGTTTCAAACTTTTCTCAGCCAGGGGTGGATCTAGGAGGGGCAGAAGGGTACATCTGCACCGGGCGCAGCCATTGGGGCGCCTGGAGGGGGAGCAGGAGGAGGAAGCCATGCGCCCTCCAGCCACCCAGCAATCCTCCTTTCCCATAAAGCTTGGCAACAGCATCCCCTCCGCCACCGTGCACCAGGCAAGTGGCAAAGCAGGCAGGCAGGAGCACCGTGGCCGCGGCGCCCTCCTCCTCCTCTTCCTTGCCTTGGTGGGAGAGTTGTAAGGCATACATGTGCTACCGCATGCCCGTGCACGCACACATGCCCATTTGCCCGCCTGCCCATGCACCTGTGCACGCACCCACCTACCCCATGCCCACAGTGTTTGCCCCCCCCGTTGCTGGGTGGGTGTGATGTGGGGGGGCAGCAGAAAGGGCTCCAAAATGAACTTTGTCTCCAGGTGCTCCAAATCCTGGCTACACCTCTGTCCTCAGCTCTGTTCCCCACAACCCCTCTTTTAATTGTTTTTAAACTACAGGGTGTGGGGGAGGCTTTGTAAGCTTGAACCCTCTGCTTTTAACTTGGACTTTCCCCCCAGTTAAGAACAACCCCAGTGTAGTAAACATTGACATATGTTAGAAAAACCATTGGATTAGAAAAAAAAGCACCTATTAGCCATGCCCGTCCATATCCAGCACTTTGTCATTTTGGACTACAGCCCTTGGTGGCACACCTGAGAAACAGACCTTGGCCCCATTGAGGTGGCACACCTGGAAGTAAACCAGTGGGTGTCCTCCATTGGATCTATGTCTTGGCAAGGAGGGGTGGAGTTTAGACCTTGTTATTGATTGCAGCAAAAGTAAAAAAAGCATTTAATTCCAGAGGTCCGGGGACCACCTCTGGGACCTTGAAAAATTCTACCCTTGACCACCCCATAGACAGATAAATAGATATTTTATTGTCATTCTACATCAGGGGTCCTCAAAGTTTTCAAACAGCGGGCTGGTCCACCACCACCCAGACACCACTGGGGGCCGGATTACAGTCCAAAAGCAGCTGCGGAGGCTGGCTTTCTCACAAAACAGGGGGTAGGTGGGGGGGTTGCAATTGGTCCCAGGGGCCGGATTCAGGACCTTGGGGGGCCGCATCCGGCCCTGGGGCCTTAGGTTGAGGACCCCTGTTCTACATAGTACAACGAAATTGAATACTATCCCTGGTGCAATTAAAAAGATAAAAAGCATTTAAAAGGTTAAGATAATTAAAAGCTCTCATACATATCCATCACAAGTATCACAACTCCCCAAGGTCACACTATTTGGTCACACAGCATTTAAGATGGTGATGGCTCTTGGATAGAGACTGTTTTTTTAATCTATTTGTTCTTACTTTTGTTACTCTGTATCTCTTGCCTGAAGGCAGTAGTACAAACAGATTATGTCCAGGATCAGATGAATCCCGAAAGATGTTATTTGCATTTTTTAAGGCAACGGGAACTGTGTAGCTCTTCCAGAAATGGAATTTAGTGGGAATTTGAACCCCAATGTTTGGAATAATTGTACAGTTTAGCATTACACGGTGCTCTAATGGTGGCAGTTACTGACTGGAAAGCTGAGATGCTCCCCCCCCCCCCAAATTTTACCACAGAACAAATAGACCTAACAGTAAGTCAGGATAAGGTAAGGTAAAGGTTCCCCCCGCACATGCATGCTAGTCGTGTCTGACTCTAGGGGCGGCGCTCATCTCCATATTCAAGCTGAAGAGCCAGTGTTGGACAAGTCCGTGGCCACGTGGCCGTCATGGCTGCAAGGAAACACAGTTTTAACTTCCTGCTTTTTACGGTGGTACCTGTTTATCTGCTAGGTGGGCAGGAGCTGGGGTTATCAGCGGAAGCTCGCTCCGCTGCGTGGCACCCGGGATTCGAACCGCCAAGCTGCCGACTTTGCAGCCGACAGTTTTCAGGAGCCTTAGAGTCAGGACAAGAGACGGGCACAAATCCCAAAATGAATCACGCTAACACCAAACATCCATTGCTTAAAATTCCTCCAAAGTGACACCACTGATGGATTCAAAGTAATGAATTTTAGAAAATTTTAATTCCTTCCTTCCTTCCTTCCTTCCTTCCTTCCTTCCTTCCTTCCTTCCTTCCTTCCCATTTTGTGACATTTCATTCAGCGGTGCAAAGAAAGACTTATCTTCTCCACCACTTTAACTTCCCAATAGCTTCAGGTTCTCCTCCTTTCTGCCCTCTGGAGGCATGGTCTTTGCCAGGGATCTTTCACTGCGCACGAGGACATGTTTATCCCTGCCAAAATCCCTGTTAGAGCAACAATGTTAAGAGCTGGCACATGTTTTGCCAAGGGTGTGTATCCTGTGTACACAATTGACAAGCCGTTTCCAAAAGGGTTGTAACAGATACAGTGCAAAGTGCCTTTTAGTGTTGGTTGCTCACCCAGACAGGCAGCTATACAGAAACACGGCTAGACATGAGGTTGTGTCTCCTAGCTGCGCTCACCCACCAGCCCTCCCCTTGAGGAGAATGAGATTAGCTGGTCGCGTAAGGGCCGGATGGGAATTTTTGGCCGACACTCTGATTGGCCTTGAGCGGTGGTGTTTTTTCACCCATCCCATTCTCTTCTCTATGGGGCTTACCTTAGTACAGGCATGTCCTAAGTCAGGCCCGGGGGCCAAATGCGGCCTGTTTTCAAATTCTGAGCGGCCCGCGGCTTCCTCTCACCACTGGCTCAGCCTGCCACACATCCCTGCCAGCTGCCCCCTCCCCACACTGGATGGAGGTGTTAGCTTGCAGTTTTATGGTTTGCCTGCCCTCCCTGCCTCTGTCCACCCCCACCCCCAGCCACCTGTTCAGCCTACCCACCACCAGCTCCGTTGCTGCAGCATCCTCCCCACCTCCTTGCATGTTATAGAGACTTGTCCAAAGTCCGGCCTGGGGGCCAATTGCAGCTAAATGGTCGGCCCCCACACATTTTCAGATAACCAAATCTGGCCCTCTCTCGTTGCAAAAAGTTTGGACACCCCTGCCTTAGTATCACTGGTCACACTTGGCGGGAAGGGCAAGTGGCGGAAAGTCCCTTAGGGGAATTGGAGGTAATAGTGCTTAATACAAGGGCAGCCCTTAAAATCTCTCATTTGGCTTAGAAATATATAGGACAGTAAATTGTGATTTATGACCCTTCACGTAAAGCTTGGCAAAGGGCTGCCCGCAACTCTATTTCTGGGGGGGGGGGGTCACTACCCCATGGTTAATACCCAAGTTTTGTAATGGGTAAATCCCTCAGCGCCACTTGCCCTTTCAGGTTCCCCATCAAGGGCTCAAAAGTAGGAGGAATAGTACAATAAAATATATTATTAATAAAAGTATGGCCCATTACTAATCCCAAAGAACGTGTCTCGTCTCTTTATTTTGGGCTCGGTGGACGAAGGTAGCTATACAGACGCAGAGATAGACGTGAGGTTGGAAAGGATTTTCAAGGAAGACTAAAGGCTGAATTAACACATGACACTCACCGCCAGGAAGAATCAGCCAGGAATTTCCTCCAGATAGTGCCTGCACTATGCAAGGCATGCATGTGTGGCCACCGTTGGCAAAAACACTTTTAAATGGGATTTGGAGAATGATAGTTCCCAGCTGGCCTGCCAACCATCCAAACTTCTCCAAAATGTGGTAGAAAAATGAAACTACAAATGTTTGGGGCTATTTAGTCTGGAAAAAAGGTGCCTGAGGGGGGATATGATTGAGATGTACAAAACAATGCAGGGCATGAGTAAAGTGGATAGAAGGATGTTTTCCCCCCTCTCACAAAATACCAGAACTAGGGGACATCAAATCCAATTGAGGGCTGGGAGAGTAAGAACAGACAAAAGAAAATATTTTTTTCACCCAGCACGTTGTTAGTCTGTGGAACTCCCTGCCACAGGATGTGGTGATGGCATCTGGCGTGGATGCCTTCAAAAGTGAATTGGACAAATTCCTGGAGGAAAAGTCCATCACAGGTTACAAACCATGATGGAGATGTGTAATCTCCAGGCTTAAAACTGGGGTACTTCAAGGGCCAGATGCAGGGGAGTGGTATCAGGAGACAGATATCTAGTCTCATGCGCTCCCAGACGCATCTGGTGTAGCCACTGTGAGATACAGGAAGCTGGACTAGATGGGCCTTTGGCCTGATCCAGCATGGCTCTTCTTATGTTCTTTTGAAGATTTGGCTGACTGTGCAGCCAGAGGTTGGGAGCAGCTGCAATTGCATACTGTCTCCTGTGACTAGAGCCAGCCTGGGTAGCCTTGGGCATGCCACACAGTCCCAGGACAGCCCCAGAAGAAAGGGAATGGGAAACCACTTCTGAGTACTCTCTACCTGGAAAACCCTCCAAAGGATCATTGTGAGTCAGAATTGACTTCACAGCACATGGTAACTATTAGGCGTCCATTTTCCTTTTATTGCCTTTCCCAGCATCCCATGTGTGGTTTTGTCCCTTCCAACTTCCACAGTGGATTCTGAGACTTTGATCAGCATAGATATTGTTTGTGTAGTTGCTATAATGCACACGTTTTAAATATATTTCCTTTTTCATCAAAGCATGCTTATTTGTATTTTACAATTTACCGTCTTTAATCACCATCTGCATGCAATTTGGAAAACAAAGAATATGTGCTTTGTTTCATTACATGCAGAACTTGGATCAGAAATACATCAATATACAAATATAGGTCAATGTGGGTTCTCTCCCAGTTATCCAGAATGTTAACTCCCCTCATTTGGATTTTATCTCCCTTTTTTTTTCTAGCCAGATGTTAAGACTGCATTGGGTGTGTGAGACAGACTGTTAAGCCATAGTTAATGATAGATCGGAGCATAGGTTTGCGCCCTGCAAAGATATAGGGATGATGGATGCCTTATTCAGTTACATCCATAAAGATGGTGGATCGGTCAATTTCACTTTCTCACACATAGGACTTTTTCTTTTCTTTTGCAAAAGTTCAACTTGTTTCAGCATTCTGTTTATAAAATGATCTGTGGAAATTCTTTCCACGTTGTTTCTCAGTAAATGATAGTGGACAATTGCCATAGATCCAGCTATTTCTGGCATGGAGAAATATTATCCCTGCTTGTTGGCCATGTAACTGATTAAAGATGCTGATTTAATATCAGAGGCAGAAGTGAATAATACAGGGCTGGATTTCTGAGCACTTGGGCAATCAAAAACCCTCTGCTTCTATGGTCAGATTGGTCAGATTTGCTTATTCTTGCATTTTATTAAAGCAAAACAAGTTGGGGGACCGTGTAGTCATCACAAAAAAAAAAACAAATACAAAAATAGACCAGGTGATACCTTTCAGGCTACTAGCAAAATAACATGTTGCCCTCAAAATATTAGCAAATGCTTTGTTATTTTACTAGTAGCCTAAAAGATATTACCTAGTTCAATGATGGCGAACCTTTTAGAGACTGACTGCCCAAACTGTAATTCAATAGCCACAATTGTTTTGCAAAGTCCCAATATAGCAATTTAACCTGAATACAGGTGTCTGTGTAGGGCGATTTTGGGTGCCCACAGAAAGGGCTCCAAGTGCCACCTTTGGCACTGGTGCCATAGGTTTCTCAACACTGACCTAGTTTATTTTTGTAATTAATTTTTTTAAGAAAAACCTTTTTCACTTTTTGAAGAAAGCTGTGAATTTTAGTAAGCTCTTATCAAAACTCCTGTTATTTATTTATTTATTTATTTATTTATTTATTTATTTATTTATTTATTCCCAATATAGCAATTTAACCTGAATACAGGTGTCTGTGTAGGGCGATTTTGGGTGCCCACAGAAAGGGCTCCAAGTGCCACCTTTGGCACTGGTGCCATAGGTTTGTCAACACTGACCTAGTCTATTTTTGTAATTAATTTTTTTAAGAAAAACCTTTTTCACTTTTTGAAGAAAGCTGTGAATTTTAGTAAGCTCTTATCAAAACTCCTGTTATTTATTTATTTATTTATTTATTTATTTATTTATTTATTTATTTATTTATTTATCGATTTCTATACCACCCATCTGCAGAAAGCCACTCTGGGCAGTTTGCAACATTTGTGATTCGTGATCTAGACGTGTGTCTCAGGGGAAATTTGCTTAACAGAATCACCTATGGGGTGAATCCGTACAACATAAAAATTGTTGTGATTAGGGATTACTCTGTTTTCAATGCATTCCTATGGGAAATTTGTATAAAGGACAATTTGCTTAACAGAATTTTATTTGAAATGAATTAATTCCTTTATACAAGGTACCACCGTACTTCTGTCTACTATCCTAGCCAATACAACTCTGAATCCCAGCTATAGAGGATAGTGGAGGTTGACAGCTATGAGGTCAAGTACAGTTTCATCTGCTCCAGGTTTTAGTCTGAACCTCGAAGGACCTCTTCAAGGAGCTGAATCTGTTTTGGAGACAAAGATGGTTACTTCACATCCATTCTCGTTCCGGGAGGAAGTTCGTTGCATGTTGATGACGGTCGCGGTCACGTGGTCTTCTCTTGCTTCTGTCCCTGTTTCCGTGTACCCATGGGCGTGATTGATGAATCTGGACGACTGTTACCACACGTCCTCGTTCCGTGATGAGATATGAAATTCTATGCCTTCGTTCTCTTTTTTTTTTGTTCGGTCTGACCTTCCGTTTTTTGATGTTTCGAGTCTCCGAAGCCTTGCCTTCAATGTGTTATGGAGCAAACTTCAAGGCATTTGTCTTTTAAAATCTCAGCACTGCATTGCTAACTCCACAGGGAATTTACTGGCAAATATCACTTCGCAACGAGCTACAATCAGCATTCATTCCACAACGAGGCTTACTTCACGGGCTCTCGTCTCAGAACGAGAAGCGAGATGAGCATATTCCTGACGCCAGGGAGGGGAATCGCTCATCCCACTTAAATCGCAGTTCAGAGGGCGTGATCGGGATGAACTCCCATCGCCACGCAATGGACGTGCGGTAAGATTACTTCATACCAGTCCCAAGCCGGACCGCGAACAGCGATGAGATGGACGTGAAGTATCAGCCTATGTTTCATATCTTGGTTAGCTCCTGTAAAGACTTATGCTGACCTAGGCCATTTCTCCATTTAGGCCATTTAGTGTCAAAAGTTCTGCAGCATCAATTATCTGAAATTTCAGGACAAACCCTGAGAACAGAGAGTGGGCTAAAAGGCAGGGCAGGCACACCTCCAGAGGAGAATTTTCATCCCTAACAGTGGCAGGTCACTCCTAGTATTTTGTGGTAAACTCCCATCTAAATCCTAACCAGATCTTAGCTGGAAATGGCATGAGACCCATGTGTTCATGCTCCACTCCCATGGGAAACCACAGGAAATCGGTTGTCTGACTAGCATCCCTTCTCCCAACTGTCACAATCAAACTCATAGCTGGCATCCAGTAGAAAGTTGCCAACAGACTTACTAGTGGTAAGTCCAATTGAATCAATGGAACTTACTGTTCACCAAATCTTCTCTGGCTCAATGGACCTTCTCTAGTTGTTACTTACTGCTGGATTTCAGCTCCTGCCTTTTTCAGACCAGCCTGTTAGTGTACACCAGTTTGTGCTCATAATTCTGGCGAGCACACAGAGAACATTTGGCTTAATTGAATTTAATTCTGAGAAGTGCATCCCTTGAGGAGCTTTGCTCAGTTCCACACTTGGTCCTGCATTTTTCAACCCGACTGAGACATGGTTTGTACTAATAATCTCATATGAACACATCACCTGCTGAGCCTTCATTGCTATCATCCTTGCCACACAGCTATGGAGCCTGATCTGCAATTCACGCATAAATCAAAGGAGGCAAGGGATGCATGCAGGCAGAGAGGACTGGGCTAAAACCTTATAAAGAAATGTGTTGATGGAGAAATTTTCTGATAGTATCAGAGTATGGTTACACCTGGGAAGAGAACTGTAGTTGAATTGCATTTAGTGTTAGTTGTTGTGAGTTTTTCGGGCTATTTCACCGTGTTCCTAGTTCCCTGACCTCCTTGCCCTCTGAAGATGCCAGCCACAGAGTCTGGTGAAACGTTAGGAAGAGAAACTTCCAGATCACGTCCAAACAGCCCGAAAAACTCACAACATCTATCAGATCCCGGCCGTGAAAGCCTTCGAGAATAGATTGCATTTAGTGTGTTTTTCAATGATATAGAAAAGAGTGAATGCACAATGCACATGCAAGCAGACTGTTTTGATAAAGAATCACATTATTTTGATGAGAAGCATTATATTTTTCTGCTCCTCTGGTGAATCATTTATGTTATCTTGGAAGTAAACTCAATTTACTATGTATCAATTTGCTAAATGTGAACACATCTGTGGATTTATATTTTCCCCACTTTGTTGTCTGCCAATTTGAGTGTCAAGCACATTATTTAAACGTGTTGTTATTGCTATGTTGAGATGTTTATGTTGTAATCTGCCCTGAGTAGCCCCTAGGGCTAGATGGGTGGTGTGAAAGTCGAAAAATTAAATAAATAAATGTGTCTCTTTTCGGAATGTCGCACCCTGCAATCTGACTGTATCTGAATATTTGCAGTTTTTCCTGCCAGTGGAAGTAAATACTTGTTGAACAATTACATAGATAGAGTCAAAAGCAGACAAAGTCAGAGCTTACTTAAGCGAAACAGCTATATTGTATATACACAGAGATAAGTTAAATCAACAGCATAACAGCATTTCAGCATACATAATCAGTACATAGCATAGAGCAGTGTTAGCGAACCTATGGTAGGGGTGCCAAAGGTGGCTCTCAGAGCCCTTTTTGTTGGCACCTGACATCGCCCCTTCACAGCCACTTGTATTCAGGTTAAATTGCTGTATTGGCACTTTCCAAAAAATAAAAAAATAAAAATAAAATAAAAATAGTGGGTTTTGAATCAGAGTTTGGGCACTCAGTCTCTAAAAGGTTCACCATCACTGTCATAGAGAGACAAAATTGGTGCCTTATTCACAAAGGCCCATTGAACACTGATTAACAGAGCACTTATATACATTAGTCTGTCCAATCAGGAAACACATTGCATCACCTTGCACCTATTGCAGCACCTTGCACCAGCCAAACCCATTTGAGCCCATTATTTTTACCTGCAGTCTAATAGAAAAAAAACCTTTAGACTGAATCACCGGGGCTATGCACATTTGCAGACTCCATCTTAGAAATCAATTAAATACATACAGACCATTTATATATGCACCTGTCTAATAGATAGTTTCACTAACATCTGTCAGACTACAGTTCTTTTCTGGTCTGTTTTACTGCTTTATCACTTAGAAATTAAACTTTAAAAAACACACAATAGAATTGGGAATGGATATAGAACAGCCAATAAGCCAGAACACACAGTATAAGGAAATACTGATTTTGTTTTCATTGTGCATGACACAAAGAAGAATCCAATCATTATGCAGTGATTGAAATCTGCAGGTGTCCCTGGAATGAGAGATGAGTTAACCATTAGTAGTGGATTACAAAGATGATACAAAAACTTTTTTAAAAAATCAGATTAAAAGTTTGCTCAAGAGACACAAATCCCGCGTGACTGCCATGTGGCTTTAGACTGATTTCTTCAATCCAGCTACAGATTCTGATTTTTTTTTAAAATGTAGCCACACTCTTAGAAAGCTGCCCTTCCAGTGCTGCAGATGATAAAATATTCCTTACAGAAGTTGATGGCATGATCTGTCTCCATGCAATGAACACGGTGGGACAGTGCGCACCCAATCTGCTTCACCACACTGCTTCATGTTGTGCTGCCCACATGAAAGGGAGGACATCCTTCCTCCAGCACATTAAATAAAAGTGCGGGTTTTTCTTCCACAAGATGCAGAGATGGCCAGCAATCCAGGGGGGCTTTTTTTTAAAAAAAAGGTTTGGATGAATCCATAGAGGAGGGCTGTTATCACAGCTTGGGAAAGTGACTTTTTTGGGGTGTGTTGCTCCCATAACTCTTTGCCAGAATGCGTCCTTGCTAGGCTCACCAGGGGAGCCTGGCAGCTTTAGGTCCAAACAAACAAAAAACAAACAAACAAACAAACAAACAAACAAACAAACAAACAAACAAACAAAAATAAATAAATAAATAAATAAATAAATAAATAAATAAATAAATAAATAAATAAATAAAATCTAGTTCAAAAACAAGCTTTTCCCAAGCTGTAAAAGTAGCCATGAATGATAAACAGTTCATCAAGCTGACCTGCCTCATGGATGCTGGGGTTGATAAAAGTGGGATAACGGAGATGACACTGGAGGAAAAAATGAGATACAAATGTAAAAACAAAATGTATAATAAGTATACATATGTTTGTTCCAGGGCCCGGAGTCTGGAAGTCACTTGTTGACCTCTTCCATAAATGAAAAGCACTAGATATTAAATCCTGTGTGTGTTTCTATGCACCTCAGTCACTGCAGAAGGGTTTGTTTTTTCATTCAGCGTAGACCAGAATTTTTCCAACGTGTGGTTTGAGACTTAGGTTCTAAGTCATTTTTGTTGACCTAGTAGTATAATGATAAAACCAAGAAGGAAAAGGTGACAGGGACAGGGACAGGGACAGAGATATGGCAGAAGAAAGATTTAATTCTCATAGCAAAATGCCCATCAGATTCTAGAGAGACCTGGGTGCCATCTCAGGCAGCCTTCAAAATTATGCTAGCACACAGCAAGAAAACTCTGCCTGCATGTATCCATGTGGAAGCCTTCTCAAACCATCTGAACACTGAACTACTTGGATGTGCTGATCTACATGAAGAGGGAGGTAAGCACTGGACATCTGGCAGCATTAAATGGTTATGCTTACAGTTACCTTGAGTTGTTGTCTTTGTTTGGGTTTTAATTTTCCCTGATTGATTCCCTGTCAGGCATCTCTGCTCTGGAGCCTGAAAGAAAACAGTTGTTGTTGTTGTTGTTGTTCTTGTTTTTTTTTAAAGGTGTACAGCTCATATGATAATGCAATCAAGGTCAGAGCTTCCCCTCTTCTCTAATGTCTATCTGCAGCTCTTCAGGAAGCACGTTTACTGAAGGGGGTCAGCTCTTTGACCCCTTCTGTGTCTTTGGTGCATGCAACCCTTCTCACTTGCACTGACACTGAGCACATAGGAAGAGCTGTGGCCCAGTGGTACAGCATCTGCTTTGATTGCTGAAGTCCCAGTTTCAATGTGTGGTGACTTGACTGCATGTGCTTTGATTTTGGTTATCATCGAAACATAGTTGCATCACATCTCACTTGAGCAGAGACGAGTCGAGCCAGGTGACTTGTTTACCTGCAAAAATCTGGGCTCCATTAACTGGGAATGTCCAGATTCAAAGTCACTGATCTCCCTTGTAAAGGAAAGGAGAAAGGATCAAAGATGGAGTCTATATGGTTCAGTTACATGTCTTCTCATTCAGGCTAGAACACCAGCAGTCAGCAAGAAGCAGTTTCTATTTCTGTGTGAGAATGTTTTGCCATGTTCTGTACAAGCAATTATTTGCAGGTGTCTTATCTACTGGGAACCAGCAAGATGGAAGCTTTGTTGTGCCATCCAAGAAGAATGAAGCCATAACACCAGTGCCAACAATTAATTAAGGAATCGCTGTGAGATGATCGCATGGGAACGCTGTACAACATGGACTATCATTAAAACTAGCCAGATGATTGGACAAGGAGTTGGAAAGGATGGACGAAGGGGGGGGTGATTTGCTGAGAATGTGAATGCTTTAAAGTTAGACAATAGAATTAATAGTGAGCTTTTTGTCTTCAATATGCTTGCATAAGTTTGGATAGAATATGCTACGCATAGATAGGGCCACAATGGCGAGTGTAACTTAGATTAGTAAGATAGTTTCATTATTTTACTGATTGCCAAAGACTGAACTATTACCTGTATTTTGAATTGACTTATTTTTCAATACTTCTTTAACTAACTATTTTTAATAAAAATAATAATTTTATAACTGGTTTGGTTTTTGCCCAGAGGTGGAAGAGCTAAATCCATAGCATTGGTTTAATGGTGGCAGTTTGGCTGGTGTATTTTAAAAGTACACATTCTGTTTAAGTATTTTTACTAAGTCCAGAGGTGATCTGAGGAAGCCTTTGGAAGAGGACCCAGGACGGTTCCTTGACATCCCTTATGATTTCTCATCTTTGTGTCCAACTTGGACTGGATTGTTCTTTAAACAGGGGTTATTTTCAAATGGAAGATTGTCCTTCGGCAGGATTCTACACCCCCCTCCCATCTATATACATGCTGCCCCCCACTGACTGATCTGTCTCTTCCTCCTATATCAGGCATGTCCAAACTTTGGCCCTCCTGATGTTTTGGACCACAACTCTCAGAATTCCAAGCCTGTCTTTCCAAAGGCAAAGGATTGTGGGAGTTGTGGCCCAAAACATCTGGAGGGCCGAAGTTTGGACATGCCTGTCCTATATAAACTCATCCACATGTTTTCTAAAGCTACAACACTAGCTCTTTATGAAGGAATTCACTTGCCTGGTAGCAGCGAATGGCTTATATTAATTCAAACAGAGATTTTTAAATGCTAACTCAAAAGATCGAGGTCTTTAAAACATTTCTGTATCCTTCCTGGGATTCTGGCAACAGGCCAATTAGCTTAATTTGCTAGAAGAAGCCTATCACACATTCTGTCAAGAACTAATAAGATCTATGAAAAGTTTTCCTGTCATCCTTGCTTTGATGGAGTATGAAATCCAGTTTTTGTTTGCCGTTTATGGATAATTTTACTCCCTGCCTGGGTGCGTATTAGACATGGGCACGGAGCGGCGAAAATCTCGTTTCCGTTTTTGGTTCTCGTTACGTAACGGGTAACGGTAATGAGAATTACTCCGCTCCAGCTCGAACCTGAACCAAAAAAGAAAAAATGGGTTTGATTTTTCGTTGTCGTTCATGGCATCGCGGCGATCGCGCGATGCCAAGCAGCACAGAAAAAAAGTTTTAAAAAAAACCCCGATTCCCGGCCAAAAAAGCAGGCGAAAATATGCCTGCCTCAGTGAGGGCACCTACCAGAGAGGGGTGGTTTCTGCGGGGGTCCCCGGCCTCCCCCCCTCTCCTGTCCTGGGCTGCTGGTACCAGGCTGGGGGGGCCATCCTCGTCGTCTCCATTTGCCATGCGGTGGGGGGGGGATTCAAAATGGCAACCACAATATTTATTTTTAAATCGTGGTCCAAAAACCCACCAAAGCACCACAGAAACATTTGAAAATTAGGTATTTTAAATGCCTGTTTTTTATAGTAGCAGCAGTGGGTTTTTCTTGCAATAAAACGTCTCCATTGATTTTATTTTATTTTATTTTTATTTTTATTTTTTTACACCTGCGCAATGATGGGCTGGCCATGGGATGGGACCATGCAATTTTTTGGACCCATTCCACCAATCACATGGCCAGGTTTTGACTGAGACTTCTGGATGTGCCAGAGGGCATAAAAAGTCCACTAACCCTAACCCTAACCCTAACCCTAACCTTAACCCTAACCTTAACCCTAACCCATATGCCAGTACACTGTCCTTCTTAGTGGGTCAGAGGCACCCAGAGGTGCAGCCCACTAACCACCCTAACCTTAACCGTAACCCTAAGCCTAGCCCTTACCCTAACCCCAACCCTAACCCAGATCCATACGCAAGTACACTTTCCTTCTTCGTGGGTCCCAGGCACCCAGAGAGGTGCCTCCTCCAGCCCACTATCCCCTACCCCTATCCCATTCCCTAACCTGTACGTCAGTACGCTAGTACGCTCCCCTTCTTATGAGTCAGAGGCACCCAGAGAGAGAGGTGTCTCTGCCACTTACCCCCCACCCTAACATAATGTAATGTAATGTATGGTACACGGCGGCTTCGCGTTACGCTTCCCTTCCCTTCCCTTCTTAGTGGGTCAGACGTCAGAGGCACCCAGAGAGGTGCCTCCCAGAGCCCACTTACCCCAACCCCAACCCCAACCCCAACCCCAACCCCAACCCAATTGACAAACGACAAACGGAAATGACAATTTTTTGAAAATTATCGCAACAAACGGAAATGACCCAAAACGGACCCGCCCCGACAAATGACAACTCAAAACGTTATTTTTTCTGGTCGTGCCCATCTCTAGTGCGTATCCATATGGCAATATGTTAAACAAATGATGAAAGACCACAGGAAACAAGAGACATGAACAAACATAATACAAAAGGGAGAAGAGAAGAGGTTCAAAATTCTTGCTACAAGGGCTTTCCTTATTATATATAACCCATTACTGGGATATGAGAGACAGAAAGAAATGGTAAGCACTAAAATGCTTAGCTCAGTTGCAGTAGAATTACATAATGGTTGTAAAACCAGAAATCTGAATCTAAAATATTATGCAGGCCATAATATCAAAGTTTTATGTGCATAAATTTCACACGTCATTTGGTACCAAGATGAAATTTAAGCATCCTGTAGGCAGTTAAATTGCTTTCAGGCAGACATCACATTTAAGTTGTTCACAGTTTTCAGGTTTACAGGAGAGTAGCACGTGAATGCGGATCACATAAGGCATCAATCATGACTTGGATGCTAATGGCCCATTAGATGTGTAGCCTGGTTACCATTAAGATTGCATTCTCTCATACTTTAGTGAAATATGGCCTTTGAGTCTCTGTGCTTCCAACTTCATGATTCTATGGCTGCTTTCACACGACCACTAAAATCCGCTGCAAAGTGCTCGCAGATGCGGAGCATAAAATTGTTTTCCCAAGAGCAGCAGACTTTTTTAAAAAAGTGTGGCCACACCCACTTAAAGATCGCCCCGCCATCCCTCCCACCACTGATTGGGTTGATAACCCAGGGGTGGAGGGAGCAGTCTAAGCCTGCCATGGCTACTTCTGATGCGGGCCACATGGCATCTCCAGCTCCTTCTTTTCCCCTCCCACCCTCCTCTCTTCTCTCCCCTCCCATCTTTCCTTCCTGCTTGCACTCTCTCACCTGTTGCCTGGGGCTCCTTCACCATTTCTTCCACTGCCTCCACCTTCACCTGGGCCTCTTGCTTTGAACTGCCCTGCTTGGATGAACGGCTGATCATCTGGGTGGTGGGGGGAGCGGGGGGGGGGGCTGTGCCAGGCTCTCCCAATTTAAAGTGCCCCACTCAACTGAAGGCATGCCAGTCATCTGGGCGTCGGGGAGGGAGTAAGCGAGTGCCCCTCAGCTGATTGAAATAGTGCGTGGCCGGCACACCAGCCACCTGGGTGGCCGGGGGGGGGAGAGCGGAGGAGGTCCTCCCATTTTAAACTGCCCATTTTAAACACGCAGCCGATGCACCAGTCATCTGGGTGGCTTTGAACTGCTTCACCTATAGAAGCAGCGGCGGCAGCCAGCCCACTCGCTCACTTTCAAAGCAAGGGTGTGAGTGCCGGGAGGTCTGCAGTTTCTCCCGCAGGCTGGATTCAGGACCCTGGGGGGCCGTATTCGGCCCCCGGGCCTTAGTTTGAGGTCCTCTGTCTTAGACACACACCTGCTTAAGAAGAGTCAAGGATCTTTATTTATTTATTTATTTATTTATTTATTTATTTATTTATTTATTTATTTATTTATTTATTTATTTAATACTTATATACTGTCCGTCTTCCGGAGGAACTCTGGGCAGTTTACAGCAGTAACTATAATAATAACAAACCAAACAAACAAAGAAACACAATAATAATTGAATAAACAAACAAGAAAGAAGAAAAAAATGGCTAAATTGGTCCAGAAGTCCTTTCCATGAAAAGTGAGAATGATGAGGTTCACCATAAGGGGCAGTAGTTAGCAGTTTATAACATATGACCATGGAGCCTGCTCAGTTTTCATCGGGAATGGTATTCCTTGTTTATGTTCCAGAAAATGTGGCACCCCCCCCCCCAATTATTTATAATCCTTGCTTGTTTATGGACAGAACTATTTTGGCTGCATAGGCAATGGTGCTCATAGCTGTATCATTAGAAGCAACTACTCCCAAACTCCCTAAAATCTGGTGGTGATTTTTAAATATGAAAGAGGAAATTCAAAGGCTTTCTGGTGAAAGTCTAATTTATCCTTAATAATTTTCTTTTATCCTTAATAACTTTTCCAAGACTCTTGCAGTTCAGATATTACTTCACTGAGTGAGTAGTACCTATAACATTTTAGTTCAGAATACGGCTACAGTTGGTAATTGTGAAACTTATGTGATAGATAAGGTAGGAAGGATTTTCAATTTATTATTCAGAGCCAAAGAGATGTCATTAAGTTAAGTATTGATCATAAGCTGGCTGCTCTTCATTTCCCTTGAATTTCAATTTTAGAATATCTGCAGAAGAACCTGCTTTTCTTTAATCACAAGAGCCGGGCTTTTAATCAGAAGTGCTAGAATCATCCTAGATACATTATTTAGGAAGAAAAAAAATCATTTTTCTGTTATTTTTGCTGATGGGAGAAAAATAAAAGAGAATCATCCTTGATTTTTTATTTTATTTTATTTTAAAGTCATTCACAGACCTCATCTAACATTTCTGTTGCTAGGTTCTGAATCATAGGATCATAGAATCGTGGAATCATAGAGTTGGAAGAGACCTCAAGGGCCATCTAGTCCAACCCCCTGCCATGCAGGAACTTCCATCCCAGTGTTCCCAACAGATAGCCATCTAGCCTCTGCTTAAAAAACCTCCAAAGAAGGAGACTCCACCACCCTCAGTGGCAGCATATTCCACTGCTGAACAGCTCTAACTGTCATTAGTCTCCGAAGCCAAGGAAAACAAACCAGTCCCTTCTTCATTGTGACATCCTTTCAACTATTTAAAAATAGCTATCATTTCCCCTCTCAGTCTTCTTTTTGTAAGGCTAAACATTCCCAGCTCCCTAAGCTGCTCCTTGTAAGACATTTTTTCCAGACCCTCAGTCATTTTGGTCGCCTTCCTCTGTACCCACTCAAGGTTGTCATCATCCTTTTTAAATTGAGGTGCACAGAACTGGACACAGTACTCCAGGTGGGGTCTGGCCAGAGCAGAATAGAGTGGTACTGTTACTTCCCTTGATCGAGACACTATGCTTCTCTTGATGCAACCAAGAATCGCATTGGCTTTCTTGGCTGCCGCATCACACTGCTAACTCATGTTTAATTTGTGGTCCACCAAGACTCCCAGATTCCTTTCACAGGTACTATTTTCCAGCCAGGTGTCTCCCATCCTATATCTGTGCAATTCATTCTTTTTACCTAATGTAGATGCACCACCCTACATTTCTTTCTGTTGAACCCCATTCCTGTTGTGCAGCACTCTAATCTGTCAAGGTCCCTATCCTCTAGGGAATTAGCAAACCCACCAAATTTGCTATCATCTGCAAATTTGATCAGCCTACTCTCTATTCCTTCCTCCAAGACATTAATAAAGATATTGAATAGCACCCCACTGGTCACATCTCTCCAAGCTGAAGAGAAGCCATTAATGATCACCCTTTGAGTGCAATCAGTCAACCAATTATAAATCTATCCAACAGTGGCACTATCTATCCTACATTCTACTAACTTCTTTGCAAGTATACCATGGGGAAACTTATCAAAGGCCTTACTGAAATCTAGATAAGCAATATCCACGGTGTTCCCCTCATCCACAAGGCCTCTAATTCTGTCAAAGAAAGAGATCATTGCAGCTTTAATAGGTCTAGTGGGAAAGTGCAGAGAATGTATTGATTTAATGTATTATTTGATTCTATAATCACTCCATGCCTTGACAGACAGAATGCCAATTTTTAATGCTTCACTGGGCGCTTTTACACGACCCCTAAAATCTGAGGCAAAGGGCTCCCAGATGCGGAGCTTAAAATTGTTTTCCCACCAGCTCCGGACTTTAAAAAAAATTAAGTACGACCACGCCCACCTAAGTGTGTCCCAGCGCATTTTCCAAGTACCTGGTCTCCAAAGGTGAAAAATTTCTGATGCGGATGTAAAGCAGTGAGTGCCGGGCTGTCCTCGCCTTGTGGGTTTTCTTTTTGCTCCCCGCCCCTTTAAGAGACTGGAACGCTTCCCGGAGCAGCTCAATGGCAGAGCGGAGGTGAGCCTGCATTCTTTTCTCCCGTTTTTTCTCCCTCCCCGCATGCAGACAGGAGCAAGGGAGTGCAGAGGGGTGGGAACACAGGAAGAGCGACAAACTCCCAAGATCTCTGGTCCGAATTTAAGTTGCCAGCGGATCTCAGGGGTCGTGTAAAAGTGCCCTCACTGCTTGACGTCGATCTTGGATCAGCTGCTGTGAACATTTTATTTTCCTACACCACTCAGCAAGAGTATATCTTTAACTGGGATTTGGAAAATTAATTCAGCCAGAATTGAAAGCTTCAGAAAAATAAAGGATTTATTAGTATTTAAGTAGGGCACACACAGAGAAAAACACAAACACGTTTCTCAGAAATCAAATCATTTTGATTTATTGGCTCAAAAAAGAATAAATTTGTACATTTGGCAAAAAGTTCAGGTTAGGAGGACTTTGAGGTTTGCTAGACAGCACATTGGGAGGGGGATGATGTGAAGTGAATTGCTTATGGTGGTGTAGAGGTCTACAATGTCATGTGGTGCCATTCTTGAATTCATGTTGTATATGTAACTCAGGTGACCCAAGTGACCCTATGTGGGCCACCTCCCTTAAGAAAAGAAAAGATCATATCTACTCCTGTTTCTGAGAGAAAGGAAAAACCCAACAACCCACACAAAGAAACATACAAACTTTGATTCCTTCCTTGGTCCCTTCACAAACGAACAAAGGAAGAATGTTTTTAATTTTCCAGTTTGCCAATATCATTAAGTGAGTATGCTGTCTGTTTAAGCCCCTAATGCTATTGGGAAATTGAATCCACCAGGAAACTAAATCATGAGGCTCCACATTGGTTCAATTCCAGTGCTTGCATGAGCTGGAAATGAACCAAAACAGAGCTCCTACCGACACCTAAAAAAGAGTCGCCCCTAACAGGGACCCAGAAATGTGTTTGGTAGGCATGCTATATGGTCTGGTTCACTCTAATAACTACACCTGCTGATTACTGGCAAAAGAAGCAAACCAGACCATTCCTATAGGAAATAAAAATAAGCCAAATGCCTGTGTAGTCACCCCTTTTGATTTATCACTTCTCTGTGGAAACGATATCATGTACTGTAATTTTAATGCTTCTTGTGCACCATAAGATATTCTTGAAGCCCCTGTCAGGTGTTCTTTATGAATGTGTGTAAAGCGGGGTCAGGGCTGGTGGTGGACACACAAGTTAAGATGTGTCCTGGTCTTGCACAGACAGAAAAATAGGCAAGGTGAGAGCCAAGGATAGGCAGAACCCACAGTGAATGATCAGCAGAGGCATGGCCAATGTCAAGCAGAGGGAAGCCCAGGCTTGGGACCTGAATACCTGTCGGAGCATATCTTCCAAAGATCTACTGAGGCCCGGCCCACTAGAATGTCACAGGTGCTCTCACTCCGAGTGGCCACGCCCAGGGAGGTGTGGAAATCAGCTACCTGTAACTGTGCCTTCTCTGTGGCTGGCCCCTCACTGTGGAACCATCTTCCGAGTGAGTTGCGCCTTGCACAGTCCCTGCTTGCCTTTAAAAAAGCACTCAAAACCTGGCTTTTTCGGGAAGGATTTGGTGGCCTTTAACAATTTTTTCTTCTCCTCCTGAGTCGCCTTCCTGCCAATGATCTTGTTTACCATCTTGTTGGTTTTTTCCCTCTCTTTTTAACTCTTTCTTGATTTTGTGCTGATTGTTATATTGGGTTTTATACAGGTTGTGTGTTACCCTTATTGTTAACTGCCCGGAGTTCCTCCGGGAAGACGGATGGTATAAAAATTAATTAATTAGTTAAATTAAAATAATTAATAATAATTCTGTCCCCCCATTCTTCCTAATTACACCAACAACACTTAAGCAGAGCGCAGAGTATGGGGACATGGTTGGGGTAAAGGGTGGAAAAATATGGACGTAAAAAAACCCAACCAGACCAAAAAAAAGCGCCATCAGCCCGCACTACAGCTGATTGGCACTTGAGTTTTAAAAAAAAAGCTAACCGGCCTGCGGGCAAGCTGGCCAGCACTAGGTGATTTTTTTTTTTAAAAAAAGCACTGACCTGGCCCACAAGCCAGCTGCTCGATGCATGCATTAAAACAAACAAAAAACAAACAAACAAACAAACAAACAAACAAACAAACAACAACAACGGCAGACCCCCTGGCCAGGTGTGCAAGCAAAATATGAAAAATAAAAATAAATAAATAAATAAATAAATAAAAATAAAAAAACCCGCTGACCCGGCCTGCAGGCCAGCTGGTGGGCATGTGCATAAATTAAAACAAAACAAAACAAAACAAAACAAAAAACAACCAGCAGACACCACTGGCAAGAAATAAAAATAATTAAACATAAAAATAAAATTTAGAAAAAAATAAAAAAATGCCAACGTGTTCGGCAAGAGTGAAACAAAAGAAAAAAGAAGAGAACGCAAAAATGGCCAGGGGCATGGGAAAAAATAGAATAATTAAAAATAAACATAAACATAAACATAAACATAATAAAAAACACACCAACTGGTGCACAGGCCAGCTGGTGGGCGCGTGCATAAATTTAAAAAAAGAACAAACAACCGGCAGACCACACTGGGTGCACAAGCAAAAAATAAAAAAATATTAAACATAAAAGTAAAAATTAGAAAAAATAAATAAACATACCAGCCCAGTCCATGAGCCACATGGTCAGCAAGTGTAAAAGAAAAGAAAAAAAAGAAGAAAATAAAAACCTACCCTGAAATAGCCAGGAGTGCGAGAATAAAATAAAATAAAATAAAAATAAAAAATGTGGCAGTGCTGGGGCTGAGTTGCTGGGCTGGCCCCAAGCCAGTGCCTCTCAGCTGGTAAAAAAAAGCCCCCCATGGGGGACTTTAAAAAAATAATAAAATAAAAATAATAATGATAAACCACTGACCATGCTAAAAATGAAAGTAAAAAAGTAAAAAAAAAAAGAAATGGAACAAACAAAATATGAAACAATGTTTTTTAAAAAAATTATTTTGTATTAAACAAAACAAAATGGGGGTGGAGTAATGAATAACAAAATGAAACACAATTTTGGCATTTCGTGCCCATCTCTAGGTCAGAACTGTAAGTAAATAAAATGGTTTTTATTCTTTCTACTTTCTATGTCTCTGCAGGTGCTAGTGACTCTGTTGAGGGCCAGTTGATGAGATATGTCAAGCCCCGCACACAGAGCACACACACAAACAGGATTCAGTTCTTTGCCAAGATCTTTAGTGGAAAGCCAGGCAAGTTCAAGTCCTTTGCCAAAAATCAAGTGCCAGATAAATAACAGAATCCAACTCCCAGCAATTAACAGTCCAAGTCAAAACCAGAATATCTCACAGAAACCAGATGCCAAACCCAAGGGAACAGATTAAGCCATTGTCCAGGAAGCCAGTCCGAAATCAGGAAACAGAGCCAAGGTCACAGGCAGGCACGTGGTTGCAAGTTCAAATGACGCGTTGCTCCCACAGAGAACTCAAGGTGAGCTTACCAGCTTTATCTCAAAACAGGGAACACACCCTTACTTCTCGAAAGCCTCCTGCTAGTACTCAGGGCTTCCCGACCTGATTCCCCATCTAGCATCAAAGACCCTTTCCCTAGCTCTCCTGGTAGCACGTCTTTGCAGAATCCTGCTCATAGCCCTTCTAGGGAGAGAAGATATGTTTTCAGCTGAGTCATCAGACCCAGGTGCCTGCTGACCTGAGCTGCAAGGCTCCTCCAGCAGCTCTTCACCATTTAACCCCTCAGAGTCAGGTTCTGTGACAGGCAGGGTCCTGGCAAGATAAAAGGGTGGTCTACCCCAGAGAACCTGAAGCATTGCTGCTTTTTGAATCACTGCACTTCTGTTGTGCAGCTAGAGGAATTTAACCAAAATTCAAAACACTGCAAAATGAAGCAGAGTCTTATGGCACTGTCTGAAATAGAGATTGGTGTGAACCCCCAAACAAACCAGGAAGTTAATCAAAAATTGCTGGTCTGTTGGTTAGGATCAATTTGGGTTCATCCAAACTGATGAGCCCGACCCATCCTGAGCGAATGAACTCCTTTTACAGTTTAACATTCTTCATGGTTTCTTTCTCTTCCTCCCACCTTCTCTACCTCCTTCTCTTTGGCCCCATTTCCCCCCAACCCTGTGTTGCTTGCTCCAGCACCACCTCCTCCTGTCCTTCTATGCTGAGATGATGGGTGGGCAGATGTGCAAAGAGAGAAGGCCTTCTAATTTTCTCCAGGGCTGGGCCCTGATCCAGCATTGTGTAGCTGCAAGGTCCCAATTCCCTCCCTCCAGGAACAATTACAAAAATTAAAAGTATATATGAACCAGTTCATGGTTCATTTTTCAGAATGTTCTGTGGTTCCTGCCCACCTCTAGTCTAAAAGAGATAGATTGAGAAAAGATTACCTTTCTTTAATTTTCTGGTGAGTGAGGGTGTTGTAGCTGTATTTGGGGATCATAATTTGTGGAAATTAACATCCAGTGGGATTATGGTCTTTTTTGCAGCCTTGTAATTTAGTAGGTTATTTATCATTAGATACACCCTTCTTCTTCTTCTTCTTCTTCTTCTTCTTCTTCTTCTTCTTCTTCTTCTTCTTCTTCCCCCATTCTCTCTCCTCTCTCTCTCCTCTCTCTATTTCTCTCCAGAGTTTTTGTTTGATGATGAGTCATTCATCCACAGATGGTCACCATAGGGCTTCTGGTCTTGCTTTGTCATTAAACACCAGCAGCAGACAAAGAAGAAATGGGATTTGGAGTTTAAAAAAGAAGAAAAGAAAGGAACGGCACATCCTTAGTGTTCAGTTTTGCCCCTTCCTGTCACAAGTTTTATGCATCCACTAAAATAAAAATACCATTTTTAAAAATAATAATAATAGTAACCACAACAGTTGTGGACCGTAGCCAAACTTGTTTGGTGTTCTACTGCTCAATTGTGCTGGTTTTACATTTGTCATCCATTTGCTTCACCCTCCCCTGAACTATGTCACTCAAAGTCTTAGCTCTACTCGCGTCACTGCTCACAGACACAAAATGGGTGTGCCAGTCTCTGAACATTTATCCCCTCTGCCTCCCAATGGCAGGGATGTTCAAACCACACCTGTCTTCACTACCACTGTGACTGTGTGGATGTGAGCCTTGTAGAGTGACCATCAGGCCAGATGGGTGGTATATAAATCGAATACATAAATAAAATAAATAAATAAATACCAGAAAGCATTTGGCTGCCCCTCCTCTGTGCAATGGCATCACTAGGCAGGATGACACTCCAGCATCAAATCCCAGGTCTCCTCTTCATTATCCTCTGCACTTTCTTCTTCATCCATTCTCCATTTCCACTTGCCCCTGACTTCCATCTCCCACCCAATGAGCCCTCAACTGCTCCTTGCTCCCAGCCTCTATGCTTTCATGGATCCACTCTTCTTTTCAGCCCCCACAACATCCCACATTACCTTTGATCCGGCCTTACAGCGCAAAAGATACCTCTGATTGGGGCTGGATCAAAGGTAGTTTGGTCATAAGAAGAACAATGGTTATAAGAACCATTTGGTTATAAGAAGAAGAATGGTATCTCATCTGTCTTGAGGATTCCAGAATATTATGCAGCCCCATCATATTCTGGCCAATGCTTTTCTCCATCAGTTTCCATCAGCAACCCTGGAGTCTGTCACTCCACTTTTGGCAGTCCTGCTAGTACAGTGGTACCTCTATTTACGAGTTTAATCGGTTCCGTATACATGCTCATAACTCAAACAATTCATAAGTGGAGCAACCATATCTAAAAAATCAAAATAAATAAATGAAAATTTAAATTTTTTTTAGAAAAAATGTAAGTAGAGCAGACCACATTTAAAATTTGTAACACAGAAGTTAAAACACCAACGGTTTTCCAATCTTAAGTAGAACTGTTCGTAAGTAGAGCTGTTCATAAGTAGAGGTACCACTGTACTTTCCTGTGTGTGCTGGATTAATCTGGGTTTTACCAGTGTTTATTAATGTTGAAGGCATAGGGGGTGTAGGCTTGATACTGGATCCCACTTCACAAATGGCTACCTTTTAGCTCTAGTTTTCTGTGAAAACTCTGGAGGAGTAAAACGTCTACTCCTATCGCATGAAAGGTGAGGAGGCAATGAATCCAACCACTGAGAAAACAAACAAAATGAATAGGATAAAATCCCTCCAACACTCTTTTATTTCAGAAGATCAATGGATGACAAAATAGTACCGTACAGTACAAAGGCTAATACAGTATCAAGAATATACCTAATATACAAATACGATGTTGTACTTGTTACATTTTAAGAGCATTTCAGGTAACTGATTTGTAGAATGAAAAAAAAATCAGGTCCTTTCCTTTATTCTTTTAAACACATGAGCTGCTAACATATAGGCTGCAACACTCAAATGTATAGTTTTCATTTTAATAACAATAGGCATTTCAAAATAATAATGTAAGTATTTATTTTTATTATTTATATTGTAACTTCTATATTTCTGCCAACAGAATGGCATTCAGGAGCCAAAACACTGAACAAAGATATGATTTTGCAGCACAAAGATTTTGTAATACATTTAGCTTCCACACTTATTTAGCTTGGAATTACAATCTATTCACTTACTTTTGACAGAATCCAGAGGGTGCCAAATGCCAGCTGATTAAAGTGTGTTTATTTCTGTACCATCCTCCCATGCTTTTCAGAATTCATTGTGATTTATAAGGATATTTAAAATCGTGACTTCTCTAACTGGCAAAGTTTTATTGACTCTGTTCAAGATAATGTGCTTTTAATTAGAAGTTTCCTTCTTCTGTGTTCTATTGCTTCCTGTTGACTACAGTTGCAGCTAGAGATGAACATGAAATGCGGTTTGGCAGGGTTCAGCAGTCTGGGTTTACAGCTGCTCTGCAGGTGCTCTGGCTTGTCTTCCACTGCTTCCTCTACCAGGTGCCCACTCAGAGGTAGTGGTGTGGCTTCTCATCCCTGCCTTGTCTACCAAGAGTGGGCACTTGCTGGCAGAGGCAGGGCAAGGGAAGCCGGGGCATCCAGGAAACAGCTGAACCCCACTGAACCCCTGTACTGTAGTTCATCCCCATCTCTACTTTCAGCATTATACATTAATTTCTTCTCAATTACAAATGTCTCCACATTGCAGATTGATTGCAGTCTTTTTTGTAGGACAAGGGAGGTATTTATCAATCATCATCATCATCATCATCATCATCATCATCATCATCATCATCATCATCATCATCATCAAACTGCAGAAGTGGAAGGGGCCCTGGGCCAGCCTCTATAATTACTGATTTCTCATTACTTCTGGTTTTTCTTTTAGAATGCAGCACCATTAAGTCATAATATATATAAAAAAAGTAAAAAGTAAAAAGTAAAGTCACTGCCCTTTCTGGGAATAGGAATCAACATTAAATCCCATTCTACAGACTATACAAAGTGGAGTAACATGTTATTGATCTCCCCTTTGGGGAGAAAGGCAGCATTAAAAATAAAGTTTATTATTATTATATTAGTTTTACTTCTGTAGTCAACAGGAAGCAATAAAAATGACAATACAAATGGCAAACGCTTCAAAGAGGAAGCTGTTTATTAACATCACAGGGGACCTTTGCTGAATGAGACTTAACTTTTAAATAAATATTCTAGAAGGACGTTGTCTATGTGAATGTCCATCGTCCATTGCTTGGAATGAGCGCTTAATTTCACTGCATTTTTATTATTAAAAGGCAATAGTTTCCAAGTTCTTAAAGGTGCATGCTGGATGTTAATTTAAGTCACGATTTACTAGACAGTGGCTGAATTCTTCCAGGGCATCTGGCTTTCTCTAACACTTGACAAGGAGAAAAGCCATGATGCAGTGCCAGAAAGGTTATTGTCTATTCTTCTTAACACAATGGCAGCCTGAAGCCATCCAAACTGTGCCATCACCCTATTATTTCTCAGTTATGGGTGGTTTCAGCATGTCATTGCATTCAAATGTCTTAAAAGTAACTTTCAAAGCACTGCAAGTCCTTATGCCCGGAGACTATTCAATAAAGATACAGACATTTTAAAAAAGCATTGCTGCCGGCAATCAAATATCTTGGAGTTTCACAAAATCTTCACCAGAATATATTTTGCAAGCAATGCAAGAATTATATTATCAGAAGAAACTAGGGGTTAAACATAGTATCCTCTTCTGCAGCATGTCATCCAATTTCCTTTGTGCCCTCCTGTGCCATCAAAATGTGTGCCGGCGATAATATAGCCATCTCTGAGACAATGTGCACCAGTCATTTGGGCTGGATTCAGAGACCAGATGATATGAGGCTCCCCATTCCCTTCCCTTTTCACCTTGCTGCAGCCATTCCGTGAGGTTACAGGGATAAAAAAGATCAGACAGTATGCTCTACTCCTTTGGTTTGGCTCATTCTGTTTGGTTGTAAGAAGAAGAATGTAACTCTTAAAAGCTGGTTAACATGTTATTGTTTGCCCTCTCCTTAGTCTAGGAGTGAGCGATTTCCACGAGGCTGGCCAACTGCTTGAGGTCTGCACATCCACTTTTTGATTGACCAACTTCCTGAGTGCTGAACACCCCTGTGGGAGGGACACTGGGATGGTTAGTCTCTCTCCCCTCCCCTCTTATATAATGGCTGAAATCCCAGCTTAGCTTTGCAGGCATCACTTGACATTATGCCTGCAGTAATTACAATAGTGGCTAGGTTAGTGTTTCCCAATCTGTGGGTCCACAGATGTTCCTGGACTGCAACTCCCAGAAGCCTTCACCACTTGCTGTGCTGGAAGGGATTTCTGGGAGTTGCAGTCAAGGAACATCTCTGGACCCACAAGTTGGGAACCACTGGGCTAGGTGGAAGTGCTATCATGAAGCACTTCTGCACTGCGCTGTACAATTGTCCACAATGGGAATGGCACAACTGACTGCACAATCACAATCTGTGTCGCTGGCACCAAAATACCTAGTAAAGCTATATTTATGAAGGTTTGTATCTCACAATAATGAACTGGATCTTGACTGGTATTTTATATTGGCTTATAATACTGTTTCTTCAGAAATATATTATGAAATATAGTAGTGGGGGCGGCATATAAATTGTATAAATAAATAAACAAACAGTTTCCTCTTAGTCTGAAGTAATAAATGTTAGTACATCTTAAAATTCATTAAAACCCCACAAAGTCTTAATGAAAGATTAAGACTTATTGGTGATTTCATTTAATTTGTTATATAATATATATAATTAAGTATGGCATGATTCTAAATCAAGTTTTAGAATCATGTGATTTACATTTCTTTACTGACAGCAGCAACTGACGTAAACCTGAATCTATCCAACAAAAATTTCCTCTTAAATCAACAATTAAGGCTGTTTGAATAGTTATTTAAGTTTAAGCTTCTTTGACTAACATACAGAAGGGAACTGTTTGGAAAACTAGAAGAGGAGGATAGCAATTGGATATTTCTTCTCAAAACATTGCTAAAAAGGCTACTGGTAAATCTTACTAAGGTAAGCAGCCAATCGAGTTGTTAAAAGTTTAATATTAAAGTTTAGTTTAGTGTTAAAAGTTCAAACAAGCAGCGATCATTTGGTTTTTAACATGCATGCAGCACTTTTAAAGCATCATGTTAATAACAGTAATAATCATAGTACTATTAAGGGGTTCGTCTGTGAAGATTCTCAGTCATCCAGGTGCGTTTATCTGGGAGTTGAGTCATGGCTACTGGACTTCTTTTTTGAGAGATAGAAACGTTTCGCTGTTCATCCAAACAGCTTCATCGGTCTGAATACAGCTAGTGCAAGAGACCTTCTTATAGTCAGCTTGACCTCTTGTCCCCTTGTCTGATTGGCTCATAAGATGAACAAAGCCTGAATAGGCTCGTTAGGGAGACATTAGTGTCCATGGCCTTAAGGTAAACAATGGCCTAAGGTGCTGAAACCCATCAAGAATGGGTCGTTAGCTGTCAAGAATGGGTCGTTAGCTGTGACCCAGGCAAATCAAGGAGCCTTCACCACCAGGTCACAGCTAACGACCCATTCTTGACAGCTAACGACCCATTCTTGATGGGTTTCAGCACCTTAGGCCATTGTTTACCTTAAGGCCATGGACACTAATGTCTCCCTAACGAGCCTATTCAGGCTTTGTTCATCTTATGAGCCAATCAGACAAGGGGACAAGAGGTCAAGCTGACTATAAGAAGGTCTCTTGCACTAGCTGTATTCAGACCGATGAAGCTGTTTGGATGAACAGCGAAACATTTCTATCTCTCAAAAAAGAAGTCCAGTAGCCATGACTCAACTCCCAGATATTAAGGGGTTGTTTCCCTAATGTTATGTAATGTACCAATATCTACCCCTTCCTCTCAAAGGGGGAAAGAAATGTTGAAAATACACAGAATATTTCATTCTGTGGAAATAGCCAAACTCTTTCAGATTCTTTTTAGTCTAGAAAAAAATTTTCTTTTAGAAAAACAGTAGAAAGAGAAGAGATTTGGGGGTCACACAGCAGATTGGCGTGTTGGTGGCTTCAGGATAGATGAAAGAATGTCCCCTGCTGAATTCATTCCCTTGGTGGGCCTAGAATTAAGAGCACACCATCTGGTGACCAACATGCCCAGCACCCTTTTGGAAACATTCTGAACCCATTCTTTGTCCCAGCGGCAGGCACAATCCTCTCCGATCACTTCTTTAAAGCACAAACACACATTCTGAGTGGTGATGGGGCTACAATGTAGGCTTTGATTGCCTTAATCAATGACCTTGTAGCAGGAAATTTAAGGAAGGCATACCCCCAGTCTCCTTCGACACCCGTCTTTATTATAATCATAGAATCATAGAGTTGGGAGAGACCTCAAGGGCCATCTAGCACAACCCCTTGCCATGCAGGAACCCCCATCAAAGTACTCCCAACAGATGGTCATCCAGCCTCTGCTTAAAAACCTCCAAAGAAGGAGACGCCACCACCCTCCGTGGTAGCATATTCCACTGCTGAACAGCTCTAACCGTCAGGAAGTTGTTCCTAATGTTTAAATGGAATCTCTTTTCCTGTAGTTTGAAACCATTGCTTTATTTCCTAGTCTCTGAAGCCATGGAAAACAAGCCAGTCCCCTCATTGATATGACATCCTTTCAAATATTTAAACATAGCGATCATATCCCCTCTCAACCTTCTTTTTGTATGACTAAACATTCCCAGCTCCCTAAGCCACTCCTTGTAAGACATTTCTTCCAGACCCTCAATCATCTGGGTTGCCCTCCTCTGGACGCGTTCAAGATTGTCAACATCCTTTTTAAATTGAGGAGCACAGAACTGGACACAATACTCCAGATGGAGTGTGCATATCTTGGACAAAGAAGATAGGTAATTCGAGAAAAGGATCAGGGAGGTCATACATGAGTGTATAGAAAATCCTTCTCTCAACAGGAAAATAAGTCCAGTTGCCATGACTCAACTTCCAAATAGCTGTTCTTATTATGCAGTTGCCAAGCAGAGCTAAATGGTTTGAAACCATTGCCCCGAGTCCTAGTCTCTGAAGCCATGAAAAACAAACCTGTTCCCTCTTCAATATGACATCATTTCAAATATTTAAACATAGCTATCATATTCACCCTCAGCCTTCTTTTTGAAAAGCTAAACATTCCCAGTTCCCTAAGCCGTTCCTCATAAGTCATTTCTTCCAGACCTTTAAACATCCTGGTCGGCCTCCACCATACCCACTCAAGGTTGTCAACATCCTTTTAAAATTATGGAGTGCAGAACTATACACAATACTCTGGGTGGTGTCTGACCAGAACAGAGCAAAGTTTTCCTTTGGCTTTTCCTTCTTCCCGCGACAACCCATTAACGCCTCTGGGTTCTTTACTGCATTCATTGGCTGGCCTAGAAATGCCAAAATACCTACATTGGTCCAAAGACAGTGCAAAGCCTGGATTATAATGTCACATCTTAATTAGTGCTCCCCCCCTCCAATGGAGGCGGAAAACTCTGATGTCAGCAGGACAGCGAATCTGTCCTGTTTTTCAAATCCAAATTTCACATGAGGTATTAAATGTGACGAACCTGTTTGGAGGGAAGGTTCAGCAACCTGGATAGATCCTCTAATGTTCAGACCTGGAGTTGTATTTCAATAACATGTGGAAAGAGTGCCTTTTCTTATCCCTAGCCTGTGATTATCCACCTTGACTCAGAAATGGGAAATGCTTGCTTATTTTTGACACCTCCCATCATGTAACAGTGAATGTGGCTACTGCTCATGCTTGAGGCACAATTATCGGGGCTGTAGACCTAAACATAGATGCTTTTATTTATTTTATTTCAGGGAGCGAAGCCTACTCTGAGGCCGGCCAGCGTGAAGGGGGAAAAAATAGGCCTGTCATGGCGGGTTGTGGTATGTGTGTGTGTGTGTGGGAGAGAGAGAGAGAGAGAGAGAGAGAGAGAGAGAGAGAGAATTCAGGCACCACTCCTCTTTCCTTCCTTCCTTCTTCTCTCTTGCGGCCCTTGGTGAGAGAAGAGGAGGAGGAAGAGGGCGCGCTGCTGCCTCAACCTGTCAGGCCTTTTGTGTCGCAGCTGGCTTTGAAGGGCTAGGCCTCGGCCTCCCGCCTTCCCTCGGGGTGGGGTGGCTGGCATTCCCCATTTGGAGAGGAGGAAGGTGGGGAGGGTTTTAAAGAAAAGCTGCCAAAAACACGACGCTTCCACCACCGAGGGGGGGGAGTGAGGGTGCTTCCTTAAAACTGGGGTACTTCAAGGGCCAGATGCAGGGGAGTGGTATCAGGAGACAGATATCTAGTCTCATGCGCTCCCAGAGGCATTTGGTAGGGCCACTGTGAGATACAGGAAGCTGCATTAGATGGGCCTTTGGCCTGATCCAGCATGGCTCTTTTTATGTTCTTTTTCTTGAATGAGAGTGATTCTTCATAATCTCTTGCCAGAAATCTTTCTCATCTGATCTTACTCCTTGATCTTATAAACTGGAGAGTCCAGAGACCAGAGCAGAAGCTTTATCTAGTCTAGCATATGCAGAGGGGTAATGGAGCCAGGGCTCTCATAGTTGAAGCCTTTGGACTTTCTGAGGAGAAAGGATTCTGTTGATGTTTCCCCACACCCCAGAACTTCTTGGTTGCCTCTATGCTTCACTGCAATCATCACACTAGCTTGGAGAGAAACTGATTTTCTCAGAAGTATTTTGTTGCAAGCTTCCTGCTGCCTTGGAAAGTATTTGAGAGTGGTTTGGTCTTGAATGAGCAATCAAGAACCATTAATTTTTCAAAATATCTGCTTCATCTTGATCCAGACCTGTCTAGCTTTCTGGGTTTTGCCACTCATTTGGAGGGGGTGGGCTGGCTATGAGGATTGCCATTTCCAAATGGACCACTACAACACTAACTGTATGCCCCTTCTTCCACTAGCTGCTCCATATTTCTCAAATAAACTTAGCTTTGCCCTCCGACCTTACCCCTGAAGCCACTTGGACAACAGCAAGTAGAGGTTTGTAATTAGCTTGCCTGCTTATTTGAATCAAGAGACAGTAGTGATAGAATGTGTCAAAATTCTCAATGCAGAAGAAGGATAAAACAGACCTGATTGGAGGCCCATGATTTTTATATTTTTGTCTGGCAGTCCTAGTTTACGAGAAATCCTAGCTGTCCCACAGTAGAAACAGATTTATTGCAAAAGATTGTCTGTGTGGAAGATTCCACCCCCACCCCTTTTGACTTTGTATCAGCATTTCTGTACAACAAAGCAAACTCAAGAAAATATTGGCACACGGCAGAAAATCATGGTGCGTGAAAAGCTTTTGCTATGTCACTCAGCATGCACGAAGGTCTTCTTTAGGGGGGGGGGGGGGGGCGAATCTGTTGCCCTACATAGAGAAGGACATGCCAGTGGAAGCCAGCGATAGTATTCAGCTCTAGCAATGCAGTTGTCTTAGGCTGGAGGGTGGGTGGGTGGGTGGGAACCGTGCCGTTTGTTTACATTCCTGCTTACACCATGTGTCCCAATTAGGTCCCCAAGCTGAGCTTCTGTTGTGTTCATTTCTTCAAGAGCAAGAGGCACTGAAGCGAAACCTTGCTCCTTACGCAAAAGACCTGTTTGGGTTCAGCATTACATGCACTGGTGCATGCTGGACCTTGCGAGGGAATGCCCAGACTTGGGGGGCAGGTTGGGAGAGCTCTACGGTGTAGAGGCCCATCTCTGAGGCAGTTACTTCACGTCCTTCTTTGTTCCGCAGCTAGGTTTGTACCATAACAGTGTTGGTCGCGATCATGTGGTTTTGTCCCTGTTTCAGTGTTCCCATAGTCGTGATAGCTTGTCTCGTGACAAGTGTTACCTCAAGATCTTGTACCGTGACAAACACTGAATTTGTCTAGCTTCTTTTGTCCTTGGGGGGTGGGGTGGGCTTAAAAAAGTATTTTTCGATATTTCGCTTTTGAAGCGTACAAAACAAACAAACAAACCCGGATACAGTTTTCTGAGAGAAATCAATGTTTTGCTGCATGACAGTCACTACTACACAGTGTCTTGTCTCGGAACAGAAAGCGGGAACAAAGAGTAACAAGGGAAAACTCTGCACCAGCCCCAGGTACAGTATTGTCACGCTTAGCACCCATTCCGTTGGGTGTGGTTGAGACAAATTTCAGTAACTGCGCAACGTACGTGAAGTAACTTTTTTTTTGTACTGCTCCTAACAGAGACAAAAAAGACGTGAAGTAACCGCTTGCCTGATCTTACTGTTGAACAAGAGCATTCTCAAGTAAGTGGGAAGCTTGAGAAATGGGTTTCTCAAGAGGCCATAGGGTGGGCCTTCTCGTGGATGTAATCCATCATTTCTGTTTCCATGCCCCTGAACTCCCATTTGACCCCTCCTAAGCTGACATGAGCCTTGCAATCCAGAAAGAACCCCAAGGTTTCTGTAGTCTGGCATCCTACAAATGCAGGAGTCCATAAGATTAAATTGCCTGACCTAGATTCCTGTAGGCTCTTTTGAAAAACCTGAAGAGTTTGCCATAGTTTCCCCTGGGCTATTTCATTTCACTGCACTGCACGCGCTTGCTGGTACACAAACCGAACCCACTATTATATCCACCATTAAACAACTTTTTCTCGAAGCAAATTGGTTTCAAGGGCCCTAATGTCAAGCAGCGCCACATATGGATTAACCCCACACCTACCACACACTTTACACGGAGCTACAGCTGGAAAATGTTCTGAATGGAGATGGGCATTAACTGAATCACGTACCAGAAAAACCAACAAACCAGACTGGTTTGCGCTTTGTGACTCCATTCGGAGCTCCCATTTTGTCAAAGCAAACTGAAATGTTTTTTTTTCTTGGTACAGTACTTTGTTTTGCTTTAGCAAAACACGAAGGCCTGGTCTTCCCCTTCCTGCTGCCCTTGGCCTACTTTGTTCCTGCCACATCCCATCCCTGGGTGTCTGGGTGTCTGGGTGCGTTATTCAGAGGCAATGATGAGGTGCCTTCAAAGGAAAGCCAATCGCATGTGCCTGTCTTGCAGCAGGGCTATGACAGTGCAGCAGTGGCAGCACAATAAGAGCAAGTATCATCCCCCCCACCACCAGGCACAAACCAAAAACCAGACTAGGAACATGTCTGTGAAGATTCTCCATCATCCAGGTGAGTTGATCTGGAAGTTGAGTCATGGCAACTGGACTTCTTTTTCTTGAGAGATAGAAACATTTTGCTGCCCATCCCAACAGCTTCATCAGGGAGGTGAAGCTGTTTGGATGAGCAGCGAAACGTTTCTATCTCAAAAGAAAAAGAAGTCCAGTTGCCATGACTCAACTTCCAGACAGACTATGAACAAGTTCATTTTCCTGGTTGGTTTGTTGCTTGCGCCTAACCATGAACCATCACGAACCACCATTTCTCAGTTTTGTGCCCATTCCTAGTTCCAAATCTTCATGGGGTCCATATTATTGCAGATGAAGTGTTAACTAGAGCTAGTTATTGCAAAAGTAGAAATGTTTTTCTACAACAGCTTCAGGCACGACTTATCTATGTCTTCCTGAGGTCACAGTTCAAAATGCTATGACCTCTACTGGCCCATGCAGCTTAAGCCTAGGCTGCCTGACTGTGTAGGAGACATGTGAATGGAACAACTGAGAGGTTGTCTTGGATTTCCCTTGGTGAATTCACCATAGTTGGACACACCAGGAGTTAGGAGTCTCTTTAAGGGATGCTAATAATGCACTTAATGTGTGTGTGTGTGTGTGTGTGTGTTGAATCTGGTATCTGGGTGTCTGAATTTCGTTGTATGTGTATACTGTGTATACACAGTGACAATAAGTTGTTGTTGTTGTTGTTGTTACTACTACTACTACTACTACTACTACTACTACTACTACTACTACTACTACTACTACTACTACTACTACTACTACTACCACCACCAAGATGGTCTCTATTTTGTTCTCCTTCCATTTTTCTGCCAAGGAACTGGGGGCATGTTCTCTGTAACCACGGAAGCACTGCTGCTTTTGTTTTACCACCTAGACGAACAAAGACAAGATGGTTCCTCTTCACCATACATTATTTAGAAGATAAAAGCATGTCCCTTTAAAAAAGGCACAAGACTCTGCTATATCCATGGCCATGCTGGATGGGGGAGTTCTGTTAGCTGTAGTACCAAACAAATAAACGAGCAAGCAAATCCACAAAACAAAGTATTATTTATCTTTTAGGCTAACGTGACAATCTGCCAGCTTGTCCACTTTCACAAGATAGGATATGTCCTTTTAATTGTTTTTGGAATCTAAATTCCAGAAATCCTCATTCTGGGAGTATCGCCTGCTGGACCCAGACTTAAATGGTGGGTCCAGCACGCAGTTTCGGGTGGAAGGCATCATGGCTTCGAACAGGCTCAACTCCAACCTAGGTTCCCATTAGAAAAGGAAGTTGTCCCCATGCTTGCTGGGAAGGCAGTATTTTGGGATTTGCAGTCCAAAACAAAACAAAACAAAACCGCCTAAGAGGTGACCTGATTGAAGTTTGTGTGGACAAAGTAGATAAGGAAAAACTGTTTTGCCTATCACACTACACTGGAACTAGTGTTGGGCACTCCATGAAACTAGAGGGCACTCCACAAAACTTTTGGGTGCTGGATCTCAAAGAAATAAGAGAAAGTACTTTTTCACCCAGAGGATCACTGGTCTGTGGAACTCCCTGCCAGAAGAAGTGGTGACAGCTGTCAGCCTTGCCAGCTTTAAGAAAGGATTGGACAAGTTCATGGAGAACAAGGGTATCAATGGCTATCATTATGGATGCCTAAGGACAACCTCTGGATTGGAGAGCTAGGCAGGATATCTCTCAATGCCATTTGCAGGGAATCATAAGCAGGTGAAGACATCTGCTTGGGAATACTTTGAAGCAAATGGTGAGCCAATGTGTGAGACAGAATGCTGGACTGGATGGGCTGTTCCAGCAAGGCTGTTCTTATGTTCTTATAAAACAAAACAAAACAAAACAAAACAAGGCATACACCTAAAGTAGTGGAGGATTAGCTGTCTTTCAGGGAAATGAGAAGCTTGAGATACATTTCGAGGAACCACAGCTTCAAAATTAGTAGTCTGAGCTAAAGAGCTTCACCTGTCCTCATCTGTCAAATCATGGGCTAATTTCTGAATCCAACATGGCTACCACACCCAATATGGCTACCAATTCCAATATGGCTGCCAAACTCTATATGACTTGTGTGGAAATCATCCTTGTTCAAAATCTGCTGGATTTATTTCTTTGTGATCTGAGGGCTCAAATCACTTTGGAATACGAGGGAGGTGACTCAAAGAGACCATTGTAACTGAACAGTCATGGTCAGAAAACAAAGCAGTGCGTTGCTCGCAAAGACCAACCACAAAAACAAAGCAAGCTAATTTGCAAATGATGAGGTCAGAAAAGCCCCTGTTGTGACAGTCAGGCAGATGCTTTCATCAGTTAAGGAACTCCATCTTCCAGTAATAAATTGCCTGGAATGTACAATCCTGTCTAAAGACACTATTGAACCATACATCTCAGTTTTGTTCTTGACTTTTTTGTAGTGCACAACGAATTCTGTGACGTTCTGCTAACTCATTTTCAGGTGTAAAGCTGTACAATTAACTTTGGGACCCTTTAAAACCAATGAATATATTTATTTGCTTTGTCACATTAAAAAAACAACAGAAGATGATTTTGCTTTAGAGCATTAGTAATAAGTTTTTCCATCATTCAGCAATATGGGCTATTACACAGGTGCCCTGTCTGGATCTGTCTGAATCAGAGGCATTGAGCAGGGGGTTAGACCTAATGGCCTTATAAGCCCCTTCGAGCTCCATTATTATAGGATTTTAAATATGATCACAGCATGTCTGAATTCTTAACTACAGCAAATTAAATCTTTATTTATTTATAAATGTGTATGCTGCTTCTTGGCCCTAAGAAAAGGTCACTAGATAGCTGACATTAAAATGCCAGGCGGAAAATGTAGTTACTGCTCTGGTCTCTTTCCTGAAGTTAATTGCTGATCTTCCCAATGTTGTTCATTACAACTGGAAGATGCTTCCCCTCTCCCATCTTGTTCTTTATGCAACTTTACATAACTTCCTTGAATTCATTAAAACATTTTCATCAGTTGTATATATTGTCTCATTCCCTTCTGTTCTCAGCTGGTATTTTGCCTTAATCACATGCTGTCACATTAATTCTCAGCTCTGGTGGCCCTTTCTGTGGTATTCTAGACATCGAGTACTCAGAAGGGTTTTACCATTCCCTTCTTTTGGGGGCATTTTGGAACTGTATATCTGCATTCTGCATGTCGAACAGCTGCTTCTGCTTCTGAGGCGATCGACAGAGTAATAGAAGAATTAATATGCCACTCAGCTGCGAAGCTTACTGGGTCACCTAAGGTTGATTGCTATCTCTCACCTTAACTGACCTCATAGCTTGATTTGGGTGGATAAAGGGGATAGTGAGTAGAAAGCATGTGTGCTTCCTGACCTTCTTGGGAGAAAGATGGAGAGCAAATGCAATAATTATAAGAAAGAGGGTATGGTCTCTAGACGCTTTTTGTCTCTTCCCCCTGTGCGCGTTTAAATGCATCAGTCACAGTTCTTAAACCAAGCTTTTCCACCCCCGTATGGCACATACAATTCCTTAACTGTTTTTGACCCGACTTTTTCTCGTAGTTGTCTTGAAAGCACTGGGAACATGACCTTGACCACACCTGTCTTTTGTAAGTGTCTATCAGAAGCTGAGACAATCTCCTTTCTGGACTCTAACCGCCAAATGCATCTTGATTCTGGAAGTTACCAAAGATACATGTCCAGGCTCTGGCATGTGGCATCTTGCTAGCACCCAACCCATGTCGCTCTCCACTTCTAAATGCAGCAGAAGAGCTTGGCAGATAATCCAAATGGTTTGCATCTCCTCAATCCTGCATACAATATACTGTATATAAAAGATACAAATAATAGTGTTTATTTTAATGACTATGGTTCTATTTGGCAGGCATCTTTGACTTTGCCAATATCAAGATTAGTCTTTGAAAATATGCTTTATGCTGTAATACTGATCCAAGGAAAGAGGCCCTGCCATGCCAGGCACATGTAAAATAGGGGTGGGGAGGATGGGGAGAGCCCATTGTCTGGCTCAGCAAGGCTGAAATGCTGTTCTCTGAAGCAAAATCCAAGATAGCACCATGGACTCACCACAGCATTCCTTGTTGTGAAACAAAAGAGGATCAAACTGGCTTTGGCGGTTATTTCACGTCCTTCTTTGTTCCGCAACTAGTTTTGTACCGTGACAGCGTAGGCCACGATCATGTGGTTTTGTCCCTGCTTCAGTGTTCCAATGGTCACTCGTGTGATAAGTGTTACCTCACGGTCTTGTATCGTGACAAACACTGAATTTATCTAGCTTCCTTTTTCCTTTTGGGGGGGGGGTGTCTTAAAAATTCAATATTTCACTTCTGAAAAGTCAAAATTTAAAAAAAACCCAGACACAGTTTTCTGAGAGAACCAGATGTTTTGTTGCGTGACAGTGTCTTGACTCAGAACAGAAAGTGGGAACAAAGAGTAACAAGGATAAACCCTACCCCACCACCAGGTACAGTACTGTCACGCTTACCACCCATTCCGGGAGCATGGTCGAGACAAATTTCAGTACTGTAGTTGTGCGATGGATGTGAAGTAACATTTTTTGTACCGCTCCTAAGCGCAACACTCACGGAGACAAAATGGACGTGAAGTAACCACCTTTCTTACATAATGGATATGGAACCTGGATTCAGACCAAATTCCAAAATACAATAAGAACCTCATTCCCTGAGTATTGCATGCCCTTCTTTATTAAACAGTTTACATTCCTCTTTCTGTAAAAAAACAAAACAAAACTGGATGGAATATGTTTTTTTTCTGTTCCCCACCCTTTAAAAACAGTCAACAACCCCCCTTTTACTTGAAAAAATAACAAACACAACCAAAAACCCTAATACCTGTCAAGCCTCCATATCATTTTAGAATCTCAAGACCACTATGAACAGTGATCCCCCTTTAAGAAAAAAAGTGTTCTTATTACACTTCTAAATGGAGAAATGGATGGATTGCAGTACAAGAGGCGTCCAAGCGTTGGCCAGCATTGATTCCATAAATGCTACAGCTTCCTGGATGACATCACAGGCGAGGTCTATGCCGGATCGAAACGACAAAACATGGAGACATTACTCACAACAGGCAGAGGCCAATGCAACAACAGAATCCCAACGCCGACTCATAGAAAAGACACCTAGTTGTTCCAACGTATGACAACCAGCTAATAAACACATTCATGCTATAGTGAATTTGGAGGCCATGTAGAAAAGCGGCAGAGCCCTCAGCCCAAGTTCTCTTTTTGTCAGGGATGAAGACCCATATTCTTTTCTTCCGGAGCAAAAGGCCAAGCCTCAGTATGTGGTTTCTCTGGTGACTTGGCTGGAGAAGGTGTGGTTGCTGGAGATACTGTTGGACTTCCGGTTGAACTTGGTTCTTTTCTTCTTCTTCCTCCATGGCAGGCACATGAACACCAGCGTGGAGATGAATGTTTGGCGGAAGTTGGCAGACACCAGGTTGTACAAGACAGGGTTGATGGCTGAACTTACGTAGAAGAGGATGTTGGTCAGCATGTAGAAGTAATGGTAGAAATCGTAAAGGAAGCTGGGGGAAGAGAACAAAAGGAAAACACAAAAGAAATTGAACAAGTAAATATAAGGAGACATCTAGGGGACATCCACTCAAACTGAGGGTTGGGGAGAGTGAGAACAAACAAAAGGAAATATTTTTTCACCCAGCGTGTTGTTAAGTCTGTGGAACTCCTTGCCATAGGGTGTGGTGATGGCATCTGGCCTAGATGCCTTCAAAAGGGGATTGGACAGATTCCTGGAGGAAAAGTCCATCACAGGTGACAAACCATGATGGAGATGTGTCATCTCCAGGCTTAAAATCAGGTTACTTCAAGGGCCAGATGCGGGGTGGTGGTGATATCAGGAGATAGATATCTTGCCTTCTGCACTCCCAGAGGCATTTGGTGGGGCCACTGTGAGATACAGGAAGCTGGAATAGATGGGCCTTTGGCCTGATCCAGCATGGCTCTTCTTATGTTCTTATGTTATGTTCTTAAGGAAAATATAAGGAAGCAGGAACAGTAGGAAATGTTTTGGTTCGTGGCAGGTTGACCCTTCACAGTGTTCAGCTGTATTATGGGCATTACAGAACTATTGCAGTTGGCCATATCTAACATTGTCAACTGGCACATGGATTTCCTTGTTTTCCTCCAAGAACATAACCTTGTTTTCTTTTTGAGCATTGACCTTTTAGAATGTAAGCTTCAGAGAAAGAGGAACAATTTTGTGTTTAGTGATTTTTAGGCTCCTGGAAGAAGGTCTTGGGCTCAGGTGTGGATTAATATAATACATCAGCAAAAATTTGGTAAACACAGAATTAAGGAATATAATGATATTATTTAGAGTCAAAAAAGGATTTGGTAAAAACAGAAGACATAATCCCTAGGAGACCATAAGGGCTGTATGGCCTACAGCAGTTGTGTTCTAACTTTGGCCCTCCAGATGTTTTGGACAACAACTCCCAGAGTCCTTTATCATTGGCAGTATATGCTTGGAATTCTGGGAATTGTGGTCCATAACATCTGGAGGGCCAAATTTGGACACCTCTGGCCTACAGTGTGCCTCCCTCCTGTTCCACCTTCTGGCTGCTGACATTGAATCACGGCTCAGAGGTAGATGGAACATGCTTTTGGGGGTGGGGGTGGGGAGTTCAGTCAGTGCCTGGGAAACTAGGAGAGAGAGAAGCAACTGGATTCTTAGATCCCTGAGATCCACTGCATGGTGGAGTACATAGAACTCAGCCAGATGGCAGCAGTGGCCCAACTCTGTTCTGAGATGGCTTCATTTGTTCACATCAGAACTTTGAGAAGCTGCTTTCTCCAGGAAGGACTTCCAATCTCTCTCAGCTATGGGAACATTATTTCTCCAAGCTGTGATGTTCATCTGAATGCATAGGGCAGGAAGAGGAGCAGGGGTAACCCATTATCCAATGAGTTTATCTACCAGGATGTGGTCTTTCCTCTACTGATTGCTGTCTCCTCCCAAAAGATCAGAAATCAGTTGAGGTGTGCCTATGCACTTGTGTAGTGAAAAGAGCATTGGGCTGCGAGTATTCCAATTTACTTGAAATATTCTACCACAAAAACCAGAAAACGAGTTATTACTTACTCTGTCCATTGATTTTCTGGCACATAGCAATACATAAGTCGCCGTACATGATATGGAAGCCAGCAGACCACAAAGGCAATCACAACAGCTCCTGCAATGCACAGAAACACCAATTAGTCTTTGTCATCCTGTTGCGTTGCAAGGCAAGTTGGCATCCAGTGTCCGGTGTTAAGGTCAGATGTACCTCCACCCAATAAACAGTACAAAATCTGCCTCACCTCACTCTGCACTTTTGTTTCTACAGCACAGTGGGTGGGCTGACAGTGATATAGCTGCTTCTCAGCTTTTTACATGATGGATAAGAAATGATGCAGTGTCTTGACTGAAGCAGTGGTTCTTGACCTTGTGCTTAGACTAAAACTCCCAGAATCCTTCACCACTAGCTATGCTGGTCAAGGTTTCTGGGTGTTGCAGTCCAAGAACATCTGGAGATCCAAGGTGAGGAACCACTGGACTAGAGGCTTTGACTAAAGGTAGAGTTTCAGGCCCCAGTGAGCAATGAAACCCAGTAGAGAAATTCAGTCTAGTCATTTTGTTCGAGCATAATCTAATTAGGAGGGAAGAAGTGCCATGCATGTATGCTACCTTGAGCTCTCTGTGGGAAAGGTACAATATAAATGTTGCTAGCCAGCCAGCTAGTGCCTAGATGCCCTAAGCACATCAGATCTTGCCTGATTTTGGAAGCGATGCAGGGTTGGCCCTGTTTAGTACTTGGATGGGAGAACACCAGGGAATATCAGGTGCTGTAGGCACCTGGGGTAGGAACTGACAAACCACTCCAGTATTCCTGCCAAGAAAACTCCATGGACATGGGGTCACAAAGGATCAGTCATGACTGTAATTACACAACACACACATAGCCAGCCAGCCAGCCAACCAACCAACCAATGTATTCATCCCACAGAAATGACTCCTATACATCAACTGGGAGCTTGCTACAGATACAAGATTGCAATCATAACTACATATAATGAATCCCTAGAACTGGGGAAAGAAACCTTTAGCCCATGAATCTAATTTGGCATTTGAAAGGTCTGGATTTGGCCTCTTTCTTCCATAAACTTGCTTCCCAAGTTTACCCCCCCCTTCTTTTTCTGGATACCTCTGCTTCCCATTGGATAAATGAGCTACTATCACCAGTCTAAGATTGTGATGGCAGTGGAGTTCACCACCAGGCTGATATTCTCTAATGGAAATTTGAGTTGCATGGAGTAGGATGGATCTGTTATCTCTGATCTCTGATTGGCAATAGCAGGGACATTCTTCATGAAGAAATGGGCACTGAAGTCCATGCCACCCTGTAAATGGAGACTGGAAAATTACATTTGGGAGTGGAACAGACACTCTCAGGTGAATGATGTAGGCCCTGCCTTATAATATCATCTGGTCTTTTGGGTTAGTTCTAGTGGGGGACAAGCCTATGGTAGAGATGGCATACATCTCATTCTGCTTTAGTGGATGCCACCCAAAAAAGCACACATAAAACCACTCACACAGAAATGCAAACACAAACATCTCACATCAACAAGTCCCCTGCAGAGGTGGGCATGAAACAAAAAACAAAACACTGTTTTGTCATTTTGTCAGGTAACAAATTAGGTAGGACACATTTTATTTTGTCACAAAACACAATTTCCCCCCTCTAGAATGAAACAGGCATGTCCAAAAGTCCGGCCCAGGGGCCAAATGCGGCCCGCTTTCAAATTTCGAGTGGCCCGCAGCCTCTTTTCCCCACCAGCTCAGCCTGTCATGCCTCCCCACCAACTGGCCCTTCTGCCTCCACCTCCATTGTCGCCGCCATTAGAGGCGGGCTCTTGGGCCACACCGCCACCTCCACCATCATAGGCGAAATTACAGGTGGGCGGGCACTCCTGGGCCCTGCCGCTGCCTCCGCTGCTGCTGCCCTCCTGATTGGCAGACAGGTGGCTAGTCCTCCTGAGCCCGCCTCCAGGTATTTGGAATACAATCCTTAAAACCCCTTACAACTGGTTGTGGAGGTGAAGCTAAGACGAACTTCTGAAAAACCCAACATTCCCTATCCCGGCTTTAAGGTTATGTGCACATTTTGCATACAAAATCTAAGATTGTTTAGCAGTAAAGGGTGAAAATAAGAACAGAATACCGATGGTTTGATGCCAAACAATGTTTGAAAAGCCACATCAAGTCAGATATTTTAAGATTAGAATGAATCTGTATAGATTAGCAGATAGTAACTTGAATTCTTGAAAGTTTAGGCAGATTTTACACTTTAGAGATCCTGGTTCTGGGATTCAAAATTACTGCAACTATGATACTTGTCCAGGTCCAGTTTTTCATTTTTTCATTTTTAAAGTTACATATTTTAGAACTGCAATGGCTTGGGAGAAACGCATATGCTATTTTGTGGCCCTTGATGTAGCTAATGGACTCGTCTGCACCCAGGAAAGCTCCATCCATCAGAGTGGTTACTGTGACTCAGTAAATGAATAATCAATTAGTAATACATGTATTGTAATTTTATAAAATGCCATGCACTTCCATTATCATTAGAGCCTTCTTAATAGTGTGAGACATGCAATTAGTTGTAGCTGAGAATAAATTTGCAAATGCACAGAGAGGGGGATGGCGGTGGTAGTGGATGGACAGCTACAGCTACACAAATGTGATACACAAAATTCTATGTGAGCTCCATTAAAAGGGATCCTATGCAGTCATTTCCTAATTACGGTGACCCTATGGCTGAAATCCTATTGTACACATGTGCAAACTTCATAAAGTTTAGATACAAACTGCCTCATGTTAAGATATGCCATAGACATTATATCTGGTATGCCAAGCCATTAGACTCAGTAGGCAACAGATAATGTCTACAAAGATTTCTTAACTTATGGTGGCTTGCTACCAGATACAGTGTTCCCCCGCCCTTTTGCGGTTCATATACTGCAGTCCTGATATATTGCGGGACCACGGTATATGAAAGGCAAGGCCCCCTAGGGTAAGCGGCTGCTGCCCCAAATGGGCCTCCAATGGCCTTCCTGGGCCTATCGGAGACCCCAAAATTGCTTTCAAGTGAACCAGAAGTGGAAGTGACTTCTGAATCGATGAAAACCACATCTGAGGCCGTCAATGGCTTTTCCAGGCCTGTCAGAAGGCCCAGAAGTGCTTTCCAGCAAATTGGAAGTGACTTCCAGATTGCCGGAAAGCACTTCTGAGGCCTCTGACATCGGAGGCCTGTTTGGGGCAGTGCCAGGCCTCAGGTAAGCATAGGGGGCCTCAGACAGCCCCCCCAGTCCTGACTTGACCCAGCACCTGCATATCGCGGATTTTCAATTATTGCGGTTCGGGTTTGGTCCCTAACCCCCACAATAGGCGGGGGGGGGGTGTCACTGTATTAGACCACTTGAGAAACTGGGCAACAAGATTTCAGCCTATGGATTAGTGGCCTCCAAAAGACTATGTGATTAACAGCCCATCTCCGGCATTGTAACCTAAAAGTGCTGGGTTCCTTTATTGAGGCAATCCATCTCATATTTGGTCATCATTTCCCAGTGCCTTCAGATTTTTCCTTGCCTTATTATTTTTTCTCATCGGCCTTGCCTTATCATGGATATGTTCAAAGAATGAATGTCTGTTTTTGCTTCTAGTGGGATTCACCCTTGATTTAATACAGAATTTGTTCATTTGTCTTTTTGGCAGTCCATGGTCAAGCTCTCCTCAACATCAAATTTTCAGCACACTATTTTTTCCTGATCAGTTTTTTTATTGAGCAGCTTTCACATCCATACCTAGTAAAATAATGGGAAATACCAAAGTACAGTTTGCCTTAACTCTAGTGACTCATCCTTATTCTTGAGTATCTTTCCAGCTTTCCACATGGGTACCATTCTAAGTCTCAATCTTGGCTGCTGTATAACTTTGGTCTGATGACTGAAATGAGGTATAGAAAAATCTTTAACAAGCTTTGTTTCTTCCTTGCAGACACATCTGCAATTTCACAATCAAGTTATCTTGATTCTTCTAACTCATGGCTTTCATCTTCTTATCGTTCAACTGTACATCTTAAATCAGGGGTGTCCAAACTTTTTGCAAGGAGGGCCAGATTTGTCGAGGCAAAAATGTGTTGGGCCGACCATTCAGCCACATTGGGCCCCTGGGACGGACTTTAGACAAGTCTCTATAACATGCAAGGAGGCAGAGAGGATGCTGCAGCAATGGAACCGGAGGCAGGTAGGTTGGGCAGGTGGCTGGGGTGGGGTGGGGGTGGGGACAGAGGCAGGTAGGGCAGGCAAACCATAAAACTGCAAGCTGATGTCTCCATCTGGTATGGGAAGGGGCCGGCTGGCGGGGATGCATGACAGGCTGAGCCGGCAGGGAGGAGAGGCCTCAGGCTGCTCGAAATTTGAAAACGGGCTGCATTTGACCCCCGGGCCTGACTTTGGACATGCCTGTCTTAAATAATATGCATCCAAAAGAGGGACTTTCTTTTCAGGGTTCCATCGGAATATGTAAAACAATCAGCCTTAGTTGCAATTTCCTGGTTATTATGACAATGTAGATAGCACACTATTGGAATTCTGTGATGCAACTGAATATAGATGGGCACAAAATGACCATTGTTTTTGTTACTATTCTCTGTTATTTGTTATTCGTTCCATTATGTAACGGTACGAATAACGACCGTTGTGATGGGACAGGCTCGAACCGAACAGAACCAAGAAAATGTTCTTTGGTTCTGTTCGTTTCCGTTATTGGCGTCATGCCGCGCGCACAATGAATAATGGAGCAGTGGAGGGCGGCGAGACGGGGTTGGGCCTGGCGGAGCCTCTTTGCCCCCTCCCTGCTGGAGCCGACGACGCGAGACTTTGCCGATCTCACAAGAAGACTCAGGATCCAAGCCCTTATGGGCTGGGCTCCGGGATCTCGGCCATGTGGCGAAGTGGCAACGGTGCAGCCAGCTTGGAAGCCGAAGTGTAGGGCGTCATTGGAGCACGGGGGGGGGGGAGAGTGCAGCGGCACCCCCCCACAGGTTTCCCGGGTCTAGGCCAGGGGGGTGCGGGGCAGTGGTCTGCCGGGGCGGTGGCTCCTGGGGTGGAGTGGTTCCTGGGGAGAAGGGCCCCAGTTAGGGCAGCGCTGCGCGGAGCTCCGGGGGTAGCAACCCAACGGGGGTGGCAGATGGCGCAGCGGATCGGTCCTTGGGGAGGGGGCCCAAGGGAGGGCGGTCCTTGGCGGTGCTCCAAGGGTGGTGGCCTGTTGGGGGTGGTGTCTGGAGCAGCACCCAGCTCTGGGAGGACTCCCCATGGCCATGGGATTGCTCTCCTGCTGGCAAGCTTGCCACTGGCTCTGGCGGTGCCCAGCCCTAGGAGGGCTCCTAGTGGCTGCGGGACGGCTCTCCCAGGAGGCTTGCCCCAGCCCCGGGAGGGCTCCCCGCAGCCGCGGGAATGCATTCCTGGCCTGCATGCCACTGGCTCTGGTGGCACCCAGCTCTGGGAAGGCTCCCTGCCCCCGCAGCTTGCCGCACCCGAAAAACGAAGAAACGGAAACGAAGTGGACCTCAGAGCCCAAATAACGACCACAAAATGCCATTTGGCGTTTCATGCCCATCTCTACAACTGAACAATTTAAAAAAAATGCACAGAGAATTTTGTTGTTTAGGGGAAAGGAGCCAAAAGGAGACTGTCTGTTTTATGGAAAGTGTATACAACAATGCAGGCTTTGTTCAAAGAGGTGAAAATAAAACATGGTGTGCATTTAAAGGGAGCACAAGCAAAACTGACTCAAACTTGAGACAGATTCGTTTATCTCTCCTTAGTTCTTAATTTCAGTGGTAGTCGCTTGAGGGAATTTTCTTGCGGAAAATTGTGTACCTAGAATTCACAATACAAATTTATTTATTTATTTATTTATTTAAATACTTATATCCCGCTCCATCTTCCCGACGGGAACTCTGGGCGGCTAACAACGCAAAAAGGATAAAAGGCTAAAAGGCTAAAAATAGCAAGGCCACCAAGCAAGGGCAGCGGAAGGCAAGATGGCGGCAAATGATTAGGAGCAGGGAAAGAGGGAGAGGAACTAACTAATAAGGTCACCATATGCTTCTTTGAAGAGGAAGGTCTTCAGAGCCCTCTTAAAGGCGGGCAGGGACTCCAGCAGGCGCAGCTCAGGAGGAAGATGGTTCCAGAGCGAGGGCCCCACCACAGAGAAGGCGCGGTTCCGCATATGCGTTTTCCGCACCTCTCTGGGTGTGGCCACTCTCAATGAGCACGCCTGCGACGATCTCGTGGGTCTGGATCCGGATGCCCTCAGGGAGATGCGCTCCGCCAGGTATCCTGGTCCCAAGCCGTGGAGGGCCTTGAAAACCAAGACCAGAACCTTGAACCTGATCCGGAAGACAACGGGGAGCCAATGCAGGCGGACCAGGACTGGGGTGATGTGCTCGAATCTACGAGCACCCACCACCAGCCTGGCCACCGCATTTTGCACCCGTTGTAACCTCCGGACCAGGATGTTTGATCTGATGCAGTAATCCTTTGTATTTTGGGTTTTGGGGCTTATTCAGGTACCAGCTATTTTCCAACAGAGAACATACAGGAGATTGAAAATCAGCCTGTCCTTGCTCCATGCCCAGTGATAGGGCTACTTTTTTTTAAGTTGGACCCACGTTTTTCTTGTACACATTGAAGGGTCACTTTAAGAGAGATCAGTCTCAGCAAACCATCCTATTCAAGGCACTCTAAAGAATGACTTTTTTTTACAAGTTTGCACAGTGAGCAGAGCATAAACAGACAAACAATACAATACAGCACTCTTTTCAGTTTAGATCATGATTTAAACAATTTTCTATGGACAGTATTTAGTTGTGTGATTGCATTGACACTATATTTTCAATGTTAGTATCTAAATGGTCTACCATACATGATTACATGGAATTTATACTGTTTTCTTTCACTGCTTGTGTTCTGTTTTAGCTTTAATGTTGCCTTTTAATGCTGTAAGTTGCCCCTCAATTCTCTGTTTGCAAACTTGAATATGTCTTAAATTGTACTGGACTGTATATTGTTCCTCATTACTGTAAGCCCAAGGAGAAAGGTGGGGGTAAAAATACTCATAAATAAGTAAATAGTTATGGTATCTATGTTCCCATTTTATATACAGTATTTTTCCACGTGTGAGACTGTATTTTTCTCTAAAATTGTTAGACTAAAAATGAGGGTCATCTTATACACAGAAGTAAGCCGAGGAGAGAATCATGCAGTTGTGAAACTGTTCTTTTGGGCTGGAAAAGCGAGGGTCATCTTATACAGGGCAGTAGAGGTGGGCACGAAATGGAAAAATTGTGTTCCGTTTCCGTTCTGTTCGTGGCCCATCTCCCTCCGTTTCCGTTTCCTACGGTTTTTTTAAAAAACTCATTTCCGTTTTTCTTTTTTTCGGAAATGGGGGGGTCTTACTTCACCACGCCGGATGACAGCACCCTGTCATCCGGCGTGGGAAAGATCCCTCTCTCCGCCCTCTGCCTCGATGCTGCCATTTCCGGGGCGGAGATTGCTGGAGAGGGGGCTCCGATCCGGCCTCCGCATGCGGAGACCGGATTGCAGGCCCCTCCCACCGCCTGCCGCCCCGAGAATGACAGCCTGCTGGGCTGTCATTTCTGGGGTGGAGAGCTGGACACGGGCCTCCTGTCCGGCCTCTGCGCGCAGAGACCGGATTGCAGGCCCCTCCCACCACCCGCCGCCCCAAGAATGACAGCCCGCTGTGCTGTCATTTCTGGGGCGGAGAGCTGGACACGGGGCTCTGATCCGGCCTCTGCGTGCAGAGACCGGATTGCAGGCCCCTCCCACCGCCCAGCACCATGCATCTCCGGGGGCGGAGAGAGGGGCCTGTAATCCGGTCTCCGCATGCGGAGGCCGGATCGGAGCCCCGTGTCCATCGATCTCCGCCCCAGAAATAACAACCCGGCGGGCTGCCATGCATTGAAGCGGAGGGCAGAAAGTGGTGGCTGGGATCTGGCATCTGCGCAAGGAGACCGGATTGCAGGCCCCTTCCTTCCTGTCCAGCGATCTCCGCCCCGGAAATGACAGCCCGGCGGGCTGCCATGCATCGAGGCGGAGGGTGGTGAGAGGGGGCTCCGATACGGCCTCCGCGCGCAGAGACCGGATGGCAGCCCGTTCTCAACTCCGCCCCTAACTGTACCAGGAAGCCGGAAGCCGGAAGACTGGACCAGACAGGAAGGCCAGCAGCACCAGCAGGTAGGAGGACTCATTCTCATTGTGTGGCCAGGCCAGTAACGGAAACAAACAGAACGAAGAAAATTTTCTTGGTTCTGTTCGGTTTGAGCCTGGCCCGTCCAAATGGTCGTTAGTCATAATGTTATGTAACGGTAACAGTAATGGAGAACGGAAATGAAAAAATGGTCGTTTCATGCCCATCTCTACAGGGGAGCGTTGTATAGATGGAAAAATATGGGTAATGAAATCTCTAAGTAGCTTATTCAAAACATAAATTACACAGTATAAAATACAGCAGGAAAAGAGTTTTTACATTTAAAAAAAACTATACAAATAAAACCTTTAGCAAACAATATACCCAAGGAACAATGGAAATAATTATTACTTGTAAAGAAGACCTGGTACATACTTAAAAGGCATGAAATACTTGACATAAGCCCTGTTCACCCAACAAGTGGGCCTGTTTATTTAATGCATGGTGTGCCATCACTTTCATTTAGTGAAAGGGACAGATCTGTAGAAATGAAGCTTTTCATACCAATGAAAAGTCACTCGTGTGAATGATTAAATAAAGGTTCTGGTGTACTTGAACAGTCTGCTATGTGAAGATGATATCTTCCCTGGTGCTGTTACTGCTAGCGCAACTTTGCCTCATGTTGCTAAATCTACTTTTTCTTTCTTCCTGAGATTTCAAATAGTATCCCATTCTGGAAGGAACTGCCAGTTAAAACCATTCATTTATGCCTCTGAGCAGCCATGAGACTCATGACGATGTAGTGCAGTGGTTCCCAATCTTGGATCTCAAGATAGTCCTGGATTTCCAGAAGCCTTCACCACTCACTGTGCTGGCCAGGATTTCTGGGTAGTCGTCATAATCCAAGAATGTCTGGTGAATCTAGGGCTGACAACCGCTGATGTGGCAGATAGAGTGCTGGGCTAGGAGTCGGGAGACTTGAATTCAAATTCTCAATGAGCTATAAAAACTAGGGATGGGCATTTCATTTTGGAACCAGTAGGTTATGAAACAAACCACGTGAGCCCAGGTGGTCCTCGGAACCAGCTGATACATGCAGATCCAATTGCTTTACCCTTCTCTGTCTCACGCAGGGTTAAAATTCAACAAGGAAGCATGCTGCGATGTCATCTGTGCTAGATCTGTGATGCTGGCCAATCAGGAGCTGTGCAGGGACAGGCATCATCCCGTCTCCCTCTCTGATTGGCCAGCAGCACGAAGCAGGAAAGATGACGTCGCAGCGTGCTTCCTCGTTGGATTTTTACCCTGCGAGAGACAGAGAAAGGTAAAGCATTTGGATCTGCATGTATCAGCTGGTTCCGAGGACCACCTGGGCTCGCATGGTTTGTTTCATAGCCTACTGGTTCCGAAATGAAATGCCCATCCCTAATAAAAACCCATGGAGCATTTCTGTGTGGCAGCAATGGCAAAACATTCCTATTAAGGGTTGCCATTAATTGGCATTGACTTTGATGGCACATAACACAACTAATGAGCAGAGGCTTAGGGTTAGGGTTCTGTGCTTCTGTCTTTTGAATTAGCCCATTTGGTAGATACCAGCAACTGAGTTGCAGTATGCTGACTAGCAAATGCAATTCGGCCAAGCACACCCATTTCACCTACTGGCTGGAGTCAATCAGAGATTTCCAATCAGATCTGCCTAATTAGTCTGGAGAAGAAAGAAAAAAGAAGGGAAAGGAATATTGATTACTTAATTGATACCCCACAGAGTCATTTTCCTTCACTGTTTGAGATTTTTGTAGTTATTATCTTCTGAGTTATGAACTGTTTGCTTATCTTTAACGCCTTCATCTCTGCCCCCCTAGCTAGCAGTACTGGTACCTTTCCTTCAAGCTGGCTTGTCATGAAGAAAAGAACAGAGATTTTCTTTTTCAAGAGTAGGCACTTGGCAAGTTGGTCCTTAAAAGCTAAGTTGCACCTTCTTCACAGGTAATGAGAAGGCGAAAAGCCAGGTTGGAAAACGGGGAAAAAATGGGAAGGACCGGATGCATGGATCCTGATCAACAAAAGTTCACACTGAAACAGTCTGATTAATCTTCAGTATGCCACCATGCTTTCTGTTTTCAGATTCATTTTCTTTTTGTTATATGCAGTGTAAAAAAAAGGTACCTTTCTTAAACTCTGTACAGAGGATACGAAGAAGGCGTCTGATCAAAGCAATACGTACGTAGGACTCGAACTCCGTGCTTCAGGGCTTGTACGCGTCCTGGCTCCATGGACATGCTAAGCACGGTCTGTTGCCCTCCGACAGTGCACACCTGGTTTTCTTGTGCGGCTTGCTTGAACATGATGATGAGCTGGTTGGCGATGATGGTGTTCAGGACAGAGATCACGACCATTGGGAAAATGAAGGAAATGAACGCGTTGACCTGGATGGAGAAGAAAGGAAGAGAGGAGAGGAGAATGTCACTTGTGAGCAGTTAAATCAAAGCCTGGCAATCAGTTGCTGTTGTTTTTTTGCAAGGCATTTGGAAGCTGGGCATAAGAAGCTGACAAACACCAGTGTTCTGTAGCAGTGGTTCGCAACCTTAGGTCCCCAGATGCTCACGGACTTAAACTCCCAGGAGCCTTCATGACTTGCTCTGCTGCGCAGGGTTTCTGGGAGTTGAAGTCCAACAACATCTGGGGAATGAAAGGGTAGGAACCACTGCTCTTTAATGCACCAATCGGAAGTCCAAATTAAGTAGCCCAAGTGAATCAATGGGGTTTACATGAGATATGATGAGCTGCCATCCAGCGTTTAATGTAATAGATGTGGAGCAGTAATTTCAAAAGGCTTTCATAGAAAAGGTACACCTTTCCTTTCTCATGTATTGATGGAGGACTTGTGCAATGCAGTTCAGTATATTTCCATTGCCATGTACTAGTGATATGACTTTTTTTTTACAAAGTAGGATAAAAGAGTACAATAAAATTATAGATTTAAAATTATATTAATAAAATAAATAAATAAATAAATAAATTCAATATGTGTTTCCAGCCAAGCAAGAGGCCATATTAAAAATGGACCATTTGACTGGACAAAATCCAGTTCCATAAATTACAGCAACATAAGGGTGGTTTTGTGTGCCACTTATTATACTGACATATTAAAGATTTCCTGCTTTGATTCCAGAGATGCATCACTGACACACAAGGAGAGACTGATGACCGATCCTTAATGGGTGTTGGGAAGGGATGTATGAGTGGGTCTTTCACAAACCGCAGGCCATTGTCAATGTAACAAACCTATTCAGGCCATTGTCCACCTAAGGAGCCCCTATTCAGGCCACTGTCCACCTCATGAGCCTATTCAAACCAGAGTGGTGTGAAACCAAGGTGAACTATAAATTGGAGGCATCGCATCAAATTTCTTTAGGCTGATGAAGCTACTTGGATGAGCAGTGAATCATTTTGTTCTTGTAAGAAAAGAAGTCCAGTTACCATGATTCAACTTCCAGATATTTAAGGAATGGTTTTACCAGTTCTCCTCTTCCAGTGGATTTCCATGGCAGAGTTGGTGAATTGATTCCAAGTATCCAATCCATTTATCCACTACACCAGAGATAAACTGTAGATTTATAATGGATGGGCCTTGAGGTCTCTTCCAACTCTTTGATTCTAGGACTCTATGACCACACTGGGTGAACCTTTGTCTCCTTATTCATAGGACTGTACTAGTTGACCTCCCACAAACTACATTAGCTGAGAGGTAAGACTGTGGAAGACTGTGCTGGAAGATTTATAAGCAACCCCTTGCCAAACACACAAATAGACTGATGCAGTATCTGTGCTCTTTTCTGATGGAAAAAAAAACTGCATCAAGAGGATCACAAATAATTCTCTGTTGTTGTTTTTTAAAAATATCAGTAAGAATGGTGGCTGCAAAAAAGTGCAATTCTCCCTCTTTAAAGGTGTGGCTGATCAAAGCACGGAAATTGGGTGAAACATCAAAACTCTCAGCATACAGAGCGTTAAGACTTCTTGCATTATCATCTGAGGAGAACATACCATTTGTAGTTAGACTAATGGAAAAGGGTCTTTGTACTGGAAAAATGCTTTGATATATTTCTGTTTTCCATATTTGAGAAAAGAGCGAAAGAAGAAGAAAATTTAACTGACAAAGTTGATTCTTTGCTACAAAAGCCCACGTGCCACAAAGTCTGCTTAATTTTAGCCCTGCTGGGCTCCGCGGGTTGGCTTTTCTGCTAGAGATTTTCAGAGAAATCTTAGAGCCTGTCCACACTGGCATATAATATATGGATTAGAGATGGGCACGACTTAGCGGTATTCCCGTTTCCGTTTCCGTTACTCGTTTCCGTTACTCTACGGAAACGGTAACGGGAATCACTGCCCCAGACTTCGAGCTCGAACCGACGAACGAACAATTTGGTCTGATTTGTCGTGCTCGTTACTTGCATCGCGCAATGCCAAGCGGCACAGAAAAAAAGTTTTTAAAAGTTAAAAAAAAACCCGATTCCCGGCCCTAAAAGTAGGCGAAAACTGTCTGAGGGCACCTACCAGGCCAGAAGGGGGTTTTATTTGGGGGGGGGTTCCCCGCCCCCCTCTCCTTGGCTATTGCTACTGCTGCGCTGCTGGTACCAGGCTGGGAGGGCGCATCCATTTGCCATGCAGTGCGGGGGATCCAAAATGGCGACCGCAATATTTTTTTTGAAATCGTTGCCCAAAACCCCACCAAAGCACCACAGAAACATGCGAAAATTAGCTATTTTAAATGCTTGAATTTTTACAGTAGCAGCAGTGGGTTTTTCTTGCAAAAAAAGTCTCTGTTGATTTTATTTTATTTTATTTTATTTTATTTTTTTACACCTGCGCATTCGCAATGATGGGCTCGCCCATGGGAGTGGACCATGCAAAGTTTTGGAGCCATTCCACCAATCGCATGGCCAGGTTTTCCTGACTGTACCAGGCTGGGAGGGCGCATCCATTTGCCATGCGGTGGGGGGGGATCCAAAATGGCGACCGCAATATTTTTTTTTGAAATTGTTGCCCAAAACCCCACCAAAGCACCACAGAAACATGCGGAAATTAGCTATTTTAAATGCTTGAATTTTTACAGTAGCAGCAGTGGGTTTTTCTTGCAAAAAAAGTCTCCGTTGATTTTATTTTATTTTATTTTATTTTATTTTTTTACACCTGCGCATTCGCAATGATGGGCTCTCCCATGGGAGTAGACCATGCAAATTTTCCACCAATCGCATGGCCACTTGGCCAGGTTGACCACAGAGACTTCTGGGATGTGCCAATCGGGCATAAACAGCCCACTAATCGTAGCCCAAACCCGAACCCTAAGCCTAACCCATACGCCAGTACACTGTCCTTCTAAGTGGGTCAGAGAGGCACCCAGATGCACCCCAATACTCACCGTAACCTCACCCATAACTAGCCTAACCCTAGCCGTTGCGCTAAGCCGTTTTAACCCTAAGCCAGATCTACTTGCATTGCACTACATGCAAGTACGTGAGACACAGCGGGTGCAAAGAGTCTGCCAGTCCGTCACTTGTGGCTCTGGCTGACTCCTGCAGCTCCCTCCAGGAGCCCGCTACCCCCTCCCCAAACCAGTACTAACGACAACGAAAAAACGAAAAAACGAACCGACTAATTTTTGCAAATTTTCGCGAAAAACGGAAACGAGCCGAAACGGAACCGGCCCGACTAACGACAACTCAAGTCGTGCCCATCTCTAATATGGATTACTAAGGGCAAGGTTTGGAATTGGGGGGGGGGAGAGACCACATCTGCTTGTGTTTCTGCATAAGACAATCTATCCTCCCTCTTTAACAGCTGTCCCACACCTTTCTGACCCAGAGTTAGGGCATGCATTCTCTTTAGCACCCTTGATAGCTGGGATATGCAGCCTCCAGCAGCTGCAGATTCCATGGGATAGTTTGAGAGAGAAAGTGTGTGTGTGTGTATGAGGGGAGAATGAAGGAAGAGAAGCAGGGAGGGGGGAAAGAGAGAAGATTGAATGGGACTGACAAAGGGATAGATGGATTATGTAAAACATGGTTCTCCTGTACAGATGATCTGGGGGAAGCACTTAGTTGTCAGCTAGTCAGGTGACAAGGGATCCTTAACCATTTAGATGGAAGAAGCATGCCAAATGGCACATCTACTTCAACTGACCCTTTGTAGCCCGATCCACCCCACACCTGAAATGGACACTATACAGGCCCTTATAGATGTATCAACGATGGAATAAGCCCTACGGAAGAGTGGAGGATGTATTCAAAAAAAGTAACTTCTAGCTTTGAGGAAGCCAGAGCAGCTCATTTCCTAGGGCATTAAACCTGGCAAGTGGTATGATGCCTTCAATGCCTCATTCTCTAATGAGAGGTACAACTGTGATGTAAATTGCTGAGTGGCAGAGGAAGACAGAAATCTCCAGTTGCCAATAGTGAGCAATCCAGACAGCAGAACTCTGAGTGCAAGAAGGCACTAAACAATCCCCCCCAATCTTTACCATCCCTTGTTTGTCCATCCCATTGTATTGACCTTTTGTGTCTCCTGTGTTAATTTAAATAAGCCTTTGATCTTGTTATCTAAGTAGCCAATGGCCTACAGAATGGCTTTTGGAGGGTTTTTTTTTTTTTTTTTGGTGATGCAAGGTGTCTCTTTCCGACATCAATAATTTCTGATTTGCGCTGCTTCATTCATCTTTTTTATGACCCTTGAGAGAGCCTGGGCTCTCCTTCAGCCATGCCACTGCCCCCACAAGGCTGTCACTTTTGTGAAGATTTTTAAAAAGATAGGTCCCAATGGCAGCAATCCAATTAGCCTGGAACCTCTGGCCCGTCCCTGAGGTGGATTAGAACCGTCTGGACAAGCAAATCCAAGTTATGGCATTTTGTCATATCCAATGTATCTGTTTTTCAGTAAAGCAAAAGGGGATGAAATTAACCTGTCCTTGAATCTAATAGAAGGCACCGCCGACAGCACAGAAAAATCCAAGACCAGACACAGTTCAGTCCACTCCTATATGTCAGCCCTTTAGCTCAGAAACCCGCTTAACTTAAATATCCTTAGCAGCCTTTGAAGGAGATTGCAGTGGTGATCAGTTGCTGCAGTCCCAGTGTATTATCATCCCCACTCCAAAGGAGAGTGACTTCCAAATCTCTTGGCTTGCACATGCTGAGAGCTCAGCAGGAGCCAGAACTGGTTTGTCAGGCAGATATGCATCCCACTTAAGAAGAGCAATTTCAGTAGTGAATGACTTCACAGAAAATGAAATGATCAGGAGAAAACTGTCAGGTTTCACATTAATTTTAATACCAGTAAGTTCAACAAACCCGCCTCTCGGATCTCTATCCTTTTGCCTTTCTGTTTCTTTTTGTGTGGCACGGAAGGGTGTCATCTCCCTGAGTAAGTCCATGGATCACCTGCCTATATGATGATCAGTAAGAAACATCACAGAGTGTGCTGGCCCCAAACATTTTGCTGTCTGAGGTGAGCAGCAAATGGCATCCTTTAGTAGGGCTATAAATGGCATCCTTTAGTAGGGTTCCCCCCCCCCCGCCATCTGTAATTGTAACTGTAATTGTAATTGTAATTGCAATTGTAATTGTAATTGTTGTTTTTATTGCTTAGCTGGCTATCGGGCTTATACTATTTAATTGTGTTATTTAACTGTATTACTTAACTCCTGCTATTCTGTTATGTTGTAGACCGCCCGGAGTTCCTTTGGGAAGATGGGCGGTATATAAGTTTAGTAAATAAATAAATAAATAAATAAATAAATAAATAAATAAATAAATAAATAAATGCAGTCTCTTCGCTTCTTTGCTTGCACATACAATGCTTGCACATACATCCCGATGAGGAGAGGGAGGATTTTCTTGGGCGGCGCAACAAAATATTTGCCTTGGCAAAAATGATGCTTTGTGCAAAATGTTTTCAAGTTTCTACACAAAATGCACAGTTGTCACAAATGTTCATCTTGCCCAGAAATAGATGACTACTGTTTTGTTTACAATTTTTAAAGCAATAGATGGGTTTCTTCCACCTGATCAGTCTTTACTATCCATAAATCTTTCTGTGCTTTGTACACACACACACACACACACACACACACACACACACACACACACACACACACACACACACAGTGTTACCTTGTATAAAGGAATTAATTCATTCCAAATGAAATTATGTTAAGCAAATTTTCCTTTATATAAATTTCCCATGGGAATGCATTGAAAACAGAGTAATCCCCAATCGCGACCATTTTTATGTTGAATGGATTTGCCCCATAGATGATTCTGTTAAGCGAATTTCCGGAATTTTTTATGTTGTACAGATTTTATATTATACAAACAGTTTGTTATACGAGGGCCCACTGTATACATATATCTGCCTCTAGCAGATGTGGCTGGAAGGGACCTTTCTCACTGGGGTGACTACCCACCTGTTGAGCACTATCCAATCTTTCATTTCCTGTCTCAAATTAAAAAGAAAGCCCCATCGCTCTACTCTGCCCCCCCCCTTTGTAATCTGGGAGCAGTTAATCTTTCGAGGCCTGTTTCTGAAAGCCGGTCAGACATGTTTGTTCTGTTTGCTGTCTGATCTGTTCAATTACAAGTAATGGAATCTTTTTATTCTTTCTCCTAAAAATGTCTCAGAGTGAGTTGCTGAGACTGTAAGAGCCCTTTGATGAGAAAAAGGAGTGGACTAACTTGGAGCTAATTCTGCTCTGAGAATCCATACACATCTGAGGTGCAGTTGAGGGAATTTAATGAAAATGCAAGATTCTAAAACAGTTTGCACATGGATACTTCTGAGGGAGATGCAGATGATTTCCAGCTGACCCTTAAAAACATAATAACATAAGAAGAGCCATGCTGGATCAGGCCAAAGGTCTATCTAGTCCAGGTTCCTGTATCTCACAGTGGCCCCACCAAATGCGTCTGGGAGAGCACGAGAGTAGATATCTGTCTCCTGATACCACTCCCCTGCATCTGGTCCTTGAAGTGCCCCGGTTTTAAGCTTGGAGATTACACATCTCCATCATGGTTTGTCACCTGTGATGGACTTTTCCTCCAGGAATCTGTCCAATCCCCTTTTGAAGGCATCCAGGCTAGATGCCATCACCACATCCTGTGGCAGGGAGTTCCACAGACTAGCAACACGCTGGGTAAAAAGAATATTTTCTTTGGTCTGTTCTCACTCTCCTAGCCCTCAGTTTGAGTGGATGTCCTCTATTTCTGGTATTTTGTGAGAGGGAGAAGAGCGTCCCTCTATCCACTTTACTCATGCCCTGCATTATTTTGGACATCTCTTATTAGCATTTAGCAGCCATCAAGTGGGTTGAAAGGCTGGGTGTACAAGCAATCAATACACAATTATTTCTTGTGCCTTCATTTGCTACAGAGATGCACTGCCTTTTGATCCATAGCATGATCCAGGTTTAGATCCTTCTGTGATATCCACTTTTCATACATACAGTTTTTCCAATTCATGGACTCACCCACATGCTAGTTTAAAGCCTCCCAATTTCAAATACCCCCTTTCCACCTGTGCTCTCTCTCTCTCTCTCCCTGGGTCCTGTCTCTCCTTCTCTGTATCTCTTATTGTTCATCTGGCAGTAGATGAACTATGTGCCCTCTAAATGGAAATCATTTAAGGAAAGGCTTCAGAGATGTCATAAGCAGCAAGTGGGGCCCTGAAATTGGTTTACGACCCTCCCTCCCCACCAAACCATGAGATGAAATGAAACTTCACAGGAGAGTCGCCTCCAATGATTAATGGGCTTGGAATAGTTTAAAAGCCTGGGAAACATTTATAAAAGTGTACCTGCTTACCGCACGCCTCTCTTACCATTAAAAATTGGATTGCTAGTTGCAAAACCTGTGGGGATTTTGTTTGTTTGTTTTCACTTGGTGAAATAAGAAAGGAGTGGGCTGATTCAGTTTCCTGAAATGTTCTGCTTTGTATCGCATCTAGCCATCTTCGCAAACTACGATGCAACAGTTAATCTTGTGCCACAGAAGGCTGAAGATATTATCTGCTATGGATATTTCCAGTCTCGGCTCCCCCCAAAAGTAGATTTGATTTTATCAAAAAGTCACCCTGAGGCTTCCTTTAAACCCCTTTCATCATGGGGAAGCCATCAGAAGCAGGGATGGTGTCTTCAGTTCCTAAAAATCACTGCCCTCTAGAGATGGGCACGAAATGCATTTTTAATTCGTTTTGTTATAACTAAATGAATAACGATCCAACCCATCAAAGGAAAATGAAACAAAACAAAATGGCTGGTCCTCCGGAGACAGCAGTGAGACGTTCTACCACTGCCCGGCCTGGCCGCTGCTGGGCCTCCAGAGGTGGCGGTGGGACAGTCTACCACTGCCCAGCCTGGCTGCGGCCTGGCTTCCGGGGGGCACCGGTGGGACGGTCTACCGCTGCTCAGCCCAGTTCGGCTTGGTTCGGGAACCCAAACCTGAACTGAACTGAGGGTGGGCCTGAAACAGAACCAACCAAACCATTGGTTTTCTGTTTCATGCCCACCTCTGCTGCCCTCAGTAAAGTCATTCTAAACATCATACGTTTTTAGACCAACAAAAATTCTCACCCACTCTGCAGCCCCTGACAGTGTCTGCTTTCTCAAAGGGCTCTCAGGGTTGCCTCAGGACCTCCAAGGAGGCATGGATCATGAACATTTTATTTCCAAAAGATCCCCAAAGCTGATGAGGTCATCAGCTTTACGTTGCTTAACGTCCAGCAAGAGGATTCCAGCCAATATCATAGAATCATGGAACAGTCAAGTTGGAAAGGGATCTGCAAGTCCATCAGGTCCAATCCTCTGCTCCATTGAGAAATACACATCAAAGGATATCTGCTAGGTGTTTGCCCTGGGATGATCGAAAACAGATCCTGTCCCTCCTCTGTGTGACAAGCCCTTCAAATATTTGTAAAGTGCTAGTGTTTTGCCCCTCACTTCATTTCCCTAGGCTAAATATGCTAAATTCTGTCTTCTGTTCAAACACTTCTGCAATCTGGTCAATCATCCTTCTAAGACTAAATCACAAACATGGAGGATCAATTTCTGTAGGGTAGAACTGGCCCAGTATTATTATCTCTCACGAACTGAAATTGTACATAGCACTAGAGCATCAGATCCATGAAATCTGTGGGGATTTGTTGAGTCAACTCCTTTGTGGATTCCTTTGGTTCATCCAGACCTATTCAATTTATTATTATTGATTTAAAATATTTTTACCCTGACTATATCCTTAAAAAGAAACCAAGGTGGCTTGCATCATTAAAAAAAAATCTAAACTCAAAAACAGTAAGTATACAAATTAGAGATGGGCACGAATCGAAAAAATGACATTTCAGTTTTTTGTTTTTGTTGCAGGGCCATTTCGGTTTGTTTTTGTTTTTCGTGAATTTTTTGAAAAAATGTCATTTGATTTTTTCATTTTTCGTTTTTCATTTTTACCTGCTTTTTGCGCGACTTAAAGCATTTCCGTGCGCGGACGTCCCCCAACGTCCCAGACCAGAGGGAAAACACTAAAAAAAATGATGCTGGCAGAGACACAGTATAGACTAGGTACGCAGAGAAGCTGCAAAGGCAGTGGCGGGCATTGCCCAGGGCATAAGGCAGCCGCAGAGTGACTGCACTGCGGGGCAGGGGAGGGTACTCACTGAGAGGTACGCACGCACACAGAGAGGCTGCAAGAGAAATCTCTTCTTTCTCTCCCCTAAGAGCCTGGCTGCAGCCAGCAGGAACACAGAGACACACACCTGCCTGGTGGCCTAAAGTAACGAGTCGCAGAGACAGCAATCCCACCCTAACTCCCACCACAGACTGCAAGGAGGACGGGGGCTGCCAAAGCTTTTTATGCCCTCTGTGGCTGCCACACCTACCCAGTCTGCAATCTGGGCATGCTATTGGTTGAAATTCTCCAAGAATTTACATGATCCCATCACATGGCTTGCATCCATCTTGTGGCTGGAATCCATTTTGTGTCATCCTTAAAGGGAAAAGAAAAAATACATTGCGATGGGAGAAATACAAAAACAAACGTTTTAAGGACCGCAACCCCCTGGTAGGTAATAATTTCAAATAATTATCACTGCGTTTTTACGGATGTCCAGGGCATTTTAATACCCAAGAAATCAATATTAGAAATCTGGGAGCCATTTTGGATCAATGTCCCCTAACTCCTCTTAAAGGAAAAAAAATACAGCGATCTGAGAAAAGACATAAATGCATGTTTTAAGGACCCCAACCCCCCTGGTAGGTATTATCAGGCAGAATAAATAATTATCGCTGGGTTTTTACGGATATTCAGGACATTTTTTAACATTTTAAAACAGCTCATTTCATTGTGTGTCGCCATTAACAAAAATGAAACATAACAAACCTAATTTTCGTGGTTCTGTTCTGTTCGTTCCGATTTCATCACAATTTTCGTTATTCGTTTTGTTACATAACAAAACAAATAATGAATGACGGAATGAATTTTTTTCCCGTTTTGTGCCCATCTCTAATACAAATAATAAAAAAGAATTAAACTTATATTAAAATGGTAAATAAAATCAATACTAAAAACACATTTTAAAACAAAAGAGCACAACTCTAGCAATTTCATCAGAATTACCAAGAAGGGAAAAACTATATTTTTTCCCCTCTAGGTCAGTGCTTGACACCTCTAATAGGTCTATGTGAACTTATGGAGGAGCTGACTCACCAAATCACCACTGATTCAATGGGACTACTTTAATGCAACTTACTATGCTAAGGAAGAAAATTTCAGCCAACTATATGTTGTGTGATCCTTAGGCAAATACAGAAGTATGTAAACAGGTTACAAGACGAAGTGTCCAGTTATTGCCAGTAACATGTGTGTTATCACTTACAAATGATTTAATTCAGAGGAAGAGAAACTTGGATCATTCAGAACCAGCATGTTTAATGCAATATTGCTGATGCTGACAGGCAAACGTGCTCCAGGGTTTCTGGCTGGCATTTTTCCAGCTCAACCAAAATATGCTGGTTTTAAACCTGGGAACAGCTATATGCAACATGGGCACTCAACCACTGAGTACAAGCCATCACCGAAAACTTGCAATCATCTTCCTCCACCATTAGGAGGCCATATCTCTCATCTGCAAAAATTCCTCTAACTATTGCAGCTGCCCTGGAAAAGGAGGAGAGGTTTTCCTTTGTTAACTTAAGTATCAAACAGATAGATCTTATCAACTTTTCCCTACAATCCATATGCCTTCAAAAGGGGATTGGACAGATTCCTGGAGGAAAAGTCTGTCACAGGTTACAAACCATGATGGAGATGTGTCATCTCCAGGCTTAAAACCAGAGTACTTCAAGGGCCAGGTGCAGGGGAGTGGGATCAGGAGACAGATATCTAGTCTCGTGCGCTCCCAGATGCATTTGGTGGGGCCACTGTGAGATACAGGAAGCTGGACTAGATGGGCCTTTGGTCTGTTCCAGCATGACTCTTCTTATGTTCTTATACCACCTGTCTTGGTTCCAACAGTGACAAAATGCAGGATTTTCTGTGCCTTTCCCCTCTTTCCAAGGGATGGTTTATTTTTTTATCTGGGTTTGTGGTAAGGAGGAAAGTTTACTCCTTTCCTTAAAACCCAGCCCCCAAACAAACAAACAGCCTCCAAAGGGAAGGTCCACCAAGGAAAAAGATTCCTCCCACCCTTTTATAAAGTCCAATAATGTTCTGAGCGGAAGCATCTTGAGGAGAAATGGCTTCTAAAACCGTGGTCTCAGTGTGAATCCCAGTACACCAAAGACTGCCTTTGCAATGAGAGAGCCAGCTGAAATGTTTTGTGGAAGCACGAGGCGATAGATGGGGCTAATCCCGGCTTGGCAGTACACTGATGTCAGAAGTCCGAGTGCTAAATTCCCCTGTGGAAACATGCCAAGAGAATGCCTTATATTTGCTGCTGTCCAGATGGAGTGAGGAACTAACCTACTGTACTTCCATCCTGCTGTCCTGCTGGTGATCACGAGAGCTCAGAAAAGCAGTTCAGTTGCTCTGCTGCTGTTAATATTTGAAAGATGTAATTATTTCATTAGCAGCCAAGTAATTTCTCAGCCCTGATGAAATAACTAACCAGTGAAGCTTCATTCCACTCCTCATTTGAACTGAGCAAGCTTTTCAGTTTCAGTGTAGTCTATTTTGAGGATGGGAGAACCCCTGCCACTGAAAGGCTGAAAAAAACATTCCTTTGAGGTGAAAACTGTGAACCAGTGTGGTCTAGTGGGATAGAATATCAGACTTCGGCTCAAAACCCTGGTGAGACCTGGAAAGTCTCTGTGGAGTGGCAATGTTAAATTATTCCTCGTAGATCTCACAGACCTCAAAAATATGATTAAAGTCACCATAAGTTGGAAGGAGCTTGATAGCATGTAACAATAAAGGAGAGAGTTATTAAATGTAGATTCCCCTTGTATATTTTTTATTAACTAATGCTTTGACTATGATTTTTCCCCCTAGGACCTGACAAAATTATATTTTGAGCAACTCACTGAGAATTTCTCATTATGCGGTTTACAGGATACTGGGGGCGGGATAGATGGATGGATGGATGGACGGATCACCTCACTTAGGCCTCGGTCACATGGCTATTAACTGCGTGCCATATTTTGATGTGTACTAAAATCGTGGGTGATCATGTGACGTTTGGTGCGCAGTTAATGCCACTATGGTAGGGGTGTATTATACTTGTTTCTGTGCGTCCCATCTTGCCAAATGCACATATTTTCCCTGTTTATTGATCTGTTTTTCTCCATCATGCTCATTAGTAACAAAGGAGTTATTCATATATATATGAATAAGATGCCACAAGATGCCACCACCTTCCATCCACACCAAACACAAACCCAGACCCTTCCCACAGATGAAACGAAACCACCATCCAATAACAAAACCACGACTGCACCATCTACCGCTACTCCCCACTCCAGCCACCACATGGAGCACACTTACACACGCCAAAAAAACATTGGGAGACCACAGACACGCAGCCAGACCAAAATGAATTCACAAGACACAGGACCCCACTCCACCAAAGCCCAGGATGCTGCCAGAACACCCATCACCAAGGTCGTTAAGAAACAAAAGGCTAATAGACACACATCCAGCACCTCACCCACACATGATGTCTCTAAACAGCCATCTAACCCACCAGCAGTTAAGCCCTTAACGATCGCCTCAGCCACACAGCAGATCACAAAAGAACAAACGAACCTACAATCAGCAACAGAGCAAGCAAACCACACACCCCCAGCAGTATTTATAGAAGGACTTCAACTGAGATCACGCTTTGCTTCAAGAAGAAAGAAGCCAGAACACCAGCCTGAAGATGACGAGTGAGACCTCGTCGAAACGTCGCCAAAACAACCAGATTTCTACACGGGAAGAAACCCGAATCCACCCTAACATGCATACCTATACCCGTGAAAATCTACGAAAACAAATATATATATATATATCTGACCAACCACTGCCTAACCAACACATACTTCATCCACAATGGACAAAGATACAAATAGATAGAAGGAGCACCCATGGGATCACCCCTCTCACCGGTCATCACAAACCTATATATGGAACACTTTGAAACCAACGCATTACAGAAGTCCGAACATAAACCCAAACTCTGGCTCAGATATGTTGACGACACCTTTGTTATCTGGCCACACGGGAAAGACAAACTGAACAACTTCCTCACACATCTCAACAGCCTACACCCCAAAATACAATTCACTATGGAAATAGAAGCCAACAACCAACTTCCCTTCCTGGACGTCCTAATCTACAAAAAACCCGACGGCTCCTTAGGACATACCATCTACTGGAAAAAAACACATACAAACCGCTACTTAAATGCACAATCACACCACCACCCTGCACAGATCAACTCCGTAGCAAAAACCCTCATCTCCAGAACCAAACGCCTCGCTGACAAAGACCACCTAAAAACTGAATTACACACTCTCTCGAATGCTTTAATTGCGAACGGATTCCAAAAAAACACCATCACCAAACTAATCCAAAAAGAAACACCCCCCAAGAACCAAGAAACAGAAGAGAACAACGGCACTGCCCTCCTCCCTTACATCAAAGGCACCACAGACAAAATCAGCAAAATTCTCCACAAACACAATATCAAGACAGCCTTTTGCACCGAACAAAAAATAGCCAACATTTTAAGAAACCCCAAAGACAAGATTGAGCTAGAAAACCAAGGAGTCTACGAAATACCATGCAAAGTCTGCCCAGCCACATACATCGGACAGACAAACAGGAGAATAAGCGCACGCATCGCAGAACACAAGAACGCAGTCAAAAAAGAAGAAAAATCTTCCTCTCTCTTCCAGCACATAAAAACAACAGGTCATGAAATTGATTTTAAAAGAACCAAACTCATCTCCAAAACTGAACACTTCAACAGTCGAATAATCAGGGAAGCCATTGAAATAGAGAAACACCCAAACAACATGAATAAACGTGATGACACCTCCCACTTGCCTGACATCTGGAAACTAGCCCTGGTCAACAGACGAGCCTCTGTCACAAAGACTGACACCAGGTCCAAAAGGACACAAGATGCCACCACCTTCCACCCACACCAAACACAAACCCAGACCCTTCCCACAGATGAAACGAAACCACCATCCAATAACAAAACCGCGACTGCACCATCTACCGCTACTCCCCACTCCAGCCACCACATGGAGCACACTTACACACGCCAAAAAAACATTGGGAGACCACAGACACGCAGCCAGACCAAAATGAATTCACAAGACACAGGACCCCACTCCACCAAAGCCCAGGATGCTGCCAGAACGCCCATCACCAAGGTCGTTAAGAAACAAAAGGCTAATAGACACACATCCAGCACCTCACCCACACAGGATGTCTCTAAACAGCCATCTAACCCACCAGCAGTTAAACCCTTAACGATCGCCTCAGCCACACAGCAGATCACAAAAGAACAAACGAACCTACAATCAGCAACAGAGCAAGCAAACCACACCCCCCCAGCAGTATTTATAGAAGGACTTCAACTGAGATCACGCTTTGCTTCAAGAAGAAAGAAGCCAGAACACCAGCCTGAAGATGACGAGTGAGACCTCGTCGAAACGTCGCCAAAACAACCAGATTTCTACACGGGAAGAAACCCGAATCCACCCTAACATGCATATATATATATATATATATATATATATATATATATATATATATATATATATATATATATATATATATATATATATATATATATAAGTGATTTGCTTGTCGATTACCGGCTTGTCGATTACTGGCATGTCGGCTTTCTAGTATTACTGCAAGAGTTCATGCAAAAGTTTGAGAATGTGGCAGTGTATCCCTAGTACCAGAGCGCCTTTATAGTAACTCCTTTGTTTTTCTCGCATCTCTTACTTCCTTTCCCATGGGTCACTGTACCAGGTAATTTGCAGCTTGTAGAAGTGCTCAGTTACAGAAATGCCAGCAATTGATTAAAGTAGGACAGCAGAAAGCAGAAAAGACAGCAGAAACACAGCACCAAAACGGTCGTGTGACTGGGGTCTTACATTAATGAAATAAACTGGATCCTGGATCAGGGCTTTTGAACTTGGTTCAAAGTCATGTGGTAGTCACATTTTTTGTATGTGTGTCATGAATATGTGCTCTTGTGAAAACTTTTAAGATGTTTTTAAACGGTGTTGTATATTGGGTAGGGGACTACAGGTGGGCAACAACTCCAATTGTCTCTGGGTAGAAAGGAGCAGGAGGGGGGAACACAAGGGAGTGACAAACCCTAGGAAATGGCAACAGCCTGCCAGAAAGCAAGAGGGCTGGGCAACTGACATTGTGGTTCTAACTGGGTGTGGGTGTTTATACACATCTGACAATGACGTACCGTTTTGATACAGGCAGTCTCCTTCCTTTTCTGCATTTTGCCTTTTCATGCCCAAGAGACCTTTGGGTAGTGGGCGCCATACAAGCTCTATAAAATAAATAAAATAAAATAAAATAAAGTGTCTTGGATCCAAGCTACCTCAAGGACTGCTTCTCTCTGTATGAGCCTGCTTGAGTGTTAAGATCATCAGAGGAGGCCTTGCTCTCAGTCCCACCACCTCCATAGGTGTGTTTGGTGGAGACACAGGAGGGACCTTCTCTCTTCTTACTCCCAAGTTCTGGAACTCCCTCCCACAGGAATACAACCAGGCCCCTTCTTTGATCTTCTTCAGAAAGCAGGCAAAGTCCTTTCTCTTTAGGCAGACTTTCCCATAGTGCCTGGCTATCTGAGATGGGTTTTTAAAAATGCATTCTTGTGCCTTGTTGCTTTAAAATGAGTTTTTAGTATTATTTTTATTTCCCATTGTTAATATAATATTTGTTTAATTCCTTTTAAATATTGGAATAATTCCCTGTATTTAATCTTATGTTTTAAATGTTGGAAGCTACTTTGGGCTTTTAAAAAACAAAAAACAAAGGCAGGATAAAATATTTATAAACAAACAAACAAACAAACAAATAAATAATTTTATTAACAAAAGGAAAAAGACAAAAAAAGAGAAACCTTAACATAACAGTAACATACATGGTAATACAGTATTAGTTATTAATGAATTAACTACCTTAGGCACAAAATATTTACACAATTTAACAGGGTTACATTTAGTCTCCCAATTCCATTCTAAAAAAAATAAGTGACCAACAAGCTAAAATTTTTAATAAATAAATAAATAAATAAATAAATAAATAAATAAATAAAAGGGAAAGAGACAGAAAAGGGAGGATAATCAGGGAATCAAGGAAATACCACTGTTTGGGAAGCACATCATTCTGATTCTATGGAATACACAATTCAATGTATAGTTTCCATAGCCTTAAAAAGAAATGTTGAAGTACTCAGAGAGCTGCCTGCCATATAGCATATCTCTGACCCAGATAATAATAACAGTAGAATGGGTGATGCTAATGGAGTGTAAGAGAGATGGCTATTGACTGTGGAGATGCCCTGGGGTCTGGTGAAATGGAACGGCACAACATAAAGTTCTGTGGAAACTGGTCAAAGAGTAGAGTAGAGATGGCTTCAGGGAAATACCAAGAGAGCTGTGTTCAGATGAAAATGCCTGAGATTGTATATGCCTGCCTTTGGGTACAAGAGAGACCCGAGAAGGAAGGTGTCTGTTTTTATTGTAAATGTGTACTGTTGTCTGAAACAATTCATAGAACCATAGAACTGCAGAGCTGGAAGGAGCCCCAGGCTCGTCAAGTCTAACTTGCTTCTGTATTCAAAAATTAAATCATCCTTGACAAGGAGCCACCTAACCGTTGCGCAAAAGCCTTCAGTGAATAAGGGTTAGTCAAAGACTCTCTGAAGCAGTTCATTCCATTGCTGAACGCCCCTCACTCTCAAATATGTTCTTCCTGATGTCTAGGCCATTTGAATCCACCTCTCCAGGTCCTACCCTCTGGAGTTAGAGTAAGCAAGCCAGATACCTAAACCTTCGAGTGATCCAGCAGTTTAGTGTTTGTGTGTTTCTCTGTGAGAAAGGTGTTCAATAAGTGGCAATTTATCGCCGAGATGAATCCAGTTTCCCTCACACAAGTGGAAATCACCAATGCCTACCTCAAATATTAAAAACCCAAAACTGAATTGTCTGTTTTGCTTCTAATCAAATGCTCCCTTGGGAGATTGGGATGTCGAACATGTATATGAGGGGTGAAGGGAGGCGTTTAATCCCTTCTACAGGGTCTTCTTTCTCACTCCAATAACTAATCTGGATAGTAGTAGAGAAAGGCTTCAACCCTTTCTGACTGCCATTTTCCTGGCTGTAGTGCTGTCACGCACCTGCTAGGCATTCTGGGTAATGGGAAGTGAAAGAGACTCCACATGGGGCTAAGGCATTGGGTCCTCAGATGTTCTTGGACTACAATGCCTAGAAATCCAGCATACCTAGTGGTGAAGCCTTCTGGGTCAGGATTTCTGGTCTTTGTTGTCCAAGAACACTGAGGACCCAAGGTTGGGAGCCAATGGACTAAGGCTGGGGTGTCGAAAATTTTTGCAAGGAGGGCCAGATTTGTTGAGGTGCCAGATGTGTTGAGGCAAAAATGTGTGGGGACCGACCATTCAGCAGCATTTCACTCCGGGGCTAGACTTTGGACAAGTCTCTATAACATGCAAAAAGGCAGGGAGGACACTGCAGCAATGGGGCCGGGGGCGGGTAGGTTGGGCAGGTGGCTGGTGGGATGGACAGAGGCAGGGAGGGCAGGCAAACTGTAAAACTGCAAGCTGATGCCTCCATCTGGTATGGGGAGAGGCCAGCTGTTAGGGATGCGTGGCAGGCTGAGCCGGCTGGGAGAAGAGGCCGTGGGCCACTTGAAATTTGAAAACGGGCCACATTTGGCCCCCAGGCCTGACTTTGGACATGCCTGGACTAAGGGAAAGAGTTGAACCCTTCCCCTCTCACAAAAGTCAATCATGTTTAAAAAACCCCTGTGTTGCCTTAAGAAAAATCTTGCACAACAGTACCAGACACTTATAGAACTTGGTGATGCTTGGTTGCTTCCAGGCTTTTGTAATATACATTAATACATCTTAATACGAATTTAATTCATTCTATGAGTCATTTCGTTTTGTGAAAAAATTGTCTTGTGAAACGTGGTTTCCCGTAGAAATCTTTTTTGAATTTTGTAACTTTTTTTTGTCTGTAGCGTTAATGTGCTTGCCCCTGGCCTCTTCACAGGATGTTGACAAACACCACTTCTGATTTTCATTGCCACCAACTAGCTTTACTAGTAAATTAAATTTTCCAGACTGTTTTTAAGTTGAATAAAAATAAAAGAAGTATATTGATTACAAATCAAAAATCAAAATCATTAATGGTAATGTGTTGAAGTATAAACAGAAAGAAAAATATAGCTCTAACGCACACAAGTTTGATCACTAATAAACTTGAATAAATGCACACCCAGTTCCTAAATTTACAAACTCTAAACACTTGGTTTTCTTCACAGACACTCTAAAAATCTTATCTCTTCTTTAGTCCTATCTGTCTATTTCTTAGGTGGTGCCAGATCCCATCTCTTTCAGACTTTGTCAGATTCCCTTTCTCCAAGTGTAGGTCTTTCTGTAGCTACCTGTCTAGCTCTATCTGGCTAAAACAGTGCTGAACAGTGCCTTAAATCCTCTTAGGCCACTCCCCAGACTCTCTCATTGGTTTACAAACCCACCAATCAGCACAAACACCTCTGATACATTATTCATCACACAGGTAAAAGCCACAGCAGACATACAAACTAATAACAGGCCACTGGGTGCTCAAAGACTACCCAAACATTCCCAAAAGAGCAAGGTCTTCAGTGCCCTTCTAAATGCCGGCATCAACTCCAACAACCTGATCTTCACTGACAACTCACTAAGACTTGTGTGATTTCCCTTATATAAATATAAATAAGCACCAGAATTCTGATCAGTATGTAGTTTTCTTTTTTACTTTCAACTAACTCTGATCTAACTTAATGTCCACTAGACCCTGTGGAGCTCTTTTGCCACCTGAATGGTTTATTTTATTTCCTTTTCTAAACCACCAACAGAACCTCACAGCACTTCACAAGTCTGTTAAATTATTACACTTTTTTGTAGGAGTGACTTTTTTTGAAGAGGAAGATTAATACGTGACTTTGCTGAAGGTCATTTTGTATGAACCCAGGGAGCGTGTTAATATTTCCACCTCCGTTCCTAGATTTTAAAATCTTTCCTTCCTGCACAGAGAGCCAAGAGACTCAATGGCATGGTAAGCAATGCACATGTCCATTTTATTTAGGGCATTTTTGCTTATCGTTTCAATTTAGAATTACTGTCTCATGAAAAGGTCAGCTGAAGAGGCTATCAAAGTGGCTATGATATTGAAATATGTGTGTCATGCACAAAAATAAATAAAATGTTTAAAAATCACAGAAAGAAAATAGGAAAGTCTATAGCAGCAGCAATAGCAGTAACCCAAATGTCTTTCAAAGTATTTGTAAGGTTTCCAATTTTTGAGTTGAAACTCCCAGTACTCCCATTATCATCATCTTAGGATTTCAGAACTTGAAGGCACCCTGTAGAGTGTAGATGACTGTGACCTCGCTGCCAGATGGGCGGTATAAAAAGTCAATCAATCAATCAATTAGAGATGGGCACGAAACAAAAAAATGGCGTTTTGGTTTTTCTTTTGTCATTGAGAGGTCTGTTTCGGTTCGGTTCCATTTGTCGGGAATTTTTTGAAAAAATCCGTTACCGTTTTTCGTTTTTTGTTTGTCGTTTCTACCTGCTTTTTGTGCGATTTTTAAAGCATTTCCGTGCACAGGCATCCCCCAATGCCCCAGACCAGAGGGAAAACACTAAAAAAATGGATGCTGGCAGAGACACAGTATAGACTAAGTATGCAGGGAGGCTGCAAAGGCAGCGGCGGGCATTGCCCAGGGTGCAAGGCAGCCACAGAGTGACTGCACGGTGGGGCAGGGGAGGATACTCACCGAGAGATACGCAGCACACATGCACACAGGGAGGCTGCAGGACTGAAGCTAGAGTCGCAGAGACAGCAATCCGACCCTAACTCCCACCAGAGACTGCAAGGAGGACAGGGGCTGCCAGAGCTTTTTATGCCCTCTGTGGCTGCCAGACCTGCCTGCCCAGTCTGCAACCTGGGCATGCTATTGGTTGAACATGATCCCACATCACATGGCTTGCCTCCATTTTGTGGCTGGTGGTGACATCCATTTTAAAGGGAAAAGAAAAATACATCACAATGGGAGAAGACAAAAACAAATGTTTTAAGGACCCCAACCCCCCGGTATGTATTATCAGACAATATAAATAATTATCGCTGCGTTTTTACGGATGTCCAGGGCGTTTGTTAACATTTAAAACAGCTCATTTCATTGCGCGTCGCCATTAACGGAAATGAAACGTAACGACCACAATTTTGACCACAATTTTCGTGGTTCTGTTCATTTCGTTTCATTTTCATCACAATTTTTGTTTGTCGTTTCGTTACGTAACGGAAACGACAAACGGTAACAGAAACGAAAAAATGTTCGTTCCGTGCCCATCTCTACAGTCAGTCAGTCAGTCAATCAATCAATCAATCAATCAATCAATCAATCAATCAATCAATCAATCATTGGGTCCAGACCTGTCAAGGAGGCACAGTGGCAAATTGAACTCCCAACCTGTGGCTCATTATATATCAATCTTTTCCCTCTCACAGCCTGATGTTTTCAGATGCCGCTCCATTCTATCCCATTTTCACATATGTTTTTAATCTGCTAAAATTTAATACATTCTGCAATCGTTCTAAATCATATGAGACAGCTGCATTCTTCTACCTCCAACGTTGATGAGTCGTAAATTTCTGTGTTGGCTGCAGCATGAAAATTTATGGATCCCTAATGGATTGTTTTCTAAAACATATTTGCTGTGAGCAATTTCCCATATTTTGTGCATTTTTTTACTCTGTTTCCCATCAAGTACAGCATGTACTTTGGCCAACTTTTTTGGAATGGAGAACTATACGGCAACCTTCAAAGAAGTGCAAAACACAAATCGTAATACAATTTGCCTCCTTATTGGGGAAAGTGTCAATTGGGTTATTAGCAATGATAATGATGACGATGACTAGACATGGGCACGACTCGACGAAATTTCCATTTCCGTTTCCGTTCCTCGTTTCCGTTACGCAATGAAACAAAGAACAACAATTACTCTGCCAGAACTCGAACTCGAACTGAAAAAAGAAAAATTGGGTCTGATTTGTCGTGTTGATCACGCGATGCCAACAGCACAGAAAAAAAGTTTTAAAAAGTAAAAAAAAAAAAAAAACGATTCCCGGCCAAAAAAGCAGGCAAAAATATGCCTGCCTGAGTGAGGGCAGCTACCAGAGGGGTGGTTTCTGGGGGGGGGCCTCCCCCCCTCTCCTCCTGTCCTTCCTGGGCTGCTCTGGCGGAGTGGCGGCCGGCGGGCATCCTCGTCGTCCCGCCAACGTCGCCGGCTCGCCGGCTCGCCACCGCCATTCAAGCGGCACAGAAAAAAAGTTTTAAAAACCCGATTCCCGGCCAAAAAAGCAGGCGGAAATATGCCTGCCTCAGTGAGGGCACCTAGAGGGGTGGTTTCGGGGGGGGTCCCCGGCCTTCCCCCCCTCCTGTCCTGGGCTGCTCTGGTGGGGCATCCTCGGCGACGCCATGCGGTGCGGGTGGGGGATCCAAAATTGGGCGGGCGACCGCAATCTTTTTTTTGAAATCGTATCGTCGTCATCCAAAAACACACCAAAGCACCACAGAAACATGCGAAAATTGCTATTTTAAACCTGCCAGATTTTTTACAGTAGCAGTGGGTTTTTCTTGCAACAAAATGTCTCCTCTGTCCTCCTCTCCATTGATTTTATTTTATTTTATTTTATTTTTATTTTTTACACCTGCGCAATGATGGGCTGGCCATGGGAGTGACCATGCACATTTTTGGAGCTATTCCACCAATCGCATGGTCACTTGGCCAGGTTGACCACAGAGACTTCTGGGATGTGCCAATCGGGCATAAAAAGCCCATAACCGTAGCCCGAACCCTAACCCTAAGCCTAAGCCTAACCCATACGCCAGTACACTGTCCTTCTAAGTGGGTCAGAGAGGCACCCAGAGGTGCACCCCAATACTCACCCTAACCTTACCTGTAACCCTAAGCCTAGCCCCTGCGCTAACCCTAACCCTAAGCCAAACCTGTGTACTCGCATTGCACTATACACGCAAGTACACTTCCCTTCTTAGTGAACCACAGAGCGGCCAGATCAGCAGTGGACCTGTGGTCTACAGAGAGGCACCCAAAAGAGGTGCCTCTCTGCCACTCAACTTGGTATGCATATCCAATTGGCTATGCATGCCATTTTGTAGCGGGTGAGGAGAGGAGGCACCCACGAGGTGCCTCCAGGAGCCCGCTTTCCCTTCATAGCAGGCCAGAGGAGGCACCCACCCCACAGAGGTGCCTCCAGGAGCCCGCTACTCCCCCTAAACCAGTACTAACGACAGACGAGAAAACGACACCACGAAACAACAAATTTTTGAAAAATTTTGCGAAAAATGGAAACGAGCCGAAACGGACACGTCCCGAAAAATGACAACTCGAAAAAAAAAATTCCTGGTCGTGCCCATCTCTAACAATGACAATAATGAAGATGAAGATGATGAAAAGTAAATGTCCTCCATGCCTTTCCTATGAAGGCTACATTCTTTGCCAATACAACACCTCAAGTTCCATTGCTAGCATAGCTGTGAAAGAGCCCTATGTGAAATATTGGCATATTATTGCTAGGCGGCATGGTTTGCAAATCTCTGAGTTCAGTCAAAGGACAGATTTATATAGAAGCTAGGGGGAAAACCCAACAACTTGGGAAGCCAACACAAAAAAGGCCCTCAATCTTATCACTATAAGCTTTACTTCTAGGGGTGGAAGATGGGGAACTGATGGGCCATCCTACAGAAGAACACCCTGTTTTGTTGGCATCCTGATTCCAACCATTTTAGCTCTTTATAGAAGAAAGCCAGTCTTCAAAACCAACTCGGGAATTCTTCATTTGTTGCACTAAGCCATAACCGCAGACCGAATGTGAGTTCTTGACACGTTCTTATTAGAGATGGGCACAAATTAAAAAAATGGTGTTTCGTTTGTCGTTTGTCGTTTAGGGGGTCCGTTTCGGTTCGTTTTTGTTTTTCATGAATTTTTTGCAAAAAATTTCATTTTCGTTTCATTACGTAATGAAACGAAAAAACGAAAATGAAAAATTGCTGTTTCGTTAGTATTCATTACAGTTCAATGTATTTGCCACAACGAAAATGAAACGCACGACAAAATTTCTGTTGTTTCGGTTCGTTTCGTTTCATTTTGGAGACAAAATTTGTTTTCGTTTCGTTACGTAACGAAACGAAAAAATGAAAACGAAAACGAAAAATTGCTCGTTTCATGCCCATCTCTAGTTCTTATTAATGGCTAGGTTGACCTATTACTAGTGCTAAAGGGCAAGTGCAGCATCCCTGGGCCAAAACAAGGTTCCTGGCAAAGCTTTCTCTTAGAGATGCCAAACTCAGTTTGTAGCCTGTTCTTCATCAACCTAAAACCTTGGTGCCACTGTTTAAACCACTCACAATCACAATAGAACACCATACACACATAATGCATTGCACTGCAAAAATGAAAAGGAGAGTGCTCCTGAATTGTGTGGTAGACGTTCAGCTGTGGAGATCTCCCTCACTGGAACTTTGAAATATAACAACATACATTGGGATCTGGTAATAGCCAGTATAATGCCCCCTAGGAATTGTGGGAAGACCACCATTTACCGAAAGACATCAGAATGAGTCCCTTCTTTTAGCAAAGGCATACTTAAAGACAATAAAGTACTTAGGCTGTTTCCTTAAGGAGCTTCCTGAGAATACCAAAGGAAAGACAGTCCAAAGGAACCTACCAATCTAGATTACTCATTTTATGGCCCTTTGTGTGTTTCCTAAAGAGCTACATGCAAGCTTTGGCTCTGTAGACCATATTTTGGCCTGTCTCTACTACCCAGTACTGAATAAAACACTTTCCTAAACCTGCAATACACCTCCTCACAAATTCTTAAGCGTTCTCCACATAAGACCCCCAGTCTTTCACCAGGTGACTTGGTGCTGCTCTTGCAGGGTAGCATGGTCATATATCCTATTTTTCAGTCCCTTCTTAAAATGTGTCAGGTGTCTCGAGTTTGTGCATCACCTCTGAAGCAAATTTAGCGGCAATGCAATCTTCCTCCATAAGGTGACTGTGAGCATGAGATGTGTCATACAATTCTCTTTAAATCATAGGCATGAATTCTGTGCGTTAAGTATGCATGTTCAGATTTCATTCAGACCAGAATCGTCTTTTGTTCTTTTCATGTGGAATTTCTGTTTATTTATTTATTTATTTGATATTGCACAAATAGCTACTGATTGCTGGGCCACGAGGTATCACCTGGAGATTCTGCCAGGAGAGAGGAAGAAAACTGCCATGATGTGGCTCACCAGGAATCATACAATTTTCCATTTCGCACCTTCTTTGGAAAGCGGAGTGGATAATTCAGAACCCCAGATTGGAAGGCACAATTTATATAATCCAGCACCACCACCATCAGTTGACCCATTTCATAATTGTATGGCTGTGTACTCATCCAGAAACCTAAAATAACCAACAGAGAACCCACAGAACTAGTCTACTACATCACTGGCATGGTTGGTTGGTTTCACATCCCAGCTTTCCTCCAAGAAACTCACAGCATGAGTGTGTGTGTGTTGTATAGTTACAGTTGTGACCGACTCTTCATGACTCCATGTCCATGGAGTTTTCTTGGCAGGAATACTGGAGTGGTTTGCCAGTTCCTACTCTAGATCACAGCACACATGACTCGTATTTTCCATCCCAGTGTCCTCCTGGTGGAAACCTCATGAGATAAGTGAGGTATTCAAACTCACGTTCCTGTCCAGAGCTTGAACTTTTATTTATTTATTTATTTATTTATTCATTCATTCATTCATTCATTCATTCATTCATTCATTCATTTATTTATTCATTCATTTATTCATTCATTTAAGAGCATTTTTAACCTGCCTTTCTCCTTGGAAAAGGACCCAAGGTGGTTTACAGTAATGAGGGATAATATACAGTCCAGTGGCACAGTGGTTAAATGCATGAACTGCAGGTAAAGCTGTGCTCACGACCTGGGGTTCAGTCCCCAGTAGCTGGCTCATGGTTGACTTAGCCTTCCATCCTTCCAAGGTCAGTAAAATGAGTACCCAGCTTGCAGGGCAATGTGTAGCCTGCATTACTGTAATTAAAATTGTAAACTGGCCAGAGACTAGTTGAAGTGGTATGGGTCAGTATATAGGCAGAACACTTTGCTTTAAGTTTAAGACATGTTCATGTATTGAGAACAGGGATTAGAACATAAGAACATAAGAATAGCCATGCTGGATCGGGCCAAAGGCCCATCTAGTCCAGCTTCCTGTATCTCACAGCGGCTCCACCAGATGCGTTTGGGAGCGCATGAGACTAGATATCTGTCTCCTGATACCACTCCCCTGCATCTGGCCCTTGAAGTACCCTGGTTTAAAGCCTGGAGATTACACATCTCCATCATGGTTTGTAAGCTGTGATGGACTTTTCCTCCAGGAATCTGTCCAATCCCCTTTTGAAGGCATCCAGGCCAGATGCCATCACCACATCCTGTGGCAGGGAATTCCATAGACTTACAACGCGCTGGGTGAAAAAATATTTTCTTTTGTCAGTTCTTACTCTCCCAGCCCTCAATTTGAGTGTATGTCCCCTAGTTCTGGCATTTTGGAAGAGAGAGAAGAGCTTCCCTCTATCCACTTTACTCATACCCTGCATTATTTTGTATGTCTCAATCATATCCCCCCTCAAGCGCCTTTTTCCAGACTAAAGAGGCCCAAGTGTTTTAGCCTTTCTTCATAAGGGAGGTGCCCCAGGCCAGTAATCATTTTAGTCGCTCTCTTCTGCACCTTTTCCAGTTCCACTATGTCTTTCTTGAGATGCGGTGACCAGAATTGTACACAATACTCCAGGTGGGGCCTTACTATTGTTTTGTACAATGGCATTATAATGTTGGCTGTTTTATTTTCAATCCCCTTTTTGATAATCCCTAGCGTGGAATTGGCCTTCTTCACCGCTGCCACACATTGGGGAGACACCTTCATGGAGCTGTCCACCAACACACCAAGATCTCTTTCCTGATCCATCACGGATAACTCAGAGCCCATGAGTTGATAGATGAAGTTTGGATTTTTTGCCCCAATATGCATTACTTTACATTTAGTTACATTAAAACGCATTTGCCATTTCTCAGCCCATTCCCCCAGTTTGGAGAGATCCTTCTGGAGCTCTTCACAATCTTCTCTGGTTTTCACCACACGGAAAAGTTTTGTGTCATCGGCAAACTTGGCCACCTCACTGTTTATCCCTGTCTCCAGGTCATTTATGAACAGATTGAAAAGCACCGGTCCCAGGACAGAGCCCTGGGGCACACCGCTTTTCACCTCTCTCCATTGTGAAAATTTCCCATTGACACCTACTCTTTGTTTCCGGGATCTCAACCAGTTCTCAATCCATAAGAGGACCTGCCCTCTTATCCCCTGACTGTGCAATTTTCTCAGCAGCCTTTGGTGAGGGACTGTGTCAAAAGCCTTTTGAAAATCCAGATAGACTATATCCACCGGTTCACCCAAATCTACATGCCTGCTGACCTTTTCAAAAAATTCTAAAAGATTTGTCAGACAAGATTTACCCTTACAGAAGCCATGCTGATTTTCTCTCAGCAAGGTTTGTTCTTCTATGTGTTTTAAGATTTTCTCTTGGATGAGGCTTTCCACCATCTTCCCTGGGACAGATGTAAGGCTAACTGGCCTGTAGTTTCCCGGGTCCCCCCTCCTTCCTTTTTTAAAAAATTGGTGTGACATCTGCTATCCTCCAGTCCTCCGGCACTGTGGCCGTTTTAAGAGACAAGTTGCATATAACCGTTAAGAGATCTGCAATTTCGTTTCTCAGTTCCCTAATAACCCTTGGGTGGATGCCATCTGGGCCCGGTGACTTGTTAATCCTCAATTTATCAATTAGTCCTAAAACCTCCTCTCTTTTAACCTGTATTTGATTTAATTCTTTAGTCAAGAGGGGCGGCTCAGGCAGCGGAATCCGCTCAAGGTCCTCTGTTGTGAAGACAGACGCAAAGAACTCATTCAATTTCTCTGCAATGTCCAAGCCCTCCTTCACCTCCCCTTTTCCTCCTTCACCATCCAGAGGGCCAACTGGTTCTCTGGCAGGTTTTCTACTTCTAACATATTTAAAGAAGCTTTTATTATTACCCTTTATATTGCTAGCCATGCGTTCCTCAAAATCTTTCTTTGCCTCCCTTATCATCTTACATTTCTTTTGCCAGAGTTTGTGTTCCTTTTTATTTTCCTCATTTGGGGAGGATTTCCATTTACAGAAAGACCTCTCCTTGTGCTTTAGAGCCTCTCTAACTCCACTCGTTAACCATGCCGGTGTCCTCTTGGACTTAAATGAGCTCTTCTTTCTTTGTGGTATGCACTTGTGCTGGGCCTCTATTATTGTTGTTTTAAAGAGGCTCCATGCACTCTGAAGAGATTGGATTCTTCTAACCTTCCCCTTCAATTTCTCTCTAACTAGTTTCCTCATCTGAGGGAAGTTTGCCCTTCGAAAATCAAGGGTTTTAATGTCTGATTTGGTTGACACTCTTCCTCCGACATGCATGGCAAAGGAAATTGCAGCATGGTCACTGTTCCCCAGAGGCTTAGTGACATTCACATCCCTGACCAGGTCCTGAGTATCGCACAGTATTAGATCCTGACTTGCCTGTTCTCGGGTGGGCTCCATGACAAGTTGCTCTAAGGCACAGTCATTCAGCAAGTCGAGAAACCCAGTTTCTCTTTCTTGCCTGGAGCTCGCATTGACCCAGTCAATGTGGGCCCATCTAGTCCAGCTTCCTGTATCTCACAGCGGCTCCACCAGATGCGTTTGGGAGCGCATGAGACTAGATATCTGTCTCCTGATACCACTCCCCTGCATCTGGCCCTTGAAGTACCCTGGTTTAAAGCCTGGAGATTACAGATTGAGGAACAACTTACAGCATTAAAAGACAACGGCGGTTACTTCACGTACCTCCGTGGGCTGCGTTGAGCTTGGCTCCGATCTGAATTCGGATGCAGTCACATGGTCTAATACCGGGGCCGGACCTCTTTTCTGTGTACTCACGTGCATGCTGGGTGAACGCAAACGCATTCCAGCCTCACATCTTTGATGCGCATTGAACCAATGGTTTCCTTTGCTTTCCACCGGTTCAGTATGCTGTTTCTTGCTTTCATTTTTAGGTCTTTCGATGGAGGAGTGGTAGTTTGTGGTTCTCCCGGGGGTGAGGAAAAGCAGAGATGGTTAGAAGAGGAAGGGAGGCTATTTAGGAGGCAATTGTCTTTTACAGCAGCCAGCATGTCATGCCGGGAGGGGTGAGCTAGCTAAGATCAGAGTAATTGTTGTTTTTCCCCTTTCGTCCTTGAAGAGGTCAGAGAGTCAATTTGCAAAACAGAAGGGGCAGCAGTGTTCCTGTTTTAAATCACGGAGTGAGAGTACCCACGAGAAGATTTCGATTTTCTGGTTTTCTGAAGGCAGCAAACAAAAGCAGGTATGTCTAAAGGGAGGGAGTGGTTATGCACTTCGAATCAACAAGAAACACACATCTCTTCGCTTCGCATCGAAAAGCGGATTGAGCAGATTCCTGAGGTCCAAGAAGGGAATCTGTCAGCCCGCTTGGAGCACAGTTTAGGGGGAGTGGTCGGGGTGACCTCGCCTTGAATTCGCTGGTACGTGAAGTTCGATCGAAGCCTAACTGTTCCGCAGCGGGGCGGCACTGAGGTCAGAGAGGTACGTGAAGTAACCACCAACATTGCATTAAAGCTATAAGAGAACGCAAGCAGTTAAAAGGACAGTAAAATTCCATGTAAATTTATGAGTGAATCACTCAACCAAAATGGGTCTTTCTTAGGATTTAGCTCTGACCCCTAACTATTCAATGACATGGATGACAGAAACCTCTTGTCAGGGATGTAAGCTCTCTTGGGAGATGAAAACAGCTGGAAGATAATTGGAAATTAGCCAGTGGGAGATGGATGGATACAGTCTACCACATTATTCAGGATAAACTTTAGACTGTCAAAGAAAATGTGGGATCAAAGCTACATGACAATAACAAAAATTCAGCAATGTAGTGTTTCATGGAACAATATTTTATTTTGCTCCCTGATTAAATTAGCAGATACTGGAGGTCATACAGCCATGTTCAATTTTTCACAAATGTCAAGAACAGCCTTGTGAGACAGTATCATGGCCCATGAAGATATATGACATACCTTAGACCTGGAGCAGAGATCTAAACTGATACAGCTACTTGTTTTGTTTTAGACATTCAGTACATTTAGAATCAGTGGCATTTCTCTCTTTTCTACAGATTTCTGGTTGAAATGAGAGCTGTAGGAAAATTTATACAATACACACCCAGGGTTAAATACTGTATCTTTCAGAACACACACCTTATCTAAACATGAGCCTCAGATCTCAGAGATGAATCATGGCAACTGGACTTCTTTTCTTGTGGGATCAAAATGTTTCACTACTCATCCAAGTAGCTTCTTCAGTCTGAGAAAAGTCGGTGGGAGCCCAACTGACATTCGAAACTGGAGGAATGAAATCAACCAATCCCTTAACTTGCGCAGGGCGCAAATCCAATAGGAAGAAGATTCTAATGCATCATTTTCTTCTTCTTTCCTGGTGCTGGCCAATCAGACAGGCAGGTGGGATAATCCATTTCCCTGCATAGCTCCTGATTGGCTAGCACCAGGGAGAAGGAAAGATGATGCATTGGAGGCTTCTTCCTTGGAGTTGAGTCCCGCACAAGCCCAACACAAGGTAAGGGATTGGTTGATTTTATTCCTCTCATTCTGAATGTCAGCTGGGCTTCCATGTTTTGTTTTGGGAGCTGGCCACTTCTGAAACGAAAAGCCCATTATAAGCCACTCATCAATCATAGCAAATGCTTCCCTCTTCCACATCCTCTGGTGGCTACCCACTCAGAAGAGGAGGCAGGATGGGGAAACCTGCAGAGCTACCTTTGAAAGACCTGGCACCAGAGGAGGCAGAGGGAGTGGGTACTGAGATCTGTGAATGGGCAGTCATGATGAGGAGGTGAGGAGTGCAGCATGCTTTGCCTAGGGGAAAGATGACTGTGCAGAGGTGGCAGAAGGAGAGAGTTCACAGGGCCTGTGGGATAACTGTTTAGGCATGGGGCTTAGCCAGGTCAAACCACCAAACCTCAGGTCATGCCCATCTCTATTCTCCATTTCAAGAACTTCTGGAGATAATCAGGGATGGGCTATTCCTGCCTTTTGAAGGTGTCCACCAAAAAAGGAAATGTTCAGCGTTTGGTTGTGACTCCATTGGCAAGCCGAATGAGAATGTTTCTGGTTTGCATTAGCTTGTAGAAATTGGCTAAAAATGGGGAAAAGAGCATTTCATTTTGTTTAGTTTCTTAAGTAGTTTCATTTTGTTTCATTTGGCACACATTTTTAAAGTAGTTTATTATGAAATGAAATGAAACAAAATGCTATGCTCCCCTGGGTCTTAAAGGACCAAAATGGCAGGGGAGCTTTCTCAAGCAATTCTAGGTAAGCTACTGAAATTTGGAAAGGTTTGAGGATCACGGGGTGAGTTATTAAGCTCCAAAGGGGGCCTGGATAGTTAATTGAAAGAGTGTGTTTGGTGTGTGCCAACAATTTAGGGGTTAATTTAACCACCGATTAACCCCTAAATTCCTTGCTCATGCTCAGCACACTTTCAATTAATTACCCGGACCCCCTTTGGAACTTAATAACTCATCCCTGACCCCCCAAACCTTTCCAAATTTTGGGGGCTTACCTAGAATTGCTCCCCTGCCATTTCCTCTAGGATGAATCATTTCACTGTAGAGGGGCAAATGGTGTTTTGTCATGAAACAAAACGAAACAATATACGTCCTACTGTTTTGTTATGTAACAAAGTAATTCATCTCTATCAGCTTGATTTCCAGTCTGTTTTGCAGCTGCATTCTGCTTAGGTGACCCCACAGAGACCATGAGTTTCTTTTTCGTGCCAATGTCCATATGGGGCCCTCCATCTGATCCGGTCTGAGTTATGTTCATAGCCCATCTTTCTTTGGATTCTTGCCAATCCCTGGCTCTTCAGTTATCATCTGCTGTCAAGCTGCTTGAGACTATTTAAAGGCTTAAATGGGAAAGAAACTGTTTTCCAAAGTTCTCCATACATCTGCAGATGGATACACATACCATGGAAACATTACAGACTTTCAAAGTTTGTCAGAGTTTCACCTCAATTTATATCAATTTTCATATTTTCTTTTCTGTCTGTAATGAAGGTGATCTAGCCCTAGACTAATGTATCCCTGCAGTGATAAGGTGACCCAATGGTATACTCAAGAGTTTGTTATAAAAACAAATAAAATATAGTTTGGGAGAACTAAGGAGAAAGATTGCAGGAATGGGTGTTCCAAAACTTACTACCTCAGCTGAAAACTATCCAAAATCATGCCCCTGGTTATTTTGCAGAATGAAACAAATGATCACACAGACAAAACACCATTTGAATCATAGCCACTGGGAAAAAGTAGAAGCCACCAGTGGCAGTGGGGAAAAGTCTGGATTATAAGTTAGAAGGGATAGGTTGATTTGCGTTGACTTTGATATGATTTTTATCATTGACAAACACTTTGAATTCACACGTGCCATTTCCAAGACAAACTGCAAAGGATTTTCCAGTGTAGTTGCATGGTTAGGATGATGTTCAGATGATGAACAGGAAAGACAAGAAATTTGAAGCTGCTTGTCTTGTTTACCTGAATCAGATGCATGGTAAGTGCTGAAAACACCGCTTGGAAATACCCCTTGGGACAAGATATAGATTAAGGAACAACCCAAAACAATTGAAAGGCAAACCGAAAGTTATTGGGGCTTTAAGCTGGAAAAACTGTGAATGCTATATTCTAGGAACAAAAAGAAAGCTACTTTCTCCTTTTATTCTCATTTTTTATTTATTTACTGGCTTTGCTGCTGTGTGTTGCTGTTGTCAACATGCCATAAAGTCACCTCCAACTTATGGTGACCCTCCAAATGAGTGACTTCCAAAATGTTGCTATATATTTTGGAAATGTCGGGCTTGCTCCTAGATTAGTCTTGCCTTGTGAACATTTAGGCAGAGGTAAGCAGCAAATTGAAATGGCTGCTCATTCTGCCTGCCACAATTTTACAGTCAGATTATGTTTCATTTGAAGCCTTAATAAAGCAAATCTCCCCTGTAATCATTTCATTAGCTTTCGAGTGAATGAAATAATAGTTTGTTTTTCACTGGATAATTTTTACATGTGCCAATTAGTTTGCTCTGTGATTAGGTGGGTACAATTGAGTTTCATGTAGAATGCTTGTTGTCATTCACTTTCCTCATTTGGCATCTGTACCTTTAAATTACCATATGCAAGGTTATGAGCAGAAATTACCTCAGTGGGGGTTCGCAGGTGGACTAAAGTCTTAATAAAAGTGCTCACAGGAGTGTTGAGAAAAAAACCCTGTTGCCAAATTCACCAACAGAGGCAAAAAAAAACACTGAAGGCGAAAAAACAAAAACAAGGAGAGAGGTATCAACATAATGAGACTACTCTTTGGACTTCATTCAAACCTGAAGCCTCCCCACAGAGTCTGGAAATTTTATTTATTTGATTTGATTTGAATTGTATGCCGTGCCATCTATTTGCAAGGCAACTCTGGACTGTTTACAGTATATGTCATAATGCAAACATAAACAATATACAATAAAAATTAAAATAAATAACAAAGTAAAAATAACTAACTCAACAATAATATCACCGAGCCATATTCAGAGGATAAGTCGGCAAGATGGGATAGAAGAACAGTTTAAAAAGTCAGCGAATCAAGGAATAATTAATAACCAGGGAAAGCTGACCTGTACAGACAAGTCTTTAGTTGTTTTTTAAAGACTGACAGCGTGGGGGCCAATCGAATCTAAGGAGGTAGTTCATTCCATCAAGTGTGGGCTCACAACTGAGATTACTATTTATGACTGTAACCAAAATGGAGTAAAACAGGAGAATATTCTTGGAGAGGAAGTTTCAAAAACATGATGCTACTCTGAAGAAGGGCTGCTCTGATCCCTATTCATTGGGGGAAGGGCACATTTGCTGCCCCAGTCCCGGACTTTGGGCGCGAAAACTTTGCGCCCATCCGGGACTTCTTGCCCGGCGACGGGAGTCTATAAGTAGGCTCCCTCCCCCTCCCAAGCCTGTCAGTGGCAAGATCCTCGGCCCTCCCCTCCCCCCCTTTGGTCGGAGAATGAGATTAGCTGGTCACCTCCTGGGGCTGGATGGGAAGTTTTGGTGGCTACTCAGATTGGCTGTGAGTAGCCACACGTTTTCGCCCATCCCATTCTCCTCACCTCGGGGATGGACTTCTTTCCCGTTGGTCACTAACTTGGCGGGTAGTGCAACTGGTAACCGATTTCAGGTAAAGCTCTTATTAAGCAGCCCATTCGGCGATATACAGCCCTCGAATTCAGTCTATCACCATTGGCTATGTCATCAGACAAGGTTTGTTGGAATATGAATTAGGCATCTCAAGGGCTGTGCCGGGCTTCCAGATTCGCCCATCCTATCGCGATGCCCAACAGGTGGGCGGCTGCTCACCTGGGTGAATTTACCTGTATATCGAGCTTGTTGGCTGAAGTATTGCATCCCATCTCGTTACCAGTGTGCACTACGGCTCAGGTCCCCTTCACAGGTCCTTACTAACCCAGTTAATAAGTTGATAAGTTATAAATAAAGTTGTGGCCCGTTGTACCCAAAAGCTGAAGTTGTCTCACCTCTTTATTTCCGGGCTTGGGGGGGCAAAGCGGTGTCCATCCCTCTGAGCTAGGCTTCCAAAGAAGATATTATTCTTTCATATATCTTTATGAGAAAACAAGAAAGGAAACACTCTCACTCTTATTTCGAGCCAAAGTGTGCCCTTTGTCCCAGATTGGGACTGTTGACAAAATGAAGGCCTTGCAGCCCTGCAGTACCACCAGAAGTAGTATCTGACAGAGTGGCTGCTCCCAAGAGGAACTGCCAGGATCACCCGTGCTAGCCAGGTAGGACACCTGGGAGTCCCAACCCCGAGGGAGGCCCGGAAATTTGTAACAAGGAGTAGGGCCTTCTCGGTGGTTGCTCCCCAGTTATGGAACCATCTACCCTCTGGAATTCGGCTGGCACCCTCACTTCAATTAAAATAACACTATTGAAAACCTGGTTGTATAGAATGGCCTTTCCTGATTTCTCAAACATCCAGTAAGACACTATTTTTTACCGCTTATCTTCTCTCCCCACATTTTATCAACCTCCTGCTATTTTTATCTTTATTTTAGCCTAATTTTAGTTTATTGCTGTTGATTTGTGTATATTTTGGTTTATTATGCTCCTTGTATTTTGGTTTTTTACATGTATTCCTTTGTTAGCCTGTTATGTGATTCCATGTTGTAAACCGCCCAGAGTAGCCCTAGGGCTAGATGGGTGGTGTAAAAGTCAAAGAAAGAAAGAAAGAAAGAAAGAAAGAAAGAAAGAAAGAAAGAAAGAAAGAAAGAAAGAAAGAAAGAAAGAAAGAAAGAAAGAAAGAAAGAAAGAAAGAAAGAAAGAAAGAAAGAAAGAAAGAAAGAAAGAAAGAAAGAAAGAAAGAAAGAAAGAAAGAAAGAAAGAAAGAAAGAAAGAAAGAAAGAAAGAAAGAAAGAAAGAAAGAAAGAAAATCTCCCCACCCTACCCCGTTATTTAATTCCAGATGCTCTTGGGCCAGGCTAGTGAACTAGTGCTATTCCACCCTAGCCAATGCCAATATCTTCCTGGTTGGGTGTCCAGCCCACCTGGGCTTGGAGGGCTGCTAGATTTCTGATCGAAATCCAGGAAATGTCACAGGAGAGAGTAAGGAGAAGAGGGCAAGAAAGCCGCAGCAGCACCTGGCATAGCTGGGAGGCAGCTGGAGCTCCTAAATGGATGCCAGACTGTGTGGGCCAAGAGCTTTGATAGACTTCATGAGTGTCATTTTAGAGACCTCACATGAGTGTCATTCTCCACGTCTTAATAGATGCTCCCATGTCTAGTGCCATTTTGACGAGAGGATGGAAGTGTTCCTCTGTTGGACTACAAGTCCCAGAATCCCCCAGCCAGCACGTCTAGTGGCCTGGATGGGAGATTCTATGTGCTGTGGTCCAAAAAGGCTGCCGTGGGCTTGGTGAAATGCCACACTGCTTGGTCTGGTGTTTCTTCAATGATTCATTTGTTTGCTCTGTTTAGATGCATCATTCTGAATAGTTTACAACATAATAAATCAAACAAACATATAACAAGAAGCACAGAACTAAAGAGTTTAAAGAGCTAAAATGGTTAAAAAAATATGGTCATTCTGAGTAGCCGGTGGTCTCTCTGCAGCTAGTGGCACAGATGGGAGATGTTGGTGAGCCAGGTCTTGTACTAGCAGAACAACATGTACAGTTGGAATAAGACCAGTGTACTAAATGAACTTTACAAAGGAAAAGCTGCTTCAGTCTGTTGCAGAAAAAACAACAAAATCAACCTGTGCTTTATTAAGTAACAATAACAATTGTAATAAGTTGTAAGTCCAATTTATGGCCAACTGTCCCAGGGTTTTCTAGGCACAGAGCACTCAGAAGTGGTTTTCCATTCTCTTCTTTTGAGTGAGAACAGACCAAAGAAAATATTATTTTACCCAGCGTGTTTACCCAGCGTGTTTACCCACCCCTGCCACAGGATGGGGTGATAGCATCTGGCCTGGATGCCTTCAAAAGGGGATTGGAACAGATTCCTGGAGGAAAAGTCCATCACAGGTTACAAACCATGATGGAGATGTGTAATCTCCAGGCTTAAAACCTGGGTACTTCAAGGGCCAGATGCAGGGGAGTAGTATCAGGAGACAGGTATCTAGTCTTGTGCACTCCCAGACGCATTTGGTGGGGCCACGGTGAGATACAGGAAGCTAGACTAGATGTGCCTTTGGCCTGATCCAGCATGGCTCTTCTTATGTTCTTATGTTCTTTTAGAGGCATCCCGGGACTGTGCAGCTTGATCTGGGCTACCCAGGCTGGCTCTTCTCCCAGAAGGCACAGTGGTGAGGAATCCTACTCCCAACCTCTAGTTCTGGGCTCCATTCCAGTATGCTATTCAGCCAACTAGCAAGTTTATTTCAGATAAACTTACGTAGACTGAAGCCCATTTTTTCAGAGGCACCTAACCAAGCAACCTCCAGTCCATGAAAGTTCGTACCCAATAAAAGGTGTCTATTTTTAAGGTGGCGTGCAACTCTTTGTTTATTTGTTCAGCATGCCATCCCCATCTATGGAATGGCCTCCCACAAGAGATCCCCTTGGCATCTTTGTTATTTTAGATGCCAGGGTAAGAACTTACCATCATTTTTTAAACATCAGTGCTTCCCCTGTTTAGGTTTTATTGCAGGCTTCCCACATTCTAATACTTTAGTGTTTGCACAGAGATTCAGATCGTGTCTTTGTGCTGTGACGTGCTTAAAATTGGCAGATGTTTTCTCATTTGTTGGGAGCGTTTGATGGGAAGGGTATAGAAGCCTTGAACAAATATCCTCTAAATCAGTGCTCCCCAAACTTTTTGTCCCCGCGGACCGGGAAATTTTTGAAAATTTTTCTGTGGCCCGGGGGTGGGGGTGGGGAGGGGGGGAGAATGCGAAAGGGGGGTCCGGCGGGGAGGCAAAAGGGGGGGGTGAAAGCAAAGGATGGGAGGGAAGGAGGAGGGGGAGGCACGAGAGCGGCGGCGGCGGCACTTACCGGCTTGGGGCGTCGGGCGTGCCACTCCCCCCCCCCACACACGGGCGGGGTGGGGAAGAACCCGGGGCTCCTGGGCAGGCGGGCCCCCGCCTCCTCCTCCGGCGCCGGGAGACGCGTGCGGGTCTCGCTGCTGGCGCCCCGCTTGCTCCTGCTGCCGCCGCCGCCGCCGTGGGCCTCCTCCTCCGCCGGGGAAAGCGAGCGGGGCGCCAGCAGCGAGACCCGCGCGCGGCTACTGGCCCCGGCGCCCTGCGCGCGGCACCCGCCCAGCCGCGCCGGGAAGCGCCCTCGCGGCACCGACGAGCCGCCTCCTCCTCCTCCTGTTCCTCCTCCTCCTCCTCCTCCTCCTCCTCCTCCCACCGCCGCCGCCGGAGGAGCAGCAGCAGCCACCACCACCCGCAATCGCCCCCCCCGCCGCCGCCGCCATCGCCCCCGTCCCGCCGCCGCCGCCACCAGCCCTCCGCAATTGCCCTCGCTGCTGCTCCTCCGGCAGCGGCGGGAGGAGGAGGAGGAGGAGGAGGAACCGGAGCAGGAGCAGGAGGCGGCGGCGGCGGGGGGGGCGATTGCGGGGGGGTGGCTGCTGCTGCTCCTCCGGCGGCGGCGGTGGGAGGAGGAGGAGGAGGAGGAGGAGGAACAGGAGGAGGAGGCGGCGGCTCGTCAGTGCCGCGAGGGCGCTTCCCGGCGCGGCTGGGCGGGTGCCGCGCGCGGGGCGCCGGGGCCAGTAGCCGCGCGCGGGTCTCGCTGCTGGCGCCCCGCTCGCTTTCCCCGGCGGAGGAGGAGGCTCGCGGCGGCGGCGGCGGCAGCAGGAGCAAGCGGGGCGCCAGCAGCGAGACCCGCTCGCAGCTCCCGGCGCCGGAGGAGGAGGCGGGGGCCCGCCTGCCCAGGAGCCCCGGGTTCCCCCCCACCCCGCCCGTGTGTGGGGGGGGGAGTGGCACGCCTGCCGCCCCAGGCCGGTGAGTGCCGCCGCCGCCAACGCCGCCGCGTCCCTCCTAGCGGAGCCCAAGCGGCCGCCGCCAACGCCGCCGGGGCGCCAGCGTTTGGGGGCGGAGTCGCCGGCTGGCCGGCCTGGGAGGAGGGGAGGGGAGGGGAGGGGAGGAGGGAGGCAAAGGCGGCGGCGGCGGCGGCGGCTCCTGCGCTCCTCCAGCCTTCCTCCTCCACCGGCCGCCCGCGGGAGAGAAGAGGAGGAGGAGGAGGGCGGCGGAGGAAAAGGGGAGGAGCCTCCCCGGCCTCCCCAGGCGGCCCGGTGCCGACCGGTCCACGGACCGGCACCGGTCCGCGGACCGGGGGTTGGGGACCACCGCTCTAAATCTTTGCAGACAAGTTGCATTCTTGCACTGCAATCAATAAAGAAACTTAATTAGATAGACTCCTCCAAAGGAATTAGAGAAAGGAGTCTAGCATTTATGTTTCACGCTACATTTTCTGTTTCATTCTTCCACTGTCACTAGCAGTACCAGTCATCAAAGCGTTTGAAATTAGGCAGCAAATATTCTGTTCTTAAGGGAAGCACTCTTGGGTTTTTTTTTTCATGGCTGTAATTCAAAAACCACTAATCTGATCCTGAAACCCTTGGGAGTGTTCATTGAGATTTTCATGTAATTAGATTCAAGCAGTTTGACCTGGCAATTAAATTACTTTGATTAATCAGAAGCTAGGTGTCCTGTCAAGAGAGAACAGCACCTTTCAAGAGGTAAAGCCCTCCATGCTTGCATACTATATGCAAGAAATGTTAGAAAATAGGTATGGGTAGAACCTGGAAAATGGTGGTTCGTGATGGTTTGAAGTTCGCCGTGAACTATGAACCATGAACCAAACGGAAAACTAACTGGGTTTGTTGTTTGGGTCTGGGTTCGCGCCTGATGGAGGAGGAGCCTACTTGCTCCTGTTGCACTGGCAGATGCGCATGTGCCCACTGTTCAGCGGAAGCTGGGCCTGCTTCCTGTGTGCATGCGCCCACTGGTCCTGCTGCTTCCGTGCAGGTGCCTGCTCACAAAACTAGCAGGCCTGGCTTTCAGGATAGCAGCAGCAGTGGCCATGTCTTCAAGACAAAGGAAGGAGGCAACAGAGGGAGGTCATCCGGCTTTGCCAAAGCAAAATGAAGCACCAAGGAGGGGGGAATGGTACTTCGTTTCATTTCGGAAAAATGGGATCCCCAAACTGAACCACAGATTGACCCGTGCACTAGCCCAGTTTGTGTTTTTACTGGTTTGTGGCTCTAGTTTTGAACCTTCCGGCTCTTACAATGGCTTTCCATAAGAAAGTTCTGGAACAACTCAATGTATCTGCTCAGCAATGATTTTTCAAAGCTCTGTGTTGGCTCTGCAATCTTGACTGAATTGTATTCAATGCCTGATGCTCACTGTTTTTTTTGATATTTTCCTCATCATATCCCCTCCTTCCATCCTAACAATCAATCAGCTAGCCCAAGGGTATTTAAGTCCTATAGCCTAAACCCCAGTGTGAATTCCCAGTGTGGTGCCTCTCTTAATAGCTTATCCGACTAAAGGGTGAACCTCATAGACATAAACATCTTAAAAGTGTATGCCCAGAAACTCAGGAAAATATACGGTCATTTAGCACTGAAGGCATTTATACAAGAGAGAAAGGATCCTGCTGAGCTTTTGGTGGAGAATACAGATTAGGGCCTTGAAATGAATGCAGACCAAGAATGACAGAGTTAAGGTTGCAGATATTACATGCAGCAATAGATTGGGCAAAGGGGGTTTGCTGAGAATTTTAAAAGAACCTGTAGTCACCAGTTTTGTTTTTGTCTGCTATGTGTCATCATGAAATCAGGACTGACTCATAGCAACCCTAATAGTGTTTTCAAGGTAGGTGAGATATTTAGGGAGTAGTTTTACCAGTTCCACTGCCCATCACAGGGGTTTTCCACAACCCAGACAACTTAGTCCTACTCTATCACCCTTTTCAATACACTGGGTATATTGAGTCATCAATACCACTGTGAAATTGCTACCACGAAGATAATACATAGTAATCTCCACAAGACAGGGTAACAGCAACAGAATAAGGAATCAATCCTAGTTAATCAGAGGAACTAACATTTTGTTAGGTCAAAAAATATATACAAGGGTACCTCCACTTACGAGTGGCTCGACTTAAGAGCAATTCAACTTAATAGCGAAAAACTGTTGGTGTTTTAACTGCTGCCTTACAAATTTTAGATGTGGTTTGCTCTACTTACAATTTTTTATTTTTTTAACTAAAATATCTCCGGTGAAGCCAACAAGAATGGGCATTGCTTCAATTTATTTTAAACAAAATATTTGTGTGCTTTTGTTGACACTACACCTATTCACACAGTAATGGGTCTCTATTTTTAATAGGCTATTTTTGAAGATGCAGTATATCTGCTGTAGCGGATTGCTTAGATAGGGATATTTTAGACTTGCTTAACAGGGCTTTGTTTAGCTTAACATTTTCATTAAATTAAAAATATACACCTGGCCGGTTCTGTTTAAATCACAATACCATCATAGGCAATAAACGTGGTCGAGATGAGCCCTTTAAGGAACACAGCTGGAAAAATCTGGAACGGTGAAGCTTTTCTGCAGAGTCAAATTACAGGTTACAGACTTATGGATAGGCATTTCCCCATTACTAAAAGAAAGGGGGTCTTATTCTAACATCAAGTGAGGCAACTCAGTCCCCTCAAGGGGGATTCCATCTCTGTTAGGATTGTTCCCTCGCAAAATGCAGCAGGCTGGAACTGTGTTTGTGGCTACTAAATCGGAGCAGATATTCTAGAGAATGTTAATGAGGGAAAACTTTTTATTGCTTGATTGGTTTTAATTTGTTTTATTGTTAATTCAAATAAATTTGTGGATCGCAATGGAGGCAATATCTCTAGTTTTTTTTTAAAGCCTGTAAAGCAGGCTTAACATAAAAACATAAGAACATAAGAATATAAGAAGAACCATGCTGGATCAGGCCCAAGGCCCATCTAGTCCAGCTTCCTGTATTTCACAGTGGCCCCAACTAGATATCTGTCTCCTGATACCACTCCCCTGCATCTGGCTCTTGAAGTACCCTGGCTTTAAGCCTGGAGATGACACATCTCCATTATGGTTTGTAAGCTGTGATGGACGTTTCCTCCAGGAATCTGTCCAATCCCCTTTTGAAGGCATCCAGGCCAGATGCCATCACCACCTCCTGTGGCAGGGAGTTCCACAGACTAACAACTCGCTGGGGAAAAATATTTTCTCTTCCCTGTTCTCACTCTCCCAACCCTCAATTGCAGTGGATTTCCCCTAGTTCTGTATTTTGTGGGAGGAAGAAGAGTGTCCCTCTATCTACTTTACTCATGCCCTGCATTATTTTTCCAGGTTTGCAGATCTGCACAGGCAGCCATCATGGAGCAGCTGCCTGCTGCCTGCCTGTAATAGTAGCAGCAGTGACAGTAGCAGCAGCAAGGACAACAACAACCAGGGAGTGTCCTCTGAAGGGAACAGAAGGGGGAAGAGAGCCTAAGAGGAGCAATCTATCTGTGGATCTGGAAAATATACAAGGAAGAAACCACTGAACTATCCATCTGCTTATTTTCTTCCCCTTGAATTCTCTTGCTGCGTGTATTGGTACTTAATTTTCAAGAAGCAGTGGAGGATTAAGCCATGTACAACTCACAGACTAAACTATATGCTCAATCTGTTGCCCTCAGGTTATCCTTGTTGAAGTAATATTGAACTGCTAATCCATGTGATTTTTTTTTAAAAAAAGAGTGGGTTGGCATGATATTGTCCTTTACTTCAGCCAGAAAAATAAATCTTGAGCTGAGTTTGCTTAACAGTCACCAAAAGTGTGTGTGTGTATAGAGGACCAAGTGATCAACATTAGAACATTTCTCCTGTAAGTTTCCAGCTTTCCCCCCAGCTGTGATGTAAGTATTGCATCCTTTTGTCAGGCCCATGCCAGAACCCATTCCTGTCACTGAGGCGTTAATACCTGAGGAACTCCCAGGTGAACCATCAGGGCTGTCAGTTCCTCCAGCAGCTATGCAGGAAAGTGATTCAGCCTCTCCAGGGGATTCTACACCCTCCCAAAGAGCTGCTGGCCACAGACAGCAAACATTACCAAGAGGAATAGGCATAAGCTGTATTTGAGCCAAAGGCATTTACACTCACAAAGTTCTGAGTTTTGACAGAATGGGTCTTCGGGGAAGTGGCAGTTGCGCTCTAGAGACATAAAACAAGTACCCAGAGTTAGGGCAATTTGTGGGAGCAACAAGTCAAGTCGACCTGCTTCTGCCTTCCTGCTGTGATTCCTGACCTCTTTCGGATCCTTGTTCCTGACTGGCAACCCTGGACTACATTTCTTGACCCTGGAGGTCATCACTCTGTGAACCTGGTGTAAGCCACTGTTTGAATTTCGGCTTTTGACCTCTGGACCATTTTTCTTGGACTCTGTTTTGTCTTCTGGCTCAATGTTACCGTAGCTGTGTGTATTTCTGGACGCTGCTTAACTCCTGCCTTGCTATATTGTTGTTTTGACTCTGAGCTTGCAGTTTTGACTCTGAGCTTGTGTGTGTCTGTGGGTCGTGACACCTGGTGTTCACACAAGGCAAACTTGAAATGACTATTGAAGCAGGAGGCAACCCCCAAACAAATATAACTCCTCTGCCCCCAAATACCAACAAACAAACAAACAAACAAACAAACAAACAAACAAACAAACAAACAAACAAACAAACAAACAAGCCTCCCCCCATACCAAACATGCTTGCCAGATTCTTCATGCCAAGTGGTACTGATGTTGTCCTCAGTGTCAATTATTCTAGAGCTAGAGGTACTGTTTAACTTTCAGCTGAGATGATGGCTATAAGCATGGATGTTGTTGGTGGTGAATGCGACGAGCCAGTTAATTCTATTACAATGATGATTACCAATCTAGTAGCTAGCAGCTATATTCAACCTGTTTCATGATTTTTAGGAAATAGATGCCATTTTCCTCGGCATTTACGTTCTATGGTTTCATTAAACACAAACATAAATAAATACCTTGCCAGTTTATTACAAGATAAAAAGCCATCTGATGAAATTGGTTTTGAATGATTAAAACAAATAATCACCAGTGTGCATAATAAAAAGTTTTTTATGAAGTGCTGTTGTGATAAATGTCCAATGAAAATGCAGAGTGAAGAAAAGATCAGACCTGTGCGTGGACTGCTGATTTACCAGAATCGCCTCACAGTTATTGTGGGTGGAATTTTAATGAAATACTAACAGAAAAGGCCACTGTTGAAAGATGGCTCTCTGCTTCCCTAGCCTGTATTTCTCCTTGCTGGAGAGAACCACCAGGTAAGGATACACATAATGTTCCCACAGACGTCCTGCTATTGCTGATATTTACCCATCCAAGTGCTGGGAAACCAGCTAGAAGGGATATCAACGGAGCTTTATAAATATGTATGGTTTCATGGAGACACCATTTAACCTCATTTCCTTTCCTCCATCACAGCTTGCTGCTTTTGAGTGCTCTCTGCACATTCATAAATCATTCCAGCATCAGGTCTTCTGTGCGGCATGTACTGGTCATTTTCAAACTCAAAGAGAAAGGGACCTGCTTTGAAAAGGTGTGAATGGGTGAAGAGTGATGCTTGAGAGCGATGGAAGAACTGAGGGAAATTATTTTGGGGGAACCAAGACTCGTTTGCAACCTCTCAGGGCATTAGTTAAGTCAAAGAGATCTGCAATGCTGCCCTGGGTGTCCTGAGAGAGAAAGAAACTAGTGATGGGCATGGACATTAGTTTGTAAGTTCTCACCTATCTCATGAGCTAGTGTACTGTGCACTCTTCTTCTGGTTCTCCTTGGCTGTTCCACCAGCCCCTGGCAGAATTACAGGTTTGCCTGCCCTGCCTCCTTCTGTGAGTGGGCAATCATCCAAGGAGGAAGGGTAAGGGATCCCATGCTCCTGCTGGAGGCTGGTCAAACACCTGAAGAGGAGAAGGAGTGGAGCGTGCACCAGCTGGTGAGTGGTGGGGGGGGAGAGATCCAGCTACAGAGGGAGGGGAAGGTACAAACTGGTGCAAACATCCAAACTGAGGTTTGTGCCAACCAGTAAAGAAAACTCTAGGCAGGTGTGTGCTGAGAGAAAGAAATTGTGTTTTTAATTATTATTTTTGTTATATTTGTAGGCTGCCTTTCTCCTGATAAGGGTACCTAGGGAGGCTCACAATGGTTGAAGAATATAATTAAACATTCCCCCCACCCACCCCCACCCCAGAAAAAACTGGTTTTTTTCCCGAGCTTCAAAATTTCCAGAAATTTTACATCTTTACTGATGACTCAACTTGGATTTCCTTTATTTAACTGACTCATGACCTTGAAACCTCCCACCACTCTTTTTTTCTGGAGCTGGGGGGAAGCTTGCTTTTAATAGGGACTTAGATTTGTGTACTTAGGACTCAGTACCAAAGACTCAGATTCTGACTTAGGATTTGGTACCCAGACCCATATTTAGGAACTTGGACCCAACATCCTTGTCAGAAATGTAGAAACAATCATTAAGCTCAGAAAGGCTGCCTGGGAAATGAGACAAGACACACTAAATTGTGTGTTTCTGCAGATCTCCCTGTTGGCACAGCCACTGAACAATGGTGGGTGAGGGAATCTAAGATGGTACTCTGGAAGACCATCTCATCCAGAGGTCCACACCATTGGTTGTGCTTCTCTGTTTCACTCCACAGGAATATGCACCGTAGTCCCTCATCTGTCATTGTTTTCCCAGGCTGCTCCCACAGAGATGGCTGAATTTACTTTTAAATTATGTGAGCATCTGCTGTGTTTCCTCTGTTCAATATTGGTTTGGTTTCCAGCTTGAGCCCAGCTTTTTGTGATGTTGCCCATCATCACTCATAATTAATTCTGTCTCCCAAACCAACTGTGCTGGTTGCCTCCGGGTATTTTGACAATTGACAATGTGGCACTTAGTGCCTCTAATGTTTAAAAATGTCACAACTCTGCACTTTGTCCATCTTTCTATATGGTGCGGAAGTGAATAAGCTCAGCTCCTGCTGGTCAACAGATCTTGTTTGTTGAGGCTGCTCCGAAGAGAAGGGAATGGGTTTCGTTTGCTCCTTTCCACTAAGGATACTCCTGTCAAAATAGGCGTTCATGTCTTGGGCTTCTTATTCTGTTAGGCATGACTGCTCCCTTCAGAGCAACTGACCCTTGCTTCTTACATGTTTACAAGGGCAACACCAGTCAAATCCACACTTTCTTATTGCAGGAGAGGGACTCAGGTGGTAGGGCTAAGGCCAGAAAGCCTGGATTCTCCCAGAGCTCAGAAAGGTTAGTGTAGGGATTGGAGCTCTCGGTCCTAATTGGTAGTTTTGGATCAGCCCAAATCCCAGTGAACTTTAGTTCTTTGAGTCCTGATGAAGAATGAAAGCCACTGGTGTCTTAGGTTTCCTGTACAGAGAGATCATGTAGTTGGACCTCTCCAGTACAATGGCATAAGGAAACACACAGATGCTGTAACACACTGTGGAACCCTCCTGAATCTAGCTGGGTGTGGTCTCTATTAAGGTGAGGTGTTGACCAGTGCCCCCTTCATACAGCAGGTGGTCTACCAAGAGCTGGCCCCATACAGTTGCCAATGCCCTAGTCCAGTGGTTCTCAACCTTCTTAATGCCGCGGCCCTTTAATACAGTTCCTCATGTTGTGGTGACCCCTTGCCCTGCTTGGAAGAGGCCACAAGCCCCCTTTGGCAGGCCACTGCCACAGGTGCCATGGAGAACTTCCCTCTACAGACATCCTCAGCCAATCGCAGCCTCCGGTGCCATTGATTGACATACACTCCAACCTATCAAGCTGTAACTCACTCTTTCCCCCTCCCTCACTCTTCCTCCAGACCCAAGCCGTTTGTGCCTTTTTCTTCACTGGATCGTGGAGACCCCCTGTGAAATGGTTGTTCAACCCCCAAAAGAGGTCCCGACCCTCAGGTTGGGAACCATTGCTTTAGTTTCTTTATGCTTACGCTGGCAGGAAGGAATGGAGGGCGATAGTCTCCCACCATCTCTCCTCATAGTTCTGTGCTGGCTCTGGCCTGCCACCATGCACAGACGAGAGCAATGTATTTAAACTTACAGGATGCTCATGACTCACATTAAGACGACAACATGACAATTATGAAGTACTTGTGAAATCTGGTAGTAAATTACAACTAGCATAACAGCTTAATCTGTGGAGATTTGGAGAGCCGGCTCCTTATCTATTGATATAGTGGACCTACTTGTGTCATAGTTGGCCGGATAGCTCAGTAGTTTGGATGGAACCACACCCAGCTCAGATTCAAGGCCTTCTTGTTGAGGCTTTTCTCCTAGGTGAAACCCACATTTATCTTTCTATAAGGTGCCTATGAGTCAGGTAGAACTCCCAGGATGCAACATTGTGGGATTCTTAGTCCACGAAATCCGAAAATAAGTAACAGCTAATCTTAGAGAGCTAGTATAGTGCAATGTTTATTGTCAGACTCAATACAGGAAGACCCACATTGGAATACCAGCTGAGTCATTTACAGGCTTATTCCTGATGTAAAACTGGGAGAACTCTGCAAAGCAGCTATGCCCATAGGTGGTGTATATGAATAAACCATGATATTTTGTCACACTCATGGCTTTCCTTCTCTTTTTTACTGATAAGAAAACCCTGACAGATTCTTGAGGATACCACCGGAATCCTGCACATGTGAGACACTCCTCATTGGAATTGCAAGAGAGAGAGAGAGAAAATGAAAGCGAAAGTGATGGTAAACTGCAGATATCAAGGGAACACTCAAGCTGGCCGCTCTTTAGTCTGGAAAAAAGGTGCCTGAGGGGGGATATGATTGAGACGTACAAAATAATGCAGGGCATGAGTAAAGTGGATAGAAGGACACTCTTTTCCCTCTCATAAAATACCAGAACTAGGGGACGTCCACTCAAACTGAGGGTCTGGAGAGTGAGAACAGACAAAAGAAAATACTTTTTTTTACCCAGCGTATTGTTTGTCTGTGGAACTCCCTGCCACAGGAGGTGGTGATGGCATCTGGCCTAGATCCCTTCAAAAGGGGATTGGATAGATTCCTGGAGGAAAAGTCCATCATAGGTTACAAACCATGATGGAGATGTGTAATCTCTCCAGTCTTAAAACCAGGGTATTTCAAGGACCAGATGCAGGGGAGTGGTATTAGGAGACAGATATCTAGTCTTGTGTGCTCCCAGAGGCATCTGGTGAGGCCACAGTGGGATACAGGAAGCTGGACTAGATGGGCCTTTGGCCTGATCCAACATGGCTCTTCTTATGTTCTCATGTTTTAGAGATCAAATATTTTATTATAGCCAGAAAATATCCTAGCCTATATCTTGTGCAATTTAGTATATCAATTTTGCTGTGCACATTTACGGAGCTGCAGGACCCATTTCTGTAGGATACATATTGTAATAATCAGTTCAGAGAACCATTTCAAACATGTCCTGAAACAAATAAATGGAGAATTTGTTCTCTGAAGAGGATGTTACTGAGAAATTTAATATTTACACCAACCATAAGCTCAACCTCAATAACAAAAACCAGAAGTGCCTAATTATCTCTACTCCTCCCTGCAAATATTGCACCCACTCTTGTCTACCACAGAATGACACCCACCTAAATTCCCAGCTAAGCTCCCAGAGGGGTGTGGGAGATAAAAAGCTGCCTTGGGTCCTTCTACGGAGAAAGATGAAATAATTTTTTTTCAAACAAACAAATACATCTAAAGGAACACTTCTAGAAAGCCATACAAATTGTAGGCATAAGAATAATTGAGTCCAACCCTTTTTCTGTAGCACAAAATTTAGTAAAATGCCTAATATCAGAGCTTGGAAACATTCCCGTTTTAGAACTACAGTTCCCAGAATCCTCCAGTCAGAATTCACTAGTAAGGATTCTCTGCTTTTAAAACACAATGGGCACTTTTACACGACCCCTAAGATCTGCTGGAACTTAAATTTGGACCAGAGATCTTGGGGGTTTGCTCTTCTTGCTGTGTTCCCACCCCTCCGCACTCCCTTGCTCCTGTCTGCTTGAGGGGAGGGAGAAAAAAAGGGAGAAAAAATGCAGGCTCACCTCCGCCCTGCTGCCGGGAAGCATTCCAGTCCCTTAAAGGGGCAGGGGGAAAAAACCCAAGGCAAGGAGAGCCCGGCACTCACTGCTTTGCAATCCGCATCAGAAATTTTTCACCTTCAGAGACCAGGTACTTGGAATATGCGCTGGGATGTGCTTAGGTGGGCGTGGTCATACTTAATTTTTTTTAAAGTCCAGAGCTGGTGGGAAAACAATTTTAAGCTCTGCATCTGGGAGCCCTTTGCCTCGGATTTTAGGGGTCGTGTAAAAGCGCCCTTAGGGACCACTCTGCCAAGAGCAAGACTTTCCACAACTGTAGTGTCGGCCCAAGCACTCCTCACTTAATGACGGAGTTCCATTCCTATGACTAGGTCATTAAGTGAATTGGTTGTTAAGTGAGGAGCTGAAGCAGACCAGGCAGGCCAGAGCAGGGAGGCTGTCCAAGAGGCAACAGGAAAAAAAACAGAACAAAAAGGAGGGAAAAATAGAGATGGAGGTTGCTGGCACCCCAACACACTTGGGTCATTCTCCTCTCTGGAGGATGCATTGTGACACTCTCAGCAACACCCATCCCTTGGAAGCAGCAGTGGAGGAGGAGGAGAAACGCAGGTGGGGGACCATGTAGTTCAGCAGGTCCTTCCTGGGGCAGCAATAAGGCAGTGACAATGGCTTTATGTCCAAAAAAGCATTAAACGGTTAGGTCTTTAAATGGCTGTATCTCTGCATTCCCGTTAAAATGTGGGTGGCTTCACTCATTGGCAAATCATATGGAAAGGCGTGTTTCTGTTTGAAAAAAAATTGGCCTAAACAATGACTACATGTTTTCTTCCTGTCTAAGAACCAGAGACTTCTTCAAACAAATGAAAGATGGCTGTTGGTTTAAATGACACAAAGCCAGGCAAAAATCTAGCTCATTGGGTAATATGGCTTCCTGAATATTAGCCATGCTCAGAAGAACCCTTGACTTTTTCATCAACTTGCACTCTCTACAAGGTCTGCTGCTACTGGAATTCCTATGTTGACCTTTGCATTCATTACAGAGTCACCCCATTGTCTGTCTGTTAGGCACACACACCTTTGCAGCTTTAACATCCCAAAGGCTTGTTCCCTTTTAAGTCCTTATGATTCACCCCAATGCTCAGATGCTGGACCTAAAATCTCAGGGAATGGAATGTTTCCATATGTCCTGGTTGGCCACACATTGAGTCTGGTCTTCATTTTCCAAACCCAAACTACTGGACTCTCTCGTTGCTTCAAAGAAAAGAGTCCTAAAAGCTGGTACGGCCTTGAATGAAGCCAGAACTATAAGTTGGGGACGTGTTACATGAGACACATAGAAATATTGCATATGAGCTCCATGGGCGACTGTGGTATTAACTCCCTAATTGCTTCCACACTCCACACTCCCAGCACATATAGCCAATTACTACCCCCAGCCCCTTTAGAGCTCGGCCGGTATACTGTATATGCTCGAGAATAACAGGGGAAAAAATACCTTCAGCTTATACTCGACTTAATTCCCTATCATTTCACTTTTTAATCCAAGTGTTGTCAATCTTCCAGTCATTCCAGAATGGTTAGATTCGGAAGCAGCAAATTGCTAGTACTCACAATGTCTATACACTGTGGAAGAGGCAGTATGAAAGGAAGTATTTTATATATTTATTATGTTTTATTCATGTGGAAGCCCCGCTTCCATGGTACAGTAGTATTATGAAGGCCCTGTAGATCCGCATTGGCTCAAGAATGGTTGCTTAAGGCAGGGACTGTATTCGTAATCACAAAAAAGTAAGAGTGTCGCATACACTAATGGTGTAGTTTTCCGTAAATAAATCAAAGCTAATGTTCCCCGAGGCTTCATAAGGCGTCCTGGCTTCCTTCACATCTTTGTATTACTTCTCAGTTTTCTGTTTTTTGCTCAGCGTGTTCTAACAAAGAAGTTTATGCTTCTAGCTCTGGGCAGGAGTGAGCATGCCATCCTGAATGAAGGCCATTTTTCTTAGTCCTAACCCAATTGCTTAATCTTCTACAACAACAATAATAAGGAAAACACAAATAAAGAACGCCATAGCACAAATCAAGCTGGTTGTCTTCCTGTTGGTTCAGTGTTGCGGAATTAATTTTATAGACAGTCATTGAGGACCTCCTGAGAAAGAGGGTAGTTCAAAAATAATTGTGCATTAAAAATTTGAGTCATGCAAAAAAAAGAAAAAAGAAGGGCATTTGATGACTTGCTATTGTCAAAAGTTACTGATAACAATATGATATGCCATATAAGGAGTCTGGGCCCCTCAAAAATAGTGCCTATTTTGTCTGACCCAATCCTGTGCAAAGTCATCAGTTGTAGAAGAGTAGAGATAATGGGCCTTTTTACACAACCCCTAAGATCCGCTGGCCACTTAAATTTGGACCAGAGATCTTAGGGGCTTGTCGCTCTTCCTGTGTCCCCACCCTGGCTGCTGGCTGCGTGAGGGGAGGGAGAAAAAAAAGGAAGAAAATCTTGCCGGCAACATTCCTGTCTCTGTAAGAGCTACTGTAAAGCAGCTCTTAAAGGGGCGGGAGCCAAAAAACAACAAACAGAAGCAAGGAGAGCCCCGCACTCACTATCCTTACACCACATCAAGCAATTTTCACCACGGAAGAGCAGGTACTTGAAAGGTGCGCTGGGACGCGCTAAAGTGGGCGTGGCCGCACTTAATTTCCTGTAAACTCCGGAGCTGGTGGGGAAACATTTTTAAGCTCCGGAGCTGGGAGCCATTTGCTGAAATCTGTTTCAGACAGGTCTTCAGGTCTGAGGTCGAATGATGGTTGAGGAAGAAGGCAAAAGTGTGATTCCCAACATGACATTATATTGGAGCTTAGACTTCTTGTCCCACAAACCCTGGAAGAGGTATTATATCAACCATTTAGAATGGGAAAATACCCATACATTTACCGGGAAACACATTTTTTGCCGCCTGCGTCATCCTTGTTGGGTTTGCCCTCCTCCTCTTCTTATTGGTATTGTTTTTATCTCTTTTGCTTTGTTTATTGTTAGCCGCCCAGAGTTCCTATTTGGAAGATGGGTGGGATATAAGTGCAATAAATAAATAAATAAATAAATAAATAAATAAATACCCCACCGTGGTGTTGCAGAAAGATGGGCCTTTCAAGGAGACTCAGAAGAGTTGGATAAGGACTGCAGGAGGCTGACAGTTGCCCCAAGGATCAGTGAGTTTCCCAGCCTTTGCCCTGGAGCAGGCATGTCCAAAGTCCAGCCCGGGAGCCAAATGTGGCCCATTTTAAAATTTCAAGTGGCCTTCAGCCTCTTCCCCCTGCTGGCTCAGCTTGTCACTCATCCCCACTGGCTGGCCCCTTCCTGTGTCGGCTGGATATGTCAGCTTGCAGTTTTGTGGTTTGCCTGCCCTCCCTGCCTCCGTCCATCCCCTTGACCACCCGCCCTGCCTACCTGCTCCTGGCTCCGTTGCTGAAGTGTCTTCCCCACCTCCTTGTGAGGGAGGGCAGCATATGTGAGCAGTGGTGTGTCTTGGGTGCGTGTGGGCTGATTTCTGGGCCATGCAATAGCTGCCGGACCCTTGGGCGCCTTGAAACTAGAGCATTTGTGGTTGTTGCAGATGCACACGGTCCACGCCCCCCACCCCCTTTTCAGGCTGAGTAGTCGGCCCCACACACATTTTCACCTGGCCCTCCTTGCAAAAAGTTTGGACACCCCTGCCCTGGAGAGTCTATTGCCAAATGTCACAAAAGCCTTCTCCCAACCTGGTACTCTCTGGACATTTGCATCCAATTCCCAGCATGCCAGACCCTTGATCATGCTTCGTGTGGCGAATGCAGCTTGAAGCTGAAAAGATCTGGAGATTAATAGCATGATGGTTTGGGTAAAGTGTCAGATTGGGACTTGGGGCATCTCGGTTCGAATCCCTACTCAATTATGATAGGGCTTTAGTAAAACCACTCCTTGAATGTCTTGGATTCCTGCAGGGGGCTGGAAAGGATTGCCTTGTAGGAACCTCCCCCCCCCCACCGCCATTATTCTGTGATACTCTCTGTGATTCTTACTAGGGTTCTTGTACATTGGAAGTGACTTGACAGCACATAAGACACACAAGGTTGTTTAAAACACTGGCAGTTGACACTCCCAGGATGGTTTTGGTAGTTTTATGATACTGTCTGATGATGCTCCCTTTCTGTTTTTGAAACAGTCCCCCCCACCTCATTTTTTCTAGAGTGGTAGGTTTGGCACAAAACAGATTTCTTCCAGAAGCGCCTCTTCCCAAAACTAGAAATTAGAGATGGGCATGAAATAATAAAAAAAGAAAAGGAGCGCCAACCCAGCCCCAGAAGCCATGCGGTTGGAGTTCTAAAACAAAATAAATGAATGAATGAATAAAGAGCACTGACCCAGCCCAGTAGCCGCGCGGCTGGCACTTTAAAAACAAACAAAAAACAAAAATTTAAAAAAGGAGAGCTGACCTGGCTCTAGGGGTGGCCAGGTCGGCACTCTAAATTCAAGAAAAAAAGTAAAAATTTTTTTTTAAAAAGTGCCACCTGGCCGCTGGGGACACGTGGTTGGCGCTTGAAGGAAAAAAAAAAATGAGGCGCTGGCCCCAAGCCAGTGCCTCAAAAAAGCCCCTGCCGCAGGGGCCAGGATCACCCGCCCCCACCGCTGCCACTGCCACTGCTGCTGCCACCACCACCTGGTAAGCCGACCCGAACCAGTTCGTCTCGGTTCGGGTTTGTACAAATCGTACGAACCCGAACCAAACCAAACCAAGGGTGGGCATGAAGCAATGAACCTGAACCATGGGTTTTCTGCTTCGTGTCCACCTCTACTAGGAATAATTTGCTATTTATGAATGTAGTGCACCTGCAATGGGTCCTGGGGTCAAAAATCTATCTTCCTACCTTAGAGGGAACCATCCTGCCAAAATTGCCCACAAGGGATTGACCCATTTTCCAAGACAAAAGGAAACTGCTCTACCCATTGGCAGGAATTCCTACTCGCTAGAGGTTTTGATAAGTATGGTGTGATACCAGTTAATATCTCATATGGCATTCTTCACAGATCTCTCGGTGGGACAAAATTAATGGAAATGTCTGTACCTGACAGTATCATCACAACACAGCAGTCTGTCTGATCCCCAGTGAAAATCTTCTCAAGGGAAGAAAACAGTACTTAGGAGCAAAGTTATAGAGCTTTAGAAAGAGAAACATGGTTTGTGAAATTGTGCGTGTGATACATCTTGACCTCAGATAGGCATTTGGGAAATTCTCAGCAATGCTAAGACCCTTCTTAATTCAAATTGTAAGCAAGTATCAGAAGAGGGAATTTGGCCTCATCTCTTCAATCCACACAGCCTAACCATCTACAACCTTTCTTCCTCAGGCAATCTTGTTGGATTTGCCAAAAGTTCCCTAAGGAGTTCTTGCTATCATCAGAGCCTACTTCATGCCTCTCAAAGACACTCCGACTATAAGAAGAAGAACTTTCAACCATCTGTTCCAGTTGTCTTTCTTCATCGGTGGCCTACCAGAGCTTGGAGAAGACATGAAAGCAGCAGGGGAGAAGCACTTACCTGCACAGTTTGAGAGGGAAAAAAGAGAGAGGCAGCATACAACTACTGCTGCTGCTACTGCTAATAATTCTGGCTACTTGATGTCACATAGCAACATAGTCCTGAAAATTATATTCCCATGAAGTACAATAAATAAGTTAAGTAGGAACAGATATTTTTTTTGACATGAACTGTTTTGGTACATGTGCCTTTAGACCCAACTTCTGGTGGGTGCTGGATTCCATGGGCTCCAGTTTGTGAGTACAACCAAGAAGTACTTGCATTATTGCAACTGAGGCACTAACAGAAACAGGGACACTTTCCTTAATACATTCTGGAGCTTCCTGGAGGGCAGGGCTGACACGTCCATTAAGGCGAACTAGGCAGTTGCCTAGGGAGCCAAAATGGACAGAGGGCGCTGGCCAGCCTGCTGCCCCCCGCCCCCGGCCACCATCGTCCATCCCCCCACCGCCCGTCGCCATCCCCCGCCATCTGCCATCGCCCTGTCACCCCGCCCCCACCCCACCCGGCCCCCACCCACCCTGCCCCACCCGCCGCCCCCTGCCCTGCCCCCCAATGCCCACCCCACCTGCCGCCCCTCGCCTAGGGCGCAAAAAAACCTAGCGCCGGCCCTGCTGGAGGGTTGAGTTCCTGGCACTCACATCCATCCTCCTAGAAATGTCCTTTCAAGAGGGATCCCTAATAAAGCCACAAGTGGGTCTGAGAGTTCTGGCCTCTGGACAGGGATGGCTCTGACTGGAGAGGTGGCAAGGATAGCTTGTGAAGCCAGGTTGGATTGGGGATAACGGTGCTTGCTCTTCTGCTTGTACTAGAGCCTCCTCTCTACTTCTTGTACTGCACCACAGCTGGGTATGTTGGAAGTGCTTTAGGCTCCTAAATATTGGTCTCAGACTCCTTCATCCACATCCCTTGTGTGGCGCTTGGCTTGGGCTCCTCTACCAAATCCACAGAACTGGAGATCTCAAGCTTCAACAGTCTCTTCCCCGTACCTCCAAGCTCCAACTCCTCTTCTGAAGTCTCTCTCTCTCTCCCTCCATTTCCTTGAACAAAGGCTCTGAGTCCTCCTTGTCTTCCTCCTTATCCTGGCATCCACCTCACCACCTCACTCTCACCTATGGCTTTATTGTTTAGGTCTTTGTTGTGAAAATTCTTCAAGAGACAGTCTGTGGAACTCCCTGCCACAGGATCTGGTGATGGCATCTGGCCTTCAAAAGGGGATTGGACAGATTCCTGAAGGAAAAGTCCATCACAGGTTAGAGATGTGTAATCTCCAGGCTTAAAACTGGGATACTTCAGTGGTATCAAGAGACAGATATCTAATCTCGTGCGCTCCCAGACGCATTTGGTGGGGCCTCTATGAGATACAGGAAGCTGGACTAGCGGGGCCTTTGGCCTGATCCAACATGGCTCTCCTTATGTTCTTATGTATTTGTAAGCAATGATTTGACTGTATTGTTTGGGTCTTTGTTGTTTGATTTTTGCCTGGAATTCTTGCGCAGACTAACATGGCTACTTCTCACCAAACTGCAATCATGAGAAGACAGGATCCTCTGGAAAAGACCATATTTCTGGGAAAACTGGAAGTCGGCAAAGAGGAAGGCCAAACATGAGACACCCCAACACCCCTAAAGGCAGCCACATTCGTTTATTAGAGCTGAACAGGGCTGGGGAAGACAGGACAATTTGGAGGATGGTTGCCATAAGATGGAGGCAACTCAACAGCACACAACAACTGCTACTGCTATTGCTAGCTATTCTGGCTACTAGATGTCACATAGCAACATAGTCCTGAAAATTGTAGTCCCACGAAGAGATGCAGAGTAGAATAAATACAAGTGATAAATAAAAAGGGATGGAAAAGGCAAGTCTTGTGAATCAAACTAATGCCCTAAGCCTACTATTTTTAAGAATATGTGGCCCTATTTTAACCTACACCTGTCAGATGCATAAAGATGCACCTATTATACAATATTGTGAAAGTGTCCTCCTTCTAATGGGAGAAGTTTTGGTCTGGTGACTATTTTCTTGAAAAAGCTAACTTCAAAACTTGTGCAGGCCTCTACAACGGAGTCTTCACATGTTGTTTTGATTTACATTTCCCTCTGTCACATCCCTCCCCAAATGCTCATGCTTGTAGCATTTAAAGTTTTTTACATGCCAACAAAGCTGTAAAGGTACAATTCTAAGCAAGGTGAGGAGTGGAGGGACTGTAAGTCAAATGGGACATCATTGGCCCGTAATTGGAAACGTGTCCTATAGATTTCTGCAGCATCTGGCAGTGGTCTGTATTTTTACAGAGGAAATGGGCAGCACTTATTTTACTTGTGTTAAATGGACGTGGCTGGATTTCCTGCCATCTTGGCAAAGTACATGCACTTGGTGGCCGCACTAGAAAAGGGGGTGCCTGCTGAGCTGAAAGCTTATGGATGTTTCTACGTTCTTATAATGGAAGAGGAAGAATGGAGAGTTGCCTGAATGCAGGCAGGAAACTGGTGAACAATAGACTAGCCCTTTCCATGAAGTGTCAGACGTTGCGGGGAATAGAACCAAAAGCCTGTATACCTTGAATGCACAATGGAGGGTAGCTGTAAAGAAAAAATCATGGCAGCCATCACTCAGAGAACTATACAACTAGTTTTATGCAGAGGCTGGAGCGGGGAGTAATGTTGTGGCCTCCATTTATTAGAATCCTGGACCTAGCATGGTTACTGGCTTCCCTAAGTAAGTCAGGTATTTTAGAAATCTATTTGACATGCCCTCATGGCAGTGAAGAGTTATCAGGTAGAGGGGTTTCTTTTTGGGTTTTTCCAATTATATGCAATAAAATAAACCAACTCAAAAGTTGTATTCTTCTTGTTTTTGGCAAAACAACTGTGAATTTTGGGTCCTCCTTGTTAAAAACAATGATAATTCTGTGCTGGTAAGTCAATTCTGACAAATGGTAACCTCTTTGTTGTGTATTGATTCAGTTCACTCTGAGTGGAATCATATCATTATTATGGTTGTATGAATCCAGTAGGGTAAAGTAATTGCCTTCCTGTATAGAAGGAACAGTTACTATTGGTTCATTTAAGGGCCTTTTCACACGACCCCTAAGATCCGCTGGTCCCTTAAATTCGGACCAGAGATCTTGGCGGTTCGTTTTTTTGTTCCTGCGTCTCCACCCCTCAGCACTTCCTGCTCCTATTGGCGTGAGGGGGGGAGGCAAAAAAAGGACAAAAGAAGCCTTTACTAACCTACCCGTGCCGGTCGAACTTGCCACGAGCCCCATTACTTCCTGTTGTTGTCTCAAGGAGCTCTTAAAGGGGCGGGAGGCAAAAAAAACAACAGACAAGCCAGGAGAGCCGGCACTCTTATCCGCATCTAATTTTTATCACCTCCAAAGAGAAGGTACAAGGAAAGTGCGCTGGGTCGCGCTAAAGTGGGCAGGGTCGCACTTAATTGTCTCCAAACTCCGGAGCTGGTGGGAAAACATTTCTAAGCTCCGGAGCTGGGAGCCATTTGCAGCGCAGCTTAGTTGTCGTGTATAAACGCCCTAAGTTGCAGGCATTTGTATCCTTAGTTTTATTGGTTCCTGCCAAAAGGCAGCTTTGTGATTGCTGGAAATTGTTCCCTCCAAAATGTATCCTTCTCTAGCCTGTTCTCTGTCCCTATAAAAGTAGCTTCCCTCCCCTCAGTCTTCAGTCCTGCTCTGCCTTGAATAAAGAATGTTACTTGAAGAAGCTGCCTCCTGCCTGCTTGTCTAAGGCCGTGGTCACACCTGGGTTTCGATCCTGATCTTCTGAAGTTCCAGCTTTTCCTCTTCATCCCATCACGTGATTTAATATGTGGGACAAGAGTTCCCACGTCCAAAGCTGTTTTTTATTTTATTTTAAAGTGCAGTTCAGCACCCCCCCCTTGGCCAGCAGGTGGTGCTAGCATTTGAAAAAACGGCCCACTTGGCTGTGGGAAATTAATGCTTAGAGGACCTGATTGCTTAGAGGACTCCGATGTGCAGGGAAATGGGGGGGGGGGGGAAACAGCGCTGATCGGCCCCAGGAACAGCCGGTCAGTGCTATGAAAAAAGAAAGAAAAAGAAACCCAGATCATTTGCGTGGTCCCATGGCGTCTGCCTCCTTAAAAGGTGGATTTTCAAAGAGAGGGAAAAAATTCCCTACCTCCTGGGTAAGTCATAGAAACCTCGCTTAAGAGAGCATTACCGGGTTTTCTTTTTCTTTTTTTTTCAAAAAGCCCAGTGGCCGTGGGGACGGCATTTTTAGACACAGTTTATCTGGTAATTTAAACTGCTTTTAAAGGGACATGGGACCGGAGCCTAAGAGCTGAAATCACTGGGTTAAAAACTCATGCAATAACACTCTTCACAGGGTTTTATAGGAAGAAGATACACAGAAGTGCTTTCCCATGCCTGTCTACAGGGGTGGGGGCTCCCTGGGATTGGCTGGCAGGAGTTACAGTGGGGAATTGAACCTCTGGCTCTACAGCCAGAAATATAAACAACTGAGCCATCCAGCCAGCTTGTTAAAAACAAACCAGCTGAAAACCTTACTCATCTGTGCTGGCCACCTTCAGTGGGTGAAGATATTCTCAGTATGGCAGAGAGAAAGTCAGGGGGGAAACCCCAGGAGGCAATGCAGCTAATTTAGCATGGATGAATTCATGAAATCTGAAGTCAGATTTTGAAGAATTAAGTGCTCCAAATTGGACCAATAATTCTCCCTACTGTGTCTCTGTTTTAAGATCTTGCATTTCCCGCAATCAATTTGTGAACACTTTTGTGAATTGTGAATCAGATTAAAACAAAAACAAAAACTGGGCTGAAGTGAAATTTTCTTCCTGCCAGGTTTTCAAACTCTGAACCAGTCCCACATGAGGTTCCCCTATTATTTTTAATTTGATTACTTTAATATCTATATTGCCCCATTAGTACCGAAGCACTAAGGATAATTGGGTGAGCTTGCCTGCTGTCAACAATGTCATTCCCAGACATTTTGCTGCCTGAGACAAAATGCAAGGTGGCGCCTCTCCCTGTGTCTGGCAGTGGCACCTATTAACACTGGCAGTGAGAAATTATCGCCCATTATAGTTGAGGTCAGCCCGTCTAGAAGATAAACAGGCTGTACAGAATTCACAGCTCTGTTTTGCAAGAGACGGAGGAAAAAGAAAAGACTAACTCGGTCCCATGTCCCTTTAAAAGCAGTTTAAATTACTAGATAAACCGTGTCTAAAAATGCTGTCCCCATGGCCACCGGGCTTTTTGAAAAAAAAAAACAAGAAAAAAACCCCCAGTAATGCCCCTTTAAGAGAGGTTTCTGTGACTCACCCAAAAGGTAGGGATTTTTTTTTTGCCTCGCTTTGAAAATCCACCTTTTAATGAGGCAGGTGCCATGGGACCACACAGATGATCTGGGTTTCTTTTTCTTTCTTTTTTCAAAGCACCCACCGGCTGCTCCTGGGGCCGATGGGCTATGTTTTTTTTTAATTTCCCTGCACATCGGAGCAACAGGAAGTTCAATCAGGTCCTCTAAGTACTAATTTCCCACAGCCAAGTGGTCCATTTTTTTCAAATGCTAGCACAACCTGCTGGCCATGGGGACTGAACTGCACCTTAAAAAACAAAACAAAACCCAGCTTTGGACGTGGGAACTCCTGTCCCACTTATTCAATCATGTGATGGGACAAAGAGGAAAAGCTGGACCTTCAGAAGATCAGGATCAAAACCCAGGTGAGATAGCAGTGTAAGAGTCTTAGGTTGAATTACTGGACAACACCATTGTCATCTTCCAAATTCTGCTATCTGTGGCAATTACTTCATGCTGCCTGATAGTGAAACTGGTCATGTCCAGCATGGCACACCTTAGATAACACTGCCATTGCGGGCACACTCAAATATTGGTGCATTAAGGGAACAATTTTTCCTCCTGCTCTACATTCTGTATCTCCGCTCCTCTTTATTGGTGCTGCTGACATGACTGACCCATGGAGATAATGGATTGATAATTCTCTTTCTCCACCCCAGCAACGGTAATTAAATCTCTCCACATAAGATCTTACACCCATCAATTTGCTGCTTCTGTGTTTCTGCTCATTATTGCATGCACAAGTTCGGGGTCTGCATGATTAGTTTATTTTCAGGGCATATGCTCAGCTTTTAAATGCGGTTTTGCTATCAAGCAATTCCATCCGTGTTTAGCTCCATTGATCTGAAACCGGAATTAAAGCAGTAGCTAAGTTGCTTTAACTGGACTCTTTCCCTCTGCCTGTCAGGCGAAATAAGCCCACAATTTCATATCACACCCGGGGCGGGGGGTTGGACAAAAAAGTGCCCCTTTAAACCACATGTATCTAAATCAAGTTCATTTGTGCACTTCAGAATTTGCTTTCCTCTGCAGATTACCTTCACTGCCTCAGAAAGAGACACTCCACCACTGAAGCTGGGAAAGAGAGGCGGGGGAGAGGTCTCTATGAAAATAAGAGAGAAACAGAGAGAGAATGCCCCTCCTCCACCCGTCTTATTTCCACCAGCAATGAAGGAGGGAGACAAACAGCTCTATAAAGACTTTTTCAGCCATGGTGTGTCTGACTGACAGGGAGAGAGAGGCCTTGTCTTAAGGACCCCCATGCACCCAGGGAGAAGTAGCACTTCCATTTTGTTATTAATGATTACATAGATCCCATAACGAGTGGACTTATGCATCATTAACAAGATGCCTGAAGGAAAGAAGCAGCCAGGGAATCTATGATTTAGTCATAAGGCAAAGATGTGGGAAGTGCATAAGGCCTGGAGACTCCATGTGTTGATCAAACAGCCGTAAGATTTGGGGGGGGGGGGACAAGTACATGTGTTGTCTGTTTCATGGCAGACTTCCAAGCACAGTTGCTTGCGATCGGTAGGCAATTTTTAGTGGCACTGTGAGGTAATCTTAGACTCTGGATTTAATGATATTATTGGAGAGCCCTGTTTCAGATAGAAATAAGCGGTGTTGTCTTAAGAAATTTTGCTGCCTGAGGCAATTTGTATAGAAAATAAAGTGGATATAGCGATTCGTCACTGGTGATGAGGAAAAGCGTGGCTTCCTCCTCCTGCTCCCCCTCCAGGCACCCCCAGATTACTGCGCACCCTGGGGCAAATGCACTCTTCCACCCCTCCCTAGTTACACCAGTGCTTCCCACTGCAGTTCTACAAGCAATTTCTGTCTTGGTGCTGTCACCGAAGACTTGGCTGTACAAATTGTAGCATTCTGTTGTTGTACTTGCTCATGTTGTCTCTGCAAAGTTCGCCAATGGATATCTAAGTAAACAAAAAGTCCCAGAGAATTTAAAAAGTGTTACACTGGGAGAGGAGAGTTGGCCATACTGAATAAAACAGATGCATGATCTCACTCAGTGTAAAAGGGATTTCTGCATTGTTATACCTTCTTCTCTGGATTGTTCAAAAGACAGCAAGCTTTAATTTCCTCAGGAACTGGCAGGTGATATAAATTAATGCTCTCAGAGTTTCCACAGGGAAGGCTTTGTTTCATTGTTACCGTATTAATTACCTTTAGATTTGCAAGTCTGTTTTTGCGATAAATATTCATTCACAGTCTTTTTCTACTGCTATAAATGGATTTTCTTCAGCCAGATATTGGTTTTAAGGTGTGCAAATGAGGAATCCTTTTATTTATTTTCTTTCCTAAGCTTTCCCTCTCACTCTGACATCTACTCAATAAACGGGATTTTGATTTCACTAAGCTTTTAAAGCCAAATTAAAGGTGGGAAATAAGTTCGCAGAAGTTATTATCAAATGGGTGGGAATGGGGGAATCCACCATGGTTTGATCGTTTGAATGGCTGTATGGATTAATTGAAATTAGAAAAATTATCAGTCTGAACCTGGGATGGACAACTGGGGTAAGTCCAGGGGCCAAATTTCTGCACCCGGGACCCGGCAGAGACCGCATAGACTGCAAAAAAAAAAAAAAAAGTGAGGAAAACAAAACTGAAATTTCTCGAAATCCACATCTTGGGTTTTAAAATGGATTTTTTTTTTGCTAAATGGTACAGACTGCCCAAACTCTCTCTCTCTCTCTCTCTCTCTCTCTCTCTCTCTCTCTCTCTCTCTCTGTGTGTGTGTGTGTGTGTGTGTGTGTGAGAACAGGATGGCTGGAGAGCAATTTCCCTTAAAGAAAAAAAATGTTACTTTGGTTTTGAAATAGAAACTTAGCATTCTCTTTAAAAATGAGTTTCTAGTTCTAGAAACTTCCAGGAGCAGCACTTTACTATTGTTTGCCAAAAGAAAATGAGTCCAAGGAAGAGCTAGAGGGGGTCTCTCTCTTTCCCCCTCCCCCCTCTCTCACACACAATCATACAGGGAGCACTTTGGAAATAACAGACCCCATCATCCCCAGCCACCATGGTCAGTGAATATCAGCATCATGAGGTGTGAGCCTCCTAGTTGCCTGTAAACCAAGAGGGCTGGTGGTGGGTCTTCCCAAGAAACAAGTTCCATGTGCCACAGACAAGCTTCATGTTAGCGTTTCATTCAGAAACCTCATGGAACGGGATGAGGCTGAGCGGACAACCGTAAGCTCTTGGCCACTGCAATACAGTTCTGATGGTCTCTTTGAAAGCAATTGCATTTAATTATGAAACTCCAAGGAAGGGAAGTTTAGCAAAGAGGAAGGCAGTTGTTTAAAAGTGTTCTCAATGGATTTGAGGCCTGTGTACCAGTATTACATCTGTCTCAATAAAGTGTAAATTGACTTTGTAATGAGTGACTGCTTCATTTCCCGGACTGATGGCTTTCTGAAGTTTCACATTATTGAATATTGTCTTAGTGTAATTGATTGTACTGTAGGGGTTGTTGTGTTGACCAGAGCCACCAGTTCAAAACCAAATACAAACATTGTTCTCTGCCTTACTCCCTCAGTGGGGTACACTGGATCAGTTGTAAACTGCATCTTGTTAGCAAAATGAAATAAAGCAATGTAATAAGTGATAACAAATCTGGAGGTTGAGTCATGGCAACTGGACTTCTTTTCTCACCAGTAAAGAAGTCCAGTTGCCATGACTCAACTTCCAGGTAACCTCATCTAGATGACGGAAAATCTTCACAGACAAACTTACTTGATTGGGGGTACTGGATCACTTTGGAACGAATCATTGAAAAAGCATTTTTTAAGTCTTTTTCAAGTATCCTTTTCATTCTGTTCTCAATCCTATTTTCCATGTCCCCACCAAAAAAGGAGGAAAATGTAAGTTATATAGTATTTTTCCATGTGTGAGATTTGAATATATTGATTTTGCTAGCAAGCTTATAATTGTTGACAAAATGCCTTATATTATCTGAGCATTAACAAAAGCTAGGACAAAGTACAGCAAATACATTGTGGTTTCCTGTTGACAAGCAAAGGCCACAATCACAGCTGGCAAAAGGAAGTAGGATTGCTGATTGGAGTTTGGATGAGGAAGTTGATGTCCTAACTGAACCTGTGTGCACAGCAATATCTAAGGATGGGGAAGCAAAGGAAAGGTCATTAGCAGTCAATTTGGAGGGACTTTTTGCTGGGCCAAACTGGTTTGAATCAGCTTGAAAGGAGGGGGGCTTGTCCTGGAGTAACCATGGAGTTCCCAAGAATTCTATATAAGGCTCCCTCAAGGGACAATCTGGGTCCCACGTTCGTTTAGTTCCCTTTTTTTCTGATGCATCTTTGTTTTACATTGTGTGTTGTCCTGTGTTGCAACAATAAAGCCTGCCCGCTTTTTACCACCAACATAGTGAGACCATTTTTGATCTATTTTTGGAAGAGCAAAACTCACTACTAAAACATGTACAAGACTATATTTTTGTCTAAAATTTTTAGACTAAAAATTGTGGGTCGTCATATATATAAGAACATAAGAACATAAGAAGAGCCATGCTGGATCAGGCCAAAGGCCCATCTAGTCCAGCTTCCTGTATCTCACAGTGGCCCCAACAGATGCATCTGGGAGCGCACGAGACTAGATATCTGTCTCCTGATACCACTCCCCTGCATCTGGTCCTTGAAGTACTCTGGTTTTAAGCCTGGAGATTAGACATCTCCATCATGGTTTGTAACCTGTGATGGACTTTTCCTCCAGGAATCTGTCCAATCCCCTTTTGAAGGCATCCAGGCTAGATGCCATTACCACATCTTGTGGCAGGGAGTTCCACAGACTAACAACACGCTGGGTAAAAAAATATTTTCCTTTATCTGTTCTCACTCTCCCAGCCCTCAATTTGAGTGGATGTCCCCTAGTTCTGGTATTTTGTGAGAGGGAGAAGACCTTCCCGTCCGTTACTCATGCCAAGGAGAGAACCTATAATTTTTGGTTAGAAAAGTGGAAGTGGTGTTATACACAAGGGTGTTTTATATATCGACATATATGAGTATATAAAAAAGCAAACAGGGTAACAAAGGATGAAGGAAGTTACTCCCCCCTCCCCCGAAATTTTAATGCATAACTGCAGAAGGCCACTTTACTACTGTAACAAGCAATGGGAACAAATTAGCTTTGAACCATAATGTTCAAACTCTGGTGTCTTTCAACATAAAAAGAGCTACTGGAGGAGGAAGTCCCGCCCACCAAGACATGCCGGCAGCCTGATCTTAGAGCTCTGTGCCGCGATCTAAAAAGAGCTTTAAAACTACTGTTTAAATGCCGTGGTGCCGTGAGTAATGCATCAATAAATTACTCGGGTGTCAGGAGAAGCAATATATGTGTTTTTCTAGAGTAGATAATTTGATTTATAAGCAAAAGGAGCTACTTTCGGTTTTGCCTGCTTGATTCTGCTGGCCGCTGGCTGCTTAGAAAACTGCATCCCGGCTGCTTGGAAAGTTACCAGATGATTACAAACAGTTAGACTTTCTGATGCCTGTCTTTTGACTAATTATATGCCGGGCAAGAGAGCAAAAAAGAAACTCCAGCCAATAGGTTGGACTAGGAAATTATCTGATACAGCACACAATCGCCCAGCTCTACAGCGTATTGAGCAGCCCCCAGACGACGGAGGGGTAAAAATGGCGTCAGGATCTGAGAAGGGAAGGAGGGAGACTACTCCTCCCCCCACAGATCAAGACTTCATGAAGGAACTGCGTTTAATGAGGACGGAGCTAGCTAGCATCATGAGTGTTAATCAACAGGAAGTGATACGTAGAATGGATGGCCTTTCAAAGGATCTCCAAAGCACTAAACAAGATTTATCACATGAAATAAAGTTAAATGGCCAGCGGCTTGATAATTTGGCAGGAGAATTTAAAAATCTGGAGATTCGTGTAACGGAAAACGAAACTCAAATTAACTCTCAGAAGCAGGCTTTACTCAAAACTAATAAAAAACTGACTTATATTGAAGATTACTCCCGCAGGCAGAACGACAAACTGATTAATTTTGTTATTCAAAAGAAAGGGGCATCATTAAAACAGGAAGTTTTAACCTGGTTTAACTCTTTTCTGCCCAAACAACTAGAGGACGACGATTTAGAGAGAGTTCATTATCTGGGCAAGTCAAGAGATGGGGCCCCAAAACCAGTGATAGTAAGATTTGCTTCTTATGTAAATAAAGAGCGTCTTATGTCTTCAATTAGAGCCAATCCTAATATTCTTAAGAGAGGAGATGCAACTGTGCAAGTTTTTCAAGATTTTTCTAAAGAAACTGCTGATTGGCGTAAATCGATGAGACCAGTCACAATCATATTAAGGAAGAACAACTATCGCTATTCTTGGGGCCACCCCCTATTTTTGAAAGTTTGGAAAGGCTCTGTTCAACACACTATTCACTCTCTAGAAGAAGGCCAGCATCTTCTTGAAGCATGGAACATACAAGACGACTCAGGTTCTGCCTGTCCTCCCTCGGGAACTTCAGTGGCAACATCAGGACAGTGAATTTCTCTCTTTTTACTCCGGCTCCAGGAATCTTCGATGATGATGAAGAATATTTGAAACTCATTTAACTTACTCCTCTCTCTTCCCCCCCTCTCACCTCCTATCATCCCCCTTGTTTTTCTTTTTTTACTCTTCTCCCCCTTTTCCCTTCCACTTCCCTTCCCCCCTCTCCCCCCTTTTTTTTCTAATTTTAATTTTTGTTTTTGGGGTGTTTTTTTTCTTTTTTCTTTTTCATTATCCCTTTTCTTCCCTTCCCCCCTCCTCTCCCCCCCTTCCCTTTTTTTTGTTTTTTGTTTGTTTGTTTGTTTGTTTTTTGAGGGGGGGGTGGTGGTGAGAGGGTGGTTTAGAGGGGGGTAGAATAAACTTATAGAATTTACAGTAACACGCTACTTAAGAGCTAATGAGATCTAGGCTGGCTAATGTCTGTGGACGACCTCCTCCCTCCCATCCCCTTGAAGCACATGCTAAACAGTATGATAGCTGGTGGGGTGGGAGAAAAGAATAGTTTTTTAGGGTGGAGGATTGGATTTATTTTAGTTTATTTTTTATTAATTGATGGTGTTTTTACTTTTGTATGCACAACGGGACCATTCCAGAATATTGAAACCAAAAGAAATAGGTTATGGGAAAGTTTATAAAATTAGCAACGTTGAATGTAAAAGGTCTGGGGTCATTTTCGAAGAGAAATAGAATCGAAGTGATGATCAAAAGGCACAAAATAGATATTGCCTTTTTGCAAGAGACTCATCAAATAAGAGATGGTATTAATGAATTAAAAATTCCAAATGTTGATATTTATGAAAAAAGCTTTGGCACATCTAAAGCAAGAGGGGTTGCCATTATAATCTCAAGGAATTGTGAATGTGTTGTTGAAAATGTGGTAAAAGATTCAGAAGGTAGATATATAATATTGCAAGTTCTAATGGGGAAAGATCATTACACTTTGGTTAATCTGTATGCACCAAACTTTAACCAAGGCCGCTTTTATAATCTCCTTTGGGATCAGATTGAATTGGTTAAAAAGGGGTATTTAATAATGGCAGGGGATTTTAATATGGTCTTAGATAAAATTAAAGATAAATCGGTATGTAAAAAGGAAGAGTGGAGGACAAGACACACAACTCTAGCAAAGTTTATAAATACAACAGGATTGAAGGATGTCTGGAGAGAACTGAAAGGAGATGAAATAAAATACACCTTCTACTCACCAGTGCACAAAACCTATTCTAGGATAGATTTTGTGTTTGTTTCACAAAGCCTAATACCCAAGATAAATAATACTGAAATTGAGATCATAAAAACATCTGATCATGCTTTAATGTCGATTGATTTAGCAACAAATAAAAATTATAGAGAAGCTAAAAGATGGAGAATGAATTTAAAAATATTTCAACATCCAGAAGTGCTGGAAAAGGTTAAAAAAGATTGGTTGGAAACTTGGGATATAAACGAAAAGGCAGGTAGCCAAACGCCAATCATATGGGACACCCTGAAAGCGGTAGCTAGAGGCCTTATCATAAAAGAAAATATTAAAACTAAAAAACAGGAAGAACTCAATAAAAGAAAATTAGAAAAATTAATAGCAGATTTAGAATCCCAATTCTTTCTTACTAAGGATAATAAGATACTGAGGTTGATTGAAGCAAGGAAAAAAGAGTTAGAAGATCTAGATTTACAACAAACACAAAGGAATCTTCTGTACCTAAAAAGAATTTTTTTTGAATACAGCAACAAGAACTCAAAACTTTTAGCAGATTAGCACAGAAAAAACAAGACAAGAATACAATAGGGATTATAAAAGACTCCTCAGGCAAGACATGCACACAAATGAAGGAAAAGTTGTTAGCTATACAAGAGTTTTATCAGTTGTTATATACTGCAAAAAATAAACCTAAGGAGGATATAGAAAGGAACATCACTAAGAATTTAAAGAGGGTCTTGGAACAGGAAGATATGCTGGAAATGGAAAAGCCTATTACACACCAAGAGATAAGCGAGGTAATAGACAAATTAAAGAATAATAAAACGCCCGGAGTGGACGCTCTGGGACCTGAATTTTACAAACTTTTTAAAGCAGTATTAATACCTAAATTAAAGAAGCTATATAATGAAATTTTGGATGGAGAACAAATTCCGAGATCTTGGACCCATTCTTTAACTATTTTAATTCCAAAACCTAATAAAAATTTAATGGATATTGGGTCATACAGACCAATATCCTTATTAAATCAAGATGCTAAGATTTTCACAGCAATTTTGGCTAAAAGAATGAATAAATTTATAGCTAAATATATTAAAGAGGATCAATGTGGTTTTATTAAAGGTAGACAAATGGCAAATATTATTAGAAGGAATTTGAATGTTCTTTATGAAATGGGAAAGAGTACTACTAAAGCTGGGATGTTATCTCTAGATCTTTTTAAAGCTTTTGATTGTGTTCAATGGCCCACATTAAAAATATTGTTAAAAAAATGGGGATTTGGGAAATCCTTTTTGGGAGTAATAAATCAACTATATTCAACGGGCACTTCCTCAATAATAGTTAATGATGGATTGACTGAACAAATTACCCTAGGCCGAGGAACTAGACAAGGATGTCCTCTTTCTCCAGTCCTTTTTTGTATTGTATTGTTATAGAGCTCCAGGCAAATGCCATAAGGGACGATAAATCTATTAAAGGTATAGGGAAAGATGGGGCAACTAAAATCAGTTTATTCGCGGACGATGCTCTTTTGACTATTGTAAACCCAATAGAGAATATTCAAAGAGTAAAAACTCATTTAGAAGAATTTGGAGAAATAACAGGATTATGTGTAAACTGGCAAAAATCAGAGAGTTTATTGTTCAATTATGGAAAACATGACTTAAAGATGATTGAAAAATCTGGACTTAAACCGGGAAAAAGCATTAAATATCTAGAATTAGAACTCCATAAAGAATTTACTAAAACTAAAGAAAGAAATATTTCGAAATTAGAAGAAGAGATGAAAAACAAATTATTATCCTACTCTAAACTAAAATTATCGTAGTTTGGCAGAATTGCATTGATAAAAATGAAAATACTCCCAAAAATTAACTTTATTTTTAAAATGTTACCGGTTCAGTTTTTAGAAAAGGAAATTAAAACTCTCTCCAAGACATGATAAATAGGTATTGTAATGCAGGGAAAAAATCAAGAATAAATAAAAGTCTATGGTATAGATCTCAGAAAGAAGGAGGAATAGGTATACCCAATATAAAAAATTATTATATAGCCAATCAACTCAGTTCTTTGTGGGAAATTCTTTTTAAACCACAGAAGCTAATATGGTGGGAGCAAGAGTCTTTGGATATAAAGGGGGAAATAAACACATTTTTATTCACGGAAGTTTAAAAACAAAGTAAAGATTGACAACCCCCTATTGAATAGTTTAATTGTCACATGGAGAACATATAGGAAAATCTTGTCTCCGAAGGGATCCCCACTGGCTTTAGTTACTGACTTGGAAAGCTTTCCAGTCAACTTGAAGCATTATTTGGAGTTATTTAAAATTAAGAAAATAGCTAGACTAAAGGATTGGATGCTCAAGATTAAAACAATTCAGGATATAAACAATATTTTGCAACCCAGTGATTTAACATGGTTAAATTATATTCAACTAGGAAAATGGATGAAGGACTGGGGAAAGAGAAACAATCAAATCAGAGAATGCACAAAATTTGAACATTTCCTACTATCGCTTTAGTCTGAGCAGGAAAATTCAGAGAAAGGAATAACACGTAAAATATACAAAATACTAGGGGAATTATCAGAAATGAAGGAGTTAAACACCTTGAGAGAAGTTTGGAATCAAGACCTTAATGTACAGATAGAGAAAGAAGACTGGAAGAAAATTTGGAATATGAGAATTTTGAGATCATTATCGGTCAGGATAAAAGAAAACTACTTCAAATTGGTTTCTAGATGGTATTTAACCCCAGTAAGACTAAATAGAATGAAACCTGCTTACTCTAAGATATGTTGGAAATGTGAAAAAGAGCTTGGTACTTATTTGCATCTTTGGTGGGAATGTGAAATAGTCCAAAGGTTCTGGAAAAAAGTGTTTTTAGAGCTAAGTAATATGATTAAGATGGATATAGATTGTAATCCAGAGATAGCATTATTATCATTGTTAACAAGTAAAGATTATGTTGTTACAACAAAGGAACTAATAGCAAATTTTATGACAGCTGCTAGATTAATTATAGCAAAAAATTGGAAGTCAAAACTAGAATTTAAGATGGAAGACTGGTATAATGAACTTTGGGATATAGCTATAAACGATAAACTGTCCTGCAGTTTAAAGGTTAAACGAGGAGAAATGAAAAAAGACATTTTCTACGATATCTGGGGTAAATTTTTAGATTATGTACTAGTCGAAGGAAAAGGGAAAGAGTCCACAAATATCTCAGAACAATTCTGGAGAAGAGAACTTTAAGAAGACTACTAGAAGAATAGAAGATGGAGCAACGAATAAGAATGTATGGATGGCCCCGTGGGATGGGGGTGCACTTATATTGTTTGTTGTAGTTTTTTTTTATTATTTTCATTTTCTTATGTCGTTGTATGTAGTTTAAAATTTAATAAAAAAACATTTTAAAAAAAAGAGCTACTGGAGATTCAAACTTAGCCTTCTCTTGTTTGTGTATCTGTGTGTACATGCACATGCCATAAAGTCAGTTCTGACATATGGTGGTCATTTCCAGGGTTTAGAAAGTATAGAGGAGTCAAGTGTCATCCTTTTCCTTTCTACTGGAAGCATCCTAGAATCATGCAGCCTCCCCAAAGCTGCACGTGCTGACTCTTCTCCCTAGTGGAAACTGGAGAACTGAAATCCCCACTTTAGGATCTGCAACCAGTTACTCCAACACAGTGAGTTATCCAGCTGGCTCCTTGTAATTTGAAACAATGTCGGATAAACTTTTATCCATCTGATCAATCTATAACATCCAATTAATCTCACAGAGATGATCTCAGAATGAACAAGATTAAGTTCTGTTGTATGGGTCTTATATGCAAATCCATTAATTAAGGAGAAAAACCTGTGATGCTTCGTTGTCCATGATATGTATCCACATCATAATCTAGCCCAGTGTTGGTGAACCTATGGCACAGGTGCCAAATATGGCACTCAGAGCCCTTTCTGTGGGCACCTAACATCGCCCCTTCACAACCACCTGGGTCCTTTTCCAAGGAGAAAGGCGGGGTAAAATACTCTAAAATAAAATAAGTAAATATATGTATTCAGGTTAAATTGCTGTATTGGCACTTTGCGAAAAATTAGTTTGGGCACTCAGTCTCTAAAAGGTTTGCCATCACTGATAGCCCAACGAATGACAAATGAAAATTCAACCTCTCTTCAAAAACCTCTGCCAAAGAAGGTCCCATCATCATCAAAATAGCTGTTATCATTAGGTTGTTCTTCCAGATGCTCACCCGAATCTTTCTCAATGTGATCGGGATCTGTTGTTTTGTCTCTGTCCTGTGTTTCTGTGATCCGTTGTTTTGGCTCTATCCTGTTGTTTTGGCTCTATTCTCTCTCCAGGAGCAGAAATAAACTTCTTCTGTGTTCTAGGTGACAACAACCTTTCCAATATCTGAAGATGGCTATTGTATCAAATTTCCATCTTCTCTTCTCCAAGCTGAACACATTGGCCCCTTCCAACTCTATGGTTCTATGGTTCTATGATTCACATGTTAATAGCAGTTCCCAACCTTTGGTCCCCAAATGTTCTTGGACTACAACTCCCAGAAACCTGGCCAACAAAGCTAGTGGTGAATAATTTTGGGAGTTGTAGTCCAAATACATCTGGGGACCCAAGGTTGAGACCCAGTGCTCTAAGAAGATGTTCATCACAAACATTGTTTATTTATTGAATATTTTTACCCTGCCTTTCTCCTTGGAAAAGAACCCAAGGTAGTTTACTGGAGCAACTCTCTACTACATGAACAATCAATGGCACTCATTAAAGGGCCATAAATACATTAAATAAACCAATAAACAAATGCATCCCCAATCCCAAAGAATTCTCAGCTTTTAATACTGTGTTTTTAGCATTTAATATTGTGTTTTTAAAGATGTAAGCTGCCTGGGGTCCTTTTTTGGGAGAAAGATGGGGTAAATATATTTTTTAAAATGAAATGAAATAAAACCTTTGTTTCTTCCACTAGAAGCCAGAAAATTAAGGGTTATAGAATAGGCAGAAACACAGAAAATCACACATTTTTAAGAGGAGAGAATTACATAGCGTTAGCTTGATTTAATTTTGCTAGCTTGAAAAGTACATCTGGTGTTTATTTTCAACATAATTGGTGCTCCATTGATAAAAATAGATAATTTTAAATAAAAGAACATAACAGTTATATCATCATGCTAATGAGACATGCTCTTCTTTATGGAGAAATCTGTAATATGTTTTGTGGATCTTTAAATATCCAGCCCGTGTAACAAATTCCAAGCAATGGAGAAAGATTTGGATGAGTTTGGCAATCTTAGTGAACGCAGCCTGTTCACATCTCCTGAGCCTTATAAGAAGAAACATTGCCTCAAGAATTTGCACATTTGTTTGGCTTCAGGACTATCTCAGAAAAAGAAAATGATCACACAACTACGTACACTTTATAAAAATGCAAAAGAACCAAAATGTACAGAACTGAAGAATATGCATAAATATAAACCCCGTTAGAAGAACAGCTCAACTAGCTGTCGATCCATTTCTGGGCAGAATTCAGTATTGGTTCTAACTAGAGATGGGCACGAAATGAAAATATAGTGTTTTGTTTTGTTTTGTTTTTGTAGTAGTTTCATTTCATTTGGTTATTAATGAATTTTTAAAGCATTTTTGGAATGAAGCAAAATGAATAATTTGTAAATGGCTCCCCTGGGCTCAAGAGGCACTAAAATCACAGGGTAGCTTATGTGGACTCTTCCCTGTAAGACCCTCAAATTTGGACAGGTTTGGGATTCAGGGGGATGAGTTATAAAACTCAAAAGGGGGTTCCCCTAGAAAAAATATTTCTAATTGAGTCAGGAAGAGGGGCAGTGATTAGCTGGTTCCCAACTCAATTAGAAATGACTTTCTCCTAAGGGAACCCCCTTTGGAGTTTAATAACTCAGCCCCCTGAGCCCCAAATCTCTCCAAATTTAGGGGGCTTACAGGGAAGAGTCCACAGAAACTACTGTGCGATTTTGTTACCTCCAGGACGAATTGTTTCTCTCCTAGAGGAAAAAATGGCATTTTGTTTCATTTTGTAATGAAAGGCATCCTACCATTTCATTTTGCAATGGAACAATTTGTTACGTAATGAAATGATAAAACAATGTTTCATTTTTCATTTCCTGCCCATCTCTAGTTCTAACATTTAAATCCCTAAATGACTCGGGCCCAAGCTATCACCAAGACTCTGCAACTCCCTCCCACAGGAAGTAAGGCTGACTGCATATTTTGCTACAGCTGTAGACCTTTCTCTTTAGGCAAGCTTTCCTTCAGCAATTGGCTGCCTAAGCCAGGCAGATGGAAATGGAATGTTGATCCTTATTGCTTTGAATGTGTTCTGCTCTTGCTTATGTTTTTTGTCTGCTGTTTGATTGACCCAATTTAGTATTTGTGTACTCCGCGTTGTTAGTTTTAATATTGCCACTTTTTGATGTATGCTGCCTTAGGTCTTTTAAGGAAACAAACAAACAAACAAACAAACAAACAAACAAACAAACAAACAAACAAACAAACAAACAAACAAATGATGTTGTCAGTGGTAGGGAATGGATGTATTAGATGAAATGGGTGAACAGCTGCTAATCACGAAAAATATGCTTTAAAAATCTGTACAAATTTTCATTAAAGAATTAAAGCCAAAACAAAAAACAAAAACAAATTCTCAGAAGTGAGATAAAAAAAGTTAATACAGGTGGGAGTCCGATAAGTGCAAGCAAAACAAAACGGAGGCTAAAATACAATTGCTGTTTTGAACTGGAGTAGATCCGGTCAACCAGATCCTGAAGGGTGAGAACACTTGTATTCAGTACAACTGCTCTAGTTGGTATTATCAATGGATTCCTGCCAGATTTTCACCTTCCCTACAAACCTAAATGTTTGCAACTAGACTGGTGAGAAATACAGCTGTGTAGAAGTGAACTTCTGAAATGTTCCAGTGGGTGCAGGAATCTCATTAAATTTATCTAGGGGGAGGAGAAACTCACCAACAGTTTCCCAATGATAGAAGATCAATTCAAAGCATGGCTCTGGGAGGTGTTCATTTTGCATTTCCTTCCAAACATTTTTGGTTTTAGTATTGTTTTGTTTTCCAATACTTCAATGACGGACAAGAACAACACCATTTACCTTCTTTTATATTGCTATCTGTCTGGTGTGATTGTTGGACATGGTGGAGAGGAGGCAGAACCACATTACATAGCTGCCTAACTTGTTTCTGGTTGGCAAGGAAGGTGAGGAGTCTTTGGTAAGTACCAACTCTGAGTTCAAGAGCCTGGTGCCAAGTCCTGATTCCCAAACTCAAAGTGTTCAAAACATACTCCCCTCAACCCTTAAAAAGGAGGGTGGTTGGGTCCTGGGTTGTGAGTCAAGTCTGAGTAGGAAAAAAACCACTGAGTCATATCTGACTCAAGTCACTAGTATTTAAAGCCCAACATGACAGTTGTGTGACTTGAGGCCCCAGCCTGCTGGTGGGCCCGGTTGTACAGCTGTGAAGGATCGAGAGGGGCAATTGCCATTTACAGTGCAGGGGTGTGGAATGCTCTTGGTGATGATGATCCCACTTCGTGGGCATCACACTAACCAAAACGACACCACCGCAGTAGACAGCAGCAAGGAGTTAAGCAGGTTGCCGTCCAGTTTGTGCAAAGAGAGAAATAGTTGCCCTTTGTGATAACAACTCTCCACAGGGCTCCAGAAAGATCTTTATTTTCCAGCTATCGGAGGTTACGGTTAGTCATCCTTAAAACCAGCCACTTGCAAGCAAACAGATTAACGTTCTCCTGCTGGGTGCAACATATCTGGATGAGTTTACCTAGCCAGATTGATGAAACAGGCCTGGCACTTGCCATGTGTTTCCACTCTCTGATTGCTCAAAGGAGTAGTTTCTTGGGTGATTTATATCATGCTGAAAAGATATGAAGTGTTTCTCCCTCTGCCTAGATTTTCTGAGCCTTAATTCTCTGAGAGCTGGAGTGTGAGCATTTGTATGCCATTAAGCCCTAGCATAGAAGGGAATATGGAAAGTAAGTTTGTGGGCATGACCAAGCATAGCAGATCTAGAGATCCCCCAGGTGCTATAAATTCAAGACCTGATTGACTAGATCCCTTGCCTGTTGTTTCAGTCCTAGGGTACATCCACTCAAATTGAGGGCTGGGAGAGTTTGAATAGACAAAAGGAAATATTTTTTTACCCAGCGTGTTGTTAGTGGAACTCCCTGCCACAGGAGGTGGTGATGGCATCTGGCCTGGATGCCTTCGAAAGGGGATTGGACAAATTCCTGGAGGAAAAGTCCATCACAGGTTGCAAACCATGATGGAGATGTGTAATCTCCAGGCTTAAAACCAGGGTACTTCAATGGCCAGATGCAGGGGAGTGGTATCAGGAGACAGATATCTAGTTTCGTGTGCTCCCAGATGCATCTGTTGGGGCCACTGTGAGATACAGGAAGCTGGACTAGATGGGCCTTTGGCCTGATCCAGCATGGCTATTCTTATGTTCTTATGTTCCTTGAAATATCCACCTCTAAAAGAAGAGAGGAAGAGTTCCAATTGTTATTGTACAAATTAGAGATGGGCACGAAGTGCTGGGTTGGCAGTTCGTGCCAGTTCATTTGCAAAAGCCAAACAGGCATTCGGAGGTTCCCAGCTCTACTTTTCCGGTGGGTGCCACTTAGAAGCAGAGCTTGAAAGAAGGGGGTCAGGGAAGCCAGGGTGCCGCTTCTGAATGGGCGCCTGCCAGGGGAGGCAGGGCTGGGAACCACTGAACACCTCATCAGCTGCAAAACATACTATTGCCAATTCATGCCCATCTCTAGAGCAGATCATGCAGTATTCCTGCAATGGTCCCCACAAACCATATGGGCTTTTGGGGGCTGTAGACAAAGGCTGTAGACTAGAGATGGGCACGACTTGAAAAAAAAATTCGAGTTGTCGTTAGTCGGGCCAGTCCCATTTCGGGTCGTTTCCGGTTTTCGCGAAAATTCGCAAAAATTAGTCAGTTCGTTTTTTCATTTTTTCGTTGTCGTTAGTACTGGCTTTTGGGGGGGGGAGCGGGCTCCTGGAGGCACCTCTGTGGGGTGGGTGCCTCCTCTGGCCCGCTATAAAGGGAAAGTGGGCTCCTGGAGGCACCCGTGGGTGCCTCCTGCCACTAGGAAGGGGAAGCAGGCTCCAAGAGAGACCCCTCTACATGGGGGTCTCCCTTCCTCACCTGCTGCTGCTGCAAAATGCTATGCAATAGCCATATGGATATTGCATAACATAATGTGCAGACGTGAGACCAGTGTGAGAGTGATAGGGTCATGCCCGCCCTTCACAAGGCTCCCGCACCACCATGTCTCACACAGAAGGGAATTGTACTTCCTGCGTGTAGTGCAATGCAAGCAAGTAGATCTGGCTTTAAGGTGGCTTAGTGCAAGAGCTAGGGTTAGGCTAGTGACGGGTAAGGTTACGGTGGGCTAGTGGGTTGCACCTCTGGGTGCCTCTCTGACCCACTAAGAAGACAGTCTGTGACGTATGGGTACGGAGTCAAGGGTTAGGATTAGGGCTAGGGCAGGTTTTAGGGGGCTTTTTGGCACATCCCAGAAGTCTCCATGGCCAAGTGGCCATGCGACTGGTGGGATGGCTCCAAAAATTTTCATGGTTGTCCACTCCCACATGGCTGGTCACTCGGCCAGCCCATCATTGCGCAGGTGTAAAAAAAATAAAAAAAAATAAAATCAATGGAGGACAGAGGAGGAGAGGAGAGACATTTTGTTGCAAGAAAAAACCCACTGCTACTGTAAAAAATCTGGCAGTTTATAAATTTTCGCGTGTTTCTGTTGTGCTTGTGTGTTTTTGGACCACGATTTCAAAAACAATATTGCGTTTGCCGCCCCATTTTGGATCCCCCGCCCGCACCGCATGGCATGGCGATGGCGACTCGCGAGTCCGGCTGCCCAGGACGGGGGGGAGGCGGGACCCCCCCTCCAGAAACCACCCCTCCGGTAGGTGCCCTGCGCCCTTAGTCAAGCAGGCATTTTTCCGCCTGCTTTTTTGGCCCGGGAATGGGTGGGGGGAGAGTTTAAAAGTTTTTTTCCTGTGCCGTCCGTGCCGCTTGCTTGCGCTTTAATTGCGGCGGCTGGCGGCGAGACTGGGCTTTTTGCTGGCTGCGAGCCTGCGACGAGTCCCACCAGAGCAGCCCAGGACGGGGGATGAGGGGGGAGGCCGGGGACCTCCAGAAACAACCCCTCTGGTAGGTGCCCTGAGGCACGGCAGGCATTTTCCCGCCTGCTTTTTGGCCGGGAACCGGGTTTTTTTTAACTTTTAAAAACTTTTTTTCTGTGCCGCGTGTGGCATCGCGCGATCTCGCGATGCAAGGAACGAGCACGACAAATCAGACCAAAATTTTTCGTTCGTCGGTTCGAGCTCGAAGTCTGGGGGAGTAATTCCCGTTACCGTTTCCGTAGAGTAACGGAACCGAGTAACGGAAACGGAAACGGAAATACCGCTAAGTCGTGCCCATCTCTACTGTAGACAAAGAAATCTACCTCACAGAACAGTTTGGAAGGAAAACTGGAAAGGTCAAGGAAAGAAGTGCTCCCAAATCACAATAGCCAAAAAGTCATTCTGTGTTTTGCAGAAAGTGGGTAGCTGGCATATTTTCCCATTTCTCAGGCTGCGCACTGTGTATCAACTCTACAATCAGCTCCACAATCAAGGGAAGCGTGGATGCTCTCCTCATAACCTGGGTAATAGGTTCTATCAGTTGCATGACTGCCCTTATGCATGCAATCACCTAACTCAACTGCTTTCTGGCTGTAATAGAGGCATGTGTCTCAATGTTGTTAAAAGCTATAACAAACACAAATGTCTCTTCCTTCCTGCATTAATTTTCTTAACAATTTAGAATACTGCACCTAGAAATGATTGCATGCGTAGTTTTGAATTGTGGGTGAAAAGCCTCTAGCTGCACAGCAGAAATGCAAGGTAAAATTAGCTTTAAATCTCCCAGAGCAGAGCACCACTTACTGCCTCATCACCTCACTGAAAGATTGGTAACTGAAAGAATAAAAAGGTTTCATTTAATCACAGTTCTGAACAGATCAAAACCAGCATATTTACAGAGACAGGTGTCAGCAGACTCCCAGTAAGCTCCTGTAGACTACATTCTCACTGTTAACACTGCATTACTACATACTAACTACTAGCCAACTAAAAGAGAGGGGAAAAGAACAGTTAAGTAGACCAAAAAGCTCCAAACACAGTTGCCTTTCCTCATAATGAAGGTGTCCCAGGTTAGTGCTGGAACAATGGGTTACTCTTAGACTGATTGACCATCATCCCAGTCCAGAAAGACCTCCCCTAGCCAAATCCACCAGAGGTATCTTGCAAGGCTGAGATCACTCCAAAAGAAACAAACAAAAGTATTTGTACATGTAGAAATGTATAAAGAAAATTGCAATGTTGTATATGCTTGTTTTTAAAACACATATCTTCCCTGCAATCCTGGATCAATCGGCAGGGGGATGGGGGTACACACTCCAGTGGTTTTATTATTCACTGCAGCATATTAACAAAAACAGATCCCTATGTAGTTATCCTGGGCAGTGTTTGGGAATCGGATGAAATCAATGAAAGCCAAGGAGACCAGGAAACACTGAACTGACAGTTGTTCCCAATTAAAGCTTCATAAATGTATCTTGGAATTGGCATGTACCCATTGAAATAACCTAGGCAAATGGAGTGAAAGAAAGAGAACTATTATGACCGTAGCAGACTGTCCAGGTTCTCTTCAGTGTTGCAGCAGAAGTGCGTGATAGGAGATGGTTTCTTGATAGCTAGGGTTTGGAATAAGATCTCCATCAGAGCTTGATCCAAATCAATGGTACTGACCTACTGAGAACTATTGAACTAAGTTCAAATACATTGGTTCCATGATCACAGCCAACGGGAGTCTGAGTCATGAGGTGACATCCGAGGATCAACAGTGCCTGGCTAAAATCGCATATATCAAGCATCATATGTGACAAAAAGATCACTGACCATTTAAAATCCAAGATCTATTGCACCATTGTACTACTACCCGTTGTACTCTATGGTGCAGAATGTTGACTGGTGACTAAAGAAGTCGAACGTTGCCTTGGTGTCATGGAGACAAAGATGCTGCAATGAACCTCTGGCCTCACGCGAGAGGATCATGTGTGCAATGATGATATCCAAGCAAAATGCGACATTGCACCCATCGCTGACAAGATATGCAAAGCCTGACTGCATGCCAGTGAGGAAACTCTGGCCAAAAAAGGGATCACCTTGGAGGTCAGTAGATCCTGACTGAGGGGACGACCAAAACTATGCTGGATGAACACTCTTGAGAATGACCTGAAGTTGTCCCTGCTTCACCCAGACCTATACCATCAGCATGCCAAATGGAAGGCCAAAACAATAACAACAGACCCCGCCACCAAGTGGGACATACACAAAGAAGAAGAAGAAGAAGAAGAAGAAGAAGAAGAAGAAGAAGAAGAAGAAGAAGAAGAAGAAGAAGAAGAAGATCTCCATCAAAACTTGAAATATGTGATATGCCTTAGAGAGGCCAAGCCAGAAAGCAATCAGCAGGTTGACTAGCATAGTAGTCCAAGAACTCTGTTGCCTGAAGTGAGACAAAAAATGGCACCAGAGCCTCATAAGTTCATCTCGGCTGTTTTGTCTTTCATTTTCTCCTTGCTCACCCCTTTCTCTGATGTAAAATAAAATAAAATAAAATAAAATCAATGGAGGACAGAGGAGGAGAGGAGAGACATTTTGTTGCAAGATAAAACCCACTGCTACTGTGAAAAATCTGGCAGTTTATAAATTTTCGCGTGTTTCTGTTGTGCTTGTGTGTTTTTGGACCACGATTTCAAAAACAATATTGCGTTCGCCGCCCCATTTTGGATCCCCCGCCCGCACCGCATGGCATGGCGATGGCGACTCGCGAGTCCGGCTGCCCAGGACGGGGGGGAGGCGGGACCCCCCCTCCAGAAACCACCCCTCCGGTAGGTGCCCTGCGCCCTTAGTCAAGCAGGCATTTTTCCGCCTGCTTTTTTGGCCCGGGAATGGGTGGGGGGAGAGTTTAAAAGTTTTTTCCTGTGCCATCCGTGCCGCTTGCTTGCGCTTTAATTGCGGCGGCCGGCGGCCGGCGAGACTGGGCTTTTTGCTGGCTGCGAGCCTGCGGTGAGTCCCACAGAGCAGCCCACTAGGATGGGGGATGGGGGGGGAGGCCGGGGACCTCCAGAAACAACCCCTCTGGTAGGTGCCCTGAGGCACGGCAGGCATTTTTCCACCTGCTTTTTGGCCGGGAACCGGGTTTTTTTAACTTTTAAAAACTTTTTTTCTGTGCCGCGTGGCATCGCGCGATCGCGCGATGCAAGGAACGAGCACGACAAATCAGACCAAAATTGTTCATTCGTCGGTTCGAGCTTGAAGTCTGGGGGAGTAATTCCCGTTACCGTTTCCGTAGAGTAACGGAACCGAGTAACGGAAACGGAAACGGGAATACCGCTAAGTCGTGCCCATCTCTACCATCCAGCCTCTGCTTAATAACCTCCAAAGAAGGAGACTCCACCACCCTCCGTGGCAGCATATTCCATGGCCGGACAGCTCTAACTGTCATGAATTTCTTCCCAATATTCAAATAGAATCTCCTTTCCTGTAGTTTGAAACCACTGCTTCGAGTCTTACTCTCCGAAGCCATGGAAAACAAACCTGTTCCCTCTTCAATATGACATCATTTCAGATATTTAAACATAGCTATCATGTCTCCTCTCAGCCTTCTTTTTGTAAGGCTAAACATTCCTGGAGGCAACTGGGAATAAGTAGAAAGTTTGAATCCACTTTCTGCTTACAACCTGGCAAGTCAGCTTGGCTGAAGGGAGTACAGTACTGCTACCTGCTACTGGAAGATCTAGACAAAAAAGCACTTGAGACGTGATGAAACTAAGCAAAATAATAAAATAAAATAAAATAGATCAGAAAAAAAGATGGATTCTTTTCCTGCATAACAATGTTGCTGCTCAACATTCTCAGCAACTTGGAAATCCACCTACATATTGGGCATTATAATCAAAAGAAGAAGCACAAAAGAGGCACATTAACTTTCCTGGATCAGACCACAGACCTATCTTGGGTAGCACAACACTTCCAACACAGGGGGTCAGTCTGACATCTCCTGGCACTCAGGCATTGGGTATGAAGGCTGTGTTGATCAGGAGCGTGGATCCAAATTGAGAAGATGATTTCCTTTTTACCTTGGACCCCTGCTAATTATGCCTTGAATTGGTCAAGAACGAGATCTTCCCAGGAGCAGTCTTCTTTGTGCACGCGTGCACACACAAACTTGCATGCGAAGCACATTTTTTTGCAACCCCTACGGATGGCTAAATGCCGTTCTTTGCAATAAAGAGTTTGGTGATGGAATAGCACACACCACGAGAAAAGGCAGCTTTTCTCATAAATAAGTCAGAGTGTTACTCCTGCTAGACTGGCAGTGGAATGACAGCTCTTCCTGATGCTGAGGCTCCCGCTTGTCTTTGACCTCAGGTAAACCTCCGCTTGCTAAAAATAAACAATTATATGAGCTCGTTTGCTTGGGGGCTGCAAGAACAGCTGGAAAGGCAATGGGAAGAAGGCGGAAGGGCTCCGCTCAACCACACCACTCCACTCACCAGGGAGTTCACATTGCTACCCATTCCCCATTGTCTTTTGTGATGGATAAATGGGGAAGAACAGCTCATGGGGGCATCCCCAGCTGATGTTGCTTCCTCAGCCCAATTTGGGGGGGGGGAGGTATACAGTCTCTCCAGCACCTCAGATGCAAACACTTTGTTCTACGGGTTTTACAAGACTCATTGACTTTGCACCACATTACAGTGTGCATGCCAAGCCCGCAAGCCTGTGATTCGGTTGGTTGTTTCAAACCACCCTTTGAATTAATTTGCCTTCCCTCCTTCTGCAGTTCTTCTTGTTAAGAAAAACCTTTGTAGTACATAGTAAGCATGCTACTACTTCAAGCCAGTACTGAGCTGTGCAACGGACAGTTTGTGCTCTAAACTTCACTGACCTCCCAGTGCAGTCGTGAAACTGAATTAGGGAAGAAGACTGCCCTTTATTTATTTATTTATTTATTTATTTATTTATTTATTTATTTATTTATTTATTTATTTATACCACTCCCATTAGTGCACAGAACTAATCTAAATGGTTCACATAAAATAAGTTTTGGAGAAGGCAAAATAAGTTTTGGCGAAGGTAACCGTGTTAGCCTGTGCAGGAATTCTAGGCAAAAAATCTCATTCTGCTGCTGTACGTCTGAAGAAGTGGATTTGTCCACGAAACATTACATTAAAATATAAAAGTTAGTCTTTAAGGTGCCACATGTTTTTTGTCTTTTCTTTTCCTTTGATTTCCCCCTGGAATTCTCACATAACATTCACCATCATAAAAGAATAGTAGAATGATAAAATAAAAATCATATATCATTCTAACCACACAAAGACAAAAAGTAGGAAAGGAATGAAGACTCTAAACAAACAAACAAACAAACAAACAAACAAACAAACAAACAAACAAACAAACAAACAAACAAACAAACGGAATGAGATGTAAGCTCACCTAAAGAAAGGCAGGCTAGAAATACAACTAGGAAAATATATAAAACCATTAACCCCATGACCACCTTCTCTTTAAGCATTCTCTCTCATTTTTCATTCCTCTGCCAAAGTCCTTTTTCTTGCCCTCTTGTCTTCTTTTCATTCCTCCAGACCTCTTCCCACTCCTTAGTCTTGTACATGTGTGTGTGAAGCTGCCTTAGAGTTAATCAAATCATTGACTCATCTGTCTTAGAGTTTGGTCCATCCACATCAGCATTTCCAAATCTCCCAGACATTGGGAGTCATTGGGACTCTAAACCATAGAGCACAGAGCATCCCCACCTCCACAGCAGCCAAGAAGAAGGTATATGAAGACAAGAATCTTGGCCTCTAACAATGGAGTGTCTCCAGTAGTGTACCTTGGGGGGGGGAGGATGGGGGGGCAAAATCAATTGGGTGCAGAGGTCTGAGGGCACTTGAGGAGCTCGCACCTCCTGTTGCTGCTAATGGCAGTACAGCACGAGGCTGGACTGTGCACATTTGGCATCAGGGAAACCATGCACCCTTCTGCCAGTGGAGGCTCCCCTGGCAGCAGCTGGGGTGCCCAAGTGAAGCAGCTCCTAGGCAGTCATCAGGGGGCACAGTGGTTGTGCCTGGTGGAGCCAGAGGGAGTGAGAGCCCACGTGAGGCTGGGCGGGGCTGCCAGGAAGCTGCACCAGCAGCACCAGCAAGGGTGCTACAGTGGGCAGGTGAGCAACTGCACCTGGTCTAGTTGTCGCAGGGCAAATATGACCCTTGGGGTCCGGAAGCGTTGTCTGTCATGCCAGGAGAGTTGGTTGGCCAGTGTCCAGGGGTGCACCACTTGCCTCTCACAGCTGAAAGGGCTCACCTCAGTTATCGGCATGAGGAAACACTCCCTCCCCCACTGTCTAGGCTGCGGAAGTTTCCTCCCCCCCCCTTGAGTTGGGACTCTTACTTGCCTCCGCAGTCCCTGCATTGTGCAGTTTGCACAGGGGAGCCTTTTCTGGGAGGGAGACCCCCAAAGAGGGTGTGAGAAAGAGGGATCCTTCTCCCCCTCCTCTGCTGTTCCCCCAGGATTGGTCCCCCCTTGCTGGGTGGATGAGATGTGGGGGGGGAGCAGGAGGGGGCTCAAAAACAGACTTTGCCCCCAGGCACTCCAAACCCTAGCTACGCCTCTGAGTGTCTCATCCCAGAAGAACCATGGATCAGCCTGAAAAGCTTTAAAGGATTTTTGGCAAATGTTACATACCCGTTCACTTCAAACCCATAAACATTTTAAGGCAGAGACTCATCCACTAACAACTCAGGACTAGAATCAGCAGTGTACATTCATTTGAAGGACAAAGGAAACTCATTCAAAGATGCAAATGAATATGTATTAAACAGAGAAGATAGGTAGTTTGAGAGAGGGGTCAGTGAAGCCTTTCATGTGTGTATTGAATAAGTTCGAGACTTAAGCACAATCTGTCTGCCACTTATCATGCTGCCCTTTCTTCAGTCTCCAGACAAATCAGAAACACTTCACACCTCCACCAGGAAGGCCACTGCGAATGACCCATGCTAAATGGATTTGACTTGCACATACCCAGGCCATTGTCCATCTTACTATTCAGACTAGAGTGATGTGAAATCAAGGGGAGCTATGAACTGGAAGCCTTTGACCAACTTTTTATCAGACTGGAGAAGCTATTTGGACGAATAGTGAAACTTTTCGATCCTGCAAGAAAAGAAGTACAGTTGCCATGACAACTTCCATATGTTTTTCCACTTCTTTAGCTTCAACTCTGACATCCCCTGGAATTGCAGTGTCAATGATCCAGACATTTCTTCATTCTATTACTACTATGTGTGGTGTGTTATGTTCCAGATGTCTATCAGTTGGGATCCCACAAGATCTTGACTTCATCATTTTTGGGCACTTTTTCTACCTGATCTTCCCATTGGAAGTGCACTAATTTTGCCACTTTACCATGTCTAAAATTTTGCCATTCTATCATGTCTAAAAATTATTATTATTATTATTATTATTATTATTATTATTATTATTATTATTATTATTATTATTATTATTATTATTATTATTATTATTATTCAGGTGGATGTCAAGAATGCATTCTAGAATGCAATTTAATAATCAATTTTGTGCAGTCAATTCTGACTTATGACAATACCTTCCAGGGTTTCTGAGATACAGAATATTCCAAAGTAGTTCATCATATCCTTCTTCTGGAGTTTACACCCTGAGATTGTGCATGTTGACCAAGGCTACACAGCCTGGCTCTGCTCCTAGGGAGACATAATGGGAAACTGAATTCCCAGCCTCTCAGTTTTGGCTCAAATTCCTCTAACTGTGCAGCAGAGAGCTGAATAGTTCCTCAGAGCAGACCACCCTTTTTCTCATCAGGTGGCACATACAGTCTCAATAACTCACTCTGATACACTTGCAAGGGAAACAATTCAAAGGTTTCATTAATTACAACTGAACAGATCAAACAGCAAACTGACAATAATGGTTGCTTTTTGCAAAAGTTTTCGACACACTACAGAGGGGCGAGCAGTGGCGTAGCTATTGGTTGGGGAGGGGCATCTCCCCCAAGGTGCAGCATCTTGGGGGTGCCAAATTGATGGAGACTCTCCATCAGTCCATCAAAAGCAGGAGTTGGGGTTGCCCTGGGCGAGGACAAGCAAGGGCAGCGAGCCTGATGGGGGTCGGTATGGTGCACAAAGCTTGCACGGACTCTTATTCGTTCCAGATCAAAAGCACTGCCACTGCCTCCCAAGCATGTGGTTGACTTGGAGAAAAGGGCCCCCTTCCCCACAGCAACGGTGTTGCCCAACCCTGGGAAGTGGGTCCTATCCAGGGCCAGGAAAGCTCTCTGTGTCGCCTTCCCGCCCCACTGTCTGCTTCTTCCCATGAATGTTGCCCCCCCCCCCGAACAAGGAAGGTGTCAGATATTAGTTAGTGAAATATATGTATTAGACAGGATGTTCTATATGTGTTTGATATATATTTAATTGATTTAAAGATGGAGTCTGTAAAGAGTGCAAAGTCACAGTGACTCAATGTATAGTTTTTTTCTAATGGAGTACAGATGTTAAGAATTAACATAATGAATCTTGGCTGATGCAAGAGGTTGCAATAGCTATGAAGTAATATCATTTATGATTGGACAGACATGTGTATATAAATGTTCTGTAAATCATTGTTCATTGGGCCTTCCATGAGTAAAGGCACCCACTTTGTTTTTCTGTCATATATTTTATGTCTATGCACTGTATGCTGTTATGCTGTTATGCTGCTGAATTTTGTATCAATGTACTAATGTGATTTTCCCCTCTATGCTTTGTTGAACTTTGTAGAAGTTCTGTGATGCTGTGATATATTTTTGTATATCTGGAATATAGCTATTTGGTTTTAAGAAAACTCTGTCTCTGGCTAACAATTTATTCAATAAGTATTGCTTCTGCTGGCTGATCAAATAGCACATCCTCTGACAGAAGGGGATGGCCACTGAAGAAGGGAAGAATTGGAATGGATCCAGGGACAGAAAAATCACAGGAGTGACTCGCACACACTTCACGCCAGCAGCTGCTGCTGCCTTCCTGATCGGTGAGGGCCACTTGGGGCCAATACACAGCCTAGGGTCTGGGTAAAAAGGCAGGTCACTGAAACCAAGAACAGATCCTCTTGATTTTATGTGATTTTAAAAAATGAGATCCTTTCCAAATCACCATAAAATCATACAATCCAAACACTGCACATTAATAACCATGGGTACTCCGGTGCATGACTGTGCAGTGGCACAAAAACATAGATCCAAGGCTCAGATCCTCATGGATCTACCTGATTTTTATCCAGGATCAACCCCAAACCAATCTCCCATCAGAGCCCCCATCTTTGGCCGGCTTGCACACCAAAAATCATGGGTCTGTCAGCACATGACTCTACAGTGGCACAAAAACATGGATCCAATGCATGGATCCTCATGGCAGGGAGGATGCTGGCCAGAGAGATGGGGTTCTCTTTGAATTTAAATGTAGGGAAGGAACAGTTGGTTAGTGCTGGATAGATTCACAGCCACTCCAGCCCAGAAAGCTCCCTCCCAGCCAAACCTACTAAAGGCAGCATGCGGGGTTGCAAAAACTCCAACAGGACCTTTGACCAAATATTCAATGTCCTCCTTCTTCAAACTCTGAACAGCCCACCTCTCACCTACCATGTTTGCCAAGTGGTCTTTCACTTGCAAGCTGTAAAAAGAAAATTAATTAGAAATCAAGAAATGTATATATTATTCTCTGAAACCAGAAGTCTTGTGCCTAAAACAGCAATTCTTCCCTTTTCTCCAATTTCCTTCTTTCTTTCATTTCATTAAGAAATAGGCAGAATTAATTTTCATTCTGATGCATACAATTTTTTTTCTTTTGTTTTCCTGTGACATATGGACAGCTGCTACTGCTATTTTAAGCTTGCCAGTACACCCTTTTAATTTATCGTACTTGCTCATAGGGGAAGTCTGTGGTTGGAGAGCTTGTATTTCCGATTAAATGAACAACTGGCAGCCTTTGTGGAAATGCATGGAAAATGAGAGACTGTGAAAAGGGGGAAAGAGGCATGACTTCCCAACTTAAAAACAAAGCATTGGTAATATGTTTAGCTCTACTGTGGGGATTGATTGGTATGGATTTGACTTTCTGATGTTTTCTTGATCAACCAAATACTGGATGGGATACTAAAAGCATAATTTAACCTCATGTAAGTCCACATGTTTTCTTTATTGCTGAAGGAGATGTTTTTTGTCTTTTGATTTGTTTCTTGATTTTTGCCTTAAAAAAATGAATATTCTTCCCGGAGTTTTCTGGGACCAGAACACTTCCTTTAAATTTAGGTGCTCCTCCTTACTGTACTGTGTAAGATCAGGATTGGATTTCAATTTTCATTAACAGGACTTGGACTGCTGGGCAGTTTCAAGTTCATTAGGGTGGTGATGTTGAAGATGGGTTTCATGGCAAGTGAAGGAGAAACTGTCCATTGTCCGTCAACAGCTAGCCCACCCCAGTATAATTAAATGAGTTCTTTGCATCTGTCTTCATGACAGAAGACCTCGAGCAGATTCCGCTGCCTGAACCGCCCTCTTGACTAAACAATTAAATCAAATACAGGTTAAAAGAGAGGATGTTTTAGGACTAATTGATAAATTGAAGATTAACAAGTCACCGGGCCCAGATGGCATCCACCCAAGGGTTATTAGGGAACTGAGAAATGAAATTGCAGATCTCTTAACGGTTATATGCAACTTGTCTCTTAAAACGGCCACAGTGCCGGAGGACTGGAGGATAGCAGATGTCAGACCAATTTTTTAAAAAGGAAGGAGGGGGGACCCAGGAAACTACAGGCCAGTTAGCCTTACATCTGTCCCAGGGAAGATGGTAGAAAGCCTCATCCAAGAGAAAATCTTAAAACACATAGAAGAACAAACTTTGCTGAGAGAAAATCAGCATGGCTTCTGTAAGGGTCAATCTTGTCTGACAAATCTTTTAGAATTTTTTGAAAAGGTCAACAGGCATGTGGATTTGGGTGAACCGGTGGATATAGTCTATCTGGGTTTTCAAAAGGCTTTTGACACAGTCCCTCACCAAAGGCTGCTGAGAAAATTGCACAGTCAGGGGATAAGAGGGCAGGTCCTCTTATAGATTGAGAACTGGTTGAGATCCAGGAAACAAAGAGTAGGTGTCAATGGGAAATTTTCACAATGGAGAGAGGTGAAAAGCGGTTTGCCCCAGGGCTCTGTCCTGGGGACGGTGCTTTTCAATCTGTTCATAAATGACCTGGAGACAGGGATAAACAGTGAAGTGGCCAAGTTTGCAGATGACACAAAACTTTTCCGTGTGGTAAAAACCACAGAAGATTGTGAAGAGCTCCAGAAGGATCTCTCCAAACTGGGGGAATGGGCTGAGAAATGGCAAATGCGTTTTAATGAAGCCAAATGTAAAGTAATGCATATTGGGGCAAAAAATCCAAACTTTATCTGTCAACTCATGGGCTCTGAGTTATCCGTGACAGATCAGGAAAGAGATCTTGGTGTGTTGGTGGACAGCTCCATGAAGGTGTCTCCCCAATGTGTGGCAGCAGTGAAGAAGGCCAATTCCATGCTAGGGATTATCAAAAACAGGACTGAAAATAAAACAGCCAACATCATAATGCCATTATACAAAACAATAGTAAGGCCGCACCTGGAGTATTGTGTACAATTCTGGTCACCACATCTCAAGAAAGACATAGTGGAACTGGAAAAGGTGCAGAAGAGAGCGACTAAAATGATTACTGGGCTGGAGCACCTCCCTTATGAGGAAAGGCTAAAACATTTGGGCATCTTTAGTCTGGAAAAAAGGCACCTGAGGGGGGATATGACTGAGACCTACAAAATAATGCAGGACATGAGTAAAGTGGATAGAGGGAAGCTCTTCTCCTTCTCCCAAAATACCAGAACCAGGGGACATATACTCAAATTGAGGGCTGGGAGAGTAAGAACTGACAAAAGAAAATATTTTTTCATCCAACACGTTGTTAGTCTATGGAACTCCCTGCCACAGGATGCGGTGATGGCATCTGGCCTGGATGCCTTCAAAAGGGGATTGGACAGATTCCTGGTGGAAAACTCCATCACAGGTTACAAACCTTGATGGAGATGTGTAATCTCCAGGCTTAAAACCAGGGTACTTCAAGGGCCAAATGCAGGGGAGTAGTATCAGGAGACAGGTATCTAGTCTCATGCACTTCCAAACGCATCTGGTGGGGCGGCTGTGAGATACAGGAAGCTGGACTAGATGGGCCTTTGGCCTGATCCAGCATGGCTCTTCTTATGTTCTTATGTTCTTAATGAATGGGAAGAGTTGTTTGATTCTCCCCCCCCCCAATAGGGAAGCACTTTGAACACTGTGTCTTCCTTTAGTTCATGTGACTGCTGCAGAATCATGGAATCATAGACTAGTGAAGTTAGAAAGGGGCTACAAGGCCATCAAGTCCAATCCCCTGTTCAATGCGGGAATACAAATCCAGGGAGATCAGCCAGGGAGTTGTCCAAGGCTGATACTTCATGTCCATCTCATCGCTGTTCGCAGTCCCACCTGGGAGCAGTACGAAGTACTCTTACCGCACGTCCATTGCGTGACGACGGGAGTTTGTCCCGACCACGCCCCCTGACCTGGGATTTAAGTGGGATGAGTGATTCCCCTCCCTGGCCTTGGGAATCTGCTCGTCTCGCTTCTCATTCCGAGAGGACAGCCTATGAAGTAAGCTTCGTCACGGAACAAGTGCCGATTGTAGCTCGTTGCCATCTAGTGGCAGGAGTGCGAAGTGACATTCACCAGTAAATTCCCTATGGAGTTAGCAATGCAGTGTTGAGGTTTTAAAAGACAAATGCCTCGAAGTTTGCTCCGTAACGCATTGAAGGCAAGGCTTCAGAGAATTGAAACATCGCAAAACGGAAGGTTGGACCAGAAAAAAAAGAGAACGAAGGCATACAATTTCACATCTCATCACGGAACGAGGACGTGTGGTAACAGTCGTCCTAGTATCATCAATCACGCCCATGGGTCCACGGGAACAGGGGCAGAAGTGGGAGAAGACCACGTGACCATGACCGATGTCAACACGCAACAAACTTCCTCCCAGAACGAGAATGTATGTGAAGTAACTGTCCAAATTTCTCCTGAATGCCTCCAGTGCTGGAGCACTCATTACCTCTTGAGGTCACGGGTCCCCCTGCCGTATTGCTTTAACAGTCTGGAATTTTTAAGCACATCTGATCTCACCTGATTTCAGAAGCTAAGCAAGGTCGGTCCTGGTTAGTACTTGGATGGGAGACCACCAGGGAATACCAGATCCTGTAGGCACCTGGAGTAGGAACTGGCAAGCCACTCCAGTATTCCTGCCAAGAAAACTCCATGGGCATGGGAGCACGAAGAGTCAGTCATGACTGTAACGACACAACACACACACACGTTCAGCCAAAAGCTGGGTTCTCATAACTTGAACCCATTCTTGCACTATCCTGCATTCTGGGATGACCAAGGACAGATCTTGCCCCTCCTCTGTATGAAAGCCCTTCAACTATTGGAGAAGTGCTAGCATATTCATTATGTGCCCAAAGTAGGATGGTCTCAGTTTCATCATTTTTGTCTCCAGAGATCGATTAGTCCTGATTTGATCTTGGACCCACTTCTTTGTGCAGGGGTATCCACAAAGCTCTTCTTGAGCACCACATTCCAAACAAATCCATAACTTTTTCTTGTGAGTTTTTTTTTGTCTCTCCAGCTTCCAAACCCCATATATCAGGCATGTCCAAAGTCAGGCCTGGGGGTCAAATGCAGCCCATTTTCGAGCGGCTCGCAGCCTCTTCTCCCCACCGGCTCAGCCTGCCATGCATCTCCACCAGCTGGCCCCTCCCCATATCAGATGGAGTTTTCAGTTTGCAGTTTTATGGTTTTCCATTGCTGCACCATCCTCCCCACCTCCTTGCATGTCCTGGAGACTTGTTCAAAGTCCAGCCCGGGGGCCAAATGCGGCTGAATGGTCGCCCCCCACACATTTTCACCTCACCAAATCTGGCGCTTTTTGCAAAAAGTTTGGACACCCCTGCTATATATGATCTCTGGGGATACAAGAATGTGGATTTACTAACCCTAACAAAATGGCCAACTGTAGCCTTTTTTTTTAAAGGAAAATTGCATATCAGCAACCCACAGTGCTTTGAAAATCCTGGCGAAAGCAGAGAAACTTGCGTTTGACTGTTCCTTTACATATATGGTGTGGAGCAGTTGTCTACATACAATAACGTATTCTGAAACAGGTGCCCTTAAGCTCCCCATTCCAGATGGAGAAATGTTTGGTGTTTAGATTAGGATTCTTGATTTTTGCTCACTATGGGTGTTTATACACGACCCCTAAGCTGCGCTGCAAATGGCTCCCAGCTCCGGAGCTTAGAAATGTTTCCCCACCAGCTCCGGAGGTTAGAGAAAATTAAGTGCGACCACGCCCCCATAAGCGCGACCCAGCGCACCTTTCATGTACTTGCTCTCAGCAGATGAAAATTCCTTGATGCGGATAAGAGTGCCGGGCTCTCCTCGCTTGTCTGTCGTCGTTTTTTTTTTTTTTTGCCTCCCGCCCCTTTAAGAGCCCCTTGAGAAGGAACCAGGAAGTAACGGGGCTCGTGGCAACTTCGACCGGCACCGGCAGGTTAGTAAAGGCTTCTTTTGTCCTTTTCCCCCCTCCCTCCCCTCACGCCGACAGGAGCAGGAAGTGCTGAGGGGTGGGGACGCAGGAACAGAAACGAACCCCCAAGATCTCTGGTCTGAATTTAAGGGACCAGAGGATCTTAGGGGCCGTGTGAAAAGGCCCTATGAGATTATGGTAGTTGTTGTCCCATCACCCCTACAATTCTGGGACTTCTAACTTGCCCATGTCTCTGTTTCCCATTCCTGTGAGGAAGCAAATGTGACAAAAGAGGGAAGGAGCGCTCCTGAGGCCAAGACTTTCTCTGCACTTGGCTGTTTTACATCCACGATGCACAAACAGCATTGATGTTAAACTGCCACATACACGTAAGACTTCATTTGCATCTTGCAGTGGTACTGTTCCAGAGTAGCTGCCTATTATCACTTCTGGGTTTTGCATAACTCATCTCCTTTTTCTCTTCCATTTGCTTCGTCTCTGACATGAATGGATTAGATGGTAACATTTTAATTAAATGGAAATTAAAAAGGCTTAACATGAGAAGTGATTGTGTTCTATGGCAGTCTATTTCCAATTCCCCATATAATTACTTCCAAAGATGAGGCATGAAGGGAATGTGCGGTGCTGTTTCCCAGCTGACAGTGGGAAGGCCGTGGCAACAGGAGCATGCAGCTGAAAGAGATATTAATGCTGGGCAATGAGTGGATGGCAGAGAGGAGGAGGCAAGGCGGCAGAGCATGGGAAAATTACATGTTGGGATGGTTAATTCTGAAGTCCCCATACAATGTGGCCATTTTGTGGGGGAGATCCTGGAAAGAGGAATTGGGTGTCAAAATGGGGGATTGGACACAGTGGAGAATTAAAAACGATTCTGAATTGCATAAACCCCCATTGTTATTTGCTGTCACATCAATTCCAATTTATGGGAACACTCCTAGGATTCGCAAGAGATGTGAGATGTTTTCCCCACCACAACTCATGAAGTAAGATTCTAGGGCTGAGTAAAGATCCAAACCCAGATTTCCCAAGTCCACCACTCAATCCACTGTGCTCCACTGCTTTCAGAAATGTTTTCATAATCAAAGCAGAATTACCATGAATCTCATAAAGTTGAGACCAGGTGATCTATGCACCTGCTGAGTCCACTGCTTCTCTGGTGGTTGAACGGGCAGCTTCACAGAATCATAGAGTTGGACGGGACCTCAAGGGCCATCCAGCCCAACCCCCTGCCATGCAGGAACTCCCATCAAAGTACTCCCAATAGATGGCCATCCAGCCTCTGCTTCAAAACCTCCAAAGAAGGAGACTCCACCGCCCGCTGTTGCAGCATATTTCACTGCTAGACAACTCTAACCATCAATTTCTTCCTAATGTTTGTATGGAATCTATTTTCCTATAGTTTGAGACCACTGCACTGAGTCTTAGCCTCTGAAGCCACAAACCCCCTTTTTGATATGACACTTCAGTGACTGATTTATCAAAGTTCTTTGTGTTTCCATCAGATGTGGACTAGAGAGCCTTCCAGAGGAAGGACACATCCAACAGGGCCTTTGTCTTTTGGAGGACCCTCTAATGGAGGACTATTCTCCCTAAAAGAGGACATGTGGCTTGACCAGGTATAGTCCAAAAAGATTATTTCAAGCTCTGCAAGGTATATCTCAGTCCAAATCTCTCAGAGTAGCCCTCTTTGTGCCTCAACTTGGTGGACATTCTGAAAACTCAGCACTCGTGCAATGTTGGAAGAAATATGCATTTCACAAATTCACAAGTAGACTAGGTGATACCTTTATTGATCACTACTAAAACAAAAAAAATGTAAGCTAAGCTTCCGATAGCAACTTGCTATCTTTATCAAAGCATTGTACAAAAAATGCAATCTTGATAGAGCATGTAGTCCATCAGGTGCAGATAATCTTTTTGGTGAGATGGAATACACCAGATGATGGTATCAGGAGGCAGGGCTGGTGTTAAGACTGCTTCAAAGAGCCACCCTTCTTATGTACCGTGAAGAAAGAGGCACATTCTTGACACCAGAGGCATGAACTGCAGCCACTAGATAAAATTGCTTCTTTTTAGTCTGGCCCTGATTATTCCTAGTGAGTTTTGCTAATTTTTTCCCAACTTTCAAATGGAACACATGCTTTTTGTATCACCCCCCCCCCCAAATCCCTCAGGCCAGCAGGGACTTGTAGTCTCAATAGAGCCAAATTGAGGGTGAGAGCTTGGTGGTCAAGGATTATGCTGCTTTGTTTGATATGCTGGGCGTTAAATAGTATTTGGGACTTTGAAGCAGTCTTAACACCGGCCGTGCTCACGAAATGAATAACAAATAACGAAACGAATTGAACATTCGTTTCGTGCCCATCTCTAGTTGCTATCGAAAGCTTAGCTTTCTTTTTTTTTTAGTAGGACCAATAAAGGTATCACCTAGCCTACTTTTGAATTTGTTTTTCTGGCCACACGGCTCAACCCACTGTTTTTTACTTCTATGTATTTTACCAAGAGTTGTAGGGAAGAAGTTGCAACAGATGGATTTGATCAGGGAGCCAAACCTCAGAGACACAGAGCCTTGTCCAGGTGGCTCAGCACGGAAGGAAAGCAACTCTAACAGCTGAAGCTGCTGCAAGAAGGCAGCTAGAGAAGAAAGAAGCGCAGCCAAATGGACTGCCGGACTCCTCCACACGCTGATAAGAAACTATCAGCTAATTCAGGGGTGTCCAAACTTTTTGCAAGGAGGGCCAGATTTGGTGAGGTGAAAATGTGTGTGGGGGGTGACCATTCAGCTGCATTTGGCCCCAGGGCTGGACTTTGGAGAAGTCTCTATAACATGCAAGGAGGCGGGGAGGATGTGGGTAGGCTGGGCAGGTGGCTGGGGGGCTGGACGGAGGCAGGGAGGGCAGGCAAACCATAAAACTGCAAGCTGATGTCTACATCCAGTGTGGGGAGGAGGCAGCTGGCGGGGATGTATGCCAAGCTGAGCAGGTGGGGAGAAGAGGCCGCAGGCCGCTCAAAATTTGAAAACGGGCCGCATTTGGCCCACGGGCCTGACTTTGGACATACCTGAGCTAATTAATGAAGGGTGAGATGGGAATACAAAGGCTGAGGAACTTCTAAATATAATAGTAATCTAATAGTTTGAGAAACAGTGAATTGAACTGTGGTTATATAATCCTGTAAATATCAAATCTTTTTTCTCAAGACAAGAATATTCCACTGTGACTTTGCTAAACACAAACACCAACCAGGACCATGCCAGAGGCCCAGACCTGGAGCTTACCCAGTGTGATGTAAAGGAAATGTAATATGTGTGCCTTGTTTATTATCCAGCACACGGCTGGGGAGCCAGGCCTGCTGCCTCGGAGGATGGCGGCTTCCGTGGGATAGGAGCAGACAGCCCCCTCACCAGGAGCTAGGTCTGCTGCCTAAGCATATGTACCCACCTATCAGAAGATAGGTGGCAGCAGTGTGGCGGTGGCAGCAGCCGTGGCCCAGGGGCAGCATGATGACAGTGGTGGCAGCACCCATCAGCTTATAGGTAGGCATATACGCAGAGGCTCCTGAGAATCAGTCTCCTGGCAGGGAAGTCCAGCCCACTCCTTTTGTCAGTACATCCACGGCCCAACTAATAGGTGGCAGTGGTGCAAGATCAGGTGGGGAAGTGATGGGTAGTGGACAAGGGATAGGCATTGGGAGGGTTGCTAATTCCCTAGAGGATAGAATGAAAATCCAAAAGGACCTTGACAGATTAGAGTGCAGGGCCAAAGCTAATGGAATGGGTTTCAGCTGAGGGAAATGTAGGGTGCTGCATCTAGGTAAAAAGAATGAATTGCACAGATATAGGATGGGAGATACTTGGCTGGAAAATAGTGCCTGTGAAAGGGATCTGGGAGTCTTGGTGGACCACAAATTGAACACGAGTCAGCAGTGTGATGCGGTGGCCAGGAAAGCCAATGCGATTCTTGGTTGCATCAACAGAAGCATAGTGTCTAGATCAAGGGAAGTGATAGTACCACTGTATTCTATTCTGGTCAGATCCCACCTGGAGTACTGTGTCCAGTTCTGTGCACCTCAATTTAAAAAGGATGTTGACAACCTTGAGCAGGTACAGAGGAGTGTGACCAGGATGGTTGAAGGTCTTGAAAAATGTCTTATGAGGAACAGCTTAGGGAACTGGGAATGTTTAGCCTTTCAAAAAGAAGGCTGAGGGGGGATATGATAGCTATGTTTAAATATTTGAAGAGGGAACAGGTTTGTTTTCCTTGGCTTCAGAGACTAGGACTCAGGGCAATGGTTTCAAACTGCAGGAAAGAGAACATTAGGAAGAATTTCATGATGGTTAGAGCTGTTCAGTAGTGGAATATGCTGCCACGAAGGGTGGTGGACTCTCCTTCTTTGGAGGTTTTTAAGCAGAGCCTGGATGGCCATCTGTCAGAAATACTGTGATGGGGGTTCCTGCATAGCAGGGGGTTGGACTGGATGGCCCTTGAGGTCTGTTCCAACTCTATGATTCTATGATTCTATAGGCATTTTCAGGATCAGGGCCACAATTTCTGCCTCTTTGCAATTTAGGCCCCACTCAGGCTGAGACAATTAGGGAGTAGAGATGGGCACGAAATGACCTTTTTTTTCATTACCATTCTCTGTTATTCGTTCCATTACATAATGGTACGCATAACGACCATTGCGACGGGTCAGGCTCGAACCAAACAGAAACAAGAAAATTAACTTCGTTACTGTTCGTTTTCGTTTATGATGGAGCACGCTGAAATTGAGCTGTTTAAAAAAAGCTCAGATCAGCTGTAGTGCGGGTCCCCTGCTGGGCTAATTGCTGGTGCAAGTTGGTAACTGTCTGGGGGACGAGAAGAAACCCAGAGCTCCTGAGAGTTCAAAGTGCCCTACCTTGTGCCAAAATAATTTTTAAAAAAGCACCAGGCACCGGGCGACTTGCTAGAGCTGGTCGGTTTTCTTTTTTAAAAAAAAAAAGCCCTGAGTCGGTAACCATCCTGGCTGTGGGACGGCTCTCCCAGGAGGCTTGCCGCCGGCTCCGGCGGCACCCGGCCCAGGAGGGCTCTCCGCGGCCGCGTGAACGCTTTCTTGGCAGGTGCTGAAAAACGACACCCAAAAAACAGAGCGGGCCCCTGGGGCCCGAAAAATGGAAATAACTCAAAGCGGGCCCTAGGGCCCGAATAATGAGCATGAAACGCCATTTTGGCATTTTGTGCCCATCTCTATTAGGGAGTGCAGCTGGTGGGCTTGCTACTAGCATAAAGCTAGTAGCGAGCACTCCCTATTCCTTGCCTCAGAAGCTCCTGAAGCTTCTGCCTTGTTTTCTTGATCCTCCCCGGAACTCTGCTACTCTGTAAGTCTTCCTGTTGGATCCCCTTCCCTGTCAGACTGTGTTTGTGTGAATCTTGAACTTAGACTAGCTGATGACCTTCTCTGTGGATCTTGAACTCAGATTGGCTGACAGTGTCTTGGCTTCTGGGAACACCCTGGTCCTGCCCACCCCACCCCACCCCATGCAGATATCCTAGTTGCTGCTCATGCCCCGACTGTTACAGGCATCCTGTTTTGCTGAAGCAAAACAAAGCACCAAGGGGGGGGGGAAGTTCAGTGCCTAGTTTTGCTTCAGCAAACAGGATCTCTGAACCGGGCCGAGAACTGAACAACAAACCAGCCCTAACTGTCGGTTTTTCTGATTTGTGGTTTGGTTTGTTCTCATCTCTGCACACTACTGAGTGAGTCTTCATGAGAAGGGACCCATTAGCCACAGCAGGTGTGAATGTGATAACAGAGCAGTGCAGTTGTGTTCTTCGTTGCTGGAAAGAATACCCACAGTGGTGAAATCACATACAGTGGTACCCCGACTTATGACGCGCCCAACATACAGAAATCCCAAGTTACGAGCGGGTTTCCATAGGGTTTTAAATCCCGCTTCCTTACGAGCAAAAGATAGGGTTTCCCCAATTATTTTTTTTGAAAACTGTTTTTCCCATGGTGCTTTGCGTTTGGGAGGTTTTAAAATACCCACACCATTTTCCTGCACTTCTCTACTGTGAGAAAGGTAGGTTGATTTTTCCTCTGTTATTTTTATATACTGTACTATAATTTTTTTGTGTGTGTTTGCCTGTCGGGGGTCTTTTTGTTTTACAATTTTTAAACAACCTGCGCTTTCCCCCTCAATCAGGTGTGTTGCGGGGAAAAGCACAGCTTGTTTAAAATTTCTTTTAGCCACAGAGACAAGTGGTTGCCTCAGTGGCATAAAGACATTTTAAACCACCCACCACTCCCCCCCCCCCGGACGCATTGGGGGGAGAAGCTGCAGGTGGTTTAAAATGTCTTTAGTCATGGAGACAAGTGGTTGCCTCGGTGGCTAAAGACATTTTAAACCACCCGTCACTTCTCCCCCCAATGCTCCCGATTTGGGGGGGGGGGGACTGCAGGTGGTTTAAAGCAGTTTCCCATAGGAATGCATTGACATCCATTCGTCCAGAATGGATTAATTGACTTTCAATGCATTCCTATGGGAAATTGCTCCCCGACTTACGAGCATATGCTTGGAACAGATTAATTTCGTAAGTCAGGGTACCACTGTACATTCAGGAGTATCCATGGTACACAAGAACGGTAGCCCAGACAGTTATTTTCCTTGAGACCTTCTGACAAATCCTGTCAAATCATCTGAAAAATCTTTTTTTTTTTTTTGCAGATGATTTGCTCAAACTCAGTCACTCAAGGAAGTTAACAAAGCACACTTTTTTTTAAAAAAGGCATGAAATAAAAATATAATATGGCTCCTCGTTAATTCTTCCCCACCACTGAGGGGTTGAGTATGTCCAAACACAGCCTAATAAATAGTAGGAAGCAGGAGATATAATCTTGGCTCCTTTCAGCGGTGGATATTCCGTGTTGAATTGATTGTACAATTCCAGATACAGCTTGTTTTGTTCACCTTAATAGTGTGTCAGACGTGGAGGTTTAAATCATTGCTAGACGTGGAGAAAAACGAAACAGAGCAGAAAAGGAGAGAAATTGAGAGAGAGAGAGAGCTGTCTTGGTTGGTTGACTTTCTGCTTGTGCTAGAGGTGATTAGGAAAGATAGAGGTTTCCTGATAAGAGGTTTGCTGTCCTCTTTTTAATGCGTATGAATGTATACCTGCTCACAGTCAATAGTATTTAAGCCACCAAACTAGACAAAAGGTAGAGGCCAATTGTCTCATTTAGAGATGGGCATTCGTTGTGATTTGGTGGTTTGCCACCATTTTCCGGATCAGGTACCCACGGGTGTTGTATGGGTGCCCCAGATTCCACAACCTACCTCCTCTCACAGGTGCCCACTCAGAGGAGGAGGCTGGGGAGGGATGTCCGTGGTGATTCTTCTAATGGAATATAAGAACATAAGAAGACCCATGCTGGATCAGGCCAAAGGCCCATCTAGTCCAGCTTCCTGCATCTCACAGTGGCCCTGCCAAATACATCTGGGAGTGCACGAGACTAGATATCTGTCTCCTGATACCATCCCCTGCATCTGGCCCTTGAAGCACCCTGGTTTTAAGCCTGGAGAATACCCATCTCCATTATGGTTTGTCACCTGTGATGAACTTTTCCTTCAGGAATCTGTCCAATCCCCTTTTGAAGGCATCCAGGCCAGATGCCATCACCACCCCCATAGAGTCAACCACGCCTAAACCATTGTAAGTGTTCATCCTTAGTCTTCATTTGTTGTAGGGTGTGAAAACCAAGGAGATAAAGACAGCACTGGACTTCTTGTAGTAGTATATAGCCCAGCAGCTTAGGCGCCTAGCTGTGGAGCTAGAGGTTGGATGTTTGATTCCTCATGCTGCCTGCTTGACAAGGGCTGGACTTGATGGTCAATAGGGTCCCTTCCAGCTCTGCAGTTCTTTCACTGCTGCTGCTGCTGCTGTTCTTGCGCCTGTGTGGAAATTACCTTGATGGGACATAGTGTGAACTGTACGGTAAATCAAAAGGGGATTGCACTGGCTGAGTTCAAAAGTAAAGATAATTCCTTTTCTCTGAGGCAAAAACTCTAAAAAAAATCTACCTTGTGATTTACTCTGGGTTCTTTTCAAAACAAGAGGCCATGTCACTTTCCAGAAATAGTATTTTATTTCCTATTCTTAAAATGCAAAAATAAGAATTCAAAAAATAGCAAAAATAGCAAAACTTAACAAATCTTAGTCTTATTTCCCCTAAAAATAATAAAATCTAAGTCATGCTGACTAACTGATTACATTCAAGGTTTCTTCTAAGCTAACTTTTCCTATTCTGCCTAACTGCATTGAGCTCCATTGCTCAAAGTGATCCTAAGATCATCAGCCCAATCATCAGAACAATAAATTAGATTAATAATGGCTCCTGGCTCCTGATCTTCTTCTCAAGCATCTAGATGTCACATGACATAATTGACCAACGGTAGGTGACCATGGTCCATGCTGCTAGCTTGTTATGTCTAATGCTCTGCATTCTTCAGATAAGCTGTAATACACACCAAAATGTCCTCTTAATATTCAGCTTAGCAATTCACACTATATCCCATCATGCTAATTTCCGCACAGCTCCTGCTGTAGTCCTACTATCCTCCAGGGCAGCGGTGGCGAATTGTCGGCACTCCAGATGTTTTGGACCACAACTCCCAAAATGCCAACCCTAGAATGGCCAATGACAAAGGATGGTGCAAGTTGTAGTCCAAAGGTTCGCCACCACTGTCCTATAGAATAGTAGGACTCCTTGTCAAGCAGATCACTGGCTTGTCTTGAGCCATTTAGTACTGGTATATAGAGATGGGCACGAAACAAGCGATTTTTCGTTTTCATTTTCATTTTTTCGTTTCGTTATGCAATGAAAATGAAATGAAATTTTTTAAAAACAAAACAAAAATGAAAACGAAATGACCAAATTTGCCGTGTTTTTCGTTTTCATTGCAGCAGATGCATTGAACTAAAAAGAATGCTAACGAAACAGCAATTTTTCATTTTCGTTTTTGTTTTTTCATTTTGTTACCTAACGAAACAAAAACGAATTTTTTTGCAAAAAACGTCACGAAAACGAAAATGAACCGAAACGGACCCCTAAACGACCAAACGACAAATGAAACACCATTTTTTTGAGTCGTGCCCATCTCTACTGGTATAAATAAGATCAAGCAGCAGTGCTCCGGGCACTGAATTAATGACAAAATGTCAGGGGATCAGAGAGGAGTATAGCTGCAAAGATGTGAATGGATTCCGGGGAATGTTCCAAGAACTTGCAGTGCTTCACCTGTGTTTGCATGCCCCAAACAAGGAATAAAGTAAGGGCTAGCTTAATTACAGGGGCGCCTGTATAAATTCTGTCACTTGGAACTTAGTGAGATTAATTTCCCCGAAAGCTTGTTTAAAACACAGATCGGGGCTGTGTTTATTACTGAAAAATGAAGACGTCCATGTGGCGCCTTGTGGGTTTTCTCAGCAAGGAAGCCCATGGCTGTGGACAAGAGGGCAAACCAATCTCCACACTTATGTCCATTATCCAGCATGTGTGTGTGTGTGTTTTGTTGGGGGGAATCTACCATCACTGTTCCCGGGGTGTTGAAAGGGACCCCAACCCACACCCTCACAACATTAGCAAAGCTCAGGAAATGACAACTTGCCTTGTTTTGTATTACTTTTCTGAGGTTGTAGCCTTACGGTCTTCAGAAACGAAAGACGTGTTTTATTTTTCAGCAAGCTTTCTCAGCTCGACTGTTGTGATTTAAGCTGCCATCTACTGTTGGTTGTTACTGGGTGGTTTAAAAAGGAGAGGGCCTTGTTAATTGTTCAAATATGGCAACTTGAGAGAGGCATCCTTCAAGGGATTAGGTTTTGTCACCTTGTCCCTGGGAAGCTGCTGTTTTGTCTAGTGTGGCCCTGAATGTCAACTGAGTGTTCTTTTTGGTGAACAAATGTATAGGAAATATACAAATGAGGGAAGTCTTGACAAACTGAGACTTATCTATCAGACTTCATACCCAAAGACGTTGATCTTATGTATTGAATATACTTCTCTATGGTGGTGAAACTTGGATCCTTACAGATGCATTATGCAGGAAGCTGGAAACATTTGAAATGTTGACATACAGACAAATTCTGTAGATACCGTGGACTGCCAGAGTCACGAATATGGCAGTATTACAGCGTATGAATAAATAGCTAGAAATTTTCAATAGCATAAATAGAAGAAAATTGCAATATTTAAGTCACATAATGAGCAATAACAAATGCCATCTGCTGCAGGTTATCCTTCACGGAAAAAGTAGATGAGAAACCTTAAGACTGTAAACCAATGGTTCGCAGTGAGCACAGCTTCTCCATTTAGGATAGATTTAGATTTTAAAAAACAGATTGTGCTACTGATCACTAAAGTTCTCCAAGGACATGGCACCTGAAGAACAAGAAATAGCGTTTCAGTGTTATTCTTCCTGGAGGCTTTTTTCATTGTCACTCACAACCTGGGACACTCACAGCCTACTGTTGCTAGTGTTCATCATTTGATGACGTCACCAGGCTAAACCTGATGCCTTCACCTCATCATCAGGAGAGGCCTTTCTCTCACTCTCACCATCTCCTCTTGGTCCCACCACCATGTCCCCATCAAAACACTCCCTTCATGGGTTTGGTTTGTTGGTCCACAGGAAAGAGCCCTTCTCTGTTGCTACTCCCAGACTCTGGAACTCCCTCCCACAGGAGGGTAGGCTGGCCACCATCTTTGCTGTCCTTCTACAAGGAAACAAAGACATTTCTCTTCAGGCAAGTTTTTCTGATTTTTTGAATATATTTTGGTATCATTTATGTGTGTATTTTAAACTGTTGTATTTGTTTGAGCCTTTTGGTGCTCACTGTTGTTAGCTTTAAATACTTTCTTTTAATTATGTATGTGGTGGTGGGTCCTTTTATGGAGGAATGCAGGATCAAAATATTTTAAATAAAATGAAATAAATAACATAGAACTTGCACACACATAACTGGGCAGGTGGCCACAAGTTCCCATTGGAGTCTGAACTTCCCCGCCAAAAACAATGGGGGTACGGAAGCTCCTGTCTCCATCCCCATGATACTGTCATTGGGTGGTTTCACGGTTTTGCATTTGTCCATTCTAAAAATTATGCGTCAACTCCCTTAAGCTTGGCGAGGCAGGACAAGCTTTATACTAGCCTGTGCCAGCATCTGGATGCTACCTGGCAGGATAGCTCAGTGAGTTGGGTGCCTGGCTGTGGAGCTGGAGGTTGGGAGTTTGATTCTGCGCTCTCCCTACTGCAGGGGTGTCCAAACTTTTTGTAAGAAGGGCCAGATTTGGTGAGGTGAAAATCTGTGTGGGGGGGTGATCATTCAGCCACATTTGGCCCCCAGGCCAGACTTTGGACAAGTCTCTATAACAGTGGTGGCAAACCTTTGGCACTTCAGATGTTTTTGGACCACAACTCCCAGAATTCTGAGCCTAGATTGCCAATGACAAAGGCCTGTGGGAGTTGTGGTCCCAAACATCGGGAGTACCAAAGGTTCGTCGCCACTGCTCTATAACATGCAAGGAGGACGGGAGGATGCTGCAGCAATGGAGCCAGGGCTGGGTAGGCTGGGTAGGTGGCTGGGGGATGGATAGAGCCAGTATGGGGAGGTCCATCTGGTGGGGATGCGTGATAGGCTGAGCCAGTGGGGAGAAGTGGCTGTGGGCCACTCGAAATGTGAAAACTGGCCACATTTGGCCCTTGGACCTGACTTTGGGCATGCCTGCCCTACTGGGAAAACAGCCAGTGTGTGCAACGTTGAGCAAGATGCAAAGCAGCCCCAAAGGAAGAGAATGGCAACCTGCTTCTGTGAACCCTTTAGCTAGACAACCCTGGCAAAGGGTTACTGTAAGTCAGAATTAACTTGAATCCATAATTACTGTTATGCGGCTCCTGCATTTTTCTTTCCATCCCACACACGACTGAAAATTAATTACTTTAATTTATGGTTTGCTATCTAGTCAATTCTGTTTTATGGCAACCCTTCCTTGTGTCTGCTAGGTATAAATTAGTCAGGAGTGGCTTAACAGTTTCCTCTTTCTGGGGGTGTTCTGGAACTATGCAGCCTGCCCGGTGTGGGTCTAGAGATGGAGAGAGATTTACTGACATCCAGTTTGCAGACTTTATTGGACTGGTGACCCAGCAATATCAGTATGTATGTATGACTCTTGGCCCTGCTTCATGCCTACTCCACCCTGATCCATGAGTGTGAGACCCCTATCCTATAAGACAAAACAGAGAATGTGCCTCCCCCAAAAGTTTATGCTTCCAAAAATAAAAATAAAAGAAAGACAGCAGACAATTGATGAGCCAAAAGTGCTTGCCACTTATTTCCCGAACATTCCTCTAATGCAGGCATGTCCAAACTTCAGCCCACCAGATGTTTTGGACCACAACTCCCACAGTCCTTTATCATTGGAAATACAGGCTTGGAATTCAGGGAGTTGTGGTCCAAAACATCAGGAGGGACAAAGTTTGGACATGCCTACTCTAATGATTCTCTTCTCGATTTTGATGCCCTCTAAAATTTGATGCCCAGGGGGGAAAGCCCCCACTACATCACCTCATATACACATCTTGGAAGTGTAGCTGAAATTTATCTCCTAGTTGGGATGATTTCTTCTTCTTCTTCTTCTTCTTCTTCTTCTTCTTCTTCTTCTTCTTCTTCTTCTTCTTCTTCTTCTTCTTCTTCTCCTCCTCCTCCTCCTCCTCCTCCTCCTCCTCCTCCTCCTCTTCTCCTAGCTTCCTAAACCTTTTGAGCAGCTGCCTAGATGAAGAATCCTGTATGGCTAGAAAGCTTGCATTCAAATCGCATTTCAGCAGCTCACCTTGGCTTTTTGAATTAGCTCTAAAGAAGCCTCGAATTCTGGAGAGGAAGTTGCCTCTAATAGTCTTCAGGGAAGAGAGGGAGGCTGTGACTGCACTGGTACTGAGAGGCATGATTTACAGCCAATTTTAGACTTCTATTTGGATTAGGTGATCACACAAAGACGCAGATTGTTTAAGTGGCAACGCCCACACTGCCTCCTCAATCTGATTTGGTTTGATTCACGCCACAGCTCACAGTCTCCTTCCCACCCTTTAGTTCCTTGTAAAGCGAGTGGGCTATTACAAGTGTTGCATGGTGTTAGGGAAAATAGGAGATTTCCCAAAGTTCTCCATAATGTACACATGCACACATACAACACAGGCATAGTTATCTGCTGTAATTCACAGCTTGGTAGGAGCCCTCAGAAAACAGTCCGGTAGGCAGCACAATCGCTGGAACCGCCCTCCCGACCATTTTCAGAGGGCTCCTGTCGAGCTGTCAATGGCTGGACCCCTTTAAACCTGGCCTAGTTGGTACCAGAGGATCCCCCTGGTGCTCACTGGGCCAGTTTTAAAGGGGTCAATTTGATAACAGTTCAGGAGGAGCCCTTTAAAAGGGGGTTCCCGGAGACCCGGGCACCAAATCTGGTGCCTCTAGGACCCAGGGGAACTGTTTTGTTTTGTTTTGTACAATTTTTTAAAAAAAATCATAAGAAACAAATCGGAGGTGAGCACAAAACAAAATGAAACATTATTTTTCTGTTTCATGGCCATCCCTAATTCTCACCATTCCCACTAACTAATTAACATGGTCTCAGAACTCAGAAGCAAACTTAGAAGCAAAACGGTTCTGTCAGATTCACATCCACCTCCACATTGTGTGAACAACTTAAAAACAATCAAACACATTGGAGGACTGGCCCCACCAGTGAGAGTGAGCTTTCTATGTGCTTGAAAGGAAAAACCTGGTTCCTGACACCTGGCCTGGGGACCAGTTCTTGCTGCCACTGTAGAAGACAGCCTGAGTCTGCTGGGATGAGGGGAAATAGCGAGAGGTGACATCTTTGGGGAACCAGCACACATTGGGCATTTATACACGACCCCTAAGCTCCGCTGCAAATGGCTCCCAGCTCCGGAGCTTAAAAATGTTTCCCCACCAGCTCCGGAGCTAACAGAAAATTAAGTGCGACCCCGCCCACCTAAGCGCGACCCAGCGCACCTTTCAAGTACCTGCTCTGGGAGAGTGAAAATTTTTGATGCGGAGAGTGCCAGGCTCTCCTCGCTTCTTTTTTTTCCCTCCCGCCCCTTTAAGAGGAACCAGGAAGTGACGGGGGGTTGGAGCAACTTCCACCGGCACTCCGGAGATAAGAGTGCATTCTTTTCTCCCTTTTTTTCTCCCTCCCCTCACGCAGACAGAACAAGGAAGTGCGGAGGGGGTGGGAACGCAGGGAGAGCGACAAACCCTCAAGATCTCTGGTCTGAATTTAAGGGACCGGCAGATCTTAGGGGTTGTGTAAAAAGGCCCATTGTGATGCTGACAGAGGAGGGAGAAGGGGCAAGTGGCCCTGCAGCAACGTTCCATGAGCATGTCTTTATGGAGAAGTACCACGCAATAGGGGGCAGTTGCCACTTGTAGTGACTACAGATGGGTAGCTAAGGCAGCCCCGAAGCTACTCTACTTCAAGGGCTTCCATCCATCACCTTTGTTGTGGCACTCTGTGCCTAGCACAAGTGAGAGGTATTCTGAAACTGGTAGAGGAGGCAGCACTGTGGTCCCCCTAGGAAAAGATTGGTGTAAACTAGTCAGTTAACTCCCTGGTGCCTATTGAACTGTTTACTCTTTGTGGTTCAGCCACATAGGGACTGTTACACTGGTGTTGATCTACTTTTAAAATGTTCTCTGCATCTCCATGGAAGGCATTGAGCCCACTCACATGGATCCATTCTACTTCTGCAGCAAATCCCATACTCTTTACTTGTGTAGTTGCAGACCGAGCAGAGGCATTCTAGTTTGAACTAGTCTTCTGATAATCCCACTTTCCTGTGCAAAACTTATTAACTGTTAGAGCAGTATGACAATGGAACCAATGACCTTGGGAGGTGGTGAGTGCTCCCGTGGAGACACTCAAGGGAAAACTGGCAGCCATCTGTCTGATCCGCTTTGATTTGCATTCCTGCATTGAGCAGGGGGTTGGACTCAAGGACCTTATAGGCTCCTTCAAACTCAGTTATTCTATGATTCTATGATTCTATGATAGGGTGACAGATTGCTCAAACACAAAACAAATCCATCCAGTGCTCTTGTATTTACCAGAACTGTACATTTTACAGAAGAAATGCACAGATGGTACTTGAGAAATAGAACACAGTTTATCCAGGTCTGGAAACAAGATGTGGGGGGAAAGCCCGCCATCTTGAAGACACTTCCACTGAGGATACATGCTTTCAGCGTTCTTGACTCATTGTACGAGGACAAACCAGATCATGATTTACATCCTCAGGAAAACTCTGTGAAGTCCTCTGGCCTATAATTACTGCAAAGGGGTACATGGACCCATTCCTTTAACAGACAAGCTCAAAAGTGTGTGTGTTCTGTTAAGAAACTCTGAAGTTCTGTGATTGAAACACTGATTCTGCGAAGGTGTTTTGTCTGTGACCGGTCTGCTCATTAGCAGCTGCCTCTGGAACCTGACCTTTGGTGCATCATGGACTCTGCTGCTTCCCTCTAGTCATGGTCCTCATTAAGGGATGTCTGTGGAACATCACCATTTGCCTCAACATTAACTGGACTTCCCACCTGCCCAGACCAATTATTGCTTGGGATGCTGATTGCCAGTTAATTCTGACAGCTGGCAGCATTGATTGAAGAGCATTCCTTAGGGAAGGACCACATCTCAAATGCCTGTGCTCAAACCAAAATCAGGAGAGAGCTTTTGGGGGAAAGACATTTATCATGTTTCTTAAATCTGACAGAAGGGGACAGGTGGGGATGATGCCACGCTATTCTATCAAGGTTGGAAATAGAATCTGGAGCAATGTGTTAAACTGTACAGAGAACTGTAGAATTCTGGTTTATGACAACTCTAATATGATTTTCAACGGATGTGGGCAGAGATGGGCATGAATTTAAAAATGAATTGCATAATTGGTTCAAATTTTGCTGATTTGTCAATTCGTACTCATATGACTTGATCACCCCAATGAATACGGATTGAGAAATGCTTAGATATTTTTTTTAATTAATTGGGCTATAAAATTGCAGGGACACTTCCCCTGACCCCCTTCTACAATCTGAAGACTGGATTTCTGATGGCTGAGTTATACACTCAAAAAGAGGAGGAAAGCTCAAAACTCAAAAACTCTCAGGAAAATGCCTCCCAGGGCACCTACAGATACTAAACTGGCAACGACACTTCCACTGAATTTTCTCTGTAATCCCCTTAACTTTGGTGAAAATTGAGTTTACCCATGCCAGTTGCTAAAGGGCAGTTTCCTGGGGGAGGGGCACTTTGAGGGTGTATAACTCAGATGTTTGAACATTAAAGGTAAAGGTTTCCATCAAACATGTTTGCTACTCATGACCGACTCTAGGGGCGGCGCTCATCCCCATTCCTAAGCCCAAGAGCCTGTGTTGTGCAACTTCATGGCCATGTGGCCAGCATGGCCGAAAATATTTCTGCGCACGGAACACTCTTTACCTTCCTGCTTTTTATGGTGGTACCTTTTCATCTACTTGCGTTTACATGCTTTTGAACTACAGTACTAGGTTGACGAGAGCTTGGGTTAACAACAGCAGCTCACGCCACTGTGTGGCACCCTGGGATTCAAACCACTGAGCAGCCAACTTTGCAGCTGAAGTTTCAGCACTCTACCCCGCTGAGCCACCACACGCCTCAAAATTGGAGAAATTGTAAAGGAGAATTGGGATTTTGTGGTCTTTAGGTTTCTGGGGGATCTCTTTGGAGGTGCATAACTCAAATACCTGGAACCTAAATGCTGCCAGTCCAGCAGAGTTTGTAGAGGAGAATCCGGGGAAAGAGTCCCTGCAATGTTGGTGTCTCTAGGTGCTTTTGTGGCCACTTTATAGGACAGTGGTGGTGAACTTTGGGCACTCGATGTTTTGGACCACAACTCCCAAAATTCTGAGCCTAGATTGCCAATGACAGAGGACTGTGTGAGCTGTGGTTCAAAACATCTGGAGTACCGAAAGTTCACCACCACTGTTATAGGGTTTTAGATGCAAAACCAAACTGCCAAATTGATTTGTCGATTTGCAATTCATAATTTGTCAACCATGATGAATCATGAATCAAAATGAATTGCCATTTTTCTGGATCGTGCCCATCTCTAGATGTGAGACAGTCATGACATGGTTTACCATTCCCATCTCCATTGAGTTCCTCTTGCCAAACAGGAGTCTGAGCTCTGATCCCCTAAGTCTTAGCCTACCCCTCTACCCGTTGCCACACACCAAGCAGAGTCTTTAGTTTACAAGACCTGAGTGGGCTACTAGTGACAGGACCCTTTGGAGGTCATTGGTTGTTATACATTGGAACAGAGATGGGCACGACTTAGCGGTATTCCCGTTTCCGTTTCCGTTACTCGTATCCGTTACTCTACGGAAACGGAAACGGGAATTACTCCGCCAGACTTCGAGCTCGAACCGATGAACGAACAATTTCGTCTGATTTGTCGTGCTCGTTACTTGCATCGCGCAATGCCAAGAGGCACAGAAAAAAAGTTTTTAAAAGTTAAAAAAAAACCGATTCCCGGCCCTAAAAGTAGGCGAAAACTGTCTGAGGGCACCTACCAGGTCAGAAGGGTGTTTTATTTGGGGGGGGTTCCCCGCCCCCCTCTCCTTGGCTATTGCTACTGCTGCGCTGCTGGTACCAGGCTGGGAGGGCGCATCCATTTGCCATGCAGTGCGGGGGATCCAAAATGGCGACCACAATTTTTTTTTGAAATTGTTGCCCAAAACCCCACCAAAGCACCACAGAAACATGCGAAAATTAGCTATTTTAAATGCTTGAATTTTTACAGTAGCAGCAGTGGGTTTTTCTTGCAAAAAAGTCTCCGTTGATTTTATTTTATTTTATTTTATTTTATTTTATTTTTTTACACCTGCGCATTCGCAATGATGGGCTCGCCCATGGGAGTGGACCATGCAAAGTTTTGGAGCCATTCCACCAATCGCATGGCCAGGTTTTGCTGACTGTACCAGGCTGGGAGGGCGCATCCATTTGCCATGCGGTGGGGGGGATCCAAAATGGCGACCGCATTTTTTTTTTTGAAATCGTTGCCCAAAACCCCACCAAAGCACCACAGAAACATGCGGAAATTAGCTATTTTAAATGCTTGAATTTTTACAGTAGCAGCAGTGGGTTTTTCTTGCAAAAAAAAAGTCTCCGTTGATTTTATTTTATTTTATTTTATTTTATTTTATTTTTTTTACACCTGCACATTTGCAATGATGGGCTCGCCCATGGGAGTAGACCATGCAAATTTTCCACCAATCGCATGGCCACTTGGCCAGGTTGACCACAGAGACTTCTGGGATGTGCCAATCGGGCATAAACAGCCCACTAATCGTAGCCCAAACCCGAACCCTAAGCCTAACCCATACGCCAGTACACTGTCCTTCTAAGTGGGTCAGAGAGGCACCCAGAGGTGCACCCCAATACTCACCCTAACCTCACCCGTAACTAGCCTAACCCTAGCCGTTGCGCTAACCCGTCTTAACCCTAAGCCAGATCTACTTGCATTGCACTACATGCAAGTACGTGAGACACAGCGGGTGCAAAGAGTCTGCAGTCCGTCACTTGTGGCTCTGGCTGACTCCTGCAGCTCCCTCCAGGAGCCCGCTACCCCCTCCCCAAACCAGTACTAACGACAACGAAAAAACGAAAAAACAAACTGACTAATTTTTGCAAGTTTTCACGAAAAATGGAAACGAGCCGAAACGGAACCGGCCCGACTAACGACAACTCAAAAATTTTTTTTTTCCAGTCGTGCCCATCTCTACATTGGAAGGTACTTAATGGCATGCAATATATATGTGATTCCCTCATTTTCTATATCTATCTATCTATCTATCTATCTATCTATCTATCTATCTATCTATCTATCTATCTATCTATCTATCTATCTATCTATCTATCTATCTATCTATCTATCTAATCTCTTCTAATTCAGAATCTGCTTGGCATGCAAGTGAACTCTACACCCCAAAACTTTTATGTGGTACTCCAAGTGGCTGAGAATTTAATGAATTATCTGAGTGTTCTTTTTCCAGCCTGTCATTGTTGATGTAGTCTCTCTTTTCTTCTACAATTGTACACTTAAAATATGCAACAAATTCAAGGACCACAACTCTTAACTCTCTGGCTACTCTCTCTCTCTCTTTGAAAAAGAGATTCTTTTCATTTCGGTGAGGATCTTCGTTCCGGGCTCTGAAGGCATGTTTTGTTCTTTTCTTTGCTGCCAAGATCCTGCTGGCGGTAACAAGGGCTCAGTGAGTCATGTGATTGCAATGCAAGATGCTCTCCAGACGACACAGGAGGGCAAATGTGTTGGACCCTTCTAGCTGCTTCTCAAGAAGTGTTGTTGTCTCCTGATTGCCTGCCAGCCCGAAAGGCTTCTGAAATCCATCAGCAAAAATAATAGGATTCTAATATGCCACAGGGAAGAATTATCTTCTAGGATGCTCAAAAATAGCCCCGAGCTGGACAGACAGCAACTCTTGAGTTGCATACCCACCATCTTCAAAATGTGAAAGCAGAAAACATTTTTTTCCATGTTCCGGGGTGGTCTGTGAAAGTTCTACTAATATACCATGCCTTGGTGAGCACTTTCCTGGCCGTTCTTAATAAGGTGTGTATCCACATAGGGCCATTTCACATGACCCCTAAGATCCGCTGGCCACTTAAATTCGGACCAGAGATCTTAGGGGCTCGTCGCTCTTCCTGTGTCCCCACCCCTCCACGATTCCTGGCTGCTGGCTGCGTGAGGGGAGGGAGAAAAAGAGAAAGAAAAGCATGCCGCTCACCTCCCTTCTGCCTTTCGCTCCTGCGGGCAACATTCCAGTCTCTGTAAAAGTAGCTCTTAAAGGGGCGGGAGCCAAAAAACAACAAACAGAAGCAAGGAGAGCCCCGCACTCACTATCGTTACACCGGATCAAATAATTTTCACCTCCAAAGAGCAGGTACTTGAAAGGTGCGCTGGGACTCGCTAAAGTGGGCGTGGTCACACTTAATTTCCTGTTAACTCCGGAGCTGGTGGGGAAACATTTTTAAGCTCCGGAGCTGGGAGCCACTTGCCCCGGAGTTTAGGGGTCATGTATAAACGCCCATAGAGTTTAAAGCTCTCTGTCTGTGAACAATTTGCAATTTTATTATGCAGGCTACACACTGCCTGCCTCCCACAATCTGGGTACTCAGGTTTCCTTACCACGGAAGAAAAGAAAGCTGAGTCAAACTTGAGCCAGCCACCTGAACCTGTTGGGATCAAACTCAGGTTGTAAGCACAGCCTTCACTGCAGTACTGAAGTTTAACCACTATGCCACAAGGTCATACTGCTAACCCTCACACTTTCTTCAAGTCTGTGTGATCTGTGCTATCGTATGCACGATATGAATCCTTTGGGGCAGGAGGACTGCAGATTTGTTTATGAATTGGGTTGTTGGCATCTTGCTGAACCATCAGCCACTTCTTTTCTGCTTGCTGTGTATGTCTGTTTGCTTCTATAAGAGCAAAGGCCTTGTAGCAAAACAAACATATGGAGCATAATGTGAAAAGCAAACATTTTGTCTCATTCTCATATACAGCTCAGAAATCTCATTGAACTTTAACATTGTTCATTGTGGTGTCTTATCATATTGAAACAGCCTTCAGTGACACAAGGAATACAGTCTGCATATGCCTAGTAACAACTTCTATCTCATATTTAACAACTGTACCACAGTTGCAGTGGTTAAACTGCCGTCCAGCACCCAAAATTCTGCTCATCACCTGAATTCAATCCTGGTGGGTGCATGTAGCCGGCTCAAGGGTGACTCAGCCTTCTATCCTTCTGAGGCTAGTAAATTCAGTACTTAGCTCTTTGGGGGCGGGGTGGGGCACTGTACTTTGCTGTATTGTAAACTGTCCAGAGTGTACTACAGCACTATTAAGCAGTATATAAGTGGAAGCAACACAAGTCAAAACATTATCTGGAAGTTGAGTCATGGCAACATGGCCGAGTCCAGTTGCCATGACTTAACTTCCAGATAAACTCACCTGGATGACTGAGAATCTTCACAGACATAAATCAAAACATTGGGATCACACACACTTAAGAGACTGCCCAGTAAAATTCTCCCTTTCGTTTCGCTTTTCCTCTCCCCACTATAGAGTAAATCTATCAGTTCTGTACAAGTTGCCATGGTTGCCAGTGCAATGGTTGCCACTAAAATGGGCCGCTGAGGTTTGATGCTTTGACTTCAAAATTGCTCCATCACTGCAGAACTTGAACCATACTTCCTTGAGACGGATGTGTGTGTGTGTGTGTGTGTGTGTGTGTGTGTGTGTGTGTGTGTGTGTGTATGTTGTATTGTTACAGTCATGACTGACTCTTTGTGACCCCATGCCCATGGAGTTTTCTTGGCAGGAATACTGGAGTGGCTTGCCAGTTCCTATTCCAGGCGCCTACAGCACCTGGTATTCCCTGGTGGTCTCCCATCCAAATACTAACCAGGGATGAACCTGCTTAGCTTCCGAAAACATGCGAGATTGGATGTGCTTAGGGCATCTAGGCAGCTTTGAGAAGGATACATGACTTTAAAGCAGTGGTTCTCAACCTGTGGGTCCCCAGATGTCCCTGGAGTGCAACTCCCGGAAGCCTCCACTAGAGATGGGCACGAAATGAACAATTTTTCATTTCCGTTTTCATTTTTTCGTTTTGTTACATAACGAAACGACAAACAAATTTTGTCTCTAAAATGAAACGAAACGAACAGAAACGTTGGAAATTTTGTTGTGCGTTTCGTTTCCATTACTGCAATATGAGTGAATTGCTTAAAATCCTAAAAAAATCACAAAATATGAAATAAATGGTAACAAAATGGTAACAAATGAATGAAAACAAAAACGATTTTTTGCAAAAATTCACGAAAAACGGAAACAAACCGAAATGGACCCTCCAAACGACAAACGAAATGCCATTTTTTGATTTGTGGCCATCTCTAGCCTCCACCACTTGCTGTGCTGGAAGGGGTTTCTGGGAGTTGCAGTCCAGGAACATCTGGGGACCCACAGGTTGAGAACCACTGCTTTAAAGGAATGTGTGTGTGGGGGGGGAGGTTTGTAATTTACTCTCTCTCTCTTCCCCTCTCTCTCTCCCACAAACACATAGTGCTTGTGGCCCAACCAGGAGATGATCATCACCATGAAATGTGTCCTGGTAGCTCTGACTACAAGCTGCTTCTGTCTGTGCATCTGTGTATGCTTGTGTCTCTCTAGTGGTCTTTCTTACTATTATAAAAATATTTAAAATAAAATAGAGACTTGAACCAAAATAAATAAATAAATAAACTGGGGAGATTCCAGAGTCAGGCTGTAGCCAGAGAGAGGCTTGGGGTTATTCCGGTACACACCAGTCCCTGTAGCCCACTGTCTTTCCAGAGAAAGTCCTCAGCCTGCTTCTGTCTCCTTTTAATGTGACTTTTAAGAAGCCAGCATTTCAAGTATGTTGGATACAGTAAATGCATCTGCTACGGGAGGCGGGGAAATGAGGAAGTGCTTGGTGGAATTATGGACGAGACGTCTGGGAGTAAAACATGCTAAAAGCTGAAAATTGTCTTGGAGGCCCCCTTTAGACCCAAGAAAAGCTCTTTAAGCCTGGATTGCCCTGAACCGCTGCAGCAAAACAGACTTGCTTTGGTCACACCTTTTAATTTGCCCACAGCACAAGGATGTAGGAGAACGTCCGGGTGGGGGTGGGGGAATGTCATTGCACGATGATTTACAGAAGAGGCAACATATCAGGCAAGGGAGGACAACACAGCATCTCCTGGTCTGAATGTGACAGAGTTGTTGTTGGTTTTTTAAACAATCTCACATACTGCCTGTAGCAGGCTTGGGTGGGAAGGACCTTTTCTGGGCTGGGGGGACTGTCAATCTATCGAGCACTATCCAGTCATTTCCTTCTGTCTCTGGATTCAAGGGGAGTTCCCACTGCTCCTGTCTCTCTCTCTCTCTCTCTCTCTCTCTCTCTCTCTCTCTCTCTCTCTCTCTCTCTCTGTTTCTCTGTTGGAAGCAGTAAGGGAGTCTATTGTAGTCTGTTGCTGAAAGCAGTCATGTTTGTCAGTGTGTTGTTTGATCGGTTCAAGTATAAGTAGTTGGAGCCTTTATTTATTTTTCTCCTACGAATGTCTCAGAGTAAATTATTGAGACTGTAAAGGCGAGTTAAATGAGAAAAGGGTGGACCAAGGGTGGTGAGGCCAAAAGCACTGAGTGTGAGCCATCCCCTCTATTGTCTAGAGTGGCCGATGGGTAGTATACAAATCCAATAAACAACAACAGAATATGAGGTCTGGGAGTTGAATCATGGCAGCTGGATTTCTTTTCCTGTCAGACTGAAATCCAAGTAGCCTCTTGAATCTGAGGAAGGTTGGTGGGAGGCTTCCGATTTATAGTCCACCTTGGTTTCACCCCACCCTGCTCTGAATAGGCTCAACAGTGGGTGGTGACAGGGAGCAAAATCCATGTCACTGCAGCTCCTTGAATGGTTCCCAGTGTGGAGCCCCAAGGCGGTACTTAGCCCAGGCATTTAAATTGCTTGGCTTTTCACATGTAAATAGCACATACAGGTATACATATAATTAGAATGGGGAACACGGCACACAGACGAGAGTTTAGCCCCCTCAAACCTGCTGCATGCATGGGAAATGGATGACTGCTGATGCCATGATGACTGTCTTTCTGGAGTCTACATGAACTTTTGGGAGTTTGTGAGTGTGTAATTTTCACTGGGACTGCCACACGGCAAGGAAATGGTTAAACTTCTCATAGAATACGGTCCCAAGCCTTATTATGTTCCTCTGACTTCTTCCACACACCCCACGATAAACAACATATTGAACCCAAGCATGCCCCTCCTCTGCACAAAGATTCGGACTGCTCATGCTTACCCATCATTATTTTGAAGTATCAGAAAGATATTGGGAAGTTAGATCAGGCTCTGGGTGATGGGTCAGGACTGGGATCATAGGTATGGTAAATCTAGGTGTGTGTGTGTGTGTGTGTGTGTGTGTGTGTGTGTGTGTGTGGTGTCATTACAGTCATGACCGACTCTTCATGACCCCATGTCCATGGAGTTTTCTTGGCAGGAATACTGGAGTGGCTTGCCAGTTCCTACTCCAGGTGCCTGGTATTCCCTGGTGGTCTCCCATCCAAGTACTAACTATGGTCGACCCTGCTTAGCTTCCAAAATCAGGTGAGATCAGATGTGCTTAGGGCATCTAGGCCAAAGTTGGGCTAGATTGAGGCCAAGTTGTGAGTCTAAACAGCAATAGATGCAGGCATACAAACTTCATTTACAAAGACAAAGAAAACCAACTATTTAGAAACAGTAGAGACTCACTTGACTGCGAGTCTCCACTTTCACTTTTATAAAGCAATGAAGAAATGCATCTGAAAACAGGTGACCAACACTTATTGACTTCCTAAAGTGAAGAGGAATAGCTGAAGAGGAAACAACAATGGGAAGGGGAGTGTGTAGCATCTCACAAAACTCTCCATGCCTAGCCAACCCAGGATCTTAGAACCACAGAGCTGGAAGGGACCCCATGGGTCAACGAGAGCAGCCCCTGTCAAGGAGGCACAGTGGGCAAGTGAAATTGGACAACACATGAGAAAAGAGGTGGAGATGAGGAATGTATACAAAACACAGGATTCAGGTTTTCTCAAATCCTTACATGATCTCTCTTGCTTTGGATTCCTATGGAAAAAATTGTTTATTTGGGAGTCATCATCCAATCGGTCCACCCATGAAATCAGCCCTGACAATGTCATCCCATCGGACAACATCTCGCTTTGCACAGCTTGTTAGTGTCTTCCTGGAGTGTTTTCCACCCAAATCAAAACCCTTGGCAGGTGATGGGGTGTGCCACTTTATCGGGATGATTGGTTTAGTGCTATGGTAGTTTCTGATGGAATTTAGTAAGTGTCATATGCTCCCTTTTAAGAGATTTTGGCTGTTCTGGACTGGGGTTGCTGTAACCCCCTGATGTTTTTTTTAATTTTTTTTTATTAATTTTTGAGAAACTAATAAGTAATACATACAGAACAATACGTAATTACGTCGCTTGTTTTTGCATCCCTCCCCAGCACCTCCCCAACCCCTGGAACCGAAGAACAAATTATTTTCCATTCTTTCCTACAATCTCTTTAGTACATTCCACCAATGTCTTTGGCATCCTCTTAAACCTCCTTACTTTCTTCATAGCTTAAGCCAATCCTTCAGTTTTTTACATTTCTCCCATATTTCTTTGGATACTTTTTCTTCCCTAATCGATCTAAAATAACTATACCACTTTTCTTTTTCGTAATTTCCCAATCTTCCCATTTTTAATCTTGCCAATATGTCTGATTGTATTGTTTCAAGAAGATATAGATTCCAATTATCCTCATTCCATTTAGTGGAACCCCCTAATGTCATCAAAAAGCCACACCACATTCCTGATACCCCACTTGAAGAAGATTACCAGAAAACTGGAATATGTTCAGAGGAGGGCAGCGAAGATGATCAGGCGGGCTGGAAACCAAGCCCTAGGAGGAAATACTGTGTCAAGGTATAATTTACAAGCTGAAGCAAAACAAGGCTTGTGTTAACAGCTTTGTGGAACAGGTGTGTGAAATGCTGAGTAACTGTGGTTAACAAAAAAGGAAGGCTAACACATGTATTAAGGTTAAAGTAAATGATGTAATGCTTTGTGATTGGTTGAGGCTTGTATATAGTGAATACCCATGTGTAATGTTTTGGGGGGAATTTTCTTCTTTACTTTGTTATGCTGTCAGATTGACCTACTGGAAATATACCTATGGTGATGGTGAGCTCTGCTTCAGAGTCTTTATTTTCTGCTGAGCCAACTATGCTCAAAAGCTTACTTCAACAGACTGAAAAAATGGGGAAGTTTAGCCCTGAGAAAAGAAGGCAGAAGGGAGGTACGGTGGCACATTTCAAAGACTTGAAAAGTGGTCGTACAGACAGGGCCGGTGCTAGGTTTTTTTTGTGCCCTAGGTGAGGGGTGGGTGGTGGGTGGCGGGGGGCGGGTGGATGGGGCAGGGGCGGGGCGGGGCTGGGCTGGGCTGGGCTGGGGCTGGGGTGGGTGGGTGGCGGGGTGGTGGGTGGTGCGGCAGCGGGGGGGATGTTGACGGGTGCGGGGGGTGGGCGGAGATGGGCAGCAGGCAGGCGGGCGGCGATGGACGGACGGCGACAGGCAGCTGGTGGGCGGTGGGGGGACAGTGGTGGCCAGTGGCAGGGCGGCGGTGGGGGGTGGCAGGCTGTCCAGTGTCCTCTCTCCATTTTGGCGCCCTATGCAACTGCCTAGTTCACCTTAATGGAAGTGCTGGCCCTGCGTACAGAGGAGGGTCAGGATCTGTTCTCAAACATCCCACAGTGCAGAAAATATAATGACGGGCTCAATTTATGGCAAACCAGATTTCAGCTGAATATCGGGGCGGAGGGGGGAACTTCTTCACTGTTAGAGCAGTATGACAATGGAACCCATCACCTCAAGGGTTAGTGAGCACTCCAATTCTGGAGGCATTCAAAAGAAAGTTGGATGACCACCTTTCAGGTTTGCTTTGGATTCCTGCATTGAGCAGGGAGATGGACTTAGTGGCTTTATAGGGCTTTTCCAACCCAATCATTCTATGAGTTTATGATCACAAAGGGTGTCTCTCCAAGACCCTCTATAATAATAATACAGTGGTACCTTGTATAAAGGAATTAATTCGTTCCAAATGAAATTATATTAACCAAATTTTCCTTTATACAAATTTCCATAGGAATGCATTGAAAACAGAGTGATCCCATTTTTATGTTGTACAGATTTGTCCCACAGGTGATTCTGTTAAGCAAATTTCCCCTATCTCCAGAATTTTTTTTATGTTGTACAAATTTTATATTATACAAACCATTTGTTATACAAGGGTCCGCTGCATATAATAATATATATATATAATAATAATTCCCCTTTGAGGAGTGCAATGAGTCATTTAAAGGGTTAGGTTGTTTTTTTTAAGGATCAAAGCCAAATGTGGGATTTTGGCCTTCTTTGCAATGAAAAACCATAAGCATTCTCATCTCCTGATTTGATGCAAAGCTCCATGGAAATCGTGTGCCAGGGGGAGGGAGAGAACACTAGAAAGGATGCCCCCAATGTTTTTCTGCTTGTTTTATTGCTCGCCATGGATGCCTTGCAAGGAAATGCTTTATAATTGACAGACACATACACAAAATATTACGTAAGAACTGGCAAAGCCCAATAAGCCAAGTGATTATATAAAGCAGCAAAAGCAAAGACTTATTTAATTTAATTCCAGCCACAAGACTAGCTTAAAAGAGGGTACTTATCCTTTGGTACATACATTCAGGAAGATAACCTGCCTTTCTTTTATGATCCAACAGCCTCCCTTGTAATAAAAGATTTATGCCCCGGAAGGAAGCATTTAGATCTGTAAATCTTATTCCTTCTCTCTCTCTCTCTCTCTCTCTCTCTCTCTCTCTCTCTCTCTCTCTCTCTCTCTCTCTCTGCCTTTCATGTTGTTCTGCAACATTTTCGTCAAGCTGGAATGGCGCAGTTGCTGCAGTCCTTGTGCGCCATCAAGTCACCTATGACTCATGATGACCTGTGCATAAGTGATCTCCAAAATGTTCTGCCCTCCACTGCCCTGCTCCACTCTTGTCAACTCAAGCCCATGACTTCCTTTAGGGAGTCCGTCCGTATCATGTTTGGTCTGCTGCCTTCCACCTTTCCCGGCATTTTTATCTCTTCCAGAGTCTTGCCTCCTCATTAAGTGCCCGATGTCAGGCAGCTTCAGTTTCAACATTGTTGCCACTAGTGATAATTCAGGTATAATTTGATGTAGGATCTATTCTCTCTCCCCCACCCCCACTCCCGTTTTCTTCCCCAACGGTAGAGGATGCCGAACTGAAAAATTAACCTACTAGTGAATTACAGTGGACCCTCATATAACAAGCGGTTTGTTTAACAGTAAATCTGTTTAAAGGGGGAAAATGTGGAAATAGGGGGAAATTGCTTAACAGAATCGCCTATGGGGCAAAACCACATCTCTATCTCCTGATACCACTCCCCTGCATCTGGCCTTTGAAGCACCGTGGTTTTTTTTAAAAGCCTGGATATTACACATCCCCATCATGGCTTGTAACTAGAGATGGGCACGACCAGAATTTTTTTTTCGAGTTGTCGTTTTTCGGGACGGGTCCGTTTCAGCTCGTTTCCATTTTTCACGAATTTTTTTTAAAAATTGTCGTTTCGTCATGTCGTTTGTCATTTGTCGTTACCGCCGCCGCGATTTCGCGTGATTTGACGTCCAGCGAGTGGCGTTCCCGCCGGCGCTAGGTGTTTTTGCGCCCTAGGCGGTGGGCGGGGTGGTGGGGGGCATGGGCGGGTGGTGGCAGTGGCATGGGGGAGGGGTGGGCGCACGGGTGCATGGGCGGCGGGCGCGGGTCCCGCAATGACCCAGAGCAGGTGGAAAACATTTTAAACGGACTTGCTGCACAAGACTGCATCGAATAAAGCAATTGCAATTTTTATTGCAAACAAAGTGGGCAGTGCACCCACAGCAGAGCTGCAGGCAGGGTATGAAAGGACCTTGGCTTGCCACCAAGCAAATGAAATTTTTAAATTAAATCCACACCTCCCCTCCCACTCAAACCTCCCCCCCTTTGAAGCACTATCAGAAAAGAAATCCTAACAAACTGCAGGAGAATAAAAAAGAATAAACTGCGTTGCTATTCCCCACAGCAGACAGAGAATGAAAGGAATTATTATTATTTCCTAAAAATTCAATTGAATCAATTCCCTCCCTGCCTGCCTAACTGAAATCTAAAGGCTCCGCGAAATCAAAACTAGTCTATCACAGCAGCCAGCTACACACAGCCCTCTCCCACCCATATCCAAGCCCGGACTGCGACTCTTCTGGGAGTGCCTCGCCTTTTTATGCCCTCTTGAACATCCAGAAGTGTCAATCAAAACCTGGCCATGCGATTGGTAGAATGGGTCCAAAAATTTGCATGGTCCCATCCCATGGCCAGCCCATCATTGCGCAGGTGTAAAAAAATAAAAATAAAATAAAATAAAATAAAATCAGTGCAACCTTTTACTGCTATAAAAAAACCCCACTGCTGCTACTGTAAAAATTCAAGCATTTAAAATAGCTAATTTTCGCATATTTCTGTGGTGCTTTGGTGGTTTTTTGGACCACGATTTCAAAAAAAATATTGCGGACGCCATTTTGGATCCCCCCCACACCGCATGGCAAATGGAGACGCCGAGGATGCCCCGTCCCAGCCCGGTACCAGCAGCCCAGGAGAGGAGGGGGGGAAGGCTGGGGACCTCCCCTCCAGAAACCACCCCTCTGGTAGGTAACCTCAGGCAGGCATATTTTCGCCTGCTTTTTTGGCCAGGAATCAGGTTTTTTTATTTTTAAAACTTTTTTTCTGTGCCGCTTGGCATTGCGCGATCGCCGCGCTATGCCAGGAACGACAACGACAAATCAGATCCAATTTTTCTTTTTTCGGTTCGAGTTCGAGTTCTGACAGCTTAATTGTCGTTTCCGTTTCCGTTACGTAACGGAAACGATATCCGAAAACGGAAACGACAATTTCGCCAAGTCGTGCCCATGTCTACTTGTAACCTGTGATGGAGTTTTCTTCCAGGAATCTTTCCAATCTCCTTTTGAAGCCATCCAGGGCAGATGCCATCACCACATCCTATGGCAGGGAGTTCCACAGAATGTCTCTTGAAGAATTTTCACTACAAAGACCTAAACAATATAGCCTAGTCACTGCATCAAATGTGCCAGTGACTCATCCAACAGCCATTGAACATTTGGTATGTAACTTATATTGCACTGTATATTAATTGTACACCTCATTCTGCTACTATATGTCTGAAGAAGTGGATGTGTCCACAAAAGCTTACATTAAAAGATGATAGTTAGTCTTTAAGGTGCCACATGTTTTGCATCTTTTGTTTTGTGATGGACCTTTCTTCCAGGATTCTTTCCAATCTCCTTTTGAAGGCATCCAGGGCAGATGCCATCACAACATCCTGTGGCAGGGAGTTCGACAGACTAACAACAAGCAGGGTGAAGAAGTATTTTGTCTGTTCTCACTCTCACACAATGGCGGGGGGTGAGATTAGGGTTCTCACTCTCACACAATAGGGGGAAGTAAAAAGGGGTTTGAGCCATGTGACCAGAAAAACAAACGCAAAGCTAGGCTAAGTGATACCTTTTATAAGTCACTAAGGAAACAAAAGAAAATGCAAGTTGAGCTTTTGATGGCAAGCCATCTTTATCAAAGCATTATACCAAAAGTACTTGGCAAACTACATCTTTTGCCAAGAAGGTACTTTTGGTACAATGCTTTGATAAAGATGGCTTGCCATCAAAAGCTCAGCTTGCATTTTTTTGTTTTATTAGTGACCCATAAAGGTATCACCTAGCCTAGTTTTACACAATACAGGGTGGAACCAGAGGCTAAAACTATAATCTCACCACATGTATTTCTTAATTCCAAGGTCCACATATTTCCATGGAAACTTCTTCCTATAGTTCTGTTTGTAGTTTGAATCCCCACTGGGTGAGGGGACCAGCTGAATGCCCCCCACCACCAAACATGCTTGGTAATGGGGTTATGTGCTCTTCCACCTGTATAAGCAAGCTACACAATCTCAGAAGGCCACTAGGATGGACTGGTAAACCGTTTTCTGATTAAATTATACCTAGAATGCCTGGAAGGGTGCTAAAGGTTAGAATTGATTCAGCAGCAGAAATTCATTTAGTCGGTGTAATGGATCTGTCAGGCCCTTTGTAGTGTGCCTGAACTTTATTTATTCAAGTTCTACACTGAAGACATATTTCTATAAGAAATTCAAAGACCTGTGTTCATACAGCTGACAATACCTCTTAGAAAGAGATCTTCAATGTAGCCCAGTTAAACACCAGTTAAACTCCTTTCCCTTGGCATATCCTTTGGTATTCATTTGTTTCAGCAGATGTGATGTCCAAAACGGATTCTCCCCCTTTCCAATATTTAACTAGCAAGCAAGCAAGCTTAGACAGACATATGAGTAGATGAAAAATCTGTGAGATATTGAATATTTGTTTTAATGCGAAAAAAAACCTCTTATAAAAACTTCATGTCTTGAAATATTTATTTATTTATTCATTCATTCATTTCTATACCACCCGTCTTCCCGAAGGAACTCTGGGCGGTGAACAAAGAAGGCAAGACCGGCCCAGACAAAGCAAAAAAAAGCAAAGTGTTCTGCTTATATACCGCCCCATACCACTACAAGTAGTCTCATTCGGTTTTACAATATACCACCCGTACACATTGCCCCCCCCAGTGGCGAAGGGTACTCTGGGTGGTGACCTCGGAAGGATGGAAGGCTGAGTGAACCTTGAGCCTGCTACCGGGGATTGAACCCAGGTCGTGAGCACAGTTTTACCTGCAGTACAGGCATTTAACCACTGCAGAAATTAAAAACAAAAATATCAGTCAAAAGGCTTAACTTTGACCCAAAAAAGAGTATAGATTTGTTTTTGCACCTGTAGACTGAGTCTTGTAAGAGCTTGCAAGAGCATGGATTGCTGTGATTTAATAAACTTGAAATGATTTTTGATGACAAAAATCTTATAGACAGAACTTCCCAAATAGGTCACCATTTAACAAACTACTATAAGGACAATATATGTTGCAGAGGGTTGATAATGACAACGGGATCTATGCCCACAGCAAGAAAGACCAGCAAGTGGGTCCTAGAGGAAACCAAGCCTGAACTATTTCTGGAGACAAAAATGTTGAAACCGAGACAGTCCTACTTTGGACACATCAGAAAGGCAGGCTTTTATGGAAAAGGCAATAAGGTTGGGAAAGTGGGAAGGAAGCAGGACAAGAGGAAGACCAACTCGGGGCAATGGTTTCAAACTTCAGGAAAAGAGATTCCATTTGAACATTAGGAAGAGCTTCATGACAGTTAGAGCTGTTCAGCAGTGGAATAGGCTGCCACAAAGGAGAGTGGCGGAGTCTCCTTCTTTGGAAGTTTTTAAGCAGAGGCTGGATAGCCATCTGTCGGAAATATTGTGATGGGGGTTCCTGCATGGCAGGGGGTTGGACTAGATGGCCCTTGAGGTCTCTTCCAACTCTATGATTCTATGATTCTATGAACTATGAAATTGATTGATTATCTCAAGGAAGCCACTGCTTGAGTTTGTTAGAGTTGAGCAGGGTTATTGAGGAGACGATCACTCCTTCATGAATCGCCATTAGAGATGGGCACGAAATGAAAAAATGAAATGCTGTTTTGCTGTTTCATTATGTAACAAATCATTTCACTACGAAACAAAGTGATAGGATGTGTTTCGTTACAAAATGAAACAAAGCAAAATGCCATTTCCCCCTCTAGGAAGGAAACGATTCATCCTAGAGGCACCAAAGTGCTTAATGAAGCACTTCCCGACTCAATTAGAAATGATTTTCTCCTGCAGGGAGCCCCTTTGGAGTTTTATAACTCAGCCCCCAGAATGCCAAACCTCTTCAAATTTGGGGGGCTCAAAGGAATGAGTTCAAAGAAGCTACCTTGCAATTTTGGTGCCTCTAGGACCCAGGGTAGCCATTATATGTAATGAATTGTTTAATTTTGTTTCATTCTGAAAATTCATTACAACGAAACAAAACAAAATGAAATGAAAGGAGAAACGAAGCGAAATGAAATGCTATATTTTTTAGTTTCATGTCCATCTCTAGTTGCCATATGTTGGAGGTGACTTGGCAGCACAGAACAACCACAACTAGAGCATAAGCGCATTAATCATCACATCCTCATAGTAATATCTCATGCCCCACGGCAGTGTCTCCTCTCCTTCTTCCAATGAGGTTTTGTCATTGTGCACATGCAGCAGCAATTTCTATTTGGCCTAAGCTTTGCTGGCTGCAACCCCTCTCATTTCTTCAGCTGTCCTGAAAATGTAAGCCACATCAAACTTGTTTGTCTTTAAGCCAGTCAGACCCCTTGTGGTCTAGATCGTAGCCATTTTGGAAAGACTGCAAGGTAAAAGCAAAATGGATGGAACCATTTGTGTCTCTCCCAGCCTCCAAAGACAGGTAGGCAGGCAGGCAGGCAGACAGACAGACAGACAGACAGACAGGGAATTAAACCAAAGATGAAATATGCATGACTGTGTGGTCCTCCAGATGCAGCAATTATGCATCCTGCCTTGTTCAGCCTTCTTGTTGCCTTTTGGTCCCCAAAGAGCTTAGGTATCAGGAGACAGATATCTAGTCTCGTGCGCTCCCAGATGCATTTGGTGGAGCCACTGTGAGTTACAGGAAGCTGGACTAGATGGGCCTTTGGCCTGATCCAGCATGGCTGTTATGTTCTTATGTTCTTATGCCCAAACAGTTTCAGCGCAAGATGCATCGGTTTCCTGCAGAGGACGGTAGTTAAAGTGAGAATGCTGGAACTGCTGTGGTTTCACAGAGGCAACCCACATTTTGCAAAGTGAGCAGAAGGATGAGAGAGCAAGGCAGTGGAGGCAGTGGCATCTCAATCTACCTGTCGACCGGCATCTGTGCATTGGTGATAAAGTGCTTCTCTCCCACCCCTTCCCTTGTTTGCATGCATGTTCTGTTGGCTGGTGCAGTAGCACTAATGCTAGAAAACCTTGCAGAGTGTGGGAATTTGTGGCTTAAAAACTTTCCAGCAATACAGCTGCTAAACATTCAGGGACCTATAGAGCAAAATTAGATCTAGCCCCCCCCCCCGATCATCCTTTGTTATTTGGTCTCTTCAACTGGGACTTACTGTCTCAGATAACTCAGAGATTCCTGTGAGGGAATGAATGCTGTTCAACATCTATGTGAGGCCGCTGGCTGGGGTCATTAGGAGATTTGGAGTCTGCTGCCATCAGTATGCTGAAGACACACAGCTCTCTCTCTCTCCTTTTCCACCTCTGCAGTTGAAGCTGTCCAGACCCTTGATTCATGGCATGGACCAGGGCCAACAGGCTCAAACTCAACCCTGAGAAGACTGAGGTGATGTTCTTCAGGAGTTCCCCGTCCAGCTATGGAGGCCCTCTCCCCAGTCTGGAGGGCGTTTCCATCCAGCTGGTGGATAGTGTTCTTAATCTGGGTGTGGTTCTGGATCCGGCCCTTTCCATGGAGGCCCAGGTGACCGCCGTGACCCGAACCGCCTTTTACCACCTTTGTCAAATCGCCCAGATTCGCCCATACCTGGACGGCGACTCCCTGAGAACTGTTGTGCAAGCGTTGGTGATCTGGAGTCTAGACTACTGCAACGCTCTCCACATGGGGTTGCCCTTGACTCTCCTCCGGTGCCTGCAGCAGGTGCAAAATGCAGCGGCCAGGCAGGTGGCGGGTGTGCGCCGCTATGACCACATCACCCCAGTCCTGGCTCGCTTGCATTGGTTACCCGTTGCGTCCTGGATCAGATTCAAGGTCTTGGTTTTAGTTTATAAAACCCACCATCTCTTGGGACCTGACTACCTGGCAGAGCGGATTGCCCAGCGATCAACCTCGGCCCGTCCAATGCGGATGTCGCGGGCGCACTCGCTTCGGGTGGCCACCCCAAGAGAGGCCCGGAAAACCTCGACTCGGAACCAGGCCTTCTTGGTGGCAGACCCGACTCTGTGGAACCACCTTCCCAGAGAAGTGCGCCTCTGACGGCCTTCCGCAGAGCTCTAAAAACCTTGCTCTTTCGTGAGGCCTTCGGTGACCTAGTTTAGTTTTTTTTCTTTTTCCCCATCCGCCATCCGCTTAGTTTAGTTGAAGTTTTACGCCAAGGGTGCATATTCTGTTTTTAAATTGTTTGTGATGTGTTGCGTTTTCACTTGTCTGTTTGTCTTATTTGGCTGCATCTGATCAGCTCTTGTTAACCGCCCAGAGTTCCCATAGGGAAGATGGGCAGTATAGAAGTCTTATAATAAATAAATAAAAATAAATAAATTCCATTTTACTCAGAGTAAAGGGAGATGTGAGTCTCTTCAAAACTAAAGGCAGAGAGGGAGCTACAATTGGCTGCTACTGGACTGAGTGACAGCAACCCCAGTCCAGAACAGCCAAAATCTCTTAAAAGGCAGCATATGACACTTACTAAATTCTATCAGAAATTACCGTAGTACTAAACCAATCTTCCTGATAAAGTGACACACCCCACCACCAGCCAAGGGTTTTGATTCAGGTGGAAAAACATGCCAGGAAGACATTAACAAGCTGTGCAAAGTGAGATGTCCAAATGTCTGGAATTTCTGTTAAGATCAGTGCTTAATGGCAAAATTAGGAGGTTACAAATTCTGCATCTAAAGAACCCTGAGGCACACAGTGTTTGATTAGAAGTATTGGTGAAAATTTCTTAAAGTGGAACCTTAGCAAATGGTATTGCTCCGGACTGATGCAGCAAAAACCGAGGCAAGGGAAGAGTTTTAGAACCTTGAAGGAAAGTCAATTTCTATTAAGACAGCATGAAATTATTACATTAGTAACATTAGTAACAGACTTGATTATTCCACCGGAGCTGGATTTCATTGCATCTTATGAGTTTCTCTCTGCACAAAGGCAAAGCTCATGTTTCATGGCTTCATTGCATACTGTAGTCTTCTACGGGATTCACCTGCCATGCTGATTAGAATTTAATTCTAATTTGAAAACAAATGGTAAAATTCAACCAAAATCACTAATTTGTTAATTCGTATTCAAACAAATTGATACAACCAATACAAACCAATGATTCCTTTTCTGATCTTTGGTTCATTGATCCATAAAGCTATAAAATGCCCCACAAGGAACCTCTACAATCTCCCCATGATGAAGATTGGGTTCCCCAAGCCAGGTCCTAAAGGGCAGTTCCCTAAGGGGAGTAATTCGTGAATACATAACTCAAATGTCTGAAACCCAAGCTACACCACACTTGGAGGGCCTGTAGAGAAGAGTTGGGAGAAGTTACTCTGCAATTCTCTTGTCCCGATGTTTCTGGGGGCACTTTTGGGGTGTGTGTGTCCTGTTTGGGGGTACATAACATGGAGATCCAGGACCCAAATATCACCAAATTTGCCGGGATTATAGAGTTGGGGGAAGCTTCTATGCAAGTTTGATGTTGTTAGGTGTTTGGGGACCATTTGTATATGTTTAAAATGCAAAAAAATTTGGATAGATGAATCAATTCATCGAGTCATAAGAAAAAGTTCACAAATTCATTCATTTTGATTTGTCATCCTTAACAAATAATGAATTGAAACGGATCACCATTTTACTGATTTCTGCCTATCTCTGATGGTGATTCAAGAGTTTAAAGAGAGGAGTGTGCTAACCTCATCTGTTCAGTGTTACTCTCCCCACGTGGAAAGTGAGGAGTGTGAAGATGAAAAGCTCTTGCATGTCTGAGTCCTCTCCATGTCAATAAGAACCCTTAGACATTTGCTTTCATCAGAGTCTTCCATGTGTACAGGAACATCTCCTGTTCCGATTCTGGATGAGAAAACTTCACAAAAGATGAGCAAGGCGAGCACATTTCTTTCATTGTGTGTCGGATCAGCATGGTTGGTGACACCTGAATACACTTGTTACGTATCTGTAAAGTATTTTGAATGAATGAATGAACAAACAAATGAAGGAACAAACAAATAAATGAATGAATGCCATCCATAAAACATTGTGTAGAGATTTTCCTTATAGCTAATGTTAATTGTTCCCTAATATGCCAAACAAATGTTGGAAATGTAAAAGTCAAGAAGGGACTTACTATCATGCTTGGTGGACATGCGATAAAGCAAAGAGTTACTTTATTTAAACCCGAAATATTTCTGTTAGGTTTATTGCCAAATACAGTGGATAAGGAAAAAAATACTTATTTAATATTAAACAGCAGCTAGATTGTTATGGGCCCAGCAATAGAAATGTGAAAATCCACCAATTTATTATGTGATTATTTTTTAGAAAAATTAGAATGTACAGAAATGGACAGATTAACAGACTAAAGAGACAAGAAGAATCAATTTTTTATTCAAGCTGCTTTATAATTGGCGGAAGATAAAAGCCTTGTAGTAAAAAAAAGGGGGGGTGAGGGATGAATAGACAATAGAATGTTAATGATAGAAACCCACCAAACGAGATATGTTACATTGCAAAACTGTCTTATATGATTTATTTTTTCTTCTCTCTTTTTCTTTTTCTTTTTTATGTTTACTCTTTGTCTTTTAATTGGGACTAAACAAAATATTTTAAAAATGAATAAACGAATGAATAGGTCTCTTTCATTTTCTTGACTTTCTGAAGATATTGTGAAGTTTGGAAAAAAATCATCCAAAATGATGTTAATAATTTTTCCCCACATTCTTTTTTCACAATCACCACCCAGTTGCCAATGGGCAATCCATGAGCAGAACATCAGTGGAAAACCATGCTTCTGCTTCCATCTATGGACTGGCAATTGGAAATATATTACTGCTAATAATTTGAACACAAACGAATGTGTGAATTAGACCTTTCATAAGAACCTAAGAGCCCTGCTGGATCAGGCCAAGGGCCCATCTAGTCCAGCTTCCTGTATCACACAGTGGCCCCACCAGATGCCTCTGGGACTACATTGGACAACTAGATACCTGTCTCCTGATGCCACTCTCCCCTATCTGGAATATTGAGGTACCCTCCTTTGAAGCCTGGAGATAACAAGTATCCCCATCATGGCTTGCAACCTGCAATGGAATTGTCCTCCAGAAATTGGTCCAATCCCCTCCGAAAGGCAACTAGGCCAGATGCCATTGCCACATCCTGTGGCAAGGAGTTCCACATTTCAATCCTTTCAACCCTTTAGCTCTGGATTGCCTACTCTGAATGACAGCAGCTTTCCAGAAATCTGTGAAATCCAGATGGTAGTCTGTGCCAGATTCTGAAAAATCGGTGGATGGACATGAGTGTCTCGGTGTCTCAGCTCAATACAGATCACAGCATTACGGTGAGGATCAAGTGGGGAAGGTTAGGAGAACGACCATGTATGAAAGGGTGATATAAATTTAAGAAATAAATATCCAGACCTGAAGCCAGTTTTCCCATAAAAAGCATGCACATTAGCAGTTGCCATCATTCTCCATTCTTGTATCCCCCCAAAGATCTGTTCTGAGTACAGTATTGAGGAGCAGAAATTACCCACCCTTGGAAAACCCAGACGGTGGCCTTTGGCAGACCTCAAATCAATGCTAAAAATTCAAGTTTTGGCATGCATCGAATCACTGGCTATATCCCCAGCATCTCTAGATCAGACCATCAGGTATCATTTGATGGGATGAAAAATCTCCACTCTGGACCTTGGCAGCATCCTGAGCATGAGTCTAGAACTATGATTTAACAATTCTGTCATGTGCCAGCAGGAGGAAGAAAGAATGACATTATCTACAAAACATTGCTCTCCGCATGCAAGGAAGCAGGTCCAGAATAGTAAATCAGACAGAGAGATAGTGACCGGCGTACTCTGACAGAGTGTTGTAGGCTGACAGTGGCACATCAGCTATGTAATCCATGTCTTGTGGCACATCAGCTTACCTCCACATAGACTGGGTATTGCTGGAACATAGAGTTTATTAATCCAATCTGCCTTGTTTTCTCTAATTTCTATCCCTTCATTATTCTAAAACTGAACACATGCACATGCTTTGATGCTACTCAGATGCTTGATTTTATTTATTTTTTAAATGGCACATGGTATGCTTGGGAGAATGAAACCCTTTCGTGACCCTTGAGGAATTCTCAGCTTTTCAAAACTCAAGCTAATTTTAAAGGGCCCTCTCCTTTTTTTTGTACCTCCCTCCCCACCAATACCATTGCGTGTGAAATGATGGCTTGTTGCCATAGAGAAAAAGAAGACCTGACAATCTAAGCAATGAAATGCAATTTCGAAATGTGAAGGAAGGCTGGAAGTAGGACACTTATTTAACCAGGAATCTCTTGACGTTTTCCAAAGAATAGAATAAAGAATGCAGAAGCGTGTCAAGGAATGAGGATTGGGGAAATCAGGTGGGCTTCTCTGGCTGTTTTCAATTGCTACTTGATGAGAAAAAAGGAATATGATGAGAGAGACATGGGGACACCAAGGACATCCACTCAGATTGAGGGCTGGGAGAGTAAGAACAGACAAAAGAAGTTTCTCTCTGTGCTCTGGAAATTCCTTTTTCCCTGAGCTCCTTGCCCTCTGAAGATACCAGCCACAGAGTCTGGTGAAACATCAGGAAGAAAAACTTCCGGAACAAGGTCAAACAGCCCAAATAACTCACAACAACAACCTGCTCAATGTTTGTTTGGAAAATATGCACATTTTCCTCAAAATGAACCTTTCCAAAACCCACTCACCAATCATGGCCTTTCTCCAAGCCCCACCTTTTTTGCAATGATAAATCAAGAATGCTTTTACAACCTGAGTCTGAAAACAAATCTCGGACAAGCTGAAGGTCTAAAATATTATCCACTGAATTCTTTTGAAAAAAGTTCTTAGTCTTCCTTGCTCCAGTTCCGCATTTTACTTCATCCCAGCCAAAACATTTTGTATGCCATTTTAGAATAACCTTTCTTGGGGAAAACTTGTAGATAAGTGGTGTGGTGTGGTGTGTGTGTAGAATGTTTGTGTGTGTGTGTATGTGTGCAAAAATATATATTTTAATGACAAAATGGATGTACAGTAGCTCCTTGATCTGGTACATGTTTGAAGAAGAGCACAAATACACCATGGATGCTTTTGGGAACACAGTCTGAGCTTTATCCAGGATTACAGTAACATTTGTGCATTTCTGGGAGATGTTAAAAAATTATATTCCTGTGAATGGGGGAAATCAAAACAGCTATAATTTGGCTTAGGGGTCCGGCCCATGCTGCATCATCACCCCTGTTCTAGTTCTTATACCCAGAGATTTTCCGATCCAAGCCTTTTAAAAGAATTGTGGAAGTTGATTCAGATATTTGAATCTCCCACTCAAAGTCTGAAATCTCATCATCCAAAGAGGGGTGAACTACATGATTATTCTGATGTTAAAACAAGTATTGGATGTGTGTCCTGTGCTATCAAGTCAGAACCAGACTTCCAGCGTCCCTAATAGGGCTTTCCAGTGGAAATGGCGAAATCACTCCTTAAGTATCCCACTTACCTTGAAAGCTCTATTTGCGTCGCTATGAATCCGATTTGATTGGGCAGCACAACACACACATGCAATCCCTGATAATGTAAGTCTGTGCTTGCCTTAAAACACCCCTTCTTGGCCACATTCACCTCCTCTCACAGATCCAGCCAGTCTCTGCTTTCTTGTCTCCCCTCCCTTTTAGCTTGCTTGTCTCGTCTTCAGCTCAGTGCTTTATCCGTAATTGGCCACAGTCGCTGCCTCAGGTGATAAATCTGTTTTGTCTCCGAAGGATGGCCTTCCGTTGCTTTTAATAAGTGGGCAGATAATTTGAATCGAAACTGTGTTTCCACCACCATTCACCTAAGGGTTCTCTCGCATACAAAGCCCATTGGACCTATTTGTTCACAACGCCGGCAATAAAGGCCTCTCAGGGACACTTGCAAGCTCCTGCTGGGTCTTCTTGTCCTACTAGATTCCAAAATGTTCCCAATAGGATTGGCTTGCAGGAAACATGTGAGCAGAGTTCATGGAGTCACTCTGCCATGAATGCCCGCTTCGATCAAAGAGTTAACAAGAGCTTCCTTTGCTTGCTTTCGGACGCTATAATTCACAGGGGCCCTTTTCTTTTATCACCACCAGCCCATGCTTAAATCTACCACTCATGTTTTTCAAAACTTGGAAATATTATAGTGTTATTCCCAGAATGTCTGAGCACTGGTTTGGGGATTCTGGGAGCATCAGCCCCCCTTCAAAACAAACAAACAAACAAAACCCTTACCAAACTCTTGTGTCGATTTTGAGCAAGGTGGTGGGGGAACTTTTTGTTGGAGTTTTCCCAACCTTGCATGCTGCCTGGAGAATATCGGGGGTGGGGGGGACTTCTTGGGCTGGGATGACTCAGTCTATCCGGCCCTAACCAATTGTTCCTTCCCTGCATCTGCCCTTAAAGACAGCCCCTCCTCTCTGCTCAACACTTTCTCCCTTTCTTGAGTCTGTTGGGAAGTCTGTTGCCGAAGCAGTCATGCCTGTCAGTTTGCTGTTTGATCTCTTCTGTTGTAAGTAATGAAACATTTTATTCTTTCTCTTACAAATGTCTTGGGGTAGGGAATTGAGGCAGTTAATGCCAGTCAATGAGAAAAAGGGGAGGGATTATTCTGGAAGATTTAAAGCTATTCGGATCTACAAATCCCGGCATTTTTACTGTGCACAGGACTTTAACCAAAAATTTAAGAGTCTGCAACATTTTTTTTTGCACTGAAAGTTACTTTTCCTTGGGGTAATCTATGTGGAACTGTGTGCAGATGGTAGTCAGAACAAAAGCCAGCTTGGGCTTTTGTTGACTGTCAGAGGACTGTGGACTTGTGCAGAGCTGTGACTACTCAGGAACCACAACTTGGGAGACTAATACTAAGGCAAAAAGGGAAAGCCAGTGCTGTTTCTTAAAATAGGAAATCCATTTAAAGGTAGTATAAAATACAACAGGTAATAAAAAAATAAAAACATACTCTCCCAGAGCTGGCTTGTATAGGCACCTTGCGGAGAAAAAGTAGGAGAAGGAAATAACGTCATAAAAAGAGGAAGCCAAAAATCAGCACTCTAGGACCGTGTTGGTGAACTTATGGCACGGGTGCCAAAGGTGGCACTCGGAGCCCTTTCTGTGGGCATGCAACATTGCCCCTTCACAGCCATTATCCACTGATTCATTATCCACTGATTCAGTTATCCACGGTTGGCAGAGGAAAAAAAATTAAATAATTCAGCAGCCACAAAGCAAGCTATTGTCACAAATAGCATCTGTAAAGCAAGCTACTGCCTAAAAACAGCAGCCATAAAGCAAGCTACTGTCAGGAAACAGCAGTTTGGGGCTGAGTGGGCAGGCATTCTCTCTTATCCATGGTTTTCATTATCCACAGGAAGGCCTGGAACCAATCCCCAGTGGCTACCGGGGTCCTACTGTATTGCATCTGACTGAACGGGTGTTCTTATAGAATACAACTACAAAAGGAAAGGAAAGGGGGAAAAAGGCAAAATCCTTCTCCCAAGACTTGTTAAAAACCCCACATACCATGTGCAAATAGGAATCAGACTTGCAAAATAAGCAATCTCATAAAGACTCCAACTTTTTTTTCTCATGAGAGAAGTCAAACACATGCTCTCCCCATTTATTTTGAAAGGCATAGTCTCCTTCTGGAGGGCTATACCAGTTGCACAGGCTATATCTGGTCCTCACAGGATATTTGTTTGGTGCAAAGACAGGCAGAGTTGGAGCTGACCCAACATCCAATTAGATCTCCTAGAGAAGCAAGCAGACCAAATTGTTGCTTATCTCACAGCAGGTCAACAATCTGTGGTGCTTCGGGGTTATGGTCCCATATACCTAGATGTGTGGTAGGGCCGTGGTGGTTCAGTAGGCTAGAAATTGTTGGCTGCAAAGTCAGCAACTCAGTGGTTTGAATCCCGGGTGCCACCCAGTGGAGCAAGCTCCTACTGGTAGCCCCAGTTCCTGCCAACCTAGCAGTTCGAAAGCATGCAAATGCAAGTAGATTAATAGGTACTGCCGTAAAAAGCGGGAAGGTAAAGAGTGTTCCATGCACAGAAATGGCCACGGACTTGCACTACACTGGCTCTTTGACTTCAAAATGGAGATAAACACTGTCCCTAGAGTCGGACATGACTAACATGCAACTGCGGGGGGGGACCTTTACCTTTTACCAAGATGTGTACCTGCCAGATATGAGAGCCCTGAGTTCAAATATGCACTTATTCAGGAACCATTCCAATCAATATAGTTAAGCCTCATCCTCCCTGCAGGGTTCTTGTGCTGACAGAACAGGGACGCTCAATGATGTTGTGGAAAGCTTTCTGAAGAAAATATGTACTGTAAAGGTAGCAAATAGAGATGGGCACGAATAAAAAAAAATGGCATTTCGTTTGTCGTTTGTCGTTTGGAGGGTCCGTTTCGGTTCGTTTCCGTTTTTCGTGATTTTTTTGCAAAAAATTCATTTTCATTTTCATTTGTTTCGTTACCATTTCGTTACCATTTATTTCAATTTTTTGTGATTTTAGGATTTTAAGCAATTCACTCATATTGCAGTAACGGAAACAAAACGCACGACAAAATTTCCGGTGTTTCTGTTCGTTTCGTTTCATTTTAGCGAAAAAATTCGTTTGTCATTTCATTACGTAACAAAATGAAAAAACGAAAACGGAAATAAAAAATTGTTCGTTTCGTGCCCATCTCTAGTAGCAAAAAAACAAGCCAAACCAAATATGAATGGACAAATCTTTTCTGAAGATATTCAAAAGTTTTTCAGTTGTCACATTAGCTATATGTGTGCTTTAAAAACAACAGATTTCTCCTCTTTCCTTTTTTACTTCCTTTAATTGCCCCCAAGAGCAATGACATTAGACCGGTTAGTGCAACATTAGGAGGTTACTTCACATACGTTTTGTCTCTGTTAGTGTTGCGCTTAGCAGTGGTACAAAAAAATTACTTCACATCCATCATGCAACTACTGAAATTTGTCTCGACCGCGCACCCAGAATGGGTGCTAAGTAGAGATGGGCATGACTTAGCGGTATTCCCGTTTCCGTTTCCGTTACTCGTATCCGTTACTCTACGGAAACGGAAACGGGAATTACTCCGCCAGAATTCGAGCTCGAACCGATGAACGAACAATTTGGTCTGATTTGTCGTGCTCGTTACTTGCATCGCGGCGATCGCGCAATGCCAAGCGGCACAGAAAAAAAGTTTTTAAAAGTTGAAAAAAACGATTCCCGGCCCTAAAAGTAGGCGAAAACTGTCTGAGGGCACCTACCAGGCCAGAAGGGTGTTTTATTTTGGGGGGGGGGTTTCCCCGCCCCCCTCTCCTTGGCCATTGCTACTGCTGCGCTGATGGTACCAGTCTGGGAGGGCGCATCCATTTGCCATGCAGTGCGGGGGATCCAAAATGGCGACTGCAATTTTTTTTTGAAATCATTGCCCAAAACCCCACCAAAGCACCACAGAAACATGCAAAAATTAGCTATTTTAAATGCTTGAATTTTTACAATAGCAGCAGTCGGTTTTTCTTGCAAAAAAAAGTCTCCGTTGATTTTATTTTATTTTATTTTATTTTATTTTATTTTATTTTATTACACCTGCGCATTTGCAATGATGGGCTCGCCCATGGGAGTGGACCATGCAAAGTTTTAAGCCATTCCACCCATCGTATGGCCAGGTTTTGCTGACTGTACCAGGCTGGGAGGGCGCATCCATTTGCCATGCAGTGCTGGGGATCCAAAAGGCGACCGCAATATTTTTTTTGAAATCGTTCCCAAAACCCACCAAAGCACCCACAGAAACATGCAAAAATTAGCTATTTTAAATGCTTGAATTTTTACAGTAGCAGCAGTCGGTTTTTCTTGCAAAAAAAGTCTCCAGATTTATTTTATTTTATTTTATTTTATTTTATTTTATTGCACCTGCACATTTGCAATGATGGCTCGCCCATGGGAGTAGACCATATTTTCCACCAATCGCATGGCCACTTGGCCAGGTTGACCACAGAGACGTGCCAATCGGGCATAAACAGCCCACTAATCGTAGCCCAATCCCGAACCCTAAGCCTAACCCTTACGCCAGTACACTGTCCTGGCTAAGTGGGTCAGAGAGGCACCCAGAGGTGCACCCCAATACTCCCGTAACCTCACCCGTAACTAGCCTAACCCTAGCCCTTGCGCTAACCCGTCTTAACCCTAAGCCAGATCTACTTGCATTGCACTACATGCAAGTACGTGAGACACAGCGGGTGCAAAGAGTCTGCCAGTCCGTCACTTGTGGCTCTGGCTGACTCCTGCAGCTCCCTCCAGGAGCCCGCTACCCCCTCCCCAAACAGTACTAACGACAATGAAAAAACGGACTGCCTCCGACACACGACAACTCGAAAACGTCATTTTCCCTAGTCGTGCCCATCTCTAGTGCTAAGCACAACAATACTGTACCTGGTGCTGGGATAGGGGTTTCCCTTATTTTTATTTATTTATTTTTATTTATTTATATAGCTTGTATGCCGCCCACTACCCAAAGGTCTCTTGTCACTCTTTATTCCCACTTTCTGTTCCAAGACAAGACACCATGTAGTAACGACTATCACACAACAAAACATTCGTTTCTCTCGGAAAACTGTGTCCGGGTTTTTTATTTTATTTTGACTTTTCAGAAGCGAAATATCGAAAAAGAATTTTTAAGCCCCCCCCCCCCACAAAAAGGAAAAAGGAAGCTAGACAAATTTAGTGTCTGTCACGGTACAAGACCGTGAGGTAACACTTATCACAAGACAAGTTAACACAACCAAGGGAACATTGAAACAGGGACAAAACCACTGATCGCAACCAACGCTGTCATGGTACAAAACTAGTCGTGGAACAAAGAAGGATGTGAAGTAACCACCTTACTCAGTTTGTTCCCACAGCCATGCAAAACAGAGTTCCCTCTCTCTTGATTTTGGCAAGGGACTTTCATCAATCACTCGCTGTGCTATCCCTCCCACTCTGAATCACAGAGATGATGGTGTTTGGGTCCAAGTCCCACATTCGAATCCTTGGTATCAAGTGCTGAGTCCTAAGCCCCAAGCCCAAAACCCTAATAAGTTTCCCCCAATCCCCAAGAAATAACGGGAGAGGGGTGAGTGAGTTCTGAGTCATGAGTTAAGTCTGAGCCACTGGGGGGATAAAACCAAACCCAAGTTGACTTAAGTCTGACTTGACAGTGACTCTCACACAACTCTAGTCCTCATCTCTGCTGAATTCTGTTTATATTGGAAAGAATAATAAATCTCTTTGTTCTCCCACAGACTTGTAGGGATTTACTGAATTCTGTTTTGGTCACGAAGCCTGTGGCTGCTTCCTCCGCCTTGTCTAAAAATGATGCTACTTGTCTCGACACTCCCATTGATTCAAACTTTATTTGAACTTAAATGCATGCCTGGATAAACTTTGGTGATATAAATGAACCTCCTCTGGTTTCCCCTCCTCCTTCCATCTCGCCTGGCATCCAAACATTTTCTTCTCTCCGGAGACTCCCTCCACCGTTTGATTAGAGCGCAGAAGTTCAGAGGCACAAAAATTATCTCCGATTTAAGTCGTCTGTGCCTTTCTGAGCAGCGCTGCAGATTTCCCACCCAACAGCCCCTGTCAACACTGGTGAATATTACACACTGATGGAAGAAGTGTGGCAGCTGAGAAATCCAGTTGTGCTTTCAGAGTGCAGGGGATGTTGTTCACCCTCAAGAAGCCAGGATGCTACCAGCCGGATTCAGACATCTCTGCGAATTGTAATCCAATAACATCTGGGGACTGCTCTTCATCCATTCCAGAACCTGCCCATTCTTGCTATGGCCATAAGACTGGCTGCTTTCATGGATATAGCCACTTGTTCATACCTAGAGGTGGGCGTGAACCTCAGTTCGGAGGCTCCTTCTGATTTGTCAACTCATCAACACAGGTGCTGCTTCTCCCATTCCTCACCTCCTCAGACACTCGCTGGGCCCAATGTGCTTCTTTCCTTCACCTCCTTGGCTAATCTCCCAGTCATAAGCAACAGCACAGAGTTTTTTTGCCCCATCCTTGAGTCTGAGCGGGAGATCACCCATTATAGCAGGGCAGAGAAGCCTGAGCTATAGCCGGGACTGGAAGATGGGTTGTGAAGGTGCTGGAAGCTAGCAAACTGGACCTAGTAAGTGGTTGACTGAGACAGAGGAGGTGGAAGAGGGGAACAACAGAACCTGTACTACCACCTTTAGGAACTGGGACAAGCCTCTGAAGTTCATGCCCAATTGTTCATATATATTAGAGTTATGCAGAACCACAGATAACACAAGAAGTTGGTGACCATTTTTGCTTTTATGCTTGTCTAGATATGCCAGCTAACATGGCCAATCCATGTTCGCAGGGGCGTTTAGGAATTTATAGTCTAAAGCACTTCTGCTTCAAGTTCTGGGCAGGAGCAGGTCTTTTGTAAAGCCAGTGGTCCTTAATAAATTATTTCTTGATCTGCTGACTTTTTAATCTGTTCTATTCCATTTTGCTGACTTTCCCTCTGAATATGGTTCTATGATGTTATTGTTGAGTTAGTTGTGTTTACTTTGTTTTCTGCTTTTTAATTGAATATTGTGTATTATTTATGATGTATACTGTAAACTGCCCAGAGTAGCCTTGTAGTTAGATGGCACAGTATGCAAATCTAATGAATGAATGAATGAATGAATGAATGAATGAATGAATGGAAGCAAACACACATAGGAAGATATTGCTGCTGTGAAAATACATATTTGCTACCTCATGTAGAATTTAAGCTAAATTGGGGTGGGACCACGATTGATATCATGGTCTCTGATGACCAAATCTCCCAGTGCTATCCTCTTGGGGACATTATATTGACTACACCACATTATACATGTTTAGAGGTTTAATTCTGAATCGAGTGAGGCTTAATTACAGATAAGGGGATGTAGGATTGCAACTCAGTCCACTAAAGCTAAAACAAACTAGTCCATGGGGCAAGCCATGTTCGCTTTTGAATAAACAGCTCAGGAGTAGGCTGCGTGACTCCTACTCGCTGTGTAATTCCTTAGGAGTTAGTGCAGTTTGCTTTTTACATCTCAGTACGGCCACTTGAAATTAAAGCCGATACTGCAGTCTTATGTAGCAGTCCATGGAATGCAATGCAGCTTTACCTCAAAAGAAGCATATGAAGGCTGTGGGAGGCAGTGGCATTTAAATCCATATTTGAGTGATTGTTTTTCTCTTATCCCCCTTTTCTCCCCTTTCTGGGACCCAAGGCACCTTAATCCTATACACTTTAGGATTAAACATCTAATCCTATAATCTGTATAATTAAAACAATTAAAAATATGCTAATTAAAATTTGAAGCTAGGGTACAGAAATATATTAAAAACATATTTTGTATCACATACTTCTGAGCCTCCTTCAAAGCCTCTTGAAAATGTAGGTTTTCAGTGGCAGGTGGGAGGGAAGGTGGGGAGGGACCAGGGAAGCTTCCCATGGAAGGGACTTTCATAATCTGAGATCAGCCACACACACAAATGCCATTTCTCCTGCCCCTCGTTGAAGTGTTCAAATACAACAGACTCAAAGCCCATGGTTCTGCCTAGTACACTGCGGCTCATCATACACAATGGTCCCTCTTTCCCGCAGGTTTCCAAGAAAAAAGTTTGGACAGCCATCTGTCCCGGATGGTATGAGGTTTCCTTCTTTGGGCAGAGGGTGGAAGTAGATGACCTCCAAGGTCCCTTCCAACCCAATGACGAGTCTATGATTCTCTGATTCTTGGATGCTTCTGAGTGTGCCGTTTCAAAGAATATACAAAGCAATCATCACACGCAGCACACCTGCTCATGCAACTGGTGTGCACGACTACTGGATCTGGCGACACAAGAGGAAGAGGATTATAAAGATGCCCCACTCCGTGTGATACAGGTCGTTCTGACACTGTGCAAAAATGCTTAATCCTGCATTCAAAAACAGACCAGAAGATAAAGGTATCCCATATTAGGGTTTCGGATGGAGGCGGTCGAGACAGAAATAAGCCATAACAGAGTTTCTTGGCACTTCCCCCCCAAGCAATCAGGTAGAAGAATCATTAAGATGATGCAGAGAAACAAAATTCAAGACCCATTTCTCCCTAAACTCTTGGGATAATTGATTGAACTTTGGGTTCAATCATTGTTTTGCCATCTTCTCCAATCGCTACAGGATAATAGGTCAACAGTTACAACAACACAAAGTGAATGCCTGGGGTTTTGTGTGCCTAACATGAAAGGCTAATCTCCCTTCTCATCCTTTCTTCAGGACAGTCCACTCGTGCATGAAATGCTTCCATATTAATACCAAAGATGTTTACGTGTCTTTTACATACACATCATCACAAACTGACCTTATATGCGTGCTGTACAATGGTTCTGGTGAGCTCAGAAGAATTGTGCAGAGTGTGCATGATGCATTATTTCAGTGTGCATTTTGGCTTCCTTGATATTTTATTTGCAGTAAGTTTCTAGCCCCTGTTGTTGGAAAGAAGTTTTTTAATGTCCAGTGAAAACTCCAAGAGAACCCTTGAGAGATTTTTTTTAAGGATTTCTGCATCCTGCATGGCTCCTTGCTTCTTTAGGAGGAAAAGCGGAATAAATTATACAACAGAACTATGATGACTACTTTTCACTCCTGTTCTAGGATAAATTATATTTAAAAAGACAAATCTTGCAAATTGATTGGATTGGTCTAATTTATGCCGATTGTAAGGTTCACCTTCGAATGGTACAGAACTTCCATTTTATTACTGTGACCAACACTCTGCTTTGTTTGTCATCTGTTTCTTAATTCAGAACCATTACATACATGACAAAGGCACAACTCTGAGCTTGCAACTGAACACGTGCTGATCCGTAATCTAAACGGGGACTCTCGACCTTCTTGTGGTCGCCAACATAGTCAACACATTATGTGTCCCTCACCGTTTAGAGGTGAACATTGAAAACTATCTCCCAGTTTGCACCGAAAGGACATGATGTCTGACCATATATGCGAACGAAAGGCATCTATTTGCAAAGTTCAGCAAGCATGTGCCGGTCTTTGGGGAGCAGCAGCACACAATTCCAAACCACCGAGTGACACGAGGAACTGAGCGTGCTCCAGACGGCGGCCGTCATCTGCTGTGACAGAGGGGAAGCTTATGGCTTTAGATAAAAATGGGCGTCTGCCTGGTATGTCTTCTTTCTATCCCTTTTTTTTTTAGTCACTAACTAATCTCTGATCTCTAGGTATTAAACATAGCTAGAGCTGGGTGCAGTTTAAACAAGCTGTCAGAAGCAACAACACAAAGCAGAACAGGCAGAGAGAGAGAGAGAGAGAGAGAGAGAGAGAGAGAGAGAGAGAGAGAGAGAGAGAGAGAGAGAGAGAGAGAGAGACTGACCTGGATCACAACTTTCAGGGTGGAAGCTTCCACAATTTGGGTGCAGATGAGCGAGTTAGGATCTTGGGAGACCTTGTAGACCTCTCCCATGGTCACGATCATGGGGATGGCCAGCAAGAAAGAAGCCACCCAGATGCAGCTGATGAATTTTTTGGTCCTGCTCCGGGACATGATGCTCTTGGCTTTGAAAGGGTGGCAGATGGCCATGTACCGTTCCACGCTCAGGCTGGCGATGTTGAGAGCGGTGGCGTAGGTGCAGGCGTCCCTTAGGAAGTAGTAGCCCTTGCAGATGTTGTTGCCAAACGCCCAAGGGTGATGGATCCAGATGAAGTTGTAGAGTTCAATGGGCATGCAGAGGAGGAAGATGAGCAGGTCCGAAAACGCCAGGCTGGCCAGGTGATAATGCACTGTACTCTGCAGGTTCTGCAGTGACTTCTTCCTCACCAGGGTGTAGGCAGTGATGGAGTTGCCGATGGTCCCTATCAAGAAGAGCACCAGGTAGATGACGGTGACCATGACTTTGGAGTAGATGTCCGTGTTCACATCGAGATCCTCCTCGTTGGGCATCCTGGACTCCCATTCCGTACTGTTGGAGAGGTTCCCGGCGGTCGGCGTTGCGTGGCTGGTTGGCTGCCAGTGGATCTGACCCATCAGGTACCCCAGCTGGGACAGGGAAGAAGTTGTGTTGGAGTCCATGGCGTCCTTCTCCTGGGGAGAGAAGGCTGACTCCTGAGAGCGGGCGAGGATGCTCACTTTAAGGATGCTCTCTCAATCTCTCTGTCACGCTCTCTCCTGCTGGTACCCAGCTCTTAGGAAGCAGCCGCCCGTGAGGAGGGTCTGACTGGCACACGTAGCTGCCAGGCAGGGCGAGCGCAGAGCTGCCACTAAAAACACCAAGTGGGAACTTGCCTCATTTTGATGGGAAGGAGAGGCGGAGCCAGCTGACAGACCTCGCTCTGAGTCTTAAAAAGAGAGAGACGGAGGGAGAGAGGAGGAAACAGAGGAAAAGGAAGGGAAAGCAATTTTAAGAGCCTGACACCGACAGAGCCAGAGGGAGCGTGCCTCCGTTTGTCAGTAGCAAGCTCTGTTCTAGGCAGCAAACCGCTCCTGTGTCTTTCCCAGTGAACCCCCCCCACACACACACACACCAATGCTCTGCTGCTCTTTGTGCGTGCCTTCTTCCTTAGGCTCCTGTACTCTCCAGATGTGAATAGCACTAATGTGCTTTAGCAGGACAATAATCTCTCTCGCTCTCACTCTCTCTTTCCCCAAGGATGGAGGGGAGGTGGGGGAGAGAATCAGTGGAGTGTGTCTGTACTGCTATGTGCACACAAAGCCAACCAAAGACAGACAGCTTATTTTAACCCCTGCTCCTCTGCCAAAATCCCTCAAGTTCTCCAAAATTTGAATCTTCTTGACAGAAGAAAGGAAAAACCTGCATTTCCAGTGTTTGCAGCATTGCAATAAGCACCAAGGGTGTTTGCTTAAATTGTCTCCTAGGCTATTATGTTTTGATTTGGGTGGGCAGTTCAGGCGGCTTCCAGTCCGTTGGGATTTTACTTAGAAATGTGGGCTGTTTTCAGGAAAAGGTGTAGAAAGGAATCAGGGTGTCTGAGCATTTCCAGGGCGACTTCGGAGCGGAGCAAATCACCCAGAGGTATTAGTAATGCAAAGTGTTGAATGTGCCATTCAGCAGGGAAAAGGAAAGAAAAATTCAAGGAGACTCCTTTATAGATTTACTGTATATAATTTGTATGCCACCTTTCTTCCCATAGGGGACCCAAGGTGGCCTGCCATGACTAAGAACATAAGAACATAAGAAGAGCCATGCTGGATCAGGCCAAAGGCCCATCTAGTCCAGCTTCCTGTATCTCATGGTGGCCCCACCAAATGCCTCTGGGGGTGCATAAGACTAGATATCTCTCCCCTGATACCACTTCCCTGTATCTGGCCCTTGAAGTACCCCAGTTTTAAGCCTGGATTTTGCACATCTCCATCATGATTTGTAACCTGTGATAGACTTTTCCTCCAGGAATCTGTCCAATCCCCTTTTGAAGGCATCCAGGCCAGATGCTATCACCACATCCTGTGGCAGGGAGTTCCACAGACTAACAACATGCTGGGTGAAAAAAATATTTTCTTTTGTCTGTTCTCACTCTCCCAGCCCTCAGTTTGAGTGCATGTCCCCTAGGTCTGGTTGTGAGAGGGAGAAGAGCATCCTTCTATCCACTTTACTCATGCCCTGCATTATTTTGTACGTCTCAATCATATCCCCCATCAGGCACCTTTTTTCCAGACTAAAGAGCCTTTCCTCATAAGGGAGGTCCCCCAAGCCAGTAATCCTAAAACTAAACCTAGAACTGTACCATGAACCTAGAACTATGAAATAATCAACAGTGTTGAAATGCCATATCATGTTAAAAACAGCTAAACATAGATTAAGACTAAAACATAAGATTAGAAGAATTTAAAAACATTTGAAGATCTGTAAAAAGCACCGTTTCAGAGGAACCTACTGCTTAAACATCTGCCAAAAGAGGAAGGTCTTTGCTCCGTGACAGAAGAACAAGAGAGAGGAGACCAAACCGGTATTTCAGGGCAGCCTATTCCAAATCCGGGGAGCAACCACCAGGAAGGCTCTGGCTGGTGTTCTCACCAAATGACCTTGGGAAGGTGGTGGAACAGAGAGAAGGGCCCCCATAACATCTTAAAGTGCACGAAGTCAGAGTGGCCGATACTGAATACAAGGAGGGGCTTTTAAAATACTGTAAACGTCTTACTACTACCTCCGTTAGACATTTGGGTGCCTTGCCTTGCCACAAGTAGGCATTCGCTATGCCTCTAACCCACTCCGCACATCCATCTCTGGTTGTTTTATAAGCCAGGTAGGGCAAGGGTGCAGCACATATGCGGTGGCACTCACCTTTCCAATGATCCTGTCCACATCATCAAGATGTGCCAACTAAATGGTTCCACCACACTAGGAAGATTAGGGGGGAAATTTATATCAACAGGAGCTGTGTCAACTGCAGCATCAAATTCAAAGTGGATTTGGGTGTATTTCTCTCCAGAGTGCCGTGCAAAATCTTCACAGCCAGTTACTAAGTGGACGGACTCCTTCTCTTACGTCCATCTGTGGAACAAGCCCTTGATTACCTGAAAGAGCTTCGGTGGATGGCTTTGTGCAGATGCTACAGTGGCAGCAAGGAATAGCTTCTTCACTGCCACAGCATAATCTTTCTAAGGGGCTTAGGCTTGGATTGGATCAGAATGGGGTTTCATTGGGTCAAACTGGAGTTTTCTGCCACCATCACTCTGGTCTCCATGCCCCTCATTTCACCATTCCCTTTTCCTTAAGGAGCTAGTTTGGTTGCACTTCATGGGAGGAACCCTTAAGACTCTATCAGTAGCCCTGGCCACTTCCTCATTCGAGAGATCAGCCAAAGCCTCCACAGGATCACCTGCCAAGACAACGACAAACTCTGCAAGAGCTGCCGGAAAGCCATTTGGATCCATCTGTTTCCAAAGGTAGGCCATTTTAATTTTGCTCCACCACTACCCTGCAGAGGTTGAGTTCCAGTAAGCCTAACCCCTACCATGTAGTTCCACAACAGTGGAACTACCATGGGTTCCTCCACCACCAGATTGCCACCATCCTATTCAGTACAGAAAACCAGGTCACAAATGTGTCCTGCAATGAGTAAGACCAGACACCACTTGGGAGAGCTCCATGGTTGTCATGAGAGACACGAACAGTACCACAGGACAGAGCAGTACCACAATGGAACCAGTGACCATGGGAGGTGGTGAGTGCTCCAACACTGGAGGCATTCAAGAGAAAACTGGACAACCATCTGTCATGCCCTCTTTGATCCATGGCTTCAGAGACTAGGACTTGGGGCAAACTACAGGAAAAGAGATTCCATTTGAACATTCAGAAGAATTTCACGACAGAGCTGTTCAGCAGTGGAATATGCTCCCATGGAGGGTGGTGGTGTCTCCTTCTTTGGAGGTTTTTAAGCAGAGGCTGGATGGCCACCTGTCAGAAATACTGTGATGGGGTTCCTGCATGGCAGAGGATTGGACTGGATGGCCCTTGAGGTCTCTTCCAATTCCATGATTCTTTTTTTCTTTTTTGCCTTGAGCAGGGGATCTGACTTGATGGCTTCATAGGCACTTTCCAACTCCATGATTTGATATGTCTATGAAATCCTGAGCCTCTCATGACAAACGGGTTTCCACATGGATGTTGAAGTCCCCCAGCACAACAAGCCAATGCAACTGCAACACTACACCTGAGCCCAGGCAGGGGGACTGTTGTGCAATGGGATGAGCAGCGCACCAACAGATTCTCTATTGCATCCCAGGAACCCACTCTCAAGTATGGGCACTCGAACACAAGAGTCTATGGGACAAGGCACCTGACAAGGGCGATTGAGCTGTGGACAGGTGCTGGGTTGTTGGCAAGGGAGGAGGATGCTGTTTACCTTAGAGATGAACCCTCTTCACATTTCCTGCCACCAAGTCGACAATTAATTCATCTATGGCAGCGGTCTTACCAGCGTTTTCTGCATATATAAATTTCCTGCATATTTTTGGGTGGTCACATGTTTTTAATGTGCAGTTAGTGTCCTCTCTTCTGCGTTGTATTTTCGTATTCTGGTTCGGCCTCTACCTGTCTACTTCCCCTTTTTGTCCTTCTTTCTGGCTCTAGTTTCCAAGCTTCCATGGTGTTAAAGGGGAACAACTGATTTTACTGCATATTTTCAGGGTCCTGTCGTGGTTACAGAAGCAAATAAGTAAGCATTTTTGAGCGAAGTTTCTAAATCCAGCCCCTGACGGTGGTTTAGGAAACTCTGATGAAACTGCTGTTTCAGGGGTGTGGTCAGCTGGGGGCCAGAATTTACTTCTCTTCTGGGTTAGCATGCAATCTTTTACTACGCAGTTCGCCGCCGGGAAACTACGCAGAAAATGCTTATCCAGATGTTCCTGGACTGCAACTCCCAGAAGCCTCCACCACTCACTGTGCTGGAAGGGATTTCTGGGAGTTGCAGTTCAAGAACATGTTAAGAACCACTGATTTAGTCTATGACCTGATCTTGCTGTTACCATTCCGTCATTGACTAGCATGGAGTTTTCCATCAGAACCAGAAATACACAAATACCGTCAAGGACCTGGCCTGGGATCTGGATAGGATCAGAACATCCCCCAAAGCTTGCCAACCAAACTAAGCGCCCATTATTGTGCCCTTATTTGGGCACATCACAAGTATCGAGACCACTGAGTGCAAACCTCTCATTTTAACACCGTTTACTATTCTGGCACATTTTAATTTTAATGCCTCTCTTAAGTTTGATTGTATGGTTTTGTTTGGGAGGGTGTATACCTATATTTCTTGGTTTTATGTGATATTTTAATGCATTTCTTGCACATCATCCTGGATCCGCACATTTTTATGCATTTAATAAACCAGTCGACATTTACGTAGTCTGTGTTGAATTCCAAAAGGTGCATGCAGCTTCCTCTTCTTGTATTTCTCCCACGAGGAATCAAGGAATGGAAACAGGATGATGTTGGATTATAGCTCAATAAGCAATCTCTTCAAGAAAATGCAGTTTGTGAATTTTTCATACCTAACGTATTGTGGGTCAGTGTTTTTGGGATCTAGTGAAATTTAGGCACCCCTAGTGTTAGCATCATCCTGAAAGAAATCCACCCCGAATGTTCACTGGAAGGACAGATTTTGAAGCTGAGGCTCCAGTACTTTGGCCACCTCGTGAGGAGAGAGGACTCCTTGGAAAAGTCCCTGATGTTGGGAAAGATGGAAGGCAAAAGGAAAAGGGAACAGCAGAGAATGAGAAGGTTGGACGGTGTCATCGATGCAACCAATATGGATTTGACCAAACTCCGGAAGGCAGTGGAAGATAGGAAGGCCTGGCGAGCTCTGGTCCATGGGGTCACGAAGAGTTGGACACGACTATGAAGAAACGAGGCAGCATGTAAAACATAAAATTCAAGCTTTTGGCAGTGGAGTAGCGGAGCTCTCAGACAGCGGTACCCAACCCTGGGAAATGCTAGTGTTCTTGCATGGCCTTCACCAGGAGTTGTGCTGGCCACGGTTTCTGGGCGTTGTAGTCCAAGAACATCTGGAACCTGAAACTAGGGAACCACTGCTCTAAGATGCTTATTTTATGAGCCCTCTGTACCCATGTCCTAAATGCACGCAGTGATGCTCTTAATGGAATAGGAAGGGTCCCGCTCTCTCCTTATGCCTACATTCCTGTTGCAGATGTGTTCCAGCTATGAGCAGATAAGATAGGCAAGACAAACATTTATTTATTTTATTTTATTTATTTATATAGCTTGTACGCCATCCACTACCCATAGGTCTCTGGGCGGCTCACAATCAAAGTAAACAATTCAAATAATTAAAACATCAATTTGCAATAAAAATACAACAATAAGACATTTAAATACAATAAATACAATGTATTAAAAAAACCACACTAAAATCACCATCAGGACCCACAATAATCAGTTAAAAAAACCTTCTGGAACAGCATTGTTTTTACCTGGCACCGGAATGTCATCAATGTTGGCGCCAGGCGGGTCTCGCTTGGGAGGGCATTCCATGATCTGGGGGCAGCTGCCGAAAAGGCCCTGTTCCTACAAGCCATCCCTTTCACCTCCTTGAGGGACGGCTCTTTCAGGAGGGCCCTCTGGCTGGATCTTAATTGCCGGGTAGGTTCATATGGAAGGAGACGGTCCTTCAGGTATCTAGGTCCTAAGCCGTTTAGGGCTTTATATGTCAAAACAAGCACTTTGAATTCGGCTTGGGCAGCAACTGGTAACCAATGAAGGTTATACAGAATCGGCGTAATGTGTTCCTTGGCGGCTGTGCCACTCACCAGCTGCGCAGCACGATTCTGCACCAGTTGTAATCGCCGGACCGTCTTCAAAGGCAGCCCCACGTAAAGCGCATTGCAGTAATCAATACAGGATGTTACCAGTGCATGCGTAACTGTCATGAGGCTCCATTCATCTAGGTAGGGGCGTAGTTGATATATTTTCCGCAGCTGGAGAAAGGCAACCCTGGCCACCGAGTCCACCTGGGCTTCCAGAGTTAGACCGGGATCCAGGAGCACGCCCAAGCTACAGCTTATTATTTATTTATTTATTTAATTTATATACCGCTCCATCTAGCTCCATGGCTACTCTGGGCGGTTTACAAACTGAACAGAAATCAAACCATAAACAGTAAAATACAATATAATAGATAAGCACAAGTATATAAATGAAAACACTATAACTAGTAAACAATATATAACAAAAACATAGAACAGGAGCAAGATGGGCTACAGATAAAAGCAAATAAATACATAATAGCAATCATTATTAGAACAGATTAAAGGAGAGAAAAGGAAATGTTGTACCACCCCCTTGGCTAACCACCAAACACACACACACACACACACACACACACACACACACACACACACACAGAGAGAGAGAGAGAGAGAGAGAGAGAGAGAGAGAGAGAGAGAGAGAGAGAGAGAGAGAGACCTTTCCATGTTCTTTGCAAGTCTTTGATGAAGAAATTTAACATTTGGTCTAAAAAACAACAAATGAGATCCTTTCCCATCTGCAGGAGCTAATTTCAGCAATGATCCATTTGCCCAGCCTTAAGACAGTGCTGTACCTCTGCCTGACACATAGCTATTAAAGATCAAAAGTCTGTACAGAAGAAGGAGGAGGAGGAGGAGGAGGAGGAACTCTACTTCAGTAGCACAAGCACTGGTTGCATAGAAAGGGATTCTAAGACTTTAAAGAGTTTGGCCCGGATGGAAGCAATCTGTTAATTTTGCTTTCTGAAGTTATTTTCCATGCAGTTTATGAGGAAATGCAAGCATGTTGGAACATTCTGATCTCAAAAAGACAAGCAAATAAAATAAAATTCTCACCCATCTCACGGATAACTAATTCATGATCTTCCTTAGAGAGGCACAGAGTGCTGCTTAGGATACTTGTAACACAGTGTTTAAACTGCACTACTACAGTCAAGACTCTGCTCACAACCTGAGTTCAATTCTGAGAGGATGAGGTAGCTAGCTCCGGATTGACTCAAACTTCCATCCTTCCAAGGTCAGTAAAACGAGTACCAAGTTCATGGCGTGGGTGGGAAGTGCAGCCTGAATAATTAAACTGTTAACTGCCCAGAGAGTGCTTAATGCACTATGGAGTGGCATATAAGCAGCATACTTTCTTTTTCTTTTTTCTTTTAAATTGGATATGCCAATAGTGTACATTGTTTTCTCCCTTGTTTTCTGTCTCTCTCCAGCTCTGTCTCTCCCCCCCCCCCGTAAGCACCTCTCTAAACCAGAACAGTAAGGTGGTTACTTCACGTTCATTTTGTCTCTGTTAGTGTTGCACTTAGGAGCAGTACAAAAAATGTTACTTCACATCTGTCATGCAACTGCTGAAATTTGTCTTGACCACACCCCCGGAATGGGTGCTAAGCATGACAATACTGTACCTGGGGCTGGTGCAGGGTTTTCCCTTGTCACTCTTTGTTCCCACTTTCTGTTTCGAGACAACACACCATGTAATAGTGATTGTCATGCTACAAAACATTCGTTTCTCTCAGAAAACTGTGTCCGGGTTTTTGGGTTGTTGTTTTTTTTTTTACTTTTCAGAAGCCAAATATTGAAAAAGGAAGAAGGAAGCTAGACAAATTCAGTGTTTGTCACAGTACAAGACCATGAGGTAACATTTGTCACAAGACAAGTTATCACGACCATGGGAACACTGAAACGGGGACAAAACCACGTGATCGCAACCAGCGCTGTCAGAGTACAACACTAGTCGCGGAACAAAGAAGGATGTGTAGTAACCGCCTCAGAGAGTAGAAGGGAGAGGGGACTGAGATTTCCAGTCCTAAGCTAGAGCAGAAGCCATTTGGGATCACTGAATGCTTTTGTTCATATTTTGAGGAAAGGTCTTTGTAATTATTGAACAGCTCAGCAGTCTAGGTATCTGGCTGTGGAGAGCGAGGTTGGGAGTTCAATTGCCCCATTGAGCCCCTATGGAGAACAATGCCCCTGCGGAGCCCTGGTTAAGCTGCACAATCCCATGGCACTCCCAGTAGGATGGACAAGTAAACCACCACTGAGTTTTCTCTACTTGGGAAACACGGGAAAGGGTGGCACTGGCCATAAGTGAGAATTCACTTGACAGCACATGATTATTATTTTAATGCACGCAAGAACACCATAACAGATACCATTATTTCATTTATACCCTAGAATTGGAGAATGTTTTCCCACTGTCTTGCTTTGTAAAATCCAATGCTGGTCTAAAAGTTTGGGAAAGTTGTTCGGATTGTTGTGTTGTTGTTACTGTTTTTTTTCTGCTTCCTCTGCTACTGTTAAATATTTCCTTTACATCAAGGTACGTAGTTGTCTTGCACCATAGTCCTTTCTCTGCTCAACAACCTTGTAAAGTAGGTTGACTAGAGTAATTTGGCCAGCCCACTATCACCCAGAGAACTTCAAGGCCAGCGGTTGCCACTTGGGTCTCTTGGTACTTAGCTCAGCATTTCAAAGGCTGCATTGCCCTGTTTCTGTTCACTTGCCTCCCTCTAGTAACCTTCCTCTCTCTCTCTCTCTCTCTCTCTCTCTCTCTCTCTCTCTCTCTCTCTCTCTCTCTCTCTCTCAGCCGTTTTAAGATAAAGAAGCTGAGGACAACATCTTTAGCTCTTGCTTCTGCTGGAGTATATTAAGGATCCGGTCACATCTGCGTAGGCGGCGTGAGTTCAAATCCTTTGGCTGCATGGTTGACCAAGCCCACCGTAGCTTGTTGGCAGAGAAACACTGTGGGCTGAGTTGAAGCCAAAGGGTAGAAAAACAGATGAAAACATTCCTTTGGGTTTTTGTTTTGTTTTGTTTTGTATTGTTTGGGGTTTTTTTTAGCCTACTGCTCTGAAAGGATGTTACGCTGCCATGTGGTGTTTGTCTGTGTGTCTCCGCACTGATGGCGAAGATGCATGCATAACCCATCCAGATAATTTATCACACTTGGCTTGATCGCCTGCCTCTCTCCTGCAAGGGCCACTGTCTTTCTCTTTTGCATCCTGTGCTCATCTCCAGACACTCATAGAACATGGAAAGGGGGGGGGGAGCACCTGAAGCAGCAGAGGTACTTTTCATGGTCTGGTTTCATGCAGGAGACATACCCATAGGATGTATTTTGAGATCCATTCCCGTCCCTTTCTTTTCTTTTTAATGTGCTTGCATTGCTATTTTCAGTGACAGAAGAGAAAGCAGACTTGTACGGCTGAGTCACAGATTATATCACTGATCAACTAAATCAAAACCTCCTTACCTCACTTGGATGACCTGGTGCATTTATGCAAACTGGGGATTAACTGGACACTGATGCAAACTGGGAGTAAAGGAGAGCAATCCTGCATAATTTCAGGGCCTTTGACTCATCGCTGTGGATTTAAGCAATGTCATGGCAGTTTACTCTAGGTCTATAGAGGTGGTTCAGTGGACTAAGGCTCCGAAAACTGCTGGCTGCAAAGTCGGCAAATTGGTGGTTCGAATCCCGGGTGCCATGCAGTGGAGTGAGCTCCTGCTGATAACCCCAGCTCCTGCCAACCTAGCAGTTCAAAAGCATGTAAATGCAAGTAGATAAATAGGTACCACCGTAAAAAAGCGGGAAGGTAAAACAGTGTTTCCTTGAAGCCATGACAGCCTCATGGCCATGGACTTGCACAACACTGGCTCTTTGGCTTGAATACAGAGATGAGCACCGCCCCTAGGGTCAGACACAACTAGCACACATATGCGGGGGGAACCGTTACCTTTTTATAGAGGTGGAGGAGTCTCAGACTTCACCGCCGGCAGCCAACATTTTGAAAAAAATTCCAACTAGCCCTTAATGAATTGAAGAATGTGGAGTGAGATCAATTAACCGTGGGTCATTATAAACCTTAGTGAATAGACATCTATTGTTTTAACCAAATCATATTCCACATAGCCTTCTAAAGCCAATTGCTAAGGTTCAAATTCAATCTTACATTGAATACACAACATGCAACTTGATAGGGTATTTTATATAACTTTGCATCCAATTTTCCTGTTAGGTGCTGGTGCCTGCAGCGTTTGGACAAATGGATTCCAGAGTGAATGGGTTATATTTGAATTGGCCCTTATTTTATCCTGGCTTTAGAGCTGGAAGTGGGGAAAGGGAAAGAAAAATTAAGGAAGATGCTGAGTTGGAAGTAAGGAATTAAAAGAGCAAAGGCTGGATGGCCATCTCTCGGGAGTAGAGATGGGCACGACTAGGGAAAATGACATTTTCGAGTTGTCGTGTGTCAGAGGCAGTCCGTTTCGGCTCGTTTCCGTTTTTCGCGAAATTTCGCAAAAATTAGTCGGTTCGTTTTTTCGTTGTCATTAGTACTGGTTTGGGGGGGTAGCGGGCTCCTGGAGGGAGCTGCAGGAGTCAGCCAGAGCCACAAGTGACGGACTGGCAAACTCTTTGCACCCGCTGTGTCTCACGTACTTGCATGTAGTGCAATGCAAGTAGATCTGGCTTAGGGTTAAGACGGGTTAGCGCAAGGGCTAGGGTTAGGCTAGTTACGGGTGAGGTTAGGGTGAGTATTGGGGTGCACCTCTGGGTGCCTCTCTGACCCACTTAGAAGGACAGTGTACTGGCGTATGGGTTAGGCTTAGGCTTAGGGTTTGGGTTTGGGCTACGATTAGTGGTGGGCTGTTTATGCCCGATTGGCACATCCCAGAAGTCTCTGTGGTCAACCTGGCCAAGTGGCCATGCGATTGGTGGAAAATTTGCATGGTCCACTCCCATGGGAATGTGCAGGTGTAAAAAAATAAAATAAAATAAAATAAAATAAAATCAACGTAGACTTTTTTTTTGCAAGAAAAACCCACTGCTGCTACTGTAAAAATTCAAGCATTTAAAATAGCTAATTTTTGCATGTTTCTGTGGTGCTTTGGTGGGGTTTTGGGCAACGATTTCAAAAAAAAAATTGTGGTCGCCATTTTGGATCCCCCGCACTGCATGGCAAATGGATGCGCCCTCCCAGCCTGGTACCAGCAGCGCAGCAGTAGCAATAGCCAAGGAGAGGGGGGCGGGGAACCCCCCCCCCGAAATAAAACACCCTTCTGGCCTGGTAGGTGCCCTCAGACAGTTTTCGCCTACTTTTAGGGCCGGGAATCGTTTTTTTTTTAACTTTTAAAAACTTTTTTCTGTGCCGCTTGGCATTGCGCGATCGCCGCGATGCAAGTAACGAGCACAACAAATCAGACCAAATTGTTCGTTCGTCGGTTCGAGCTCAAATTCTGGCGGAGTAATTCCCGTTACCGTTTCCGTAGAGTAACGGATACGAGTAACGGAAACGGAAACGGGAATACCGCTAAGTCGTGCCCATCTCTAGTGGGGAATACTGAGACAAATGCTGAAAGTTTCACATACACCATTCCCAAAAGAGACCACTGGTCTCAGTGCTCACTTTCCTTTCTTCAAAGCCACAGCCTTGACAAGCAGCTTTTCTGTTTAAAAATGACTGGCAGCTTTCTCTCAATCCAGGAAGAAACTATAAATGTTACAATTTTATTTCAGAAATATCAAAGGTATTTCATGCGGTGAAACCTTTGAACTACGGAGCCGCATTTCCACTAAGCCTGAGAAAACTTTTAAAAAAAATAATCTTATCTTTCTGAAACTTAATCTCTTCCTCAAACCTTAATCCACTTGATTTATTTCTAACCATGATGCCCTTTATATTTGGGCTGACTTTTCCGGTATATGCATACTAGAACATTATTATTTTTTCTGAAACAAACAGAAAAAAATATCTGTGATTGAGAAAAAGCCAACTTCAAATGTTACACTGACTTATAATATTTCCAGAAAATGTCACTGGAAAGACCTTACCTGGTAATGTTTCCAGAGCTTTAAATGAGGATTCACTTGAAACCGGGGGGGGGGGGGGGCTTATACCAAATGTCATTAAAATGTACTTTTGTGATGCCCTCATGCATTGCAGTCTGGGACATTTTATTCCAGTGAATGCAACTGTACTATAATTGCCCTTGGCTTCAACAAAATGGGAAGCCTTCAGGTGTCAGGTAACTCCTAAGAAGCCATTCTTTCTTGTGGAAGCAACCACCCATATGGAAGAAACATGTTTTCAATTTGCTTCTGAAACACAGATTTATCATTGCTCAAATTGTCTAGACTCGCCTTTATTCTTCAGCTCTACATTACTGGAACAAGTCAACTAGCCTGGAGTTTTTAAATTAACTCAGGAAGTTGCCTTGCTTTACAGAGAGCAATGAAGAGTCAGTATAAATAGGCCGAGCAATAATTACGTACTTGGCTGGTCTCTCTCCCCCCCCCATGTTTACAAATAGTTTTCCTGTTAGGTCAAAGGTGTGACAAATTAAACATGGGAGGTGTCTAATGTGTACGACTCTGTTATTTCCTGCATTGGCATTCAAAAGAAATGTTTAACAGGCACACACAGGCATACTCACTCTGTTAAATACACACTTTGACGGTTACTTCATGTCCTTCCTCGTTCCAAGATTACGTTCGTTTCGTGATAACGTCATTCGCAGTCATGTGGTCTTGTCCCGGTTCTGTCCCTCTTTCTGTTTACCCACAGGCATGATTGATGGTATCGTGATGACTGTTACTTCACGTCCTTGTTTCGTGACAACATATGTACTTCCCTGCCTTCGTTCCACCCCTTTTTTGTCCCACCTTCCATTTTTCGATATTTTGATTCGCTGTAACTTTGCCTTTCATGCGTTAAGCAGCAGTGTTCGAGGTTTTATGTCTTCTTCCCTCTCTGTGATGCATTGTTTATGCCATTGGGATTGTACAGGAGAATGCAACTTTGCACTCCAGCCACTAGATGGAGAATGTGCATGTTGCATGACGAGCCTTACTTCACGGGCACTTGTCTCGAAAACAGGAACTGAGACAAGAGAATTCCCGAGATCAGGGTGAGGTATGGCTCATCACGCTTAAATCCCAGCTCAGGGGGCATGGTTGGGATGAACTCCCACTGTCATGCAATGGACGTGCAGTAACATTTTTTGTACCAGTCCCAAGTGGGACGGCGAACCGTGATGAGAGGGACGTGAAGTAACCATCATACATACACAGAACTGTACATAAGACAGGGAGACCATGGCTTTGATCTGGAATGACAACATTTGGAGGGCTTAGAAATTTGTAGTGGAAAGCTGAAAGTTCATTTTTTGGATTTTATTGCTCAAAGTCTGTACCGTCTCTAGCCAATCCTCCCCAGGCCTTTGCCCTATAGTACACTTCCAGTAGGCTCATCTGCTGGATAGTCTGGGATCGCTAGTAGCACACTTGACTTCTAAGAGCTGCATCCCCAAAATGTACTCCTCTGCATAACACCTTCTAGGGGCTGGGAGAGGCTGCCCAAGTCTACTTTCATCATCCTAAATCTGATTTCAACTCATTGTGCATGGCAAATGCAATATTAATGGAATCACACTTTTATCTGCTGCCTTGTAATTCTTAGCCTAAATAAAGAGGAAGCAATCAGAGTTGCAATTACATTTTTCCTAGTGAAAAATGCCACAGCAAATGGGACTCGTGAGAGATTCAAAAATGTCAATCAGAAACATGTCTGGATCAGCATGCATTCAAACTCAAATTAAAGAGAAGAAATGTAGAAATCTACAAATATTGGAAAGCTGTTCTACACCAGCAATATCTAATTTATAAAATGCAGTGTAAGAAATTGTTTCTGCAGTCAAAGCAGCAATAAAGATTGTAACCAGGCTGTCAGCAAGTAATGTGGGAAATTCCTTTCAAATTCAGTTCTCCAGGATACACAATTTGCATCAGAGAATTGTTCTGCCATTACAAGTTCTGGTAGATCTGATGATGGAAGTTATGTTTCAGACTACAATTTCCAGAATTGCATAGCTTACTAACATTATCCTGGCTTTTGATCTGATGACTGGACCAAAGCACACAGTCTAATGAGTAGGGTAACGGTGGCTTCTGAAACTCTTGTATTTTATGCCTGAGAACAATTTTTGCCTTGCAGTTTCTTATTCTGAATTTTGGAAAGATTTGGAATTTGGTTATTCCCTTTGCTGAAAAGAAAAAGGCACCTGAGGGGGGGGGTATGATTGAGACGTACAAAATTATGCAGGGCATGAGTAAAGTTGGATAGAGGGACACTCTTCTCCCTCTCAGAAAATACCAGAACTAGGGGACGTCTACTCAAATGGAGGGTTGGGAGAGTGAGAACAGACAAAAGAAAATATTTTTTTACCCAGCGTGTTGTTAGTCCGTGGAACTCCCTGCCAAAGGATGTGGTGATGGCATCTGGCCTGGATGCCTTCAAAAGGGGTTTGGACAGATTCTGGAGGAGAAGTCCATCACAGGTTACAAACCATGATGGAGATGTGTAATCTCCAGGCTTCTAAGTCATCTTGGGTCCTTTTTTAAGGAGAAGGGTGGGTTAAAATATTTTAACTAAATCAATAAAGTTATGCAAATCTGTGCACGCAAATGGACAATATTTCTGTTTATCGCATTGAAGCTATCTGAGTTCCACCTCCTCTTCCTTATTTACGGAATCAAGGTTGATGCTCCATAAGTGAACATGCAGGACAGGGAGATAGTAGGAAATGTGCTGCCTGGTTCAAGGCAAAGGTGACACATAAAGTGACACGACCAAAGCCCCCCAAGATGTGCCTGCAAGCAGATGGATGGATCATAAAGAGAAGACAAAGGAATGCACCACACGTGAGGTCTTAGCTGTGCCACGGAGTTGTATCTTTCAGTGTAGGCAGTCTATTTTCTCCTCATCTTGTGCCCTTTGACTGGATTTTGATAGCACTTGCGAGAGGACCTATTCAGCTGAAGACTGCCAACAGCACCACTTAGTGGCCATGCTTTCAAGGCTCACAGGCTGGAAACATTTCACTTTTACCTTCTGCTCTTGTGTCCTTCTTTGGAAACAACCCAGGAATGCTGGGCTGTGTGCGGTTCAAAACTTAACTTCCAGGATCAGGTCTACGAGTTATAGCAGAACAATTCGCATGCAGGTTTACAACATAACTTGGAAAATGGCATTTAGAAAAGAACTCGCTACATTACTCAGTTGTGTCACTACATTACCTAGTTGCGTTGCTGTCTTTACCGTGATCTGCAGAAATTGTCAGTAACTGGCTTTCCAGGAAAAGGCAAATTGAGACTGTGCCACCTCCTCACCTGCCATACTTCAAATCTTATCAGGTTTCTTCTTGTTATGGTTCTGTGTGGTCAAGTTGCAACTCTGTGAATGCACGGTTGCCAAAATGTCCTCTCTCCAACTGCCCTGATCAGCTCTTGCAAATCCAAGCCTGTGGTTTCCTTTAGAGAGTCAGTCCCTCTTGTATTTGATCTTCCTCTTTTCCTGCGGCCTCCAACCCTTCCTAGCATTATTGTCTTTCCCAGAGAATCCTGCCTTCTTGTGATGTGCCCAAAGTGGGACTTACTCAGTTTCAACATTTTTGCCTCAAGAACTAGTTCATCCCTGATTGGATCTAGGATACACTAGTTTGTCTTTCTGGAAATCCAGGGGATCCACAAAGCTCTACTGCAGCACCATATTTCAAACTAACCGATTTTTAAAAACTAACCCCCTTAACCCCTACACGGTGATGATGTTTATTTAATCTGTTATTTTTGTCATTGTCTTATTTTGTTGTAAACCGCCCGGAGTTCCTCTGGAAGACGGGCGGTATATAAGAATTAAAATAAATAAATAAATAAATAAATAAATAAATAAATAAATAAATAAATACAAAAGGGTGTATGATCCTGCTCTTCAGTGACACAACCTTACAGCTGATTATCTGTTGGGAGCACTGTGATGGGGGTTCCTTTCCAAGTCTCAGTGTTCTGATTTCTTGGCTGCAGTCTCCTTCTGGATTGGTCATTGAATTAAGGGTCTATCTACTTCCTTCCTCCCTCCCTTCCTTCCTTGGAGCACCTACTGCACAGTTTTGTGCTCCCAAAAATAAGGCCAACAAATGCATTGCAGATTAATTTGGAATATATTTCATATCTAAGTGAGAGGTGAGATGAGAAACGGAAAAATTAGATTGTGAACCAGTGAGGCCCCTCCCCCTCACAGAGAAAAGCGTGAATGTATCTAGAGACCTTTTGCACACTGAGTAGGAGGCATATTTGATAAGTGAGCTGGTAACAAAGCCACAGCTGGCATATATGATGCCAGAGCCTTCACCACCTTTTTGTTTAAGCTTGGCTCGTATGAGGTTGGAGTATGCAGAAAGACAATGACAGAATGGGTAGCAGTGCCTTTCATCTGATGAGACAATGGCCGTATTGGTGCCATGTTGTGCTTGTTTGTCTGTAATATTTTCTTTTACCCAGCAAAGAGTGGCTGCAAGCAGAATGCATGTTTAGAGCAATACAATTTATGTCCTACCAATAACAAATGGGGAGATTTGAAATTAATTCTGCAAATTCTACTTTCTGCTGCATTGAATTTTGGCCAAAATTCAAATCTCAGCCAAGAAAAACACCTACTGGATGGGGGAGAAATAGACTGAGGCTTAACACGGACAAGACAGAAATTATCCATGTGGAGGACACCACTGTTTGTGGACTGGGCAGATCCCTCTCGTTTGCAGACGATAATGCCTGTGAAGGATAAGTTCTGCAGCCTAGGCATCCTACTAGACCCGACACTATCCATGGAATCTCAGGTGTTGTCTGTGTCTGGTCAGCTTTTTTCTCTCCATCTTTGGCAGATTATCAGGCTGCACCCCTACCTGGACACTGGGAGCCCCACCACTCTGTTTCATGCACTGGTAGTCTCAAGATTAGACTACTGCAATGGCCTTTACCTGGGGCTGCTCTTGAGACTGGTGTGGATGCTTCAACAGGTCCAAAATACACTGGTCAGGTTTTTAACTGGGTTGAGAAGACATGATCATATCTCCCCTACCCTGGCTTTATTGCATTGGTTACCTGTCCACTTCTGCTCCGGCATCAAGGTCTTAACTTTGACATATAAAGCCTTAAATGGTTTGTGACCTTGCTACTTGACAGACTGCCTTCTTCAAACTAGATCTGTCTGTGGTCATTGCAAACTGGGCGATTAAGAACATTAATGCTGAGGAAGGTACACAAACGAACCAGAAATTGTGCCTTCTCGGTGGTAGCTCCAAAACTCTGGAACAAGCTCCCAACTGACATTAGACAAGTCCCTTCTTGGGAAAAATTCAAAAGGCTATTAAAAACAAGGTTTTTAAAGCAGGCATCTCCAGAGTCAACTTCAAATAAGAACATATGCTTCCTGCAAGATCGACCTGCCACTATATGCAGGGTCTGCGCGTCCATTAAGGCAAACTGGCCAGCTTGCCACCCCCCCGCCACCCCCCGCCACTGGCCACCGCCGTCCGTCCCCCCACCGCCCACCAGCCACCCGTCGCCATCTGCCCATCGCTCCCTGCACCCGTTGCCGTCTGCCCGCTGCCCCCATGCCCATCGCAGCCCACCCCGCCCGTGCCTGCCACCACCCGCCCCCGCGCCTGTCGCCTGTCGCCGCCCGCCCCCATCGCTGCCCCCACCATCCACCCCCCTGCCATCCCACCCCCGCCATCCACCGCCCCGCCCCTCGCCTAGGGCACAAAAAAAACTAGCACCGTCCCTGACTATATGTTTTGATATATTGTTGCTTTTTAATGTCTTAGTGTTGTTTTGATAATGTTAAAGTGTTTGGGAAGTTCTATGTGATATTAATTGGCCAATTGATGTATTTGTTTTTATTTTATTTTTACTTATTTTATATTTGCTATGTCATGGTTTCATTGGTGGTTTAAGTGGATTGTTACCCCCCCCCCCCGCCCGCCCTGAGTGGCTTTCAGCAAGATAAGTGGGACAAAAATGGAAGAAATAAAACGAATGGATAAATACCCCCCTTTATTTCTGTTATTCCCCTTCCACAAATTTTTGAAAACTCTTTTTTGGACTAAACGTCTCAGAATCGTCCTTGAGTATAGCTCATTGGGAGATTCTCAGAGTTGTGTCCAAGAAGAAGAAGAAGAAGAAGAAGAAGAAGAAGAAGAAGAAGAAGAAAGAAAGAAAGAAAGAAAGAAAGAAAGAAAGAAAGAAAGAAAGAAAGAAAGAAAGAAAGAAAGAAAGAAAGAAAGAAAGAATTCAGATTTCAGATTTCCAAGATCTCCTCTTTTGCTTTATTTTCTGGTATCATTTTCTCATAAAATGAACTTCTTGCAAGGGAGAATTTCTGGAATAATTTGGGACTAATATGACTTGAATGAACAGAGAGTTAAACCCTGCATTTGAATACACAGCACCCTGATCTAGATGGACAGATCTGTCACAAATCTGATTCCCCCAACCAATTTTTTTAAAATCTCTCTTTCTTTTTTTTTTAAAAATCCCTCTTAATATCAAAAGGAATATTTGCATCTGCTTATCAAAAACAGATATGACATTCTCAGCTAGTATTCCTTTATGGAGCTGAAGGCCACCTGGTAGGGCCACACCCACCCACCGTTTAATTTGGTCTCAAAAACTGCTGCGTAAATGTGAAATGTTGTTCCTTCCCTTTGATCCTCAAAGCATTCTGCCACACAGAATTTTACTATTAAAAACAACAACAACAAAAACCCCCACCAAATGGAAATTATCTATTTGCATGTAAATAGACCAATAATATCCGCATGGCAGCCTCTTCTTTTTATTTAATACACAGAATATATGAAGATTGCATTGAACTGTTCTGCTGTCAGATAAATCCACTCAGGTTTGATTCGCCCAGCCTCTGGACTAAATGCACTTGAGCAAATTGAAGTCTGGGCAAAGAAAAGGCAGTTTTAATAGACTGGTGCTGTTTATAGACTCAGATGGAGCACACAGGAACTACTCTATTACCACTCAACAAAAGTTTGACCTGGAGAAAACATTGTCGCTGACACATGGTTTATGGACCAATAAATTGAGTTTCATTGAAGTCATTAAAAATAAAAATGAATAAACCCTAAAGTTTGGGGAGAGAGTAGGTATTAGATATGGGTGCGAAATGAATTCTTTATTCATTTTGTTATTCGTTATTCATTATGTTAGGGAACGAAACAAATAATGAAGGGACCTATCAAAGAAAAATGAAATGAAACAAAATGGAAATTTCTGTTTCGTTCACTTCATTTTTCATTTTCCCATAGGAATGCATCGAAGCAATGCATTCCTATGGGAAAAAGCTGGTGGATTCCCGTCCCCCAACGTGCCCCATCGGCGGTAGGAAAGGGTGGGCTCCCCCCCCCCCAAGTCACCACCGATCAGCTGGGGTGCGGTCTTTGGCAGGGGGAGGAATTTTAAAAGCCTGCTTTCCTGGCACCCACCTGTCATCAGCTGGACCGCTTTAAAATGGCCCAGTCACCACCAGGGGTTCTCCCCAGTACTGACTGGGCCATTTTTAAAGGGGTCCAGCTGATGACAGGTGGGCATGATCCCTCTGAATATGGTCAGGTCACCAGCATGGAGCTCCTGCATTGGCAACCGGGCCATTTTCAGACGGGTCCTGACAACCTGTCATCGGCTGGACCCCCTTAAAAATGGCCCAGTCCCCACCAGAGGTTCTCCCCAGTATCGACTGGGCCATTTTTAAAGGGGTCCAGCTGATGAACAGGTCGGCAGGATTCATCTGAAATTCGTCAGGATGCCAGTTTGGAGCTCTCCCACTGGTGTCCCGACCATTTTCAGATGTCTCCTGCCAACCTGTCATGGCTGGACCCCTTTTAAAAATGGCCCAGTCAGCACCAGGGGGTCCCCCCAGTGTTGACTGGGCTATTTTTAAAGGGGTCCAGCCAATGGCAGGTCGGCAGGACCACTCTGAAAATGGCCCGGTTGCCAGCATGGAGCTCCTGCATTGGCAAGCAGGCCATTTTCAGAGTGGTCCTGCCAACCAGTCATCAGCTGCACCCCTTTAAAAATGGCCAGGTTGGCACAGGGGGGGACCCCTGGTGCCAACTGGGCCATTTTTAAAGGGTCCAGCTGATGACAGGTTGGCAGGAGATGTCTGAAAATGGTAGGGACGCCAATTTGGATCTCACCCGCTGGTCTCTCGACCATTTTTAACTGTCTCCTGTCGACCTGTCATTGGCTGCTGAGGAATGAAACATTTCATTATTGTTTCATTTCATACGAATTTTTATGCAAAAATTTGTATGAAACGGAACAAAAAGAAATGCAGGGTGGGGATGAAATGGAACAAAACGAAACACTGTTTTTCCGTTTCGTGCTCATCTCTAGTAGGTATCTGTTCTTTTATGAACAACCTTTTAATGAACAACTTGTAAGCAACAAGGGAACAACTTTCTGTATCTGTGAGGCTCTCAGTGTGAACTAGATCCCTACGAAATCAAGGTTATGGTTCCCATAGTGGGGGCTCTTGCACTTCACATGTTCAGGGTGTGATAACAGTGAAGAGTTTTTAATTTTTGGTTAAATTCCTCTAGCTGTGCAGCAGAATTGCAGGGACTGACAGAGCAGAATAGGTTCAAGTTCCCACATTAACCCACCCTTTTACCTCAACTGGCACTTATAGTCTCAATAACTCACTCTGAGACATTAGTAAGATGATTTTTTTTTACTTACAATTGTGAAATACATCAAAGAGAAGACTGAAAAACATGACTGCTTTCAGCAGGAGACTTCAACTTGCTTCCTGAATTTCATAGGCAACAGAGTGGGAAAAGACACAGAATAAAGGGCTCTTTTTGAATTCAGTGGCAGGAGGGAACAATTGGTTGATGCTAGATAGATTGACAGTCACCCCAGACTTGAAAGGTCCCGCCCAGCCACAACTTCTCCAGGAAATTGTTAAAAAGAAAACTCAGCCAAATGCTCCAATGATCATGTGGTAAAGGTTCTGAAGATTTAATTTCTGAAAAGGCACAGGCTGCGTTGGTGGGGTTCTCTAATCCCCACCCTTGTCCAGTTTCCATTCTCTATCAGATTTTTCAGACTATCTGACAACTGCCTCACAACAAAAATCCTTCTTGGGATCTCCTATAACAGTTCCTCAGGGCCAATAAGAGTTGTATTCCACCATTCCTGCAAAGGGTTACAACTTCGAAGGGTCAGATGGAGTGAACATGTGTTTATATGCAGATAACCGCTGCTGCATAGCACATCTTTCTTTAGAAATCACCTGACATATTTACATCTTGTGCGTCAGGGAGGGATTTGTGGAGAGATAAACAACGCAATAGTCAGAAAATGCAGACTGTACAGTACTCCAAGACAAACCACTTCATTCCAGCACGGCAGAATCAGCAGCTAGTGGGACAGATGGAATTATATGTTCTTCAAATTCCAAATACTAGCTTGTTTGCCCTGGAAGGGGAATTGAAGAAGATAACACCATTGTCCTGGGTAAACCAATTAAACATCTGTCCTCCTGAGGCCTAAACAGATAACGCTAGTGGATGTTTTAGCATTAAACCTCCATCTCTGTTTTTTAAAAATTAATAGCAGCCAAAGAAGATGTCAGTTCTCCTCAGAACTCAGTTCTCGATGGCTAAGCTCTCTGCATTATCCTTCCTATGATAACTGGAAATTGATACCTCTGCTTAGTTTAGGTTAAAAGACCTCTCTATGAAATACCACAACACTGATGCAGAGAAAGTGTCCCTGGGTTCAACAAGCCAGGGGGGAAAATCAAACTGAGGAGAGGAAGGAATAGCTGACGGGACAGTACCGTGAATGGGCAAAATGTATGTGAAGGGGGGAAATTTTGTATGGGGAAAATGCATAATTTAATTTAATTTAATTAATTTCATTTCATTTCATTTATTTAATCTATTTAATTTAATTTATTTTGTTTACTTAGTTTCCCTCTTTTTAATTTTAGTTTTGTTGTTGTTGTCTACCGTCCATCGACCCATCTTTTTGTATTGTTTTGTACTGTTTTTTTTTAATCTTGTAAACCACCCAGAGTTCCATATTGGAAGATGGGCGGTATAAAAATGAAATAAATAAATAAATAAATAAATAAATAAATAAATAAATAAATAAGAGAACAGGCTAATCCCATTCCCCAGAGCCTCAGTCCGAATCAAATGTCACGCACCCCAAAACACAAAAATATGCAAATCACAGCTGTTATCAAATTGTTCGGACTAAGAAATCTCACTGCAAATATCTTTATGCCATAATTAGTCCCAACTATAAATTCCTGATTTCTGTTTAGAATTTCAGGGATTACTCTCCTTATAGCTTGTGCAGCTAGCGGTTCTTAGCGTCTCATTGTTCTGAGAAAAGGAAAGGGGGGAGGAAGAAAACACAGAAGTTCAAATGTCTTTGACAAACATGTCAAAGGTTATAAGAACAACAACCACTTGCAATATGGAGCAAGCTTGTTCGGAATTCCAGCCAGTTATGCCATCTCCTAGGATACACCATTTAATCATAGAATCATAGAGTATGTTGGAGAGGGCCCAAGGCCCTTGAGTCTAACTTGCTCAAGGCAGGAATACAAATCAAAAGATCTCTGCCAGGTGGTTGTCTAGATTTCTCTTGAATGCCTCCAGCATTGAAGCACTCACCACCTCTCGAGGTAACCAGTTCCATTACTGTGCTGCTCTAATAGTTAGGACATTTCCCGTAACATTTGACCAAAATCTGTCTTTCTATGTTTAGTCTCCACTGTGAGTTAGTTTGGAGTAGGGATGGGCACGAAACGGAAAAATACTGCTTCGTTTCATTTCGTTTCAAGCTCACCCCCATTTTGTTTTGTTTCTTACGTTTTAAAAAAAAATCATATGAAATGAAACGAATCAGCTCCCCTGGGTCCTAGAGGCACCAGATTTGGTGCCCAGGACTCTGGGAGCCATTTTTAAAAGGGCTCCTGCTGAGCTATTATTAGCTGGACCCCTTTAAAACTGGCCCAGTCGGCACCAGGGGGTTTAAAGGGGTCCAGCCATTGACAACTCAGCAGGAGCCCTCTGAAAATGGTCGGGAGATCAGTTCTGGTGATCACAGTGTAACCTGGCCAGTCGGTACCAGAGGGTCTCCCTGGTGCCAACTGGGCCAGGTTTAAAGGGCTCCAGCCATTGACAGCTCAGCAGGAGCTGTCAGAAAACGATGGAATGAAATGCTTTGTTTCAATGCAAAAATGACTGCGTTGTTTCGTCTATAACGAAATGCTGCTTCCTCATTTCGTTTTTTTCATTACGTAACGAAAGGATGAAACAACATTTCCTTTTTCATTTCCTGCCCATCCCTAGTTTGGAGTTCTCCTTATTTTTTCTTTGGCCCCGGTCCCACATCCCTTTAAAAGCAGTTTAAATTACCAGATAACCCGTGTCTAAAAATGCCATCCCCACGGCCACCGGGCTTTTTGGAAAAAAAGAAAAAAGAAAACCTGGTAATGCCCCTTGAAGCGAGGTTTCTGTGACTCACTGAAGAGGTAGGGAAATTTTTGCCTTGCTTTGAAAATACAGCTTTTAAGGAGGGAGACTCTGTGGGACCATGCAGGTGATCCGGGTTTCTTTCTTTTTTTCTTTTTTCATAGCAGCGACCGGCTGTTCCTGGGGCTGATGGGCTATGTTTTTTTAAATTGCTTTTTTCCTTCGGAGAAACAGGGAGCTCTATCGGGTCCTACAAGTTTTCCTTTCCCCCAGCCAAGTGGTCCTGCTGGCCAAGGGAGGGCTGAACTCCACTTTAAAATAACAAAACCCAGCTTTTGATGTGTGAACTCCTGTCCCACTTATTCAATCACGTGATGGGATGAAGAGGAAAAGCCGGACCTTCAGAAGATCAGGATCGAAACCCAGGTGTGACCACGGCCTTTTGTCTTGCAGCCTCCTGATGTCTTCCCTCCACACGTGGAAGGCACAGTTTTGGCAATATAATAAACTCAGCCAGAAAAACAGAGGTCATCTGAATTTGAGATCTCTGCGAGGCTAAACGGGTGAGTGGAAGTCACAGAACCTTCCATGCAGGAAGACCCTCAGTGGAGTTCCTTCCTCCTGAGGGAAACCCATCCATATTGAGCTCCAGAGAGACACTGGTGTTTAGTTCCCCACTGTGTTTCCTTGACAAGTTCTGGACTTGAAGGCACATAGGACCCCTTCCAGCTCTGCAGTTCTAAGTTGTTGTTGTTGGTGGTAGTCATTCCATGGGGTGTTTGGTTTTTAAAACAGCTTTTCAAATTGTTTTAATATTTTATTTAGAATGTTTTGTCCATTTTATTATACATTGCTTTTTCAGTCCTAAAGGTATAAAACAGATACATTTTGAAATTAGCATAAAATAGAACACAATAGGGAAAAGGGAACAGGTGTACACTTTATAACAATCTGGAAGTTGAGTCATAGCTACTGGACTTCTCTCCCCCCCCTTGAGAGATAGAAACATTTCGCTGCTCATCCAAACAGCTTCATCAGTCTGAATACAGCTAGTGTGAGTCCTCCATCTTATATTCAGCTTTGAGCTCTTGTCACCCTGGTCTGAATTAGGCTCATAAGATGAACAATGGCCTGAACAGGCTCGTTTGGGTAGACAATAGTATCCATGGCTTTAAGGCAGGCATGTCCAAACTTCGGCCCTCCTGATGTTTTGGGCCGCAACTCCCAGAATTCTAAGCTTAGATTGCCAATGGCAAAGGACTGTGGGAGTTGTGGTCCAAAACATCTGGAGGGCCGAAGTTTGGAGATGCCTGCCTTAAGGTGAGCAATGGCCTAAGGTGCTGAAGCCTATACAGTATGGGTCATTAACTATGGCCTTGGTGGTGAAGGATTTTTGATTTCTCTGGGTAATGTTGAAAGCACACCCTGATAAGTAGCAGATAAGACTATGCCTGAGGCCGCCACCTCTGTTGAAGGACAAAGGGCACTCATTCAAAGATGAGGATGTACACATATTAGACAAAGAAGAGAGGCGGTTTGAGAGAGGAGTAAGGGAAGCCATTCATGTGAGCATTGAAACCCCCTCCCTCAACAGAGGTGGCGGCCTCAGGCATAGTCTATCTGCTACTTATCAGGATGTGCTTTCAACAGTACCCAGTCAAATCAAAAAGCCTTCACTACCAAGGCCATAGCTAATGACCAATACTTTATAGGTTTCACCTTAAGGTTATGGATACTATTGTCTACCGAACAAGCCTCTTCAGGCCGTTGTTCATCTTATGAGCCTGTTTCAGACCAGGGTGACAAGAAGTCAAAGCTGACTATAAGATGGAGGACTCGCACTAGCTGTATTCAGACTGATGAAGCTGTTTGGATGAGCAGCAAAATGTTTCTATCTCTCAAGAAAAAAGAAGTCCAGTAGCCATGACTCAACTTCCAGATAAATTCACCTGGATGATTGAGAATCTTCACAGACTTCATATAAATGCATCTCCATTTCTGGTATAGAGCTTGGGTCTCCATCTCTGGAATTGTTAATTAAGGGTCCAGTTAGATTGCACATTTAGTATATTGTTGGAAAATGGACACAAGCTTAATTTTTGAGTCTGATTGCTGAGGCACATTTATTTATTTATTTATTTATTTATTTATTTATTTATTTATTTAGAAATGCCATTGTGGGTGGGAGAACATTGTTAATACACTATTCAGAGGCTGGATGGCCATCTGTCAGAAATACTGTGATGGGGGTTCCTGCATGGCAGGAGGTTGGACTGGATGGCCCTTGAGGTCTCTTCCAACTCTATGATTCTGTGATTCTATGCTTCTTTGATTCTATGCTTCTATGATTCTATGAATTGGAATATGCATTCCCACAACTGACAGGTGCCAGATTATAGGAATGGAAAGGGGGAAATGATGCCAGTAACTCCAAATGTAACAGAAATAAAAACATGACTTGGCTTGGAAGGCCATGATTCATTTGGAGTCAAACAGGATGACTGATAGCCATTATTTAAAACTGCAGCGGTCCTGTTTTTACCAGCTGGAACACTTGAAAATAATAGCATGCGTAATAATTAAAGCACAGCTTAAACAACACAGTTGGCAATCTAATCACCACTGTGTGTCCATCACAATACTCTGTTTGTCCCTGGCATCATTCCCAGACTTTGTAGTGGAAGAAGTAAAAGAAAAACTGGGTGATTAAGAGAATGCTACAAAAAGTAATATTTTTCTGAAGACACGATACAAAGATGCATCTGATGCAGATCTCAGAAAACTGTCTTGTGAAAAATAGTAGCCTAGCTTAGCTCTGTCATCATAATCAACATGACCATCAAACTTTTTGTATACTTTGTTGTTGTTGTTGTTGTTGTTGTTGTTGTTGTTGTTGTTGTTCAGTCATTCAGTCATGTCCGACTCTTCGTGACCCCATGGACCAGAGCTTGCCTTCCTATCTTCCACTGCCTCCCGGAGTTTCGTCAAATCCATGTTGGTTGCATCGATGACACTGTCCAACCATCTCATTCTCTGCCGTCCCCTTTTCCTTTTGCCTTCAATCTTTCCCAATATCAGGGACTTTTCCAAGGACTCCTCTCTCCTCATGAGGTGGCCAAAGTACTGGATCCTCAGCTTCAAAATCTTCCAGTGAACATTCAGGGATGATTTCTTTCAAGGTTGAATATGTATACTATACATGGCTAAATTAAAAGATCACATAGCCGGTCTACAGGATTGTAGGGAAATAGACATCACAGCAGACAAGGCAAAGGGATGGAAGAGTAAAATCTATATTCAAACAATGCCCCCTTCCTTGGCCAATGGAAAAGGCCAACTTACCTTTCTCCTTGTCTCTCTCTCTCTCTGTCAGATAAAGCTATCAGAATGGGGAATTATGGGTTGTGTAGTCCCAGAAATCTAAAAGAGGATGTGGGACCCGAGGATGTGTGAGACCCGAGGATGTGGACAGGGTGCTTGGATCTGTCCGTTCTACCACCACTCTGCTCGACCCTTGCCCTTCCTGGCTAATTGAAAGATCTGCCAGGGGGGTTCGCACCTGGGTCCAGGAAGCTGTAAATGCCTCATTAAGAGAGGGAGTGGTCCCTGCTGCCTTAAAGGAGGCAGTAATTAGGCCACTCCTAAAAAACCCAACCTGGACCCAGGGCTGGTGGGTAACTACCGGCCAGTAGCGAACCTCCCTTACTTGGGCAAGGTGTTGGAGCGGGTGGTGGCCGGACAGCTCCAGGCGCTGCTGGATGAAACGGATTTTCTGGATCCATTTCAATCTGGTTTCAGGCTGGGTTTTGGAACAGAGACTGCCTTGGTCGCCCTGTACGATGACCTTTGCCGGGAGAGAGACAGGGGGAGTGCAACCCTGTTGATACTCCTGGACCTCTCAGCGGCTTTCGACACCATCAACCATGGTGTCCTTCTGGATAGGCTGGCCAGGTTGGGAGTTGGAGGCACTGTTTTGCAGTGGTTCCGCTCCTTCCTGGCTGACCGTGTCCAGAAGGTGGTGCTGGGGGACATTTGCTCCGCCCCATGGCGTTTACGTCATGGGGTTCCTCAGGGCTCAATACTGTCTCCCATGCTGTTTAACATCTACATGGAACCACTGGGAGAGGTCATCAGGAGGTTTGGGCTGAGGAGTCAGCAATATGCTGACGATACTCAGCTCTACCTCTCATTCTCCACCAATCCAGGTGAGGCGGTTTCTGTCCTGAACACGTGTCTGGGCCAGATAATGGACTGGATGAGGGTTAATAAATTGAAACTCAATCCAGACAAGACGGAAGTGCTGTTAGTGGGTGCTTCGCCGGACAGGTTAGAGGGCCACTTCCCTGTCTTGGACGGGGTTGCACTCCCCCTAAGGGACAGGGTCCGCAGCTTGGGGGTGCTTCTGGACCCTGGTCTAACTCTGGAAGCCCAGGTGGATTCGGTGGCCAGGGGCGCCTTCCTTCAGCTGCGGAAAATATACCAGCTCCGCCCCTACCTAGACGAGCAGAGCCTCATGACAGTTACGCATGCGCTGGTAACATCCCGTATGGATTACTGCAATGCGCTCTACGTGGGGCTGCCTTTGAAGACGGTCCGGCGATTGCAACTGGTTCAGAATCGTGCGGCGCGGCTGGTGAGTGGTGGGGCCGCCAGAGATCACATCACGCCGATTCTACGTAAACTGCATTGGTTACCAGTTGCTGCCCGAGCCCAATTCAAAGTGCTTGTCTTGACATATAAAGCCCTAAACGGCTTGGGACCTAGATACCTGAAGGACCGCCTCCTTCCATATGAACCTACCCGGCAATTAAGATCTAGCCAGGGGGCCCTCTTGAAAGAGCCATCCCTCAAGGAGGTGAGAGGGATGGCTTGTAGACATAGGGCCTTCTCGGCAGCTGCCCCCAAGTTATGGAATGCCCTCCCAAGTGAGATCCGCCTGGCGCCAACATTGATGACATTTCGGCGCCAGGTAAAAACCTTCCTGTTCCAGAAGTTTTTTAATTGATACAACATAGACTGGGGTCCTTTGATGGCAATTTTAGTGATGATTTTAGTATAAGGTTTTGCTGTTGTTTTAATTATTTATTGATATTTGATGTCTTAACTGTTTTAATTCCTTGTTGTAAGCCGCCCAGAGACCTTTGGGTAGTGGGCGGCATATAAGCTGTACAAATAAATAAAATAAATAAATAAATAAAAATAAAAATCCCTTCCCCTTTAAGGAATCCACAGAGAGGAGGCATGGACCACAGGGACACTACCCTTGCTTTCCCTCCTCCATCAGCCAATTTCAGCTATCAAACACTGCTTTTCACAGGCTCTGGGGAATAAATCAGCCCTCACCTTGCTAATTCCATTTGATTGCTAAGTGGGAAATATCCATGTTATTTATTCATTTAGAATCATAGAATTGCATCATAGAACAATGAAGTTGGAAGGAACTTTTATGGCCTTCAAGTCAAACTCCCTGCTCAACTTAGGGCTATACATCAAAGGATATTTATTTATTTATTTTCTTGTTATAACACCCATATATTTGGGAATTCAAGGGCTGGATGGAACTCTGCATTCTGTTGGTGTAAAATCAGAGGGTGCCTGTCTGAATAACCAAGTTTTCAACAGTTGCTTAATGGAGCTCAGTGAAGGGGCCAGGCAAATCTTGAACAGTAGTTTATTCAAAGGTGTGGTGCAACCACCAAGAAGGCCCAATTTTTGGTCTTCTCTATCTGGGCATCTCTTGGGGTTAGTATCCTCTAACACTTGGCCTGGGATCAACAGGTAGATCAGGCAGTAATAGCTGGAAGATGGCATTCTACCAGGGATCAAGGTCCCAAACCATTTAGGATCTTGTATATGTCATCACCTTAAGCTAGCATGGAAATGGACAGGGAGCCAATACAAGGGATTCAGGACAGGGAAGATGTTAGGATACTTATTTGCTCCACACAATAATTGGCCACATTTTGGAGCTGCTGAAGTGAGCACAGCAATTGCACCGGCAGTCACAGGTCAAGAGTATTTATTTACTGTGCCAATCGAGTAGTAAAGGCACTACAGTATGACCCCAGCATTTGCTGGGGATTGGTTCCAGGCCTTCCCGTGGATAATGAAAACTGTGGATAAGAGAAAACACTTAAAAACTGCTATTTTTTGACAGTAGCTTGCTTTGCGGCTGCTGAATTATTTATTTAAGCTTTTCTTCTGCCAACCGTGGATAATCAGTGGTTAATGAATCAGTGGATATAGGGGTCCTACTATACTATTCTGGGTGGCTTTCAATCATGATTTCAATCTTGATATAAAGTAAAATGCAGTAAATAAAATTATCATATAAAACTGACCAGATAGCTTTGGCTAAACAAGGAGGCAAAGAGATACCTGGCTTTAGCCAATGTGGTATCCCAGGAGAGCTACCTGTTCAGCTGAGGCTCTTTACCAATGCTGTTTTTCTTCTTCTTCAAGAAAAACAAATGGATATGATGTTTCTATCACACTTCATGAATGTTTCTAGGTGTCTTAGTCACAGTTTACCAGATCATGTCTCATTTCTTTCCATGCTTGCAAAATATCATGCTTCCATAAACAAGTGTTGTTGTTGTTGGTGGTGGGTAGAATGGCTTAATTAGGGGTGTGGGAGTGGTAACTTTTTTAAAAATTTACTTGATATAGTAGCCAGCTTAACTTTATTTTATCTCCTAGGTGTATCTGGGCTGGCAACCTCATTCTCTTCAGGTTTTCTCCTTTGCATCCCAATGAGGCATTGACAATGTAAGGCCCTGTATGACATCCACATCGGTTGCCATGGGGACAGTGGATAATGTCACAAATGGGCTTATGAACACCAAAGGCAGATGCATTTAATCTGAAGTGCTGGAGGAAGTTGATAGCAAGAGGCACATTTGCGTTGCTTGGAGGTTCTTCAAGGAAGCTCTGTCGTATAACAGTCATTTCAATTGGGTTTTAAGACGGGTTTTGGAACAGAGACTGCCTTGGTCACCCTATATAATGGATGACCTTTGCCAGGAGAGAGACAGGGGTAGTGTGTCCCTGTTGATCCTCCTGGACCTCTCAGCGGCTTCTGACACCATCAACCATGGTGTCCTTCTGGACAGATTGGCTGGGATGGGAGTTGGAGGCACTGTTTTACAGTGGTTCCACTCCTACCTGGCTGACTGGGTTCAGAAGGTGGTGCTGGGGACAGGTGCTCTGGCTCATGGCAGTTACGTCATGGGGTTCCCCAGGGCTCTATACTGTCCCCCATGTCCTTTAATAGATACATGAAACCGCTGGGAGAGGTCATTAGGAGGTTTGGGTTGAGGAGTCAGCAATATGCTCTACCTCTCGTTCTCCACTAATCCAGGTGTAGTAGTCTCCGTTCTGAACTTCTGCTTGGACTCGATAATGGACTGGATGAGGGTCAATAAACTGAAGCTCAATCCAGACAAGTCAGAAGTGCTGTTGGTGGGTGCTCCGCCTGACAGGTTAAAGGGCCATTCCCCTGTCCTGGACCTGGTTGCACTCCCCCTAAGGGACAGGGTCAGCAGCTTGGGGGTACCTCTGGACCCAGGTCTTACCCTGGAAGCCCAGGTGGACTTGGTGGCCAGGGGTGCCTTCTTACAGCTGCAGAGAATATATCAACTTCACCCTTATCTGGATGAGCAGACCCTGGCAACAGTCACACGTGCACTGGTAACAACCAGACTGGACGATTGTAATGCACTTTACGTGGGGCTGCCTTTGAAGATGGTCTGGCAATTGCAACTGGTACAGAACCAGGCCGCACGGCTAGTGAGTGGTGTTGCTATGCGGACTCATATTGCGCCAGTTCTAAAAAATTTACACTGGCTGCCAGTTGTTGCCTGGGCCTAATTCAAAGTGCTCATGCTTACATATAAAGCCCTAAATGGCTTAGGACCTGGTTACCTAAAGGGCCGTCTTCTTCCATATGAGCCTGCCTGTACTCTAAGATCAGGCCAGGAGGCCCTGCTGAAGGCGCCATCCCTCAAAGAGATAAGTGGGGTGGCATGTCAAAGCAGGGCCTTCTCGGCGGTTGCCCCCCAACTCTGGAATGCCCTCCCTATGGAGATCCGCCTGGTGCCAACATTTTTGGCTTTTCGGTGCCAGGCAAAGACCTTTCTGTTTGGCCAGCATTTTAATTAAGTAATTGGGGGGGGAGGCTGGACTCATGAGCAGGAGGGTTTTATAATTTGTATTGTACGTTGGTTTAAACTGTACTGTATTTTAAAGTTTTAATAATTTTATTGTTTTATGGTTTTAATACATTGTTGTATGCCGCCCAGAGACCTCCTGGTAGTGAGGTGGCTAATTTTTTTGTAAATAAATAAAAATAAAATGTATTGAAACATCCAAATGTTATTTCAAGAGGATAACTTTATTATGGCAATTTCTGAAAGGGGAAAAAAAAACACCCACAGACCTACGTGCAGACATTTTGGGGGACTAACATCCTCTACATCTGACATAGTGTTACAAAGGCAGAAAAGGATCAGAACAAGTGGAACAGAGATCCTGGGGGACTACATGCCATCCTCATGTGACCCTTTGACCAGGCCTGCCTTGAAGGCACCCACTCTACAGCGGGGCGGGATAAAAATATCATAAGTAACTAACTCACTCACTCACTAGCTAACTAACTAACTAAACACTCAGAACATGGAAGTTAATTTTCTGGGTCCCAGCATGCATAGATCCTTGGCATTTTTGTCATAAAGAAACTTTTCTGAGCGCTTCAAAAATGTATGCTTGTAATAAACTTTTAAACACTTAAATGCCACGTGACCCATTACGCTGGCTTTGGATCGGAAGGGCAACTGTTGTAACAGACGAAGGCCAAATCATTACGTCTGCACTTAAAGCAATCACCAGTAATTATAATGCACCGCCATTACTGTTTCCTTGCACAAGGTTTGTTTTGCAGCATAAAATTTTAATAAATGTAGCACAGAATGGGCTTTGCATTCCGAAGAAACACTCATGATGGATTTTGCAGGTCCTCGCAAACAGGGATGCTTTGTATATTCACAACTCTCATTTTCACACAAGGAATGAGTCTGCATGAGCATTTCTCTAGAACACATGCGCTCCTAAACAGTGCTAAAAGCAAGACTTGATAATCTTTTAATTGGGACCTGACTATCTGGCAGAGGGTATTTCCCAGAAGTCAGAGCTGGCCCAGCCAACTCAAGCCTCCATGACTTTCTTGCTCTGGGTAGGCATCCCCAGGGAGGCCCATAGGCTGGCCCGGCTACCTGGAACAAATTGCCAAGTGAGATACGCCAGGACCCTACCTTAGCATCCTTTAAAAAGGCCGTAAAAACTTGGCTTTTCCGGGATGCCTTTGGCAATCATTAAGTTGTGTTTCTGTTTTCCCCTGTGTTTGTTGCCTGTTTTGTTTAGTGTTTTATGCCTCTTGCTGTGTAGCTGTTTGTCTTGTTGTCTTGCATTATTTTTTTATCTTTATTATTATTTGTTGTTCTTTATTATGGTGCTTTATGAAAACTGCCCAAAGTTTCCTTTGGAGAAAATTGATCATGGTATACAAATGCAAAAATAAATAAATAAATAAATAAATTTATTCCTCAATAATATGCCTCTTTAGCTTCTGAAGTACTTACAGATATAGATGGGCTGTAACACTTTTTACTGAAAGAGAAAACACAAAGAAAATCTAGCTAGAGATGTCTGAAGTTTTCATTCAGACTATTTTTCAGAATAAACCAATGTACTTCCTCTTTCCTAAACTGCATCTTAGAATACAATTAGAGCCTGCAGGGCACTTCTTAAAGGGGAGGATGGATTGTTTTAAATTGAAACACAACATTCTTTTCCTTCCCATACCAAACAATGCTGTCAGGGGACCATATATATGCCAGGGTGGACTAGCACTGATTCTCACCCTAGCCCTTACCCAGTGGTTCCCAACCTTCCTATTACTGTGACCCTTTAATACAGTGGTGCCCAAACTTTTTGTAAGGAGGGCCAGATCTGGTGGCTGAGAATGTGTCAGGGGCCGGTTGCTCCCCGACCCTGCCACCCCACTGCAAGCCCCACCCACTGACCCCTTGCAACCCCACCCGCAGGAAGGAAGGCGGGGACCAAGGGAGGGAAGGAGGGAGGTGGAAACCAAGAGAGGAAGGAAGGAAGGCGGGGAGCAAGGGAGGGAGGGAGGGAGGTGGAAACCAAGAGAGGAAGGAAGGAAGGTGGGGAACAAGGAAGGGAGGGGGGAGGAAGGGGGGGACCAAGGGAGGGAGGGAGGGGGGGAGGAAGGGGGGACCAAGGGAGGGAAGAAAGAAGGAAGGTGGGAACCAAAGAAAGCACAGGGAGCCATGGCCACAGGTCGCCCCTTGGAAGAGGTGATCTGTGTGACCTTGCAACCCCCCAAGCTCCCCAGTGGTGGCAAAGGCTCACCCGCCAGCCCACCCCAAAGCTCCTTGGTGGTGGCAGAGGCCCGCTGGCCTGCCCAACTCCACACTTTCCCCTGCAGTGCCGGTGGCGGCAGACCGCCCAGCCGCCCAGCCGCCCAAGCTTCCCAGCGGTGTCAGGGTTAGCAGAAGTTTTTTTTTAAAAAAAATATGGGCAAAGGAGGGGGAGGGAGGGGCGGGCCAACCAGCCGCAGGCCACTCAGAATGGCCTGACAGGCCGGATTTGGCCCCCGGGCCGGATTTTGGGCAGGCCTGCTTTAATACAGTTCCTCTTGTTGTGGTGACCCCTTGCCCAGCTTGGAAGAGGCCACCAGCCCTCTTGGGCAGGCCACTGCCGCAGGTGCAATAGAGAACTTCCCTCCACAGGCACCTTCAGCCAATCGCAGCCTCCGGTGCCATTGACTGACATCCCCTCCAACCTATCAAACTGTACCTCACTCTTTCCCCCTTCCTTCCCCCTCCTCCAGACCCAAGCTGTTTGTGCCTTTTTCTCCACTGGCACATGGCAACCCCCCGTGAAATCGTTGTTCGACCTCCAAAGGGGTTCCATCCCCCAGGTTGGGAACCACTGCCCTAACCCCAAATCTCTCTCTCTCTCTCTCTCTCTCTCTCTCTCTCTCTCTCTCTCTCTCTCTCTCTCTCTCTCTCTGTAAAATGGTATATAAAATAAAACATTTTAAGGTGCACACGTATTATCAAAATAAAGAGAGCAATGGAATATTATAGAGGGGTGAGAAGTGCAAAATGCACATTTACAGGGAAATATGTGCAAAATGTGTTGTTGTTCTGTGCCATCAAGTTGGAACCAACTTATAGTGATTCCTAATAGGGGTTTCAAGGTAAGTTAGATGTTTAAGGTGTGTTTTGATCAGTTCCACTCCCCCAGTGAGTTTCCATGGCTGAGGTGAGATTCTAACCCTGTTCTCCAGAGTCCTAGTCTGCCTCTCTATCCACTACAACACATGCGGGGTGGGGGGTGGGGGTCAGAAAGCATGAACTAAAATGTAATGGCAGCATCTCCAATTTGAATGCTTCTCTCTCTCTCTCTCTCTCTCTCTCTCTCTCTCTCTCTCTCTCTGTGTGTGTGTGTGTGTGTGTGTGTGTGTGTGTGTGTGTGTGTGTGTGTGTGTGTGTGTGTGTAACTTCTGACTGAACACAGGTGACACTGAAACATTCTGGAAATAGATTATTCCCCCATCCTCATGCCATACATCCTAAGGGAGATTGTTTCACAAATAACTGCATTTTTGAGTATATTGAACAACATTAACTATGTAGATAGAGAGTTAACAAAAATGGAAAGGACACAACTGCACATTTCTTTCTTTCTTTCTTTCTTTCTTTCTTTCTTTCTTTCTTTCTTTCTTTCTTTCTGTAATTATAACTCCTCTTTCCTCAAGGATCTTAAGATTTCACAGATCATATTCCATTAATTATCCTCCCCTCAACCCTATAAGCTTGTTTAAGAAAGTGTGAATGGCCCAAGGCTTTATAGTCAGCAATAGAGATGGGCATGAAACAAACTTTTGGTTTGTTTCGTTATTCATTATTTGTTTTGTTACCTAACGAACTGCCCCCTATAAGAAAGACAAAACAAAACAAAATGGATATATATAAAGAGGTTGGTTTGCCAACTAATGTCAAATGGGACCAACTAATAATGCATAGCTTGAAGCTGAGATAAAACATAGCAAGCAAAAGGAGTGACTCTCTCATATACCCGCTTACCTAAAAGGCAGACCCACATACACGATTGATTTAAAGGACTGTCCTGAAAATGGACTTTAGAAGTGCAGAAAAACTCTGGCCCTTTGTACACGACCCCTAAACTCCGCCACAAATGGCTTTAAGCTCCGGAGCTTAAAATTGTTTCCCCACCAGCACTGGAGTTTACAGGAAATTAAGTGCGACCACGCCCACTTTAGCACGTCCCAGCACACCTTTCAAGTATCTGCTCTCTGGAGGTGAACATTCTTTGATGCGGTGTAACGATAGTGAGTGCGGGGCTCTCCTCGCTTCTGTTTGTTGTTTTTTGGCTCCCGCCCCTTTAAGAGCTCCTTAAGAGACTGGAATGTTGCCACGGCAAGAGCGAGAGGCAGAACGGAGGTGAGCCATGTCTCTTTTCTTCCTGTTTTTTCTCCCTCCCCTCACGCAGCCAGCAGCCAGGAGTGCGGAGGGGGTGGGAACGCAGGAACAGCGACAAACCCCTAAGATCTCTGGTCCGAATTTAAGTGGCCAGCGGATCTTAGGGGTCGTGTGAAAAGGCAATCTGTTGCTCCCCGTCCTGTCTTAGATCCAAATCTCTGTGGCTGCTTCTCTATACTGTACATGGCTTTCTCTCTTTGGGCTTGGGAGCCTTTGAGAAAAATCAGCTACCAAGTTGATTCAAGGAGACGCTAATTAAAATAACATGGTAAGGACAGCCCTCAACGTGTACATACATTTCACAGTGAAGAACCTCTCACCTCCTGCCTACAATTCTTAATTTATACTTCATCTAGCAGAATATTTGAACACGATCCAGGAAACATATAAAAACACCTGCCAACAAACTGAAGTAGAGATGGCTTGGGGAGTATTGCCAAAAAAGTGGGGGGGGGGGCAGAAGGAGCAAAAGATGGCCCTCTTGTTTCAAGGGAAGGTAAGTGGGTTGGAGAGTGAAAAATCATGTAAATAAAACCCAGGATGGACTTGAACCTGCCTTTATCACCTAGCCGTGGCATACCCATTGGCCAACCTTCTGTCGATTAAAAACACAGCACCTTTTCCTCCCAGCTTCCTGTTTGGTGTGGAAAGGAGTGCCCATCCAGACTCAGTATTATTCATTCACCCTGAAGGAGTGGAGGAGTGTGAAAGTAGTAGTGTAGTAGTGGTAGTAGTGTAGACTCATTGGTGAAGTTACCATTCTGGCCACTGCAGATGGACACCAAAGTGGACACCACTTCACTGGTTTTTCATTCAAGCAGGCAGTGTTTTAATTTGTTTCCCTTGTTTTAAAGACATTAGTAGCCATGCTAGATGTGTGTGTTCATGGTCCATTTTTGACCAGCTTATCAAGGTTGTGTTTAAATGGCTTGGCACCATTCCCTCCTAAAGCTCAGGTAGCACTGCTGCATTCAAAAACGCACACAAACCAACCTGCCTTGAAACAACTAAGGCTTTGTATGAGTTCAGCTTTACTTCTCATCAACCAGATTTATAAAGCTAGAGAGTCATACTCCATTGAGATAAGAGACCTGTATGAATAGGAAGAAGAAAGCTTATATGCTGTGAACAGACAAAAGCTGTGCCAATGCCTTGTCTAGCTATGCTGTGCAATTTCAACCCCCAAGAGATAATGAGCTGTGAAAAGAATAGCTTTACAGCGATGATAGTCTTCTTCCTTGTGGGAAAGTATTTGGGTGATATTTATTCTTTCTTTAATGGAACACAAATGCATTATGATGAATCAGTGCAGGGCTGAGGAAGGCGAAAGTCAAAACAACAATAAAGTACTAAATCTAAAGAGATCATTTGTAGCATGGGTCCTAGCTACCTCAAAGACCAAATCTCACAATATTTATTTCTTTATTTATGTTTGCATTTATATACCGCTCCCATTTCCCAAGGGGAACTCTGGGCGGTTCACACAAAAAGGTTAAAAACAAAGACATCAATTTAAGAATGTAAAAAGATGCTAGGCAAGAGGCATAAAACTAGGGAATGGTAATTAAAAAATAAACCTTGGTACAACCCTAGCAATTGCCGAAGGCATCCCTGGATAGCCAGGTCTTAACTGCTTTATGAACCAATATGAACCAACCTGAGTGTTAAGGTCACCAGGAGAGGCCCTTTCCTCCAGCCTGCCACCCTCATCGATACATATCGTGGGAACCCATGAAAGGGTCTTCTCAGCTACTGCGCCCAGACTCTGGAACTCCCTCCTACTAGAGGCCAGGATTGCCTCACCTCTGTTGCCTTTCCGGAAACAGACAATGACCTTTCTCTTCAGGGAAGCTTTCCCTGAATGATGGTCTACCTATTATGTGTCTTTTATATGAATCTACAGGATCACATAGACATTGTGTTTATGACTACTTATAACCTTATGGGTTTACATTGGCACTATGCTTTCAATGTAAGTTTCCGTCACTCACTGAAATGTCAACAGTGCACAGCCTATTGAGCAACTGCAGCATGAAACATGCAACAGCACAATCATTTAAGCAGCGCTTGCTTCTGGGCACAAGGCCTGGCAGCTACACATCTGTAGTCGTACCTTGTGAGTGATTACAGGTAGTGTGTATGTACAATGATGGAAACCTGTTTTTATTTACAGGTGGCTGTACAGAATCAGGCATCTCCATGTGTTTGTTTCATGGCTATAAGAAGCCTAAGAGAAGGAGCAAAATGATATGATTCCCAGCACAACTCTTATACCTTGATATATATACAAACAGATTGCTTGTTTCGAGAGGGATTTACAGCTGACAACACTCTTGAATACAGGCACTCCTCACTCCATAATGGAGTTCTGTCATACAATTAGGTCATTAAGTGAATTGGTTGTTAACTGAGGCACTCAGGGCTACAGTTCCCAGAATTCTCCTGTCAGAATTCACTGATCAGGATTATCTGCTTTCTAAGGCTGCTATCTCACATGGGGAAGATCCTGATCTTCTGAAGGTCTGGCTTTTCCTCTTCCTCCCGTCACGTGACTGAAGATGTGGGATAGCAGTTCTCACGTATAGAGATGGGCGCGAAATGAAAAAAAATTCATTCAGTTATTTGTTATTCGTTTCGTTACATAACAAAACGAATAACGAAAATTGTGATGAAATTCGAATGAACAGAACAGAACCATGAAAATTAGGTTTGTTACGTTTCGTTTTTGTTAAGGGCGATGCACAATGAAATGAGCTGTTTTTAAATGTTAAAAAACATCCTGAATATCCATAAAAACCCAGCAATAATTATTTATTCTGCCTGATAATACCTAACAGGGGGGTTGGGGTCCTTAAAACGTGCATTTATGTCTTTTCTCAGATCACTGTATTTTTTTTCCTTTAAGGGGAGTTAGGGGATATTGACCCAAAATGGCTCCCAGATGCCTAATATTGATTTCTTGGGTATTAAAATACCCTGGACATCCGTAAAAATGCAGTGATAATTATTTGAAATTATTACCTACAAGGGGGTTGACAAAACGTTTGTTTTGTCTTTCTCCCATCGCAATGTAGTTATTCTTTTCCCTTTAAGGATGACACAAAATGGATTCCAGCCACAAAATTGATGCAAGCCATGTGATGAGATCATGTAAATTCTTGGACAATTTCAACCAATAGCATGCCCAGGTTGCAGACTGGGTAGGTGTGGCAGCCACAGAGGGCATAAAAAGCTCTGGCAGCCCCCGTCCTCCTTGAAATCTGCGGTGGGAGTTAGGGTGGGATTGCTGTCTCTGCGACTCGTTACTTTATGCCAGCCAGGCAGGTGTGTGTCTCTGTGTTCCTGCTGGCTGCAGCCTGGCTCTTAGGGGAGAGAAAGAAGAGATTTCTCTTGCAGCCTCCCTGTGTGCGTGCATGCGTACCTCTCGGTGAGTACCCTCCCCTGCCCCGCAGTGCAGTCACTCTGCGGCTGCCTTACACCCTGGGCAACACCCACCGCTGCCTTTGCAGCCTCCCTGTGTACCTAGTCTATACTGTGTCTCTGCCAGCATCATTTTTCAGTGTTTTCCCTCTGGTCTGGGGCGTTGGGGGACACCCACACGCGGAAATGCTTTAAGTCGCGCAAAAAGCGGGTAAAAATGAAAAATGAAAAAACAAAACAATTTTTTTTTCAAAAAATTCATGAAAAACAAAAATGAACCAAACCGGGACTCGCAATGAAAAATGAAAAACCGAAACATCATTTTTTCCATTCGTGCCCATCTCTACTCATGTATAAAGGTGTTTTTTTAAGTGCAGTTCAGCCCCATGGCGAGCAGGTGGTGCTAGGATTTTTTAAAAGGACCAGCTGGCTGGCACTAGGGCTTGGGGAAGTTAAAACAAACAGCACCAGTTCCAGCTTCCTGTCACTAGGAGGGTGGGGGAAAATAAAAATAAAAATAAAAAACCAGTGCAAATCGGCCCCAGGAACAGCTGGTTGGCGCTATGAGAAAAACAGAAGAAAGAAAACCGGATCATCTCTGGGGTCCCACGATGTCTACCTCTTTAAAACGTGGATTTTTTAAGCGAGGCAAAAAATTCCCTACCTCTCTGGTAAGTCTTGGAAACCTCGCTTAAGGGGGCATTACAGGATTTTTTTTCTCCCCCCCCCCCCCAAAAAGCCCAGTGGCCGTGGGGATGGCATTTTTGGACACGGTTTATCTACAAATTTAATCTGCATTTAAACATGCAATGTATATCCCAAAAGGAACATCTTGATAAAACCATGATAAATGTTGCAAGGCTTTGGTGTGCTGCTGCTGGTGGTGATTATTATTTGCGAACCAGTGCTTGATCTGGTCCTTAGCTGAATAAAAGAACACAGGTTGGTGCCTGTCCTATACTGAGCCCTCTTGGAGAAAGTCTGTCCTGATCTGTGTCCACATCCGAATTAGTACAGTATATTTGGGTATTTTTTTCAGAACCCTGGGAATAATAGACACACCATTCCTCCAAATTTGTATGTATTCTATGCTGTCAAGCCAGACGTGACTTATAGCAGGCCTGCCCAACAGGTAGACCGGGGGCTACCAGTAGCCCATGAAGGGTTCAAAAGTAGCCCGCCACACAATCAATAAAAAAATGTGAGGGGATAAGTTCTCCACCTCTACCTTCCCCAACCCAAGGACCACCACTGCACCAGCAAAGCTCTGGGTCTGCCAGCCCACTGTCTCAGCCAAGCGGGGCAGTTCCAGGGCCATGGCACAGTCCCCTGCTCTCCCTACCGGCCAGATGATTGGTGCACCACTGTCTCATGACCAATTGAGTTGTTGGTGCTGAGCAGAGGAAGGGAAGTGGAGGGGATAGCAAGGGGTGGGGTCATGGGCGTGCCCACCTCCTTTGCCTGGTGACGTCCCCCTCTTCTCCCCCCCCCGAGAATTCCTTCCTCCTCCCCTCCTCCTCCTCCTCCCACCTCCACAGCTGCCTCACAGAGACTGTGACCTGCAGCTCCTCCTGCTCCCCTTCTGAGCCATTCCCTCCTCCTTGCACTGCCATGGCGATGAGATTGCCCCACTGCTGGCTTGGCCCGTGCCAGCTGCACAGGGAACATGGCAGAGGTGAGTGAGAGCTATGGGCGGCAGCAGTTGCAGTGAGGGGGCTGGAAGGGAGAAGGGGGGAAACAGGAGGAGAAGTAGAATCAAGTCAGGCCCCGGGCAGGTTGGGAGGGAAATTGCACCTTTTTAAAAAAGTCTTCCAGCAGCCCGGGCAAGCAGAAGGGGTGATCTGCACAAGCATGCACGCGCCTTCCTTGCACCTGTCCACAAAGGCTCGAGCGGGTGTAAGGGAAGCATGTGCATGGTCAGCCTTACCATAGGAATGCATTGAAATATGTTCCCTCCAGAAAGGATTAATTGATTTTCAATGCATTACTATGGGAAACTGCTGCTCTACTTATAACACTTTTTACTTATGAGCATATGCTCAGAACATGTAAAATTCATAAGTAGAGGTTTTAGTGTAGTAGCCCTCAGGCACTTTCATCTGGGAAAAGTAGACCTTGGATTGTTCAAAGTTGGACAGCCCTGACTTATAGCATCCCTAATAGGACTTTCAAGGTAAGTGAAATATATAAGGAGTGGGTTTTTGCCATTTCCCCAGCGAGTTTCTATGGCTGAGTGGGGATTTAAACCCTCTTCTCCAGAGCCCTTGTCTGCCACTATACCACACTGGGATCTCATTCTTGCAAATAGGGAAATATCAATTAAAAAAGCCAAATCATACCACATGGTGCCAGTGAACCAAGTCAGAGTTTTGGAGACCCTGAGGTGCAGGCAGACTGCAGAACTTAGCATTCTGTTTTATTTTATCCCAAAAACCTGTGTTTACCAGGGAGTAGGCTAGCTTTGGAAGGTACCCATAGGAAAGAGTGGGTGAGGAACCATCAAAGGACAATTACCATGGTCCTCTCTGATCTCTTCTTAAAAGAGCAATGCAAGGGGCCAGCTCTTCCTTCACAGCAATTAGAATTTCACCTCATGCTCCCTCTTTCTCAGCTCTGCCTTCTGATATTATTTATTTATTTATTTATTTATTTTATGGCTTATATACTTCCCGAAGGAACTCCGGGCGGTTCACAATAGTGCAAAAAGCAGCAAATAGTCAACTACAATCATGTAAACAAGCAACAAACAATTTAAAACAATTTAAACAATATTAACACATTATATAAAAAGGCAAGGAGGCAGATGGTGTGTGGGGGGGGAAATAAAAGTCACCAAACATCTCACGGAAAAGCAAGGTCTTTAGTGCTTTCCTAAAGGCTGGCAGGGACTGTGCAAGGCGCACTTCGATAGGGAGCTGGTTTCATAAGGTATTCACCAGCACAAGTAGTTTTTTTAAAAGTTTATTGGAAAAGAAAGGCAGAAGAAGCCTCCAATCTGATGTGAAGATTCTCAGTCATGCAGGTGTGTTTATCTGGGAGTTGAGTCATGGCTACTGGAGTTCTTTTTTTTTTTTTGAGAGAGAGAGATAGAAACGTTTCGCTGTTCATCCAAACAGCTTCATCGGTCTGAATACAGCTAGTGCAAGAGACCTTCTGACTATAAGAAGGTCTCTTGCACTAGCTGTATTCAGACCGATGAAGCTGTTTGGATGAACAGCGAAACGTTTCTATCTCTAAAAAAAAAAAAAAAAAGAAGTCCAGTAGCCATGACTCAACTCCCAGACCTCCAATCTGATGTAAATGTTCAGTTTTTCCAGACCCGCCCTAACCCACTTCTTCTTGGTCCCTGGATCTAAAATTGGGGAAGTTTGCTGAATGTATTCTTGAAGGCTTTCACGGCTGATAATTGTGAGTTTTTCAGGCTATTTGGCCGTGTTCTGGAAGTTTTTCTTTCTGACGTTTCACCAGACTCTGTGGCTGGCATCCTCAGAGGGCAAGGAGCTCAGGGAACAAGGAGTTTCTCTCTGTGCTCTGCAGTATAGAGTGAGTGAGACTGGAGTTTTTAAGGTTGAGGAAACTCTGTTCCTATGCAGGAAAATAGGTGTTAGTCATTGAATTGTGATGAAGAGATTAAGAAGTTTCAATGCAAACAGGGGTAGTAATGATCCTTGGTGGGTGTCGTTAGCTGTTTTATTGTGTGAAGTGATCACATTTGCTTGTGGCTGGGTGGGGAATCATTGAGCTTTGACCTTTTGCATTTTGCAGCTTTTAGTACTGGAAGCCAGGCTTTGCTGACTTCCAGTTGGGCTCATTGTCTTCCAACATCCTCTTGGTCAGTTCTAAACGATCACCAACTGCTTCCAGGCAACTGGGGAGGAAAGCCTTGCTTTCTGAAAAGTGGCCCTTCATTCTGCTTCTCTGCTTCTGCTTATATATCACCCCATACCACTTCAAGTAGTCTCTGGGCAGTTTACACACTTTCCCTCCTACTTTTAGGCCACAGATGACTATTACAGCCATGTGTTGAGAGCAGATGGTCCAGCAAAAGATTTTGGGGGCAAGCTTATTTTCCCCAGGATTGATTTCAAGGGTGACCAGAATGTCACCTTCTAATTTAGAGCAAATAGTTGTTCCTGCAAACAGTGATTTCCATTTTTCATTCCTGCAAAGCTTTGGTGCCAGCTGCTTTTCTCGCCTTTCGTCTCTTTTGGTTGGGTTTGGTGCTAATTAAGAAGATGAGGGGAAAGAGCAAAGAAGATGTGACTGCTCATAACTTAGAGAAATCCATCAGTGGAAGACTAGGCTGGAAGATAAGCATCTCAAGAAAAAATATTAGTAAGTAGAGATGGGCACGACTTGAAAAAATTTTTTTTCGAGTTGTCGTTAGTCGGGCCGGTCCCGTTTCGGGTCGTTTCCGTTTTTCGCGAAAATTCGCAAAAATTAGTCAGTTTGTTTTTTTTTTTTTTTTCGTTGTCGTTAGTACTGGTTTGGGGGGGGAGCGGGCTCCTGGAGGCACCTCTGTGGGGTGGGTGCCTCCTCTGGCCCGCTATAAAGGGAAAGTGGGCTCCTGGAGGCACCCGTGGGTGCCTCCTATCCTCCTCACCCACTAGGAAGGGGAAGCAGGCTCCAAGAGACCCCTCTACATGGGGGTCTCCCTTCCTCACCTGCTGCTGCTGCAAAATGCTATGCAATAGCCATATGGATATTGCATAACATAATGTGCAGACAGTGAGACCAGTGTGAGAGTGATAGCGTCATGCCTTCCCTGCACAAGGCTCCCGCACCACCATGTCTCACACAGAAGGGAATTGTACTTGCTGCGTGTAGTGCAATGCAAGCAAGTAGATCTGGCTTTAAGGTGGCTTAGTGCAACGGCTAGGGTTAGGCTAGTGACGGGTAAGGTTACGGTGGGCTAGTGGGTTGCACCTCTGGGTGCCTCTCTGACCCACTAAGAAGACAGTCTGTGACGTATGGGTACGGAGTCAAGGGTTAGGGTTAGGGCTAGGGCAGGTTTTAGGGGGCTTTTTGGCACATCCCAGAAGTCTCCATGGCCAAGTGGCCATGCGACTGGTGGGATGGCTCCAAAAATTTGCATGGTTGTCCACTCCCACATGGCTGGCCACTCGGCCAGCCCATCATTGCGCAGGTGTAAAAAAAATAAAAAAAATAAAATCAATGGAGGACAGAGGAGGAGAGGAGAGACATTTTGTTGCAAGAAAAAACCCACTGCTACTGTGAAAAATCTGGCAGTTTATAAATTTTCGCGTGTTTCTGTTGTGCTTGTGTGTTTTTGGACCACGATTTCAAAAACAATATTGCGTTTGCCGCCCCATTTTGGATCCCCCGCCCGCACCGCATGGCATGGCGAAATGGCGACTCGAGTCCGGCTGCCCAGGACGGGGGGAAGGCGGGACCCCCCCCTCCAGAAACCACCCCTGCGGTAGGTGCCCTGCGCCCTTAGTCAAGCAGGCATTTTTCCGCCTGCTTTTTTGGCCCGGGAATGGGTGGGGGGAGAGTTTAAAAGTTTTTTCCTGTGCCGTCCGTGCCGCTTGCTTGCGCTTTAATTGCGGGCGGCCGGCGGCGAGACTGGGCTTTTTGCTGGCTGCGAGCCTGCGGCGAGTCCCACCAGAGCAGCCCAGGACGGGGGATGGGGGGGGAGGCCGGGGACCTCCAGAAACAACCCCTCTGGTAGGTGCCCTGAGGCACGGCAGGCATTTTTCCGCCTGCTTTTCAGCCGGGAACCGGGTTTTTTTAACTTTTAAAAACTTTTTTTCTGTGCCGCGTGGCATCGCGCAATCGCGCGATGCAAGGAACGAGCACGACAAATCAGACCAAAATTGTTCGTTCGTCGGTTCGAGCTTGAAGTCTGGCGGAGTAATTCCCGTTACCGTTTCCGTAGAGTAACGGAACTGAGTAACGGAAACGGAAACGGGAATACCGCTAAGTCGTGCCCATCTCTATTAGTAAGTAAATAATGCTACAACTCCCCCCCCCCCTTGTTCTTTCAGGCTGTGTATCTGCTACCAGGCAGCCTTACTGTGCCAGTTAGACTCCTTAGGATGAGTTTCTAGATTTTGGGGGAGATTTGGTGGAGTACTCTTATTGATTGATTGATTGGTTGGTTGGTTGGTTGGTTGGTTGATTGATTTTTGAACTTGATTTTTGAAGTTTCGAACTCTCCTTTCAAGATTGATACATTTAGTATCCATCTTTTCTTCTTTTTCTCCATTTTCCTCCAGGTAATTTTAGTTGGGTTATGATCTGCCCATAAGGTTAGTTTCTATTTCTGCTTCTTGTATCTCTAATTTAATATCTAAGGAAGTCCTTATATCTATTCTAGACCAGGATTTGTGTCTGAGTAAAATGTAAATTTAAGCTTCCCTCGACTAATGCTCCAGGCAGGATGGTAAAAGTTCATGTGCCATGTGTATCAAATCAATTAGGTGGGTTTACCAATAGATTAATCCATTTAGATACTGACTGTACGGGGTAGAGTTTATCATGACATTCACTCACAGACTAGCCTTCTCTTAATCTCTCCTACCTGACTCAACTGTCCATATCAGCTATCCTGTCCAGGGGGTTCTATTTGATTTTGATTATGCCTCCCCTTCAAAGACATAATCTAAGCAGTCTGACTGTACTCAAGGATGCTCTGCTCCAGCATGTTGAAACCGCATCCTAAAACCTTCAGATCCAGTTCTACTCACAGAAAACAGTCAATATTATTGTGTCCATTTCATTATCACAGTGGCATCCTTAAGAGAGAGGAACTGAGCAGTTCAAGCACCCTAATTTACTGATGTTACTTTTGCCCTAAAACTGAAATGTTGAGCCGCTTGCAACAAGATTGAAAATGGCTAATAGGGAGGAAAAAGCAATTGCACATTGCTTTGTTTAAAAAAAGTAATTAAAATACATTGAATAAAAACTCCAGCAGTGGCCCATTAGAAACCCAAACCCGAAGCCTGCTGAATTAAAAAAAAGTCTTTAGACTTGCAGAGAGAAAGATAACAGGGCCAGCCTTGTATTCTTGCCCCACCAACCTGCAGCCTACCACTAAGAAGATTAACATATATTTCATGCTATTATTTGTTTATGGCTAGACTAAGCAGGCTTGGAATGTAAACAAATGAATAATCTATCTTCCTGTTTATTATGTTTGTCAAGTTTTTAATTTTTACAACCTCCTGTGCTGTCTCTCATAGGTTTGGCTGGGAGGGACATTTATGGCCTAGGATGACTTTCATTCTTTCCAGTGGTAGAGATGGGCACGACTCAAAAAAATGGTGTTTCGTTTGTCGTTTGTTGTTTAGGGGGTCCATTTCGGTTCGTTTTCATTTTTCGTGAATTTTTTGCAAAAAAATTCGTTTTTGTTTCGTTACGTAACGAAATGAAAAAACAAAAATGAAAACGAAAAATTGCTGTTTCGTTAGCATTCATTACAGTTCAATGTATTTGCCGCAACGAAAACGAAACGCACGACAAAATTTCTGTTGTTTCGGTTTGTTTCGTTTCATTTTGGAGACAAAATTCATTTTTCATTTTGTTGCATAACAAAATGAAAAAACGAAAACGAAAATGAAAAATTGCTTGTTTCATGCCCATCTCTAGTGGTAATCAATTGTTCCTTCTTTGCCTCTGATTTTGAAGAGACCCATCTTCATGCTTTTGAACTTTTCCCACACTGAACTGTCTGCTGGCAGTTAGTCTGTGAGCATGTAGGCTTCGGTTAGTCTGATAAGACCTGTTGCTGAGAGCAGCCATGTTTTGTCAGTTTGCTGTAGATCTGTTCAATTGTAAGTAAAGAAAGCATGTTTTATTCTTTCTACTGTTCATGACTCAGACTGAGTTAGTGAGACTTTATGTGCCAGTTGGTGAGTGAAAAGGGGTAGACCAATCCAGGGGTCATGAAGCTATTCTGCTCTATCCATCTCTGAACTTCTGCTGTGCAGTTATGGGAAATTGATCAGAAATTCAAAACTCCTCAACAGATGCTAGTCCTGAGATGAACCTATTATGAGTGATGTCTGAAGGTAAAATCTGATGATAGCAACTGATGGTTTGCTTTAACTGGGAATAAATTAGTGCCCCTGGCTTTGGTTTTCAATGGCACCACCTTACAGTTGATGGTATTTTCTAGTTTCTTCATATCTCTCCTCAATCTCTTTTTTCTTCTGACTTTTAGCTGCAGTCTCCATTTGGATTGATGACAGCACTGAAGCATTATAGACATTATATTTATCAGAGTACACTTTTGCATCAGGATTATGTAGGAGTTGGAATGCTGACAGATTGATGTATCCTTCTTGCGTGGGCTTGAGGTGGATAGGTCAGAGTAGCTTCAGGGCCTACCTCACCCAATTTTTGTACCCCCCCCCCACCTTCCTTTTCTCCTTGTTTGTGCATTTTAAAGAAATACCAGTGCTTGCTGCTCTTTTAGTCTGTTAGAAGAAGTAAGAAGAACTGAGCAATTTCTTAATTCCTACTTGGCTCTTGCTTGTTAGACATCTGACACATTTTTCGTCAACCCTGGAAACAACATCTGGCTTTGTCTTACTCTAGCTACTTTCTGACTGGAGCATCATCTGCACATCAACCTGGTAGCTTCACTGACAGTCATTGCTCCCACTTTAAAGTGGGCTGGCAGAGTATGGCTTTCCCAAAAATCAATATTTATTTATTTATTTATTTATTTATTTATTTATTTATTTATTTATTTATTTATATTCAAATTATACGTTACCTACTGTGGACCATTTCCCAGAAACAGCCATGCGATGCCGCTGTATAGAAAGCCGTGATGAAGAGAAAAACGTTAGTGGCATCCACTTAAGGGCTGATGAGTGGGTGAGGGCTCTACTCAAGGAGATTTTGTCAGTCAGGTTGTTGGTTAAGCCAGCCCTGCTAACTTTTCTCTTTCCTGAAGCCTTGGTCAGCAGCCTGAAATTCCTGCCCTGAAATTACCCTCTCAGACAAAGTGGGTCCTTAAAGATGGACTTCAACCATTGGGTAGAAAGCGGTCCACCTTTCCCTGCCTAGATGCCCTAAGCACATCCGATCTCGCCTGATTTTTGAAGCTAAGCAGGGTCGGCCCTGGTTAGTACTTGGATGGGAGACCACCAGGGAATACCAGGAGCTGCAGGCGCCTGGAGTAGGAACTGGCAAACCACTCCAGTATTCCTGCCAAGAAAACTCCATGGACATGGAGTCACGAAGAGTTGGTCATGACTGTAACAACACAACACACACACATATGTAGGAAAAACTGCTGCTGTCTTAATCTTATTCCTGCATTTCTCTGAAACGTACAGAAGTCTCAGTTTCCTTTGTATCTGGGAGTTGAATCATGGGCAACTGGACTTCTTTTGTGGTGGGAATGAAATGCCTGAAGAATGTCCAGACTAAAGAAGCTACTTGGATGAGTAGCAAAAATTTAGATCTAGAAGGCCAGTTGCTGTGACTCAACTCCTGCATAACCTCACCTAGATGACGAAGAATCACCACTTACATATTCCTTTACATTTGTTCACCTGAGGGAGAATGACCCTAAGAGGTGGGAAAGAGAACATCTGGAACCCACGGTATCAGTTCAAGTAATCTGCCAGTAGTCTAGTGACGTTCTTGTCACTTTTCCAGGAAGGAAAAGCTTTAGTGACTGATATCGCTCCAGAATTTTGCTAAATGGCTCCTTTAGATATCAGCCTGTGATGTGTGGCAGAAGCCGGGGGAAGGGAATGAATTTATTCCTCTTCCCTGAAAACAGCTGCTCCCAGTTTTAATTATGTATCATACACAAACAAGATCTGAAATCAAAATGCTTTTTCAGGTAGGGAAGGAGACAATTTCTCTCTCTTTGACACTCTAATTTGTGCACAGATTCATCTTCATAAACAGTATATTAGAGTTACAAATGGAACCACACTTGTTTTAATGAGTGTTTCAAAACTCGACCCATTTTTTTCTCGGGATGTTCTCAGCTGCCTTCTGCATAATTACAGTTATCTTCAATTCACAACACACCCCTTCATGTAGAGCAGTCTGTTCTTTGCCTTACGCGCCTCCTGGGTGGTGTGTGCTATCATCTGTGTCCAGAACAGAAGAGTGGCAGGACAAGGCTTAATATTTTAAGAGCAAGGGACTGTGTAAAAATACTCCTTGCTTTCTGTCTTGATATGTACAGCTGACCCTCGTATAACAAGCAGTTTGTTTAACAGAAAATCTGCTTAAAGCAGGCATGTCCAAACTTCGGCCCTCCTGATGTTTTGGATCACAATTCCCAAAATTCTAAGCTTTAGAATTCCAATGGCAAAGGACTGTGGGAGTTGCAGTCCAAAACATCTGGAGGGCCAAAGTTTGGACATGCCTGGCTTAAAATCCTGTAAAGAGTTGCTATAAGTCAGAATTGACTTGGTGGGAAACAATTATTATTAACAGCCTTACTCTCCTCTTCAGGGGTATGAACTCTCAAGTTTCATATATATATACCAAGCATATATATATCAGAACAGAATATATAACATGCATATCTGAATATATTCTGAGAATTGACTTTTGACTTACATCCCACCAGGTCACTATGAGTTAGAATGAAATCATGCAACACATAAAGAAAGAATCCAGGCATAATGCTTGGTATCAGGTAATTTTCTTGTTGTAGACATACAGGAAATGTTTGTAATGATGATGCAGTTTCATTAATAGTAGAGTAAGAAAAGGGAAGTAGAACTCTCTTCATCTAAGAGGCAGTTGGAAAGATACTTGAACATACGTAATTGTGCTCCACAGCAGTGTTCAACAAACGGCCCAGAGATTATAAGAAAACCTAAAATGAGATTTCTTTTAAACGAATGTGTCCTTAAAGCACATAGCTCATGGAAAACAACAGTCCATGTTTTTCTTCCCTGTGTCAAATAATAAGCTGGCATGTTCCAGTCACCAGTAGCGCTGTGCATGGGTCCAGCAACGTTGTTCCAAGGGCAGCTTCAAACTATAGCACAAATCCTATTTTTGTTTGACTTTTGTCCCAGACCCCAATCAGTTTGTAAACTTGGATCACCATCCGCTCAGTGACTGGCTTCGGAAAATGACAATTTGTATATATTTTGATGGTTGGTGCAGATATATATGATGAAAATCTCATGTTGAATTATTATAGATAGATAGATAGATAGATAGATAGATAGATAGATAGATAGATAGATAGATAGATAGATAGATGATAGTAGAGATGGGCACGACCAGGGAAAATGACGTTTTCGAGTTGTCGTGTGTTGGAGCCCGCCCGTTTCGGCTCGTTTCCGTTTTCCGCAAAATTTTCCAAAAATTTGTCATTTTGTTTGTCATTTTTTCGTCTGTCATTAGTACTGGTTTGGGGGGGAGCGGGCTCCTGGAGGCACCTCTCTGGGGTGGGTGCCTCCTCTGGCCCACTATGAAGAGAAAGCGGGCTCCTGGAAGCACCTCTCTGGGGTGGGTGCCTCCTCTGCCCCGCTACAAAATGGCATGCATAGCCAATTGGATATGCATACCAAGTTGAGCAGAGAGGCACCTCTTTTTTGGGTGCCTCTCTCTGTTGACCACAGGCCCACTGCTACTGCAGTCTCACAGTGTGCAGCCACTGGGGGAAGGCTCCTCCTAAGTCTGGGTGCTCTGTGGTTCACTAAGAAGGGAACTGTACTTGCGTGTGTAGTGCAGTGTGAGTACAGATTTGGCTTAGGGTTAGGTAGCGCAAGGGCTAGGGCTAGGGTTGTTATGGGTAAGGTTAGGGTGAGTTCGTGGGGTGCACCTCTGGGTTCCTCTCTGACCAACTAAGAAGGACAGTGTACTGGTGTATGGGTTAGTGTTCGGGTTTGGGTTCGGGCTACGGTTAGTGGGCTTTTTATGCCCGACAGGCACATCCCAGAAGTCTCGGTCAAAACCTGGCTAAGTGGCCATGCAATTGGTGGAATGGCTCCAAAAATTTGCATGGTCCACTCCCATGGCCAGCCCATCATTGCGCAGGTGTAAAAAACTAAAACTAAAATAAAATAAAATAAAATAAATGGAGATGTTTTGTTGCAAGAAAAAACCCACTGCTGCTACTGTAAAAATTCAGGCAGTTTTAAAATAGCTATTTTTGCATGTTTCTGTGGTGCTTTGGTGTGTTTTTGGACCACCACAATTTCAAAATAAATAAATATTGCTTGCACTCACCCCATTTTGGATCCCCCGCCCGCACCGCATGGCATGGCGAGTTGGCGAGACGACGAGGATGTGCAGCCCAGGAGAGGAGAGGGGGGGAGGCCGGGGACCCCCCCCCCCAGAAACCACCCTTCTGGTAGGTGCCCTCACTCAGGCAGGCATATTTCTGCCTGCTTTTTTGGCCGGGAATCGGGGTTTTTTTAATTTTTAAAACTTTTTTTCTGTGCCGCGCCGCTTGGCGAGTTGGCGAGACGACGAGGATGCAGAGCCCAGGAGAGGGGGGGAGGCCGGGGACCCCCCCCTCAGAAACCACCCTTCTGGTAGGTGCCCTCACTCAGGCAGGCATATTTTCGCTTGTTTTTTTGGCCGGGAATCGTTTTTTTTTAAAAAAACTTTTTTTCTGTGCCGTGCTGTTTGGCGGCGAGTTGGCGAGACGACGCGGATGCGCAGCCCAGGAGAGGAGGGGGGAGGCCGGGGACCCCCCCCCCCCAGAAACCACCCCTCTGGTAGGTGCCCTCAGGCAGGCATATTTTCGCCTGCTTTTTTGGCTGGGAATCAGGGTTGTTGTTTATTTTTAAAACCTTTTTCCTGTGCCCCTTGGCATCGCGCGATCGCTGCGATGCCGCCAGGAACGACCACGACAAATCAGACCCAATTTTTCTTTAGTTGGTTCGAGTTCGAGTTCTGGCAGAGTAATTGTTGTTACCGTTTCCATTACGTAACGGAAACGAGGAACGGAAACGGAAACGAGGATTTCACCGAGTCGTGCCCATGTCTAATAGATAGATAGATAGATAGATAGATAGATAGATAGATAGATAGATAGATAGATAGATAGATAGATAGATAGATAGATATCAATGATGGTGTAAAAATTGTACTGCCTCAGTTTCATCAGTAAAAGCTTATTTCACCAATATGATCTTATCCCAGAATAATAACCATGAGTACATATCTATTTTGTTTACTCATCCAAAGACCAACTTGAACTCTTGAGATTATTCGAAATGCGCAGTATTCCTTTTGCAAAAGATCATAGAATCATTGAATAAATCAGTTGGAAGGAGCCCACAAGGCTATTGAGTCCAACCCACTGCTCATTTCAGGAATCAAACTCAAATCAGATCTGACCGATGGTTGTCGAATTTTCTCTGGAAGGCCTCCAGACATTAGAGCACTCACCACCTCCCAAGGGGATTGGTTCCATTGCTGTACTGCTCTAACATAGAGTGAGCCTCCAGTCTCAGGCTTTATATTGCCCATGAAGGTTCCTTGTCTGACTCTCCTTCTCCACACAATCTTCCCTAGATCTCTATAGAGCCTCATGGCATAATGGTTAAACTGCCAAAACTGCACTCGTGACCTGGGTTTCAACCCCAGGTAGCTGGTTCAAGGTTCACTCAGCCTTCCATCCTTCTGAGGTCAGTAAGTTAAGTACCCAGTTCACTAGGAGGGGGTCAGTGTATAACCTGCATCCTTAACTTTTAAACACTCCAGAGAGTGCTTTAAGCACTATGGTGGTTAGACATGGGCACGACTCGGCGAAATTTTCATTTTCGTTTCCGATTTTTGTTTCCGTTACATAACGGAAACGGTAATGATAATTAAGCCGTCAGAACTCGAACCGAAAAAAGAAAAATTTGGTCGGGTTTTTCGTTTTGGTTTGTGGCATCGCGGCAATCGCGCAGGAGGTGGCAACCTCCCTTGATGCTTATTGTTGCCTAACAAAAAAACAAACCACCACCTTTCTATCTTGTCCTCTGGAAATCCTACTAAAGAGCCTCGATTGTTTTCGCTTTCCCCCCATTAGTGAAGGTGCTTCTTCTGTCCTCCCCCCCTTCCCCAAAAGCCTTAATTGCAAAGCGGATGAGCAGCTCCGGCCTCCCTTTTCTCACCAAAGTCTCCCCCCCTGCAAATGCCGGCGGCGGGACAGGAAGGGCGCAACGCCAAGTGCTGGCGGAGGATTAAGCGAGGAAGGCGGGTTGCTCGGAGGGAGATCTTTGATCGCTGCACGTTCTCTCTCTCTGCCCCTCCCGCAGCCCGCAAGGCGGGAGGGCGGCGCACCTTCCTCCTCAGCCTCTCAACATGGTGGAGGTGTGTGTGCATGCCGGAGCCCGGGCGCGCATGTGTGCGCGTGCATGTGTGTTCGCTCCAGCCGGGGCTGCTGTGCTGCGGCTCCTTTGTGTCTCCCTGCCTTCCAAGGGCGGGCGCGTCCAGCCTCTGCGACGACGAGGAACCCGCCGTGGCAACGGCGGCAACGGGAGGAGGGATGAGCAATCCCAGTCTCCCCCCTCGCTGACGCGCGTGTTCGCACACGGCTCATCAATGGGACTCCGGGCTCAGCCCGCCTGCGGGTTGGTTTATACTGCAAGGCATGGGAGCGCGCGCAACCGCCCTCCCTGGGTTGCACCTCATTCATCCCAACCAACCCTCTTGCACCGCCACCCTCGCCGGGGCAATTACCTGTCTGCCTGCTCCGCCTCCCTCACTGATTGACGGCCTGGATCATGTGAGAGTGGGGGGGGGAGAGGCAGAGGAGGAGGAAGAGGAAGAGGCAAGGACGGCGGGGCGGGCGCTCGCACCTGGAGCTGGAGGAAAAAGGAACACCCGACGGGGATGCGCTCGGCTGGGGTCGCCGAGTATCTGCGGTGAGCTCTCCGGGTAGCCCCTCCCGCCGCTTCCATCTCTCCCCCTTTCAATGCTAACAATGGGCTCGGCCTGCCACTTCCATCTCTCCCCCTTTCAATGCTAACAATGGGCTCGGCTCAGGCGGTGGAAACGACAAACGACAAACGAAACGACAAATTTTTGAAAAATTTCGCGACAAACGGAAACGACCTGAAATGGACCCGTTCCGACAAACGAAAACTCGAAATGCCATTTTTTCTGGTCGTGCCCATCTCTAATGGTGGTATATAAGACACATGGTTTTTACTCCTACTTTACAAGGATGACCAGTATGCCATTAGTTCTGTGTTACTCACTGGGTACTAGATTAAAAAGACAAAGGCCAAAATTCTGTTTAGCATAGTAAATTGCATTAGAGTAGGCTCATTGAATCAATGGGGATTCAGTGCATCAACTCCTCCATAGGTTCCATTGATTCGAATGGGCCTCCTCTAAGTGTGACTTACTATGGTAAAATTACAGTTAGAGTAGGCCACTTGAGTCAGTGGAATTTATGACTTCAATGGGTCTACTCTGGCAAAATTTATTATACTAAGGAACAGGATTTTGTCCACTTATTCTCAATATGGCTATCATGTGAGTTCATGGCAGAGTGAAAATTAAAAACAAAGAGTTCCTTGTATACAGTGGTATCTCTGATAACGAATTTAATTTGTTCTCAGAGGCAATTTGTTATCCAAAAAAATTGTTATCCGAAATGTGGTTTTCCCATTGAAATGAATGGGAAACTGATTAATCCGTTCCGGAGGTCCAAAAAAAGGCAAAAAACCTGTTGTGTGTGTGTGTGTGTGTTTCCAGACCTCTTTATAAAATGCACTTTAAAGGCTTGCAGTACTTGAACACCCCACCCCACCCCAGAATACCCCACTGCAGCGCAATGCAAACATGGACAAGAGAAACCAGCAAGACTACTCCAGCCTGTTCCCACCCAAAGTGCAATAGGGGAAAAATGCAAACAAACAAACATAAGCAGGAAGTAAAATCCAGCCCATTTTTGCCTGCAGAGCAATGAAAAAAGACTGCAAACATGGAGAAATGAAACCAGCAAGACTACCCCAGCCTCTTCCAGCCAAAAATGCAAAGAAAAACAGTGCAAAGATTAATAAAAGCTAACTCCCTCTCTTACAAAGTTCAGAAGGTTCAAATCCCTCAGCAAAGCATGTCCAGAATGGCTCCAAAACACCATAAAAAACACTCTAACTCCTCCCACCCCTCCACAAACCATGCATCCTGCAATGCATTCAGGGTATGCATTTTTTGTAAGGCATTATGAAACATTTGTTATCCGAGGCAGCCCATAGGGAACATTCGCTATCCGAGGCAGCCCTATACCTGGAAATTTCCATTTGCTATCCAAAAAGTAGTTATCTGAGGCATTCTTTATCCGAGGTATTACTGTATTTGGATATGTACAGTATATGTAGATTCCTAATTTATTTATCTATTTATTATTGTACTTATTAACCGCCCGATTTTCCCATAGGGAACTCTGGGCGGTGTACAACAAGTCACCCAAACAGCGACTGCTAACTGACCTTTAGTTCAATAATTCAACCTAATAGTTTCTCCCCAGGCAAATATTCAAAAACAAATTAAATTAATAAATACATTTATATGTTTCCCGGGGGTCCCTGGGGCAGAGTAAAGAGCCCAGAGACACTGCAGGGGCAGGGCAACATGTTAAATCCAATATTCGTGGGCTTCAAAACATGAAAATAAAAAGGAGGAAAAATTTCTAAGCTCTGAGTCCACTAATTAGAAGGGGAAGAACAGAGACAGAAAGCTAACACCACAGGACCTCTTGGTTTTCACTGGTGCTCACCTTGCTGTACCTCTTGGACAAGGAGGGGCTGAGTGATCCATAAATCAGCTTTGTTGTTCTCAGTTGATAATGATGATGATGAAGTGCAGAATCAACGGCCCAGTATTTATCGACAAGAAGTTTACCATTTTTACCCACCACGGAACATTTTCTTATCCATAACAGGATTTTTGCTTTGATGGTGCACAGCTCATGCTGTGCTTCAGCTGGGTGTCATTTCATTTTATGAGATTAAACGCCCTCCCTTTTTACAGTGGATGAGGAGGAAAAACACAATTTTAAGTGGGTGGTTATAGCGTACAGCCGTCTTCAATTGCTTCCATATCCAATGTGAAGCACAGAAGCAGGCAAGGCAATATAAGGAGAATTCAGCCAGAGTGTGGTCAATGCTACTCAATTATGTGCCTGCAATATTAATGGGAAAGAATTTAATTTCCTTTCCTGCTCCTCTCTTCTGTGTAGCGAAATAATTGAGGAGTTTTACAGTAGAAATTGTGTGAAGGAAAAGAGCTGTTAATCTGTCTGTTGCTACTTTCTTTTCCCTATTGCTGCTTTTAGTGGTCCCCGGTATTCTCTGTCCTATACGAGTGGTTCCTAGAGCCTCCATGGCACAAAAAAGGTGCTTCCATCATGGCTGCCTTTGCCTATTCTCCTCCTGCACAGGTGGGTGTCTGGGGACATTGGAGTAGCTCTCTGTGGGGTCTACACCAAAACAACAATAAATAGTCCATACAGTGCAAATATACTGTCAGGAAAAGCAGGTAGCCAGCTAGTCCAGCCATGGCCGAGGAAGAGCTGACTAGGCCAAGGTAAAACCTTCCCATATACTAACAAGAGGAGGGACAAGTATAGGTGATTACAGGATAGCCTAAATACAAGATTTTAGAAGAAGAAGGCTATTAAAGGGGAAAGAGGTTTCTTCGTGCATGGCTGCATTGCCATTGAATTAGAGGTTGAAAGAACCTAACAAAACAATAGAGTACAATAGGGATGGGCACCTTACAAAAATGACACACTGTTTCATATTTTGTGAGCTTAAAAAACCTAACAAAATGAAACAAAAAAAGGTAGCAGTGTGTCGTCAAGAAATGAAGTGAAAGACCACTTTTTGTTTTGGAAATGAAACAATTCGTCCTAGTGGCAAGAGGCCTCTTGATCCAGCCATCTTGAGAACAGGAGGTTTATTTTTAAACTGATTGGTTTGTTTTCCATCCTTCCCTCCTATGCCTCAACTGTTGAGCTACCTTATCTCCAATCTTGGCCTGCCTGCAGCTAGCCAGGAGCTGAGCTCTTCCCTTCCCTGGCTGTTTTCCTTTCCTGATTAAGTAGGACTATGGAGGTTTTTTTAAAAAAAAATATTTTCCTTCCTTCCTTTGCCACACCACTGATCAGCTGTTGAGCTCATTTCTCCCATCTTCTTGAACTGAGGTGCAGCAGTTAGCCATTAGGTTTCTTGCTTGTTTACAGAGGGTTCTTTGCTTGAAAGCAAATTGATTGGAAGGTTTAAGGAGGGTCTTTGATTTAGGGCAGTGGGCTCCCTGTTATATAAAAAAGGAAAGCTCCCCATTATGTATAGCCTTTTGAAGCATTTTGTTTCATTTTGTTCATGATGAAAATTCTTTTTAAAAAACCATTATTAACTACACAAATTAAATGAAGACTGAAACAAAACAAAATGAAACACTATCTTTCCATTTTGTGCCCATCTCTAGAGTACGGGAGTTAGCTGGTGAATTGCAGGTACTCCCCACCTCAGTATGCCATTTCATGGTGCTCTTGCCACCACGGATGGTACAAATGGTAACAAAAACTAAAAACTACTATTGGAAAACAAGGTTGCACACATTCTGTGCACCATGTTTCTTAGGAAAATTGCTGGGGTTTTGTTGGCGGCCTTAGAAATGTCAGGGGAGTGGCAGAAACTTCAGTGGTGAGAAGGCAGTTGCAAAGCAAGGGTTCGGCTCTCCAGGGGTTCAGGACAGGCAATTCAGCCCTCCAACCCCAGCTGTGTTTTTCTCTCCCTTAAATACCGAAATAAGCAGGATATATGTTCTTTTTAGTAAAATTCTCACCCTAGAGACTTCAGGAAGAAAAGCAGAACCAGCGAGCAACTCAGCAGATGGAGAAATGTTTATCAACAGAGGAAGATAAAGTTCAGATTTAATTTATTCTTAGCACAACACTGCCAGGTTCTACACTAACAACTGTGATTGCTTTGAAACAGATGGGCGCTGGTGAGATTTATTGCCACTTCTGTGCTTGCTATGAACAGTAGGAACAGGAAGAGTCATCTCTCCCAAAAGAAGTCCAGTATTCAGCCTGACATTTGCTTGCCAATGGAAACCATCCTGTTGCTTAGCATAGATGCCAAACTAGAGGAGACCCACTCAATCAGTGGGGATTTGGTGAGTCAACTCCTCCACAAGTTCCATTGTTTCAAAGGGGCCTCCTCTATTTTCAACTCAATGCAACTTATGGTATTAAGGAGCCGACTTAACAAGTCCCCACTGATTCCATGGGTCTACTTTAGAGTGATTTACCATGCTACGAATGGATATATGTAAATTGATGGTATACAGTTGTAGATGTCTCCCTCTTACAAGATGGATTCCAAGGATTTCCACACTCCAGTTGCCTCTGTCCCTGATCACTGGCCATACAGATTGAAATGAATGGATCCTGGTGATCACCAGGGAAGGAAGGTTCCTTCTGTTTTGAACTAGACATGGGCACGACTCGGCGAAATTTTCGTTTCAGTTTCTGTTTTTCGTTTCCGTTACAGAACGGAAACGGTAACAATAATTAAGCCGTCAGAACTCGAACTCGAACCAAAAAAAGAAAAATTTGGTCGGGTTTTTCATTTTCGTTTGTGGCATCGTGGCAATCGCACAATGCGAAGCACAGAAAAAGTTTTTTTTAAAAACCCCCCGACTCCTGGCCAAAAAAGCAGGCAAAAATATGCCTGCCTGAGGCTTTGCCACCTACCAGAGGAGTGGTTTCTGGGGGGTCCCCGGCCTCCCCCCCTCTTCTCCTGTCCTGGGCTGCTTGCACCAGGCTGGGGGGGGTCATCCTCATCGTCTCACCATGCCATGCGGTGGGGGGGATCCAAAATGGCGACCGCAATTTTTCTTTTGAAATCATGGTCAAAAAACACACCAAATCACCACAGAAATGTGAAATGTATTTATTTTAAATGCCTGAATTTTTATAGTAGCAGCAGTAGGGTTTCTTATAGCAATAAAATGTCGTATTGATTTTATTTATTTATTTATTTATTTATTTATTTATTTATTTATTTATTTATTTATTTACTTATTTATTGACCTGCCCATTTGGCCTGGGCATGGGATGGGACCATGCAAATTGTTTGAACCATTCCACCAATGGCATTGCCAGGTTTTGGGTGTATGGATGTGGTTGAGGGAGGAGGGCTGGCTGCTGGTGCTGGTGTGATCCGATCGAGATTGAGGAGGGAGGCTGGAGGCGTTAGTATTTAAGTTAGGCAGGCAGGGAGGGAATTGAATTTAGAAAATAATTTCTTTGATTCCCTGCAGCTTTGTCTGCTGAAGGGAATAGCAGTTTATTCTTTAATTCTTCTCTTGCAGTTTGTGAGGATTTTTTTCTGATATTGGATAAAGGGGGAGGTTCGACTGGGAGTGTGAGGTGTGGATTTATTTTAAAAATATATTATATACTACCATTTATTTTCTATTTTCCCAACTTCAATTTGCTTGCACACACACACATTTGGGGTGCAAGCCAAGAACAGAACCTCTATCCTAAGTGATATCCTAACTGCCCACTTGCCCGTCCACCCATGCCGCCACCCACCTGCGGCCTGCGCTACCACCCGCCCTCTCGCCCGCCCACGGCTGCCGCCCGCCCGCTCGCCCGCTCGTGCCTCCCCCTGCCACTGTCGCTGCCCGCCCATGGCCACCCGCCACCCGCCCGCACCTCCCCCCCCGCCCCCCCCCCCCACCTCACCCGCTGCCTAGGGTGCAAAAACACCTAACGCCGGCCCTGATTGCAGGACGCCCCTATGCTCTGGGGTCAGTCAAATCGCGCTAAATCACGATGGAAACGACAAAATGACAAATTTTTGAAAAATTTTGCGCCAAACGGAAACAACCCGAAACGGACACATTCTGACAAATGAACACTCAAAACGTAATTTTTTCTGGTTGTGCCCATGTCTATTTTTAACATAAAGGGTGCTGGGTCTGCAATATATAATATAATGATTAAATTGTGGGGTACAATAGGGCTCCCCTCTCCACAGGAGCACTGATTCACATCTGTTCCTTAAAACAACACCAGAATATCTATTTAAAAGCATTTCTAGGGTATACTTACCAGTAGAGATGGGCACGACCAGAATTTTTTTTCGAGTTGTCATTTTTTGGGACGGGTCTGTTTCGGGTTGTTTCCGTTTTTCGCAAAAAATGTAAAAATTTGTTGTTTCGTCGTGTCGTTTGTCGTTTGTTGTTACTGCCGCTGCGATTTCGCGCAATTTGACGTCCCAGCGAGTGGCGTCCCGCCGGCGCTAGGTGTTTTTGCGCCCTAGGCGACAGGTGGGGTGGCGGGGGGGCATGGGCGGGCATCAGCAGCGGCAGGGGGAGGGGCGGGCGTGTGGGTGCGCGGGCATGCGGGTGGCGGGCACAGGTCCTGCAATGACCCAGAGCAGGCGGAAAACACTTTAAACTGACTTGCTGCACAAGACTGCATCGAATAAAGCAATTGCAATTTTTGCAAACAAAGTGGGCAGTGCACCCACAGCAGAGCTGCAGGCAGGGTATGAAAGGACCTTGGCTTGCCACCAAGCAAATGGAATTTTTAAAATATATCCACACCTCCCCTCCCACTCAAACCTCCCCCCCTTTGAAGCACTATCAGAAAAGAAATCCTAACAAACTGCAGGAGAATAAAAAAGAATAAACTGTGTTGCTATTCCCCACAGCAGACAGAGAATGAAAGGAATTATTATTATTTCCTAAAAATTCAATTGAATCAATTCCCTCCCTGCCTGCCTAACTGAAATCTAAAGGCTCCGCGAAATCGAAACTAGTCTAGCACAGCAGCCAGCTACACACAACCCTCTCCCACCCACATCCAAGCCCGGACTGCGACTCTTCTGGGAGTGCCTCGGATTTTTATGCCCTCTTGCACATCCAGAAGTGTCAGTCAAAACCTGGCCATGCGATTGGTAGAATGGGTCCAAAAATTTGCATGGTCCCATCCCATGGCCAGCCCATCATTGCGCAGGTGTAAAAAAATAAAAATAAAAGTAAAAGAAAATAAAATCAGTGTGACCTTTTACTGCTATAAAAAACCCACTGCTGCTACTGTAAAAATTCAAGCATTTAAAATAGCTATTTTTCGCATGTTTCTGTGGTGTTTTGGTGGTTTTTTGGACCACGATTTCAAAAAAAATATTGCGGACGCCATTTTGGATCCCCCCGCACTGCATGGCAAATGGAGACGCCGAGGATGCCCCCTCCCAGCCCGGTACCAGCAGCCCAGGACAGGAGGGGGGGAAGGCTGGGGACCCCCCCCCAGAAACCACCCCTCTGGTAGGTGCCCTCAGGCAGGCATATTTTCGCCTGCTTTTTTTGCCGGGAATTGGGGTTTTTTTTAAACTTTTTTTCTGTGCTGCTTGGCATCGCGCGATCGCCGCGCGATGCCAGGAACGACAACGACAAATCAGACACAATTGTTCTTTTTTCGGTTCGAGTTCGAGTTCTGACAGCTTAATTGTCGTTACCGTTTCCGTTACGTAACGGAAACGATATCCGAAAACGGAAATGACAATTTCGCCAAGTCGTGCCCATGTCTACTTACCAGAACAGGCCACTAGAAAGAGCCAGAGACCATGCTATGTATAATGTACTGCCATGTTTTGGGCATATGCAGGGATTGGGGCCTTAGAACTGAACCCCCACAAATACAGTGGTCCTGGTTTACTTTAAATTCAGCCTGTTATCCAGATTCCCATGCCTATCTCTTCCATGGGTGTAGTCCCAGTAGATTCACCTAACAGCACTTGTGCAACTGGTGGGACCCCCAAAAAGTTAGGGAGGAGAGGGGGGTCTTTTAAAATAACCACTTGCTCCAACCCAGTGATCTGTACCAGCTTTTATAGGGCTTACGATGAATTAGGAATGTTATAACAGCATCGAAGTGATGGTAATGGCATTTGACTTCCAAGGGAAAAGTTGGGTTTTTCATGGTGGGACATAGGTTCTTTGTCTTAATGATTAGTGACTGTATTAAGATAACAGCCATTGGTGGTGGAGGGGAGTGAACTTCCCGCAAGGGAAATGTACTACATCTGTGATATTACCTAGCCCTTAAGTATACTATGAATTCAGTCACTAAAGCTCAGCAGACACTATCTTGAAAGCTGGTGGTTATATCAACTCTTCTGTGGCCTACTGTCTGTCTGGGATAGCAATCAAAACATGTTTTTAAATTGCAAACACAGCCTGTAAGAAGAAGAATAACCTCCCACTCCAGGGATGATGGAAGCAAGCTTGAGAAAAAAGTGAGGCATTTTCCTTAGAGGAAATGGAGGGTAAAAAGTAGAAAGCAAGGTTGGAAGAAAAAAAGTGGAGGGAGATAGCTTAACAACCAATGTGCACCTGAGTGTAGAAGCTGTGTTATTGGCAGGATTAATTATCAGGACGGCAGACTGAGCTGTGCCCAGCTTTTGAACTAATTTAAAGGTGTCAGGACAAGATGGACCTCTTGTAGCTGCAGTATAAGAGAGATGGTCCTGCATTTATCCAATAAGAGCATGCTAAGGAGTGGGCCTCCTGAATAACTCATATAACTAAGTGAGATTTGGGGAGCTTGGATGGCCCGGGTTGCTTCTAGGAAGAACTTAGCTGCATGTGATCACACGAGGGGAAGCTAAATTAATATCCACAATGCAGATCTCGACAACCGAATGGCCTCCAAGAATCTGGGACTCCGGGTTGCAGAAGGCTGCAGCAGCATTTATTCTGACACCAGCACCAACGGTGTCAGTTCAACTACAGTTTTGCAACTCAAACCTTTGCTCGTGGCCTGAATTTGATCCCAGTGTGCTCAGGTAGTCAGCTCAAAGGGCCTTTTTACACGAACCCTAAGATCCGCTGGCCACTTAAATTCGGACCAGAGATCTTAGGGGTTCGTCGCTCTTCCTCTGTCTTCCTCTGTCCCCACCCCCCTCCGCACTTCCTGGTTGCTGGCTGCCTGAGGGAGGGAGAAAAAAGAAAGAAAAGACTGCCGGGTTACCTCCGTTTTGTTCCCGGCAGCATTCAGATCTCTTAAAGGGGCGGGGCGCAAAAAAAGAACAAACAGAAGCCAGGAGAGCCCCGCACTCACTATCCTTACACCGGATCAAATATTTGTCACCATCAAAGACCAGGTACAAGAAAACTGCTGTTTGGTCGTGCTAAAGTGGGCGGGGTCGCACTTAATTGTCTGCAAAGTCCGGAGCTGGTGGGTAAACATTTTTAAGGTCCGGACCTTGCAGCCATTTGCGGCGGAGCTTAGGGGTCGTGTATAAACGCCCAAAGTTGACTCAGCTTTCCATCCCTCGGAGGTCAGTAAAATGAGTAACGACCTCCCAGCTGTTGTTTGGATAATCACCCAGAGTGCTCTAGCATTATGGAGTGGTAGATACGTCAAAACAACAAGCAAGCAAACAAACAAATTCTAATTGACCTTACATATCAAGGGCTTTGATGATTTTAAGTAGCCATACGGGGGTGGGGGGTGGGATACATCTCTCTGATCTGGTTGCATTTATTTATTTTTTGCCACTGAAATAAGTGCTGAAAAATGGGTATACCTAATTATTCAGTAGAGCTTGGACAGTCTTAGAAGAACCAGGAAACTGATTAGTTGTGTTGCACAGCTCAGGGGATCTGATCATCTGGACAAGGGCGTATCTGGGGGGGGAGGGTATTTTTGCCCCGGGCACAGCAATCTCGGTGCACCTGGAGGGGAAGCAGGAGAAGAAAGCTATACACCCTCCCACCAGCAACCCTCCCCCCCACCTAAGGCTTGGTGAGGGGACATACTCTGCTGCCTCCGCCACTTACCAGGCGAGCAGTGAAACAAGCACACAGGCAGCCGTGCGGGGAGCATGGTGGCTGCGGTGCCCTCCTCCTCCTCCTCCTCACCTTGCTCACCGTGAGATAGGTAAGGCTTGCACGCACGACTGTGCTTGTCAACACAAACAAACACCCCCACGTATGCCCACCCCATGCCTACAGGATTGCCCCCCCTTGCTGGGTGGATGCGATGGGGTTGGGGATGGCCGGAGGGGTGCAAAAACAACTTTTTTCCCCCAGGCGCTCCAAAACCTTGCTATGCCGCTGCATCTGGACTGGCTGTCCACAACTGCAGTTTTCCCTAATGCTTTGGGTTATTTTGTTTTATTTTATTTTCTCTTATTCTTTTTTTAAAAAAACTATTATTATTGTAACCTTTTCCTTCCCACCTGGACCCAAGGTGGCTTAAATCCATATATCAAATACTAACATTTACCAGGGGTTTAAACCTCTCTGACAAAACGCTACCAAAGATCGATGTTACAAAGAAGGATAACAGCACATTTGGTTTATAAAACTCTTTCTTAGGCTGCTATCTCACCTGGCATTCGATCCTGATCTTCTGAAGGTCTGGCTTTTCCTCTTCGTCCCATCACGTGATTGGATATGCGGGACAAGAGTTCCCACGTCCAAAACTGGTTTTTTAATTTTAAAGTGCAGTTCAGCCAGAAGGTGGCACTAGCATTTGAAGAAAAAGGACGACTTGGTCGGGGGAAATTAAAACCTAGGGCACTGCATGGAGCTTCCTGTTTCTCCGAAGGTGAAAAGAAATTTTAAAAAACAGTGTCGATCGGCCCCAGGAACAGCCGGTTGGTGCTATGAGAAAAAAAGAAAAAGAAACCTGGATCATCTGCATGGTCTCATGGCCTCTGCTTCCTTAAAAGGTGGATTATCAAAGTGAGGCAAAATATTCCCTACCTCTTGGGTAAGTTAAAAAAGCCTCATTTAAAGGGGCATTACCAGGTTTTCTTTTCTCTCCCCCCCCCCAAAAAAGCCCGGTGGCCGTGGGGACAGCATTTTAAACACAGTTTATCTAATAATTTAAACTGCTTTTAAAGGGACGTGGGACCGAGCCCTTAGTGGGCATTCCGTTGTTAAAGAGCTTCTGAATAAAATACACCCAAGTCAGGACAACAGGGAGTTATCCATCTTAGTGTTCCTTTGACTCCTATCAGCACTGCTTTGTTAGTGTGCTCTTTTAGTGTGGTCTGTGATAGAGGTTACATTGTAAAACATCTGGAGGGCACAGGTGTGTTTGTGTGATCTAGACCAGCATTGTCTATTAGCATTCTGGAAATTGAATTAACAGCTCTCCAACCTTTACTGGAAAGGACAGGAATGGAACCTATGACCTATGAGGAAGAAAGATCCAGCTGCTGAGCTATGGTATTTCTGAAGGGAATTGTAGTTGTTGACTTTTCTGTCCTTTTGCTCAGGTATCTGGACCTCTGAGTGTGCGGAGGACGATGCAAGAGATGGAAAAAGTAGAATCCCCCTATCTAGAGTATATTCGGGTGTGTTTAAATTATGTAAGATGCCTCTTCACATTCCATTCAGAACAATGGAATGTGAAGAGGCATCTTACATAATTTAAAAGGCAATATTGAAGCTAAGAACAATAAGCAATCAATAACAGAGGGAGGGAATGCTACTCAGAGAGGGAAGAGCTAAAATGGAATACACAAGTGCTACTACCAATTCAGTCCAATCCAACTAAAAGCCATGTAACAGGTAATCCATCATTCAGGGAAAGATTTCCTGAAGATGAAGGTATTTGCCTGCTTGCTGAAGGACAGCAAGGATGGGGCAAGACTGGCCTCCTGTGGGAGGGAGCTCCAAAGTTTGGGAGCAGCAACAGAGAAGGCCCTCTCATGTGTTCTCTTCAGACCCACCTGTGAAGTTGGCAGAGCCGGCTTATACTGGGTGATACTTATATTGTATAAGTAATGCTGGGAGTTGTATATTTATTTTATAGCTACAGTGGTCCCCCGCCCTTTCGTGGTTCATATACTGCAGTCCTGCTATATTGTGGGACTGCAGTACCCCAAAAGGGCTTAAGGGGGGGAGGTTTTAAAAGTCAAGGCTTTTTAAACCTTTCCCCCCTTCTCCAAGCTCCGGGCTCCAGCTGATTGGTGCTGGGGTGGGGTATCAAAAGGTTTTTCTCCCCTACCTCAGTGCCAATCAGCTGGAGCCCGGGGCTTGCCTCAATGGAGGCATCGCGTGCTGCTCCCCCACACCTGGGATTGGTAGGGAGAAGTGACGTGCAATGTTTAAAATGACTTTAAGCAACAGAGCCAAGCTGGCTCTGTTGCTAAAAGACATTTTAAATATTGCACGCATGCCCCCAGGCTCGACCCGACCTGCATCCGCATATCGTAGATTTTCAATGATCGCGGGTCGGGTCCAGTCGGTCCCTAAGCCCCATGAGAGATGGGGGGTTACTGTATACCTAAGTGTATTTCTTTATTTTTCTCACCTGTCTGAGACGTTTCCCCTCCCTCTCTGTAATGCATAGCTGTTGAACCTTCCAGGAATTTTGGATCTCAGTTTCCTTAATCCTTTACCGTTGGTCATATATGTGGAGCTTCTGCCAACCTCAGGATGGTCTGTGATTCCCCAGCCATGCTGCCCTGCATGTGCGTGTTAATGCCTTCGTGCGTCCTGAGCTGCTTCTCCTTTGCCCTACCTAAACCCCATAGCTATCTCCAGCTGGTAAATATTGCCAGAGGGATCTGAGTTGCTGCTCTTCTGGTACAGGATGAGATCCATTTAGGATTAGGGATTCCGTTAAACATTCTTAACATGGAAACAGCTGGGGCGAATCTATTGCTTCAGGAGCCTGAGAAATCTCAGGCGAATGCAGGTGGTAAACAGCAGGTGGAGAAAAGCATTTAGCAATGTGCTGCACTGTATGTGTGTGTGCCAGAGAGAGAGTGAGAGAGAGGGAAAGAGGGAGATTGGGAGAGGACTTTCAAGCATTGTTCTTTGATGTGAGAATGAGGGGTATTACAACCAAGGTGCAAAGTAATATCTCAGAGAGATATAAGCCGTGTGATGGGCTCCCCAACCGTCTTCTAAAACACCTAACCACTCTCACAAAATATTTGAGAGGCAGAGTTCCTCTGCCTCTCCTCTGAACATCCAAATTTTAGCGCGCCTCCATTCTCTTTTCTGAAATCATCAAGGTGATGCTATAAAAGTCTCCTGCAAAAGGCACGGCAGGGGCAGGAGGAGGAGATCAAAGTTATCCAGAGCCTTTTTGATTAGTAAATCTGAGAGGTTTCTCATCTTTTTCTATGTGTGTTTCTAGTTCTGCTGTTATCCCTGCAAATTGTTCTTCCCCTAAGTAATACCAGAAATAAAATGATGGGGGATTTTTCATGTCAGGATTATCTGCTGGCTATGACTGCTGGCCAATCTCCACTGCCTCCTGTGAACTCATATGTGTATTTTTTAAATGGTTTGTCCCCCCCCCCCAATTTTCCAAACCAGTGGGACATTTAGGAGGCTGGGTTTCTAAGGCCTCCTTTTGTGTTGGCACATTAAGCAGTGGAGGTCAATGGCGGTGTACATCAGAAGCAACAGTGGTGTGGCAAAATGTGTACTTTTGTTCGTATGGAGTGCTAAAACAGTTGGAGGTGTGTGTGTGTGTGTGTGTGTGTGTGTGTGTGTGTGTAAAAGGCAGCCCTAAAAATGTACATTGTGCTTTAAAATGAAGTTTGAACAGCCGTACAACCCACTCCAGCCAAGCCTGAAGCAATGCCATGGACTTTACACAAGCATTAGCTTACAAGTGAATTTCCTTCACGACTGACAGATGAGCCATGGAAGAGAAGTGAAAGTGAAGTGAAATAACTGATAAGTATAATGTGTTGACATGATAGATAAGGGGTGTTTCAGATCCTGTGGTTTGCTCTGCTTCATTTTACAGAATTGGCACCTATGGATTTCCATGGAGACTACAAGGGTTTATACTGTCACAACAACAGTGCTTATTGGCATTTTGGCAACTTGCCAGATCCCAAGTTACAAGTATGTTACAGGCGGTGCAAAAGCAATGGGAATTCCTATTTCTTTTTGTTTTATTTTATTTTATTTTTTAAAATTCTTCTGGTGCCTCTGACTCTTACTGTTTGCAGGTCCTGGGAAAGAGAATGTTTGCAGTTTGAGTGGTGACTGTACACATCTGAGGGAAGTCTGGATGTTGACTCATGGCAACTGGACTTCTTTTCTTGAGAGATCGAAACCGACCAGAGTGGCTGTCAGATGGGCAGTATAAAAATCCAATAAATAAATAAATAAATAAATATTTCGCTGCCCATCCAAGCAGCTTCATTAGTCAGAGGGAAGTTAGCGGTGAGACCTCCAATTTATAGTTCACCTTGATTTCACATCACCCTGGTCTGAATAGACTAATTTTGGTGGGCAATGGCCTGAACAGGCTTGTTAGATGTACAATGGCCTGTGGTGCATGAAAGTCCCTTCCCAACACCTGTTAAATAGAGATGGGCACGACCAGAAAAACTTTTTTTTGAGTTGTCGTTTTTCGGGATGGGTCCGTTTCGGGTTGTTTCCCTTTTTTGCGAAATTTTTCGAAGATTTGTTGTTTCGTCGTGTTGTTTGTCGTTACCGCCACGATTTAGTGCTACTTGACTTCCCAGAGCATGGGGTTAGGGGGTAAGGGCTAGGCTTAGGGTAACAGTTAAGGTTAGGGTGGGCTAGTGGGCTGTACCTCTGGGTGCCTCTGGCCCACTAAGAACACAGTGTACTGGCGTATGGGTTAGGGTTAGGGTTAGGATTAGGATTAGGGTTGGTGGGCTTTTTATGCCCTCTCTGGCACATCCAGAAGTCTTAGCAAAACCTGGCCATGCGATTGGTGGAATGGCTCCAAAAATTTGCATGGTCCCATCCCATGGCCAGCCCATCATTGCGTGTGCGCAGGTGTAAAAAAATAAAAATAAAATAAAATAAAATAAAATAAATGGAGACGTTTTGTTGCAAGAAAAACCCACTGTTGCTACTGTAAAAATTCAAGCATTTAAAATAGCTAATTTTTGCATGTTTCTGTGGTGCTTTGGTGGGTTTTTGGACCACGATTTCAAAAAAAATATTGCGGTCGCCATTTTGGATCCCCCCGCACCGCATGGCAAATGGAGACGCCGAGGATGCCCCCTCCCAGCCTGGTACCAGCAAGTCTCAGCAAAACCTGGCCATGCGATTGGTGGAATGGCTCCAAAAATTTGCATGGTCCCATCCCATGGCCAGCCCATCATTGCGCGTGTGCAGGTGTAAAAAAATAAAAATAAAATAAAATAAAATAAAATCAATGGAGACGTTTTGTTGCAAGAAAAACCCACTGTTGCTACTGTAAAAATTCAAGCATTTAAAATAGCCAATTTTCGCATGTTTCTGTGGTGCTTTGGTGGGTTTTTGGACCACGATTTAAAAATAATAATATTGCGGTCGCCATTTTGGATCCCCCCGCACCGCATGGCAAATGGAGACGCCGAGGATGCCCCCTCCCAGCCCAGTACCAGCAGCCCAGGACAGGAGGGGGGGAAGGCTGGGGACCCCCCCCCCCAGAAACCACCCCTCTGGTAGGTGCCCTCAGGCAGGCATATTTTTGCCTGCTTTTTTGGCCGGGAATTGGGTTTTTTTTATTTCTAAAACTTTTTTTCTGTGCCACTTGGCATCGCGCGATCGCTGCGATGCCAGGAACGACAATGACAAATCAGACCCAATTTTTCTTTTGTCGGTTCAAAAAATCGAAGGCAAAAGGAAAAGAGGATGACAGAGAATGAGATGGTTGGACGGTGTCATCGATGCAACCAAAATGAATTTGACAAAACTCCGGGAGGCAAGTGGAGGATAGGAAGGCCTGGCGAGCTCTGGTCCATGGGGTCATGAAGAGTCAGACACGACTGAACGACTGAACAACAACAACTACTACTACTACTACTACAATTGTCGTTACCGTTTCCATTGCGTAACGGAAACGAGTAACGGAAACGGAAACGAGAATTTCACTATGTCGTGCCCATGTCTACTGTTAAAGTGTGGGTTGTTGGCTGTGGCCTTGCGGGTGGAGGTGTGAAGTGCTTCTGATTTGTTTGGGGATGGTTGAAAGAGCAGCTTTGTAGAGCATTGTACATTTAACAAGCCTATTCAGGCTGTTGTCCACCTAATGGGCCTCTTCAGATCAGGGTGATATGAAATCAAGTTGAATTATAAATTGAAAGTCTCACCAGTAACTTCCCTTTTTTCTGCGTCAACTTAGGAAGTTCAGACTGCCAAAAGAACTGTTGATTCAATCCTATAGAGGTGTTATTGAATCTATCATCTGTTCTTCTATAGCTGTCTGGTTTAGTTCTGCGACTAAACAGGAGTCAGGACAGATATAGACTTCAAAGGATAATTGGAACTGCAGAAAAAATTATTGTTGCTAATTTGCCATCTGTTGTGGAATTGTATACCACACGAGCTAAAGAGAGGGTGATGAAAATATATACAGATTCCGCACAACCTGGACATAACCTGGATCAGTTGTTACCCTCAGGGCGACGTTTAGGGCATTGCATACTAGGACAACTAGATATAAAGATAGTTTCTTTCCAAGTGCTATCAAACTGTTGAATAATTAATTTTTACTTCTTTTCTTCCTTTTTAAATAATCGGTTATATTGTATTGTTGTACTGTGTTTTTATTGTTGAATAGAGCTGCATAGATGCCCTAAGCACATCCGATCTCACCTGATTTCGGAAGCTAAGTAGGGTCAGCCCTGGTGCTGTAGGCGCCTGGAGTAGGAACTGGCAAACCACTCCAGTATTCCTGCCAAGAAAACTCCATGGTTACGGAGTCACAAAGAGTCGGTAATGACTGTAACAACACAATACACACACACATATGATTCTTATATTTCCTTTTATATATGGAGAGCATTTTTTTTACCAAAAACAAATTCTGGGTGTATCCAGCCACACTTGGCCAATAAAAAGGATTCTGATTCTGATTCTGATTCAGACTGATGAAGCTGCTTGGGTGAGTGGCGAAATGTTTTCTCTCAAGAAAAGTAGTCTACTGTCATGACTATAGATGACCATGAAATGAATTTTTTGTTTCTTTTTTTTGTTTCATTTCACAACGAAACAAAAAATGAACTGTTTTTAAAAGAAAAACAAAATGAACTGAACTGGAAATGTTTGGTTCATTTTATTCTTTTTTTATTCCCCCTCAGTACACCCAATTTGGGGGAAGGGGGGAGGCACGGGGTTTTAAAATTGTTATTGAGCCACAGAAGCAAGCTGCGGCTGTGGCCATTGCCGCTTGCTTCGGTGGCTCAAACATAGTTAAAAGAAACAACCCAGCCTTTCCCCCCAATGTGCCCAATTGGGGGGAGGGGTGGGGAGCCAAGAGACAGTGATGAAAAAAAACAAAAAAATGAAGTGGAACGAAAAATGAAATGAAATTTTAAGTAAATATTCATTAAAAGCGAAACAAAATAAAATGAAAAACAAACAAAACGAAAAGCAAAATGAAATGCCATTTCCCCCCGTTTTCTGCCCATCTCTAGTCATGAACCAACTTCCAGATAACTTCATCTGGATGACTGAGAATCTTCACAGACATCTGGTAAAGGTAAAGGTAAAGGTTCCCCCCCGCACATGCATGCTAGTCGTGCCCGACTCTAGGGGCGGTGCTCATCTCCATATTCAAGCCGGAAGAGCCAGTGTTGTGCAAGTCCATGGCCATGTGGCCGGCATGGCTGCAGGGAAACACTGTTTTTACCTTCCCGCCTTTTACGGCGGTACCTATTTATCTACTTGCATTTTACATGCTTTCAAAGTGCTAGGTTGGCAGGAGCTGGGGTGAACAGCAGGAGCTCGCTCCACTGCGTGGCACCCGGGATTCAAACCACCGAGCTGCTGACTTTGAAGTCAACAGTTTTCGGAGCCTTAGTCCACTGAGCCACCACGCCCCATTTTCACAGACATCTGAGAGAAGTGTAAATATAGAGAGACAGGAGGAATATACATCATCACCACTGCAACACAACACACCAGGTCATACACACTGGATACCAGCAACAAACATATAACAGTAGCAGAAACAACAGCATGGTTTTTCCTCCAAACATTTTAATTGGCTTTTTATTTATTTATTTATTTATTTATCAGATTTCTCTACAGTACCTCCGATCTAGCTACAGCGCTACTTTGGGCTTGGCTGGTTGAGTACTTAGAACAATTTATAATATACTTAGAGGATAAAAATTACTTAAAACTATTTTTTTTAAAAAAATGATGTATTTTCAGAGCTGTATTATATCTTTTGGTTGTACCTCTTTAGGCCATAACGTCCTGGATCTTTAGAATGTGTGCTCCTGCAAATTTTAAAAATAATTATAACAGGATTTAACTTTTGTCTGCATCTTAAGTTTTGCTTTTGGATGGAATTTTATTTGCTATTTTTCATCAATGTAAGAATTTTGGATGTTAGTCATACCTGCAAGTTGCACATGTATATTTTTAAGGTATTTGTGCCTAGTGTTTTTCATAGCTTGATGTTTTCAGTATTTCAGATTTTATGTTTGTGCTTACGGAACTTAGAAGTAATGATGGACAGAAGGTTCTAGTTTTCCTCTGGAGATCGATAATGTTCTATAGGGCTCAGGCACCAGACTCTTTGACCTTACAGGTTAAATCCACTCCATGGAGGTATCCAAAGTGCGGGATCCTATCCCATACATAGGCCTAACAAGTGCCTTCAAATTTGTAGTTTGAATTTACTTTATATACTCTAATATAAGCCTAGTTTTTCAGCCCTAATTTTGGGCTGAAAAAAGGGGCCCTCGACTTATATGCGGTTCAGTACTTTTAGCCATTGAGGCAAGTGCTTGAGTCGGTGGCTAAAAGTCATTTTAAACATTGCGTGCCACTTCTCATGACCCCCTTCTGCATCACAGCGGAGTGGTGCACGATGTTTAAAATGACTTTTAGCCACTGACTCAAGCACTTGCATCAGTGGCTAAAAGTCATTTTAAACATCACACACCACTCCCCCAGCTCACAAAGGAGGAGCTGCCGGGCCCTGCTGCATTTCCCACCCTAGACTTATACTCGAGTCAATATGTTTCCTCAGTTTTGGGGGGTTAAATTAGGGGCCTCAACTTATACTTGGGTCGACTTATACTCGAGTATATACGGTATTTTGAAAAAAAATCTGGATCTGTTACATATATTAATGCTGTACCACAAAGGAGAAAGGCGGGGCATTAAATAAATAAATAAATAAATAAATAAATGCAGGGACTGTGAACAATTATTTTATTGTTTGGAAGAAAGTAGATGAAGGGAGGCTCAGCCAATTTCACTGTACACTGGTTGTACAATGACAATAAAGGTTATTATTATTATTAGCACCAGTTGCCAGGCCTAAGCATAAACTTGGCAACTTCCAGGTGAACAAGTCAGGGATATTTGTAGTCGATCCACCATTACAGTTTGGGGGTTTCTGAAAATAGGAGGGAAGTAGGGAAAGAATGACTTATTCCCTTTCTTTTGAAATTTGCAACATCATGATTAGAAATGCATCAAAGCATTTGTACATTTTGGGGGGGGAATGGAGAAAAATGGGTATTTGTTTGTTTGTTTGTTTGTTTTAGGGTTTTTTGGATCTGGAGAGAGAGAGGGGGGGGAGGGAGGGAGAGGGAGAGAGAGAGAGAGAGAGTCTCACTGAAAGAAGTTTTAATAGAGGAGTAAACTGAAAAATGACTCCCCGGTGATCATGATAAATCCTGGGGAGCTTACCCCACTAGGAAAGAGCTATCTCTCAGAATTACGAACATAACGGTATAGAGATGACCATGTGTAATTTCTGAAAGGTGTTTTGAGAAGACAGGTCCAGGCGCGTGGGCAAGAGTGTGGCCTAAAAATGGCTCCCATCTGCTTACTTCCTTCTAAGGGCCATCTGTGGTGTTATCTGGTGAATCCCCTCTGGAGTTTAACTGAGAAATTTAAAGCTCTGGTAAATGTTAGCTGTGGCTTGACATTGCAAAGGATTTAATCCACCTTGGGTCCACGTGACAAGGGAAAGGTTACAATTAAAAAATGAATAAAGGAAAATGAAATAAAACAATCCACAACATGAGGGAAGCACTGCAGTTGATGAATGCTAGTCCAGCTGATCAGATCCTCTGGCCTGTGCATCACAACATTCTGGTTTCTTGATTCTTCTCAGACCTGTCCAAGCTCTACTTAATGTCTAGGTATTAGACATGGGCACGACTTGGCAAAATTGTCATTTCCATTTTCGGTTATCGTTTCCATTACGTAACAGAAACGGTAACAATAATTAAGCCATCAGAACTCGAACTCGAACCGAAAAAAGAAAAATTTGGTCGGGTTTTTCGTTTCCGTTTGTGGCATCACAGCAATCGCGCAATGCGAAGCACAGAAAGGTTTTAAAAGTTTTTTTTTTTTAAAAACCCGACTCCCGGCCAAAAAAGCAGGCATAAATATGCCTGCCTGAGGCTTTGCCACCTACCAGAGGGGTGGTTTCTGGGGGGTCCCCGGCCTTTCCTCCCCTCTTCTCCTGTCCTGGGCTGCTTGCACCAGGCTGGGGGGGGGGGTCATCCTCGTCGTCTGTCATGCTGCATGCCATGCGGTGTGGGGCGGATCCAAAATGGCGACCACAATTTTTCTTTTGAAATCGTGGTCAAAAAACACACCAAATCACCACAGAAACATGTGAAATTTATTTATTTTAAATGCCTGAATTTTTATAGTAGCAGCAGTGGGTATTTTATAGCAATAAAACATCGTATTGATTTTATTTTATTTTATTTTTATTTTTTTAGACCTGCCCATTTGGGCTGGGCATGGGATGGGACCATGCAATTTTTTTAACCATTCCACCAATGGCATTGACAGGTTTTTGACTGACACTTCTGGATGCCGGCACCTTCCAGAAATCGCAGTCGGGTGTATGGATGTGGTTGAGGGAGGAGGGCTGGCTGCTGGTGCTGGTGTGATCCGATCGAGATTGAGGAGGGAGGCTGGAGGCTTTAGGATTTAAGTTAGGCAGGCAGGAAGGGAATTGAATTTAGAAAATAATTTCTTTGATTCCCTGCAGCTTTGTCTGCTGAAGGGAATAGCAGTTTATTCTTTATTTCTTCTCTGGCAGTTTGAGGATTTTTTTCTGATATTGGATAAAGGGGGAGGTTCGACTGGGAGTGGGAGGTGTGGATTTATTTTAAAAATATATTATATACTACCATTTATTTTCTATTTTCCCAACTTCAATTTGCTTGCACACACAAACATTTGGGGTGCAAGCCAAGAACAGAACCTCTATCCTTCCTAAGTGATATCCTAACTGCCCACTGGCCCGTCCACCCACGCCGCCCCCCGCCTGCGGCCCGCGCAGCCGCCCGCCCACTCAGCCGCCCACGGCCGCCGCCCACCCATGGCCCCCCGCCATCGCCACCCGCCTGCACCTCCCCCCGCCCCCCGCCCCACCCGCCGCCTAGGGCGCAAAAACACCTAACGCCGGCCCTGATTGTGGGATGCCCCTATGCTCTGGGAAGTCAAATCATGCTAAATCGCAGTGGAAACGACAAACGACAAACGGAAATGACAAATTTTTGAAAAACTTTGCGACAAACTGAAATGAGCCGAAACGGACCTATTCCGACAAACGAAAACTCGAAACATCATTTTTTCTGTTCGTGCCCATGTCTACTAGGTATACCCATCGTTCAGCAGTACTTTTAGTGGAAATAAATGAATAAATAAATAAATACCACCAGATTAGAGAAATGGATTCACCTGGTATAGCTGCTTTAAATCATCAAAGTCCTTGATAGGCAAGGCCAATTAGAATACATTGATTCCACTGAGATCACATACCCCTGCTTTAACACCTGGCAGCTCATATTTCCTTCCTTGGCACCATGGCTGGCTGGCTCAAAGCAAATGCCATTAAATATAGGTACTGTATAAAATCTGTGGTTTATCAGATTTGTCAGCCGGTCCAAGACTATATTCCCATGTAGGTGGAGCTCATGGAGATTGGTTTGGCTGAAAAGGTAGTTTGCATACCATAACCTAAGATTTGTCTCCCCCACCTGGAGAGAGAGGGAAGCACATGAATCCCTCAGGCTTCTGCTAGTGCCCAGAGACGGGGGCGGGGGGTGTCACTGAGAAACCACATACAAAATCAATTTAGCAGTCTCTAGAAATTTGTTCATGCCGAAACCTGAACTGATAACGGACTGCAGACTAATTCTAGAGAGGAAGAAAAAGAAGAATATGGAAATAATGGAATGACATGCTGTTGAGCGAATTCTTCCGGTCCCACCAGCACGTTCCACTTCTTTCATCTGCAGTGCAAATAAAGCCATGCAAAGACAAATCCCTCTTGTACCATAATATCACGCCATTCCATTTTATTGTTTGTCACATTTTTATTGAGGGGTGAAAGGGCACCAGGACACTTTATAGCTGCTTTCAAATCTGTGTTTACATTAGGGGCATGTAAGCACCAGGACTCTGTCAGCACAGCCTTCCGCAAACGTTTGCCTTCAAATGGAACAACAGGAAATTTTGTTTGCCCAACCAGTCAGATGGAGGATGGTTTGCAGAAGAGGATAGCCCTGAGTCGAAGGCTGCCTTTGTTGATAAAATTAGACAGCCTGAGACTGTCAGCTATGACTGTGAAGAGAAGAACATTTTATAGTTAAGTCACCAGGTGCCTCCGGATTAAGCATCTGGGTAAAGAATTCAGGTGAAGATGCGAGTAGGCATGACATTTTCAGATTATTATAAATCCTGTTAGTCTCCATTCAGACTACTAGAAATCACATAATTCTCTATTCTCCATGATTCATCTGTAGAAAAGACGAAGCTGGGAAAACTTTGAAGGTTGGAAAATCCTCATTCTACCCTAGCTTCCTGTGCAGAACCATAGATGCTAGACATGGGCACGACTTGGCGAAATTCTCGTTTCCATTTCCGTTCCTCGTTTCCGTTACGCAACGGAAACGGAAACGACAATTACTCCGCCAGAACTCGAACTCGAACCGAAAAAAGAAAAATTGGGTCTGATTTGTCGTTGTCGTTCCTGGCATCGCAGCGATCACACGATGCCAAGTGGCACAGAAAAAAAGTTTTTAAAAAAAAAAACCCGATTCCCGGCCAAAAAAGCAGGCGAAAATATGCCTGCCTGAGTGAGGGCACCTACCAGAGGGGTGGTTTCTGGGGGGGGTCCCCGGCCTCCCCCCTCTCCTGTCCTGGGCTGCTCTGGTGGGGGGCATCCTCGTCGTCTCGCCAACTCACCATGCCATGCGGTGTGGGCGGGGGATCCAAAATGGGGCGACTGCAATATTTATTTTGAAATCGTGGTCCAAAAACACACCAAAGCACCACAGAAACATGCGAAAATAGCTATTTTAAAACTGCCTGAATTTTTTCAGTAGCAGCAGTGGGTTTTTCTTGCAACAAAACATCTCCATTGATTTTATTTTATTTTTATTTTTATTTTTATTTTTTTACACCGGCGCAATGATGGGCTGGCCATGGGAGTGGACCATGCAAATTTTTGGAGCCATTCCACCAATTGCATGGCCACTTGGCCAGGTTTTGACCGAGACTTCTGGGATGTGCCAGTCGGGTATAAAAAGCCCACTAACCCTAGCCCGAACCCTAACCCTAACCCTAACCCTAACCCATACACCAGTACACTGTCCTTCTTAGTGGGTCAGAGAGGCACCAGAGGTGCACCCCACTAACTCACCCTAACCTTACCCGTAACCCTAAGCCTAGCCCTTGCGCTAACCCTAACCCTAAGCCAGATCTGTGTACACGCATTGCACTACAGCAAGCACACTTCCCTTCTTAGTGAGTCAGAGGGCGCCCATAGGGGTCCTCTCTCACTTTGTTCCTCCTCCCCATCCCCAGCCCAAGTGCACCTTATGCCGCAGTGAGTCACAGTGGAGGCACCCGAAAGAGAGGTGCCTCTGCCTGCTCTTGCAACTTGGTATGCATATCCAATTGGCTATGCGTACCCTTTTGTAGCGGGCCAGAGGAGGCACCCACCCCAGAGAGGTGCCTCCAGGAGCCCGCTTTCCCTTCATAGCAGGCCAGAGGAGGCACCCACCCCAGAGAGGTGCCTCCAGGAGCCCGCTACCCCCCCAAACCAGTACTAATGACAGACAAAAAACGACAAACGAAACGACAAATTTTTGAAAAATTTCACGACAAACGGAAACGAGCCGAAACTGGCCGGCTCTGACACACGACAACTCGAAATGTCATTTTTCCTGGTTGTGCCCATCTCTAATAGGTGCCCTACAACCATCTGGACATTTCCTTTCTGAACAAGAAGCCAGGGCAGAGCTAGGCCTATTCTAGAGCTTGATCCCTTTCCAGCTAGACCTTTTCTCTGGGTGAGCCACATTTAGAATCATAAAATCACGGTAGGGTTGGAAGATACCTTGGAGGTAGTCTAGTCTAACCCCCAGCCCAAGGCAGGAGACCTCATACCATCTTGGACAGATGGATGTCCAATCTTTTCTTAAAAACCTTCAGTGGTGGGACATCCACAACATCATGAGGCAAGCTGTTCCACTGTTTAAGGGCTCCCATTTACTTGTGGCTCTGTCTGATGAAACCCCCAGAATGAAGAATAATAGGATATATCGAGTTTTAAAAATCCCATTCCTAGTTTCTGGTTGATATTCTGAACCAGGATCTCTGAACCAGATCACAAACCAAGCTACAAAGCAGCAGACTCATCCCAAGGTATGGAATGCCCTCCCAAGTGAGATCCGACTGGCTCCAACATTGATGACATTTCGGTGCCAAGTAAAAACCTTCCTGTCCCAGAAGTTTTTAAATTGACACAATATAGATTGTGGGTCCTCTGGTGGCAATTTTAGTGTAATGATTTTAGTGTAAGGTTTTTATTATTGTTTTAATTATTTATTGATATTCTATGTTTTACTGTTTTAATTTTTTGATTGTAAGCCACCCAGAGACCTTTGGGTAGTGGGTGGCATATACGTTGTATAAATAAATAAATAAATAAATAAATAAATAAATAAATGTGTGGGTTTTTGGTTTGGTTTGTCCCCCATCTCTACTGGGGATGGATAGCATCCTTCTCCATAAATGTGGCCGCAGCCTGTCCTGTGACCCAACTCATAACAGCTCCGTCCTCCAATATGGAAGACAACCAGGAAATTCAGGACGAATAGCTCAGCATACGGTTATGGTCTTACTCTGCCTAATGAAAGGGCTGGCCTTGCTAATGAAGAGTGACTTGGAAGAAAAAGAGAACCTTTTCTTCTCTGGTGAATTTCTTTATGTAAAATCAAATAGATGGTGTGCAGACATCAAAACAGTCATAAAGCTTGGGGTCCTTGCTTGGAGCAGATCCCTCCCAAAGGACAATCTAGTATCTGAAACGTCCTGCTCTCCACCTTCCCTCTGGCAAACACATCACCAAAGGGACTGACATGAAAAGTTCTCAGCTTATTCTAGGCCATCCTGTTGATGCCCAGGGACAAAAGCTGTCTCAGGGGGATAGTCAGTGGCCATATGGATTGTATGTGTGGAAAAAAGCAAACAGGCTCTAATCTAATTAGACAAACAAATGTAGCTCACATTCTGCATGTCCAGTTGATTATCATCACCATTTAAGGTGTCTGATGACAAACAAGCTGTTGCTATATGCTGCTTGGAGAAGATGTGTAGGGTTTACGGTAAAGTAAATATACAACAAATAGCCATTGAAGTCATGTATTTATTTACTTACTTATTTTATTTTTATTTATGTTTTACAATTTATATGCCACCCACTAGCCAAAGGTCTCTGGGTGGCTTACAATCAAAAGAATTCCCATTCATTACCAGCACAATCCTTAGTGATTCCGTCTTAGGACAGCAAAGCAGAGCACGTGTGCTTCTCAACACTTGCTGTCCTTTCCCTCTCCCTCATTCTCCCTCTGTGAATATGACAGTTACTTCACATCCACTCTCATCCTGGGAGGAAGTTCGTTGCATGTTGATGTGAGTCGTGGTCACATGGTCTTCTTGTGGTTCTGTCCCTGTTCCCGTGTACACACAGGCATGATTGATGATACTGGCATGACTGTTTCCACACGTCCTCATTCTGTGATGAGATGCGAAATTCCATGCCTTTGTTCTTCAGGGTTTTTTTGGCCCGACCTTCCATTTTTCAATGTTTTGATTCTCTGAAGCCTTGCCTTCAAAGCGTTACAGAGCTAAGTTTGAGACATTTGTCTTTTAATCTCTCTGCACTGCGTTGCTGACTCCATAGGGAATGTACTTGCGAATGGCACTTCACACTCCTGCCACTAGATGGAGAATGGCACGTTGCGTGACGAGCCTTACCTCACGGACACTCGTATTAGAATAAGCGAGATGAGGAGATTCCGGAGGCCAGGGAGGGGAATCTCTCATCCCGCTTAGATTGCAGTTCAGGGGGCGTGGTCGGGACGAACTCCCCTCGTCCTGCAATGGACGTGCAGTTAGATGTCTTCGTACCGGTACCCAACAGGACCGTGAACAGCGATGAGATTGACGTGAAGTATCAGCCTATGAAACTACTGGTGGCGTGATTTCATGAGCTAATGCCATGGCAGCACAAAAGGCAAGGTAAAAAGTATCTTCTCCTTATCCTTGGCTACCAACTCAGTGCCTCACCAACCCCCCCACCTCGGTTATCCCACTTTTAAGAATGAAACAGAAAAGCTGGATTTTGTCTCAAGGGTCTGTGTGCGTGCTACTCAGTACAGTCAAGGTCTCCCGGTTTCTTTTGAAAAGCACTAATACCCATGATTCAATTAATTTCTACAACTTGTCCAAAGAATGCACATCCCCAGTTCTGAGCATGTTCTGTTCTGCACCATGAATTCCTTCTATCCAAAACTCAGTTTTCAGAAAAAAATAATCTTCATTACCATGCAGCTATCTGTTTTTTTTCATCTTCCAAAGCTGTGCAGCAAATATTCTATGGCATTGATGTTGGTAGATTTCCCCAGTGTGAATTTAGAAAGGTAACCTGAGCCTGTTTCTGATTTTTATCAGCAAATGTATTTCTGTGAAGATTCTCAGACATCCAGGTGAGCTTATCTGGGAAGTTGAGTCACGGCAACTGGACTTATTTCCTTGAGAGATTGAAATGTTTCACTGCTTATCCAAGCAGCTTCGTCAGTAATATTCCACTGTGTAAGCGGGCAGTCCATAAACTTTGCATAGCTTCTGTGTTGTTTCATCATACTGTTGGAGCAGTATGGAAATGGAACCAATGACCTCAGGGGGTAGCGAGTGCTCCAACAGTTGGAGGCATTCAAGAGAAACTTGGACAACAATCTGTCCAATCTACTTTGATTTTGATTCCTACATTGTGCTGGGGGGTTCAACCTTATAGGCCCCTTCCAACTCAATGATTCTGTGATTCTATGATCTGTTCTTGCTATATTGTTTGAATGTGGAATTCACTTGCATTCACAGATATCTTGCTATTGCACACAAGCTTTCAACAGGGTAGCTGTTTTGGAATAAAAAGTGAGAAAAATCTGGAGCAAAATTATAATTTGGAATCTGAACATGGGTATACCTGGGCCAGGGTAGGCTGAACTCTGAAGAGTTACTTTGGGCAACTATAACTCAGACATCTCCAGGCAGCATAGATGCTAGTCATGTTGGCTGGGGAGAGGGGAGCTGTAGTCCTTAAAATATTTTCCGTGCTCTACATACACACAACCAAATTACTCCCAAAGTGAGTTTTGCACCCAAGTCTATCGGTTATCTTTACAATCCTGTGAAGTGACAAAAGGAAACTTCACACTCATTCCCGCTCATTTGTTTATACAGTGACCCCCCACCTATCATGGGGGTTATGGACCCGACCCAACCCACGATAATTGAAAATCCGCGATATGCGGATGCAGGTCAGGTCTGGTCTGGGGGGCCTAGCTGGGGCCCCTTGTACTTACCCCCAGCCTGGCACACCCCCCCCCCCCCCCCCCCCCCCCCCCCCCCCCCCCCCCCTGCCCTAAATGGGCCTGTGAGGGCCTTCTCTGAAAACTAGAAAGGCCCTAGGAGGCCCTCAGAAATTATTTTTGGTGATCCGGAAGTCACTTCCGGTTTACTGGAAGGGACATCCAGTTCACAGGGAAGCCCTTCTGGGGCCTCCAGAAGACCCGGGAAGGCCCTTGCAGGCCCATTCAGGGCAGCGCCAGTCCTGGGGTAAGTACGGGAGGCCTGAAACAAGCCTTTCCCCCCTTGCCCCTGGGGGCCTTTTTTCATATACTGCTGTCCCGCGATATAGTGGGACTACAGTATATGATCCGTGAATGGGTCAAGGACCACTGTGGGCTGTGCCATCTGTATGGACACTCTCCCTACAGGGAAGAATGAAGCTGAGCTTCAGTTACTTACTATGTTTAGTAGAGATGGGCACGAAACGAACAATTTTTCATTTCCGTTTTTGTTTTTTCATTTCATTACGTAACGAAATGACAAACGAATTTTGTCTCTAAAATGAAACAAAACGAACATAAACACCAGAAATTTTGTCGTCCATTTCGTTTTCGTTACGGCTATACATTGAACTGCTTTAAATGCTAAAAAAATCACAAAAAATTGAAATAAATGGTAACGAAACGGTAATGAAACGAACGAAAATGAAAAGGAATTTTTTGCAAAAATCCATGAAAAACGGAAACGAACCGAAACAGACCCCCTAAACGACAAACGACAAACGAAACGCCATTTTTTTATTCGTGCCCATCTCTAATGTTTATGCTATTTTCCCCTTCCCTTCTAATCCTTTTCTTGGTCGGCTTCCAATACAAAGCATACCACAAAACACTCCCTTGTCCAAAAATGCAGCCTTATTTAGTCTCTGGTACCTTTTACCCCTCCTGATTTAGCTCAATTGACCCTTCATATTGGAAAGGGGATTTCTATTGCTTGGAATATCCAAAAACCATCCGTAGCATGCCGGATATTCCCATTGTGGCGGCAGGGATAATTGTACTAATACGTGTACAAAATGGTGTAAGTCAGTTACAGGGTCAAAAAATGACAGAATTTGCAAGACTTACATCGTGGCATTACTTTGCCTTCTGCTTCTAGCAAGGCCAATTCCCGGGCATGTTGACTGTTCTTGTGCTTGGTGTAAGGCAGAACGGACAACCCTTGGCTGCCCTGCCAACCATGTCTTGCTCTTCCATTTTCCGTGAACTCACTGGCAAGAGACTTTGTAACAGAGGAGAGCATGGCAGAACACAGAACTGTTTCACTGCATGAGGATTAAGGTTGCAAGAGAGCCATCTGCCTCCCGCTAGCCATGTTTGAAAACCACAGGCTTGAAAATGCAGATTATAAAAGCTGATTGCAACAAAGTCGGAGAGTGGTAGACAGCATGGAGTTCAAAGAAAGACCTTGGGCTGTTAAGTCATTAGAGTAACTTGTCAAAAGTAATTTGCTGGTCATTGTTTCTGTGAAAAGTAACTCTTATAGCTATCTTACTTTTATAAGTATATTTGCACTTATAATCCCATGCTTAAGATAAAAAAAAAGATTTCTCAAACATAGTACATAACTGAATAATAATTCTCCTGTATGATTTTCCCTCCCCATCTGACTCCTCCCAAAACATAACATTAGGAGTTATGTTTTAGGAATAACGAGTACGGGATTCTTGTTAACAATCTTGCCAGTTGCGACTCAGCTTTTTAAAACACGCATTACCCATACGTCTGTTGCTTTTGACACATTATTTCTGTGTTCTGCCTGTTCCAGTAGATTTCTTACACATCATGATGGAATAATTGGTTGTCACAGATAGCTTTTCCCAAAAATGCCCATCAGAATTTGCCCCCAGGTTACTAGAGCACGCGGTACTAAGTACGGTGGCTTAGTACAGGGGCATGTAGCAACCCTCTAGGCAATATGGCTGACTCCAAGTAGTCTGCTAAGCTTTAAGGTTCAGGACACAAAGCCATCTTCCTGGTCTAAGCCATGAGTCTAAGCATATTTACTGGTGAATTATTCTATATGTTCATTATGCCTACTTAATATACGTACAATAGTGTTTTATTTTTTTATTTTTAACTTTCCTTGTACACCAACTGCAGATGTTCTCTGCATTAAGTTTGTGTGTGTGTTTTGTTATTACAGTCGTAACTTTGGTGGTAAATAAATAAATAAATAATTAAATAAATAAATAAATAAACAAACAACAATGGAAATTAGAACTCATCGTTATCCTTATGCTGATATGGATTGTGGAGGCTGGGATGAAATCTAGTGGTGGACCAGATTCATGTTGGGCTGAAAATTTCTCCCATGACAAGTTCTATTTAATTGTAAATTTGGCTTGAGTCCAAGCTCTCTCAAGGACCACATCTCCCTTTATGAGATTGCCCAGATGTTAAGCTCATTAGGAGAGGCCATTCTCTTGGGGGCCCCCATCCCGCCAGGTGTGTTTGGTGCAGACATAGGAGAGGACCTTCTCTGTTGCTGCTTCCAACACCTAGAACTGCCTCCCACAGGAGGCCAGGATGTCCCCATTTTTGTAATCCTTCCACAACCAGGTGAAGACCTTTCTCTTCAGGCGAAGTTTCCCCCAGTGACTGGCAGTCTGTGTGGAATTTTTCAAGGGATTATTGTGCCTTACTGCTCTGAATGTGTTTTTGTTGTTCCATTTGTTTCCTGCCTTTTGGTATTTATTGAATTCTGATTCCAATTTGCATACTCTCTGTTTTTAGCTTTAAATATTGTATTTTAAGAATGTAAACCACCTTCGGTACTTTTGAGGAAAAAGTCAAGGTAAAAATAGTTCACAGGGTATTTTAATAGTATGCCTCAATGCAACAAGACATGCTATAACCTCAAGGAAGGAGTCCGTGAAGATTCTCAGTCATCCAGGTGAGTTTATCTGGAAGTTGAGTCATGGCTACTGGACTTCTTTGAGAGATAGGAACATTTCGCTGCTCATTTAAACCGTTTCATCAGTTCGAATACAGCTAGCGCGGGTCCTGCATCTTATAGTCCACTTTGACTTCTTGTCATCCTGTAGACATGGGCACGACCAGAAAAAATGAGGTTTCGAGTTTTCGTTTGTCGGAATGGGTCCGTTTCGGGTCGTTTCCGTTTGTCACGAAATTTTTCAAAAATTTGTCGTTTCCGTTTGTCGTTTGCACCGCGATTTAGCACAATTTGAGTTCCCAGAGCATAGGGGCGTCCCACAATCAGGGCCGGCGCTAGGTGTTTTTGATTCCTAGGTGGCGGGCGGGGCGGGTGGCGGGTGGCAGGGGGGAGGTGCGGGTGGGAGGCGGTGGCGGGGGGCCATGGGCGGCCGGCGGCCACGGGTGGGCGAGTGGGAAGGCGGCGGCACGGGCCGCAGGCGGCTGGCGGCACGGGCGGACGGGCCAGTGCGCAGTTAGGATATCACTTAGAAATCAGGATAGAGGTTCTGTTCTTGGCTTGCACCCCAAATGTGTGTGTGTGCAAGCAAACTGAAGTCGGGAAAATAGAAAATAAATGGTAGTATATAATATATATTTAAAATAAATCCACACCTCCCACTCCCAGTTCGAACCTCCCCCTTTATCCAATATCAGAAAAAAATCCTCAAACTGCCAGAGAAGAAATAAAGAATAAACTGCTATTCCCTTCAGCAGACAAAGCTGCAGGGAATCAAAGAAATTATTTTCTAAATTCAATTCCCTCCCTGCCTGCCTAACTTAAATCCTAAAGCCTCCAGCCTCCCTCCTCAATCTCGATCGGATCACACTAACACCAGCACCAGCAGCCAGCCCTCCTCCCTCAACCACATCCATACACCCGACTGCGATTTCTGGAAGGTGCCTCAGCTTTTATGCCCTCTGAGACATCCAGAAGTGTCAGTCAAAAACCTGGCGATGCCATTGGTGGAATGGTTCAAACAATTTGCATGGTCCCATCCCATGCCCAGGCCAAATGGGCAGGTCTAAAAAAATATAAAATAAAATAAAATAAAATAAATTCAATATGACGTTTTATTACTATAAAAAACCCACTGCTGCTACTATTAAAATTCAGGCATTTAAAATAAATAAATTTCACATGTTTCTGTGGTGATTTGGTGTGTTTTTTGACCACGATTTCAAAAGAAAAATTGCGGTCGCCATTTTGGAGCCCCCCCACCGCATGGCACGCAGAGAGACAGACAACGAGGATGACCCCCCCCAGCTTGGTGCAAGCAGCCCAGGACAGGAGAAGAGGGGGGAAGGCCGGGGACCCCCCAGAAACCACCCCTCTGGTAGGTGGCAAAGCCTCAGGCAGGCATATTTTCGCCTGCTTTTTTGGCCGGGAGTCGGGTTTTTTTAAAAAAAAAATTCTGTGCTTTGCGTCGCGCTATCGCCGCAATGCCACAAACGGAAACGAAAAACCCGACCAAATTTTTCTTTTTCCGGTTCGAGTTCGAGTTTTGATGGCTTAATTATCGTTACCGTTTCCGTTACATAACGGAAACGATAACCGAAAACGGAAATGACAATTTTCCCAAGTCGTGCCCATGTCTATCACCCTGGTCTGAAATAAGCTCATAAGATGAACAATGGCCTGAATCCTCAAGGAAGGAGGATTCAATGTCACGTTATTTATCACTTTCTGGGTGATTTCTGAGTTGACTGAACAGCCCTCGTTGTTTCGCAGCAGCAAGTTCCTTTAGGCCGTATCCAAAGATATCAAGTTGAAGGATGGCAAGGCCAGTGATTCGAAACTGAAGCAAGTGGCAACGGAACTCCTATTTGGGTCCACCAAGACAAAGTAGGGCCCAAGGTTATTGACCTCCTTCTTCATTAAAAGAATGCTTTGCAGAGACCTTAATGCTCTTAACCTCCATTCGGCCGACTCCCCTTTAGCTCCCTGGATGTCATGCGGTAATTAAATGGTCTGTGTCAAGAGCTCGCATTAGATTTTGCGGTAATCCATGCTTTCCGCTCAGGGTTCAGCCTAATCTCATCCATTATGTCAATGAGTTGGTCATGCCATTTTTCACCCAGAGGGAAAAAAAACCCTTCTTTAATGCTCCTCCAGCAGAGCTTCGACTGACAGAAAACCAAGCTGCAAAATGGCCAATACCAATCGCTCATTGAAAGGCTGCAGTAGCCGTTTGCTGACTATCTGATTATTTCACTGCTGTTCTGAATGCTCCCCCTCTCTCCTTACTTTTGCAATTACCTGCCTTTCAGTGGCAAGGATTTTTGTGTCTATCCCTGCAAACAGTGTGCATTTCTGAATCTATCCTGTAACAAAAAAACATATAACCTCACAACTGTTATCTTGTCCTCCTTAAGTTGTCAAATACAAGATTCCAAGTCTCACACAGTGGCCATTTTAATACTGCATAGTCTCATTTGTTCCTAGCGTTTCATGTATATTAAAGTCCAGGAAGGGAATATAAATGAAGATGTGGTAGTTGCTTCCTTCTTTGTAAACCGATTTATGGCCTGTAAAATATGGGTTAATGGGTGATCAAGATTGTCTATAGCAGTGGTGGCAAACCTTCAGCGCCCCAGGTGTTTTGGACCACAACTTCCATAATTCCGAGCCTAGATTGCTATTGACAATGGACTGTAGGAGCTGTGGTCCAAAACATCTGGTGTGCCGAAGGTTCGCCACCGCCAGTCTATAGAATAACCTCTTGTGCTCATTACCATTCACACTTGTCAAAAAGCAGACATAACAGTTGCTTTGCGCCTGGGTTGAGAAGTAGCTAACTGATGAAAAAAGGAGTCTGTGAAATTTTTCTTTGGTGTCACTTTGTGAATGGTAGTGAGCACAAGAGGGTAGATCATCCTATCTTCTCTGTCTGTCATTTGGAGGACAAAGGGCACTCATTCAATGATAAGGATGTACAAGTATTAGACAGAGAAGAGAGGTGGTTTGAGAGAGGAATCAGGGGAGCCATTCATGTGAGCATTGAAACCCCCTCTCTCAACAGAGGTGGTGGCCTCAGGCATAGCCTATCTGCAACTTATCAGGGTGTCCTTTCAACAATACCCAGAAAAATCAAAAAGCCTTCACCACCAAGGCCATAGCTAATGGCCCATACTTTAGAGGTTTCCGCACCTTAGGACATTGCTCACCTTAAGGCTATGGATACTATTGTCTACCTAACAAGCCTATTCAGGCCATTGTTCATCTTAAGTGCCTCTCTCAGACCAGGGTGACAAGAGGTCAAAGCTGACTCTAAGATGGAGGACTCGCACTAGATGTATTCAGACTGAAGAAGCTGTTTGGATGAGCAGCGAAACGTTTATGACATTCAAAAATGGTTTACCTTTGGTCTACTCTTCCCTTCTTCTATGGTTGCCCTGGGACTTTGCAGCTTGCCCAGGGCCACTCAGGCTGGCTTTTCTCGGATGCACAATGAGGAACAGAACTCTCAGTCTCTGGTCCCAAGGCTAGATACCTAAACCACTGAACTAGCCAGCCAGCCCACATTAATAAACTGGAGGACATTTTAGTTTTTTTCTTATAATTCAATTTTATATATAATTCTTGCTTTTCCTCGGAGCTCAATAGTTGATAATCTTGACCCACAAAAGTTTCATTGGGCCTTAATGAGTAGATTAAAGTATTCAATGTTTGCTGAACTCTTCAGCTGACCATCTTAGATCTAGTCAGAAAATAAGTTCCATTAGTCATAACAATCCTCTTTCTTGGGAGATCAGTTGCAACATCAGGAAAATCTTGATCTGAATTTCCTACTAGAATTTTTATATCATTAAATAATAATTATATATCTTCAAGTCATGCATTGCAGTTTAGGGCTTTTCAGGTAGAGAAGACTAAAAAATGGTTTACCCTTCACTACTTCTTCAGGGGACTATACAGCTTGCCCAGTGCCACAAAGGTGGGCTTTTCTTAAATGCACAATGAAGAACTCCAAGGCGAGAGACACTGCACTAGCCAGCCAGCTGGTGATAGTCTTATCATGCCATTAATGATTCTTCTTACGTTGACATTTACCTTGATTTTATTTTATGGTGGATGCTCAACAGCAGGTGAGCGAGCGGCTTCTTTTTCTAAAGATCCAGCTTAGAAAGAATTGTGTGCTTGGAAGCAAAATAAAGGAATGGCGGGAAATATGTTCAAACTTTTATTTGCTGCAGAGATTAACCTTTGATTTGACCTGGAGAGACTAAAAAGTGGGAAGAAGGGCTGTGCATTTATTAAATTAATAAATTTATCCTATATTGATTTACGAAAAGTGTCCTTGTGAAATGGGTACTGGATTGTCAATTGATCAGTCACAACTCCAGGACTGGTTCAGCGCACCGATCTATGGATTTTCCAGTTCATGCTGGTTTAAGATTCTAGGAGCAGCCTGGTGGCCAGATAAGAATAGTTTTGTGAACTTTGCCTGCCATCTAGTGGAAATATAATAACATGTAAAGTTTTAATAGATGCTTCTGAATGCATGTACTTCCAAAATCTGCATTTTTGAAACTGGCACACACTTGTGTGCCTTTTTCAGAGGTGAGATTTCTGTTCCAAAGACTTTTGCTTTGTCCTCCTTTTTTGGAGTTCATTGTAAGTTTGGGGATTGATAGACTTCTGAGAACAAATTGGGTTTCTACTTGTCCCTGGGAGGTATGAACTGGGTTCTTGCATCTCAATGTGAAATTTGGTGGATATGGTATCTTTTAAAAAAGCCATATGCATCCCGTTAATCAGAACTCTCCAGGCCCGCAACTAGGGTGTGTGTCACCCAAGGCAAACATGCATTCTTCTTGCCGCCCTGAGGTTGGCTAGGGAGGTATTAGTAAGTTTTATTGTTCTATTGTATATCAATAATAGTATACAAATAATATTTGACATTTTTGCACACACACCTCGGTATCCAATCACACTTTGTGTAACAAAGCCCACATGTGAGCATTGAAACCCCCTCCCTCATCAGAGTTGGAGGCCTCAGGCATAGTCTATCAGCTACTTATCAGGGTGTGCTTTTCAAAGTACCCAGACAAATCAAAAAGCCTTCACCACCAAGGCCAGTAGAGATGGGCACGACCAGGAAAACACGACCAGGAAAAATGACGTTTCGAGTTTTTGATTGTCGGGACGGGTCCGTTTCAGCTCATTTCCGTTTGTCGAGGAAATTTTCAAAAATTTGTCGTTTCCGTTTGTCGTTTGGGTTGGGGTTGGGGTTGGGGTAAGTGGGCTCTGGGAGGCACCTCTCTGGGTGCTTCTCTGATGTCTGACCCACTAAGAAGGGAAGCAAGGGAAGCGTTTCGCGGAGTCGCCGCGTACCATACATTTACATTACATTATGTTAGGGTGGGGTGGCAGAGGCACCTCTCTGGGTGCCTCTGACTCAGTAAGAAGGGAAGCATAGTAGCGTACTGCCGTACAGGTTAGGGAATGGGATAGGGGATAGTGGGCTCTGCGAGGCACCTTTCTGGGAGCCTCACTTTGACTCACTAAGAAGGGGAGCATACTAGCGTACTGATGTACAGGTTAGGGAATGGGATAGGGGATAGTGGGCTGTGGGAGGCACCTCTCTGGGTGCCTGGGACCCACTAAGAAGGAAAGTGTACTTGTGTACAGATCTGGGTTAGGGTTGGGGTTAGGGTAAGGGCTAGGCTTAGGGTTACGGTTAAGGTTAGGGTGGGTTAGTGGGCTGCACCTCTGGGTGCCTCTGACCCACTAAGAAGGACAGCGTACTGGCGTATGGGTTAGGGTTGGGTTAGGGTTAGGGTTAGGGTTTGTGGGCTTTTAATGCCCTCTCTGACACACCCAGATCTCTCAGTCAAAACCTGGCCATGCGATTGGTGGAATGGCTCCAAAAATTTGCATGGTCCCATCCCATGGCCAGCCCATCATTGCGCATGCGCAGGTGTAAAAAAATAAAAATAAAAATAAAATAAAATCAATGGAGACGTTTTATTGCAAGAAAAACCCACTGCTGCTACTATAAAAAAATCAGGCATTTAAAATACCTAATTTTCAAATGTTTCTGTGGTGCTTTGGTGTGTTTTGGACCACGATTTAAAAATATTGTGGTCGCCATTTTGGATCCCCCCCCCACAGCATGGCAAATGGAGACGACGAGGATGGCCCCCCCAGCCTGGTACCAGCAGCCCAGGACAGGAGAGGGGGGAAGGCCGGGGACCCCCCCAGAAACCACCCCTCGGTAGGTGCCCTCATTGAGGCAGGCATATTTTCACCTGCTTTTATGGCCGGGAATCGGGTTTTTTTTAATCTTTTTTCTGTGCTGCTTGGCATCGCGCGATCGCCATGATGCCATGAACAATGAAAAATCAGACCCAATTTTTCTTTTTCGGTTCGAGTTCGAGTTGGAGCGGAGTAATTCTCGTTACCGTTACCCGTTACGTAACTATAACAAGAACCGAAAACGGAAACGAGAATTTCGCCTAGTCGTGCCCATGTCTAAAGGCCATAGTTAACGACCCATTCTGGATAGGTTTCAGCACCTTAGGCCATTGTTCACCTTAAGGCTATGGATACTATTGTCTCCCTAATGATCCTATTCAGGCCATTGTTCATCTTATGAGCCTAATTCAGATCAGGGTGACAAGAGGTCAAAGCTGACTATAAGATGGAGGACTCGCAGTAGCTGTATTCAGACTAAGGAAGCTGTTTGGATGAGCAGCGAAACGTTTCTATCTCTCAAAAAAGAAGTCTAGTAGTCATGACTCAACTTCCAGATAAACTCACCTGGATGACTGAGAATCTTCACAGACATAAAGCCCACAAAATGCAAGACACATCACTGAAGAAAATTGCACACAATAACAAACACACCTCTTCTACTATTTGCGGGACAACCAGCCCAGAAGGTGGTCAAACTATTGCCTTCTTGGATCTTCTTGGATCTCTAGGGAGGTAGGAAGGGAGGTGAACCCCAGCACTGCTGAGGAAGAGTCTTAGAAGTTCGTCAATGCATTTGTCATTTTGACACGCATTTCGTCATGTCATCATTAACTTCAACGAAGAGGAGGAAGGAAAAGAATCCATTCTCATACTTTTTTTACTTTTTTTGGTCGCATGTATCTAAAAAAAACACAGTTCCTTTACAGAGTAGAGCAAGCAAACATTGCATAGATCCAAATTTTAAGAACATTTTCCCCATGTCAAGAAAAGTAGAGGTGACAGCACGACCACTCACAACGAATAAGTCAAACTTTTGCTACAGTACATTTCTTTTAAAATTTCCATAATTTCTTGAAACAGTGGGACAAAAGCAGATTGCAGCTTGAGTATCTTGATTAGTCTACATACAACTTAGACAAGGAAATTGGGCACCAGGAGTGCAAATCTAAAAATACTTTGGCGGGAAGCCAAGGAGGGACAAACACATTCAAGTTTCATTAGGGCACTATGGTGCAGGAACGTCCCACGAGCTTCTGAGAGCATCCCTCCCCTTTCTCTCACACGTCTTCTCATGCAAAGTAATATGTGCCCATTGCTGTTGTATGCCCAAGACAAACAAAGAGCATAACAGTGACAGAGGTAAGACAAACACTGCAGTGTGTGCTTCTAACAGCAAAGAGAAGCCTATGGCATTTCCATGGATCACTTTGCATGTTGCAGCCAGAAGCAATAAGGTATGTGCTTTGTCATTCAGATTGTGACCTCACCTAGGGGGAAGACTATGCAAATGTCCATTTGTTTGGACTGAAACATTGTACAGGTTTTCCTCTTTTGAGAACACATCAAAATATTGTTTTATAGGACATCGAGAGCCCTAAATGATTTGTAAAACAAAAATCTAAAGACCAATCTACCCATGAAGCAGAACCATGAGATGCAATGCAATTTTATTTAATCAATGGGTTTTTTTTGGTCACGTTCCAAGGGTCTTATTTTATTTATTTATTTATTTATTTATTTATTTATTTATTTATTTATTTATTTATTTATTTATTTATTTTGCAGTGGTGGCGAACTTCCAGCACTCCAGATGTTTTGGACCACAGCTCCCACAGTCCTTTGTCATTAGCAATAAAGGCTTGGAATTGTAGGAGTTGTGGTCCATGGGCTCCCATAGGTTTTGGACTGTAGTTTGCAGTGGTGGCGAACTTCCAGCACTTCAGATGTTTTGGACCACAGCTCCCACAGTCCTTTGTCATTAGCAATAAAGGCTTGGAATTGTAGGAGTTGTGGTCCATGGGCTCCCATAGGTTTTGGACGTCAAATTCCAGAAGGCCCAAGACAAGCATGAACAATAGTCAGGGATCCTGGGAACCAAAGTCCCAAGCAATGGAAAAACCAAAGCTTATAGTGTACTGTTTGAAGGCAAGTTTTCCCCACCTTTCCTGCTATACAATTCTTTGTTTCCAAGATGCTGAAACTTATGCCTTCTGCAAACAAACTATGCCCTTTGCCAGTAAGCAATTGATACCTTCTCTATATGCCAATAAATTTTTTAATTTTCTCCCTATTCTCCTCTCAAACACTTCCCTGCAAATGAGGAAGTAGCCTACTGAAGAAAATGTCTTGGCCTTCCACAGTGCTTTTCCTAGGTTGGGGAGTTAGCTGATTTTAAACTAAGGAGTATTCAAATATGTTTGCCCACCTCCTGTCACCTGAAACATAGTCAAAGAAAAATGATCCTGTGTGATTCCACAAACTGGGTAAATGAAGTCATAGTATACACCCACTTCCAGTTAATAAACAAATATAGCAACATTGAGAGAGAGAGAGAGAGAGAGAGAGAGAGAGAGAGAGAGAGAGAGAGAGAGAGTTGATCTATTAATCAGTCTGCTTCTGAACTCAGTGTGAAATTACAATCAACCAGCACAATCTGCTTGTTCACATAAGAGTTTGTGGATGTTGTTATAATTTCAGAGGACAGCTGTAAGAACAGTTTTAGTCTGTAGGTGTGAAAACGCCCTGAACCAAGTGTCATCTGATGACCCTTTTCCTGTAGTGGTGGGAGCCCTGAGCAATGTTACATTTGACTTTGGGAAATTTATGGCTTAAGGACAACAGCTCCAGCTGCTGGATTGATTCTGGAATTTGAAATTCAAAGAAATGCTTTGCCAAGCACTTGCCAGATAGCATTCGGGTAAATCAAAAGGGACGCTCACTTGGTCTGTCTAGATGGCCTTGGAAAACAACTGGTTTAAAGATGGTCCCTAGTCAAGTATCAATACTGGGCCCTACCAAATAACTAGCAGTCTCTGGACCTGCTCAAAGACACGGTCGGTCTCTTTCAAGAACAGAACATTCTTTGGGTATTGGTGGGACACTGACATCTCAGAGGGCCTCCACATGACTGAGAGAAGAGAGGACTGAGGTTTGTGCTTCTTACACTGCCAACAGAATCCACAGCATTTGAACCTGAACAAGACTACGGCTACATTTAAACATGCCGGAGCTGATCACAAACAGAAAAGGAAGTGCACTTTTTTTTGTCAATCACAGAGGCATGGTATTAGACCTCCAGCCCCAATGCAGAAGAAGAAAAGCCAATGGGAGTAGGATATTGAGGGTATCTACATTACACAACTGAATATTTCACTCCATTCTACAGAATCCTGGGATTTGAGTTTATTGAGGTACTTACCATTGTCTGCTAGTACACTTCCTGGAACCACAGAAGAGAATTCAAAATAACTGATAATAAATACCAGGTAGCTAATATGGTATCAAACCTATATAGTTGCTGTAACTATGTCATATAAATACATTTATTAACTTCAACCTCACTGTTGGTTTGTACCCACGGACAACCAATAGATGTTTCATGAGACACTGAGTGGTTCAGGAGACCTGTCTCTCCATATGATGCTCGGTTTGCTACCTGGTGAGCATTTCCCTGTGTGAGAAGTCACTACCTAAAGGAACACTGAGGAAGAAAATGTCATCATGAAAAACAAGGGATGATAGAAGAATCAGAAGACAGCATCTTTCCTGTCAAGATTCTTATTGAAGGTCAAAAAGGCCTGATTTATACATCCAGGACCATCTTGTTCAGTGCCTCATGGCAGAAAATGTATTTAAAAGTATGGCTTCTGTTGGAAAGGATGGTGCTTGAGGTTCTGTGAGGTGATATGAAAGACCTGTTCTGTGGTCTGCATATGCAAGTCATCACGGTGTTGCAGCCATTGAGTGATGGTTGAGGTTGGGGGTTGCGGGGAAGGAGCAGATTCTAGGGAAGGTAATTCTTACCAGGGAGCAATAATGGGTGCTACGGGTTTCGTTTACATTAGAAAAAGTTTGTGTTGGCTTAATTGCACAGTCCATCAGGTTGCTGTCATTTTAAGTGCTTTATACAGGAATGGTCTGAAGCTATGTTTAGCCCTTATTTAAATAAATTAAATTAACACTGTGGTGTTGGTAAAGTTGGTGCTACAAACCTTTGTGGCATGCTGAGGTCAGACACAAACCTGGTGTCTAAATGCAAGCTCAGGACCTGCCATTGTGAAAGGCCCTTGCTTGGGTCAAGGAGGAGTAATGTACACTAAAGCCCTATAGGTGGTGCTCCATTTCATAGAACTGTAGAATATGGAGTTGGAAGGGGCCTAGTGGTTGACCATCAAAACCAATCTCCTGCTCAACGCAGACACTCGAAATCAAGGTACATCTCACAGATAGCTGTCTTTTTTTCCCCTTGAATGCCTCCAGCATCAGAATGCTCATCACCTCCCGAGGAAATGGGCCCACTGTTGTGCTGCTCTAACAGTTAGGAACAAATGATAGAAACAGTGGCTGCAGAGATATTAAGAGTGTGGCCATCGTTTCTCCAAGATGTTTGCATTTCCATCCACATCCTTGTACAAAGGCCCCAAAGATCTGATGACACTCTCATTTCGACGCAGAAGGGCAGTCTATATGTTTTGTGGTGTGCTTTTTCTCCATATAAAGTACTAAATTATACTGGAATGTCATTATTCTTCCTGAAAGGTTGGGGAGGGGGGAGGAATAATGAATAGGAAGAGATTAATACATATATTTTGACACAGTATCTTGTAGATTGTGTGAAAGTCACTCATCATGTCCAAAGTGCTATACATTGTCTTGGGAATGAGGTGGACATTTATTCTCCTGGAGGTCACAGTTGCCATTTTCAGAGGTTTCAGAGCTGCCCTGGAGAGATTCGGTAGGAGGTGGTTTGTAGAGCACACAGGCGAGTAAAAAGAAAAACGATCCCATCACCTGTAAGACAATAAGATTTCAATTTGTGACTTCAATATTTCAGCTATATGTGGTTTGTACTTCTCCTGATCTTCTTAATCATGGATAGAAGTCTTAGGTTTGGTACTGCCTCATTCTCCATATCAGAATTTGGATATGACATAATTTGGGGGTTAACATGTTCCAGAATTCCACAGATAGCAGTATGGCTACTGGTGAGAGAATTCTGGAAGTTGTTACCCTAAAAAAAATAATTTCCCCTGGCTCCACCTCATAAAAGTCATAGTGACAAAGTGGGTCATACCACTTCAGGCTGCATGTGAAGGTTTGAGAAAAGGAATAGTCTACTATGCATACAATGTTTTGCAATGGACACAAAAAAACAACATTCTATTACAGTGCTGGCGAATCTATGGCACGGGTGCCAAAGCTGGCACGCAGAGCCCTTTCTGTGGGCACCCAACATTGCCCCTTCACAGCCACCTATATTCAGGTTAAATCGCTGTATTGGCACTTTGTGAAAAATTAGTGGGTTTTGAATTGCAGTTTGGGTAATCGGTCTCTAAAGGGTTCGCCATCACTGTTCCAGGATGATGATTAGGTTGGAACTTGTTTTCTAAATATCCATATCTACATCTAAGTTACATCGAGATGTGTACTGTTTTAGCAAATAGACTTAATTGGGGGTATTTGTGGAATTCCATGGGGATTATAGGGTAGAGTCAAGAGCCACTGGTCACTCATTGGGGGGTGGGGTGCAACACCTCAATGAATCTCATGTGTTCCGTCCAGTGTTCAGGTCATTAAAATGTTTTGAACCAAAGACATCCAGTGATCTGAACTGAGGAAATGGAAATCCAAACACTTCAGCTTATTTGGTGCTGAAGGAGAGGATGAGTCACAGCTGAACTCATCAATAAAGTCTAAGATCTCCCTTGGACATGTTAATTACTGAGGCACTGGGTGTGTGGGTGTGGGTGTTTCACACTGCAGTCACTCTACCAGTCATTTTGCAAAAGTACAGGATGAAGTGAAGGACGGGTGCAGTCATTGGTAGACAGGATTTATCTGCTAGAATGTTATTTGTTTCTTATAAAGGAGCATTGGTTTATGGTGCAGTTTCCAAATTTGGTTGAATGCACATGTGCCTGAATCTGAAAGATTATCTGGGTTTATAATCTGGTCTTTGAGTGGCTAGGTCAGAATTAGAGTGCTAAAATCTGTCTTGTCTTCACATACCACCTCTTTTTTTTGGTGCAAATCTCACTGCTTTAAAGCTCTTTTGCAGTTGCTAGAATGGTCTCTGTGAACAGGGCTTGCTGTCTAACCAATTTATGGCACTCTCTATTCCCCAACCCAATGTCATAGAATCATAGAATAGTGAATTTGAAAGGGGCCTACAAGGCCATCAAGTCCAGCCCCCTGCTCTGTGCATTAATATAAATCAAAGGATATTCGCTATGTGGTTGTCCAAATTTCTCTTGAATGCCCCCAGTGTTGAGGTCATTGGTTCCATAACTGTGATCCACATTAGTAGGGATGGAGATTCTGACAGAGATCTAGAAATAGGTCCAAGTGTCAGCAAAAGGACACAGGACATGTTGGGAATCTAATTCTTTGCCCTTTGAAGCGGGGTGAGCACCAAAAACATTCTGATTTAGTACAGTGCAGGCACAGGTCTACCTCTGCACCCTTAACTTCACTTTGGCTCATAGGAGGACTGGGGTTCACCTTATCCAAGTGATCAGGCCACGTGTCTTGTGGACCTCCTTACAGAAGCAGTATGGACCAGAACAGGGTTGGTGGTCAGATCCGTTGGCTTACCTTGTACATAAGACCAGCAATCAGAGTGTATCGACTCATGGAAAAGTTCTGGTACACATAGCAAGACCCTTGCTCACCACACTGGTCCTGCCAGAGAAGACATGATCTGTCTATCATTGATCCAAAAGCAATTGGTCCCGGAATTCCGCCTACGTAAAAAAGATAAATGAGGAATATATGCTGCCAAATATGCATATCTCAGACTAATCATGACCTGCTGTCCCAATTAACTCTAATTCATCTGGCAATGCTGGCTCTATAAAAATCAGTGGGATATTTTCTGTTGTAATTAGAGTTGAATTTGTTCTGGAAGTCCCCATTAGGGATGGTTTGGCTAGCTTTGAAATGGAAATAATTATAGGGAAAACTCAGACAGACAATACCTCCTTAGATCACTGTATGATATCTTTCAAAACACCAGTCCCAGGGTCAATGTTTTACATGCACATAGAACACTCCCTTGAATAACAGCACAATTAATATTCCTGGGGTAAATGAACGTTTCCAGTCTGTTCATCTTTTAACCCAACACAGAGCTCAATTTTCAGCATTTCGAAATAGCACTGCCATTTCAGAATATAATCATGTCTGCTAGAAATGCAAAGTATCCTCTCCAATGTTTAGGTGTGTGTGTGTGTGTGTGTGTGTGTGTGTGTGTGTGTGTGTGTGTGTGTGTGTGTGTGTGTGTGTGTGTGTCTGTGTGTGTTGTGTCGTTACAGTCATGACTGACTCTTTGTGAACCCATGTCCATGGAGTTTTCTTGGCAGGAATACTGGAGTGGCTTGCCAGTTCCTACTCCAGGCGCATACAGCACCTGGTATTCCCTGGTGGTCTCCCATCCAAGTACTAGCCAGGTCCGACCCTGCTTAGCTTCTGAAATCAGGCGATATCAGATGTGCTTACAATGTAGCAGATCTACAGATGTCTCAGATTCTGCCTTTGTAGAATGTGAGTTGCAAGATATTGTGACCCTTCATCCCAATGTTCCATTGGGCATTGACTCACTATCTCACCATGATGGGAATACATCCCATCATGTAGTCCCCAAAGTGGGTCTATGTGCAGCAGTACTTGAGTAAGTTCTTCAAGAATTGGTTGAGGTTGTATGCTGTATACCACAACATGGAGCAATATAATCTCCTAAGCAATTCAGCTGTGTTTCAGGTTCACGGCTAGCCTTGTAGAACTCTTACTCCAGCTGCTTTCTTGTTGCACCTGTTTTTGTCCATATCATTTTTGGTATATTTTCATAATAATAAAATAATATTTGACCAGCAAAGGATATATTTTCATATATTTGTTGCACAATGATATCAACTTTGTTTGTTTGTTTTAAAAGCATTGATATATCTATTATAATGGTAACAATAATCACGTCTTTCTAAATATGGATGTAAATCCTTACATGTTAAGAATAAATTGCAAAATTTCCCACCTTGCCTATAAGATACTGAGAGTTGGCCTTAACCAATGCTTTGAAATTTGCATGAGTGATTTTGTACATGCTGTGTAACATATACAAACTGCGTAACTAAACTTTGACAGCTGCTATCTCGTTGCATGGACTTTTAAGAACTGGATGCAATGGTTAGTGTGTGTGTGTGTGTGTGTGTGTGTGTGTGTGTGTGTGTGTGTGTGGTTTAATTAATCAGTCATTTCTCATACATTTGCTTTTTCTCTGTGTGTGGTTTGCTTTACAAAGGATAAAACAATTATGGTGTTTATATTTTTCACATTTGTTTTGAAAATGGTGGGCCCCCAAGAAGTCAAACACTCACTGTCTTATTCTTGCATGAGAGATGAAAAATTATACAGAGGACACATATACTCTTAACAGTCAGAGAATGTGAAATTTAGTAAGGTTTCTCCACATCTCTTCTTTATCAGGAGTGTAGTTGCATTCTGGAGCATGAAACTGAAGAAAGAAGAAATGTAGCTGGGCCCTACTTCCAGGTTTGCACAGGAAGCTCGAAGGAGAAGTAATGCAGCTGGGCCCTAATTCCAGGCCTGCACAGAAAGCTCAAAGGAGCTCTGGGGTATAAGTAGAGATAGTTGTATGTGAAATGCTGCATGCCCTGTACTTTTAAAGCTAGGCTGCTGTCCCACATTGCAAGCAAGCATGGTCTTCTCCATGTCAAAATAATATTCAAAAGCCTAGTGGGAGGGTTGACACGAGAGATGGGCACGAATCAGAAAATGGTGTTTTGTTTGTTGTTTGTCGTTTAGGGGGTCCGTTTCGGTTCGTTTCCTTTTTTTGCGAATTTTTGCAAAAAATTCATTTTCGTTTTTGTTCATTTAGTTACCATTTATTTCAATTTTTTGTGATTTTTTTAGCATTTAAAGCAGTTCAATGTATTGCCGTAACGAAAACGAAACGGACGACAAAATTTCTGGTGTTTCTGTTCATTTCGTTTCATTTTAGAGACAAAATTCGTTTGTCGTTTCGTTATGTAACAAAACGAAAAAACGAAAACAGAAATGAAAAATTGTTCATTTCGTACCCATCTGTAGTCAACACCATTAGGTAGTTTGACTCCAGGCAAAAAAATGTCCTGGGAATCACAAGTGATTATCTGTTCTTCCCAATTTAGATAGTAATTGAATTTCTATTTCTACAGTAATGGACTTCCTTGGCATCAACTACAACCATGTAAATAATGAGCCTTTACAAAGATTAGATTACTCCAAACCCTCCCTTGTATTAATTTATCATTTATCCAATTTTTCCCTCCGAAGACTTGAGCGATTGTTCTAAGACAAAGTAAGGAGTCCTCTTAAGAATTATTTCCTGTTCATAAAGGAAAGAATAAAACCATTTGTTCTTGCAAGCATGGGAAAAATACTGGTACTGGGAACAAATATCAGCCCATAACCTCTCAGATACTTATGTTAAGTGGGACAAACTGTTAAATGTCACACTATGGTTCATTCCCACCAATGCATGATTGACCTAATGGGGGAATCTCTGATCTAAATAACCTGAGGGCTAGAACCAGGTTGGAAATAATTATGTCTGCATTGGTAATTCTTTGGGATGTGCAGATTTGTGTCCTTGAATTACAGCACTCAAATGCCCCAAGCGGTGCTGCTTAGGGGGTTCTGTACAAATCTGCACACATCTACGGATCATGTAAGCTACTGGTTCCCAACCTTGGGTAAATCAAGTGTTCTTGGACTGTAACTCCTAGAAAACCCTGGTCAACGCAGCTGGTGGCAAAGGCTTCTGGGAACTGTAATCTAAAAACCACCTGGTTTACCCAAGTTTGAAAACCACTGATGTAAGCAATTTTACTGCGTGTCTGTAGCCCACACAAATTTATAACCAATATATCACTGGCTATGTAGTGGACATCCTTGTAAAGGGTTGGGGTGTATATTTTTCACTCCAACAGGATTTGGGATGAAGTCTTCCAAATTCTATTCCTTTTCATCTTTTTGACTTCACCACTTGGTTTGTGTAACTGCCTCCACTGCTCCATATGAAAGGTAAAGCATCAATATGTCCTTTAATCTCTAAAGTCCATGGCCCTTTTTGGGTGGTGGAAGTTTGCACTGCAACAGAACTTCAGAACATGCCCTGCACCTACATGAATGTACATGATTTATGATTAATTAATTCAAGAATATCAGGACTTGTTGGCATACAGTACCTAATGTCCTCACTACAATCCACTGGATACCAAGTGCAAAAGATCGTTGCCGGTCTGAAACACATCTGGAATGCATAAAGAAACATTAATAAACAATGGCAAGCAGGAACAACTCACACACAGAGATCATTTGCACAAAGTGTTCTGCTTGTATACCGCCCCATGCCACTTCAAGTAGTCTTTGGGCGGTTTACAGTTTAATTACTGTATGCAGGCCACACATTGCCCCCCCCAGCAAGCTGGGTACTCATTTTACCCAACTCAGAAGGATGGAAGGCTGAGTGAACCTTGAGCCTACTACCTGGGATTGAACACCAGGTCATGAGCACAGTTTTAGCTGCAGTACAGGCATTTAACCACTGCGCCATGGGGCTTATCCAATAGCCTTACATCCACTAATATCATCAAAATGTGTGCCTCAATTCATAAAGGCACAGGTATCTGGTTTGGTACTCCTGAAATAATGATAAAAACTCCCACTCCATGATAGATCAAAGTTCCGGTTGTTATGCCACTGTTTGAGAACAAAAGAAAGGAAAACAAAGAGCACTCATGGGACTGACCAGTGTTCAGAATTCTACAATTTCCAGTGGTATCAAAGTCAACTATTCATGCATGGTTGCTCACGCCCTCCGACCTAGCTACATATTATAATTTTAAAAAAGAAAAGAAGAAGAAACCCTGAAAAATTGGTAATAAAGCTACAATACAATATGGTAGGAGGGGATGCTACAAGTATCAATGGTCAAGCAACACCTTCTTGAAGAAAACAGGATTTCAGCATGTAGCAAATGTTATCATTGTTGGTGCATGGCTTGTATCTGAGAAGAACATAAATAGCATGGGCTGAAGCTGTCCAGATCTCTCGCTTCAAGGGGATTCACTCAGTGCGTACAATGGCACAGATTACATAGACTTGAAAAAAAAAACCATGAGGCTCAACAACAGGACCTTGTGCTGCACCGGGTAAACTGCAATACTGCAGCCAAGAGTTCGATTCCAGGCTCGGATTGCCAGTTCAAAGTTGACTCAACCCTTCCAAAGTCAGCAAATTGAGTATATACCTTGATGGGAGGAGTTGTTCTTTGCATAATTATGTTGTCAACTGCCTAGAGCATGCTTTTAAATTCTATGGAGCCATGTATAAGCAGCACATTTGCTTTTTAACATTATATAATCTAACAACATTAAATAATGTTATATAATGTTATATATATAATTATATAATTATATAATGGATAATACCTATCCATCCTGAAATAAATTAACCCCGAATGTTCACTGGAAGGACAGATTTTGAAGGTGAGGCTCCAATACTTTGGCCACCTCATGAGGAGAGAGGACTCCTTGGAAAAGTCCCTGATGTTGGGAAAGATTGAAGGCAAAAGGAAAAGAGGATGGCAGATAATGAGATGGTTGGACGGTGTCATCGATGCAAACAATATGGATTTGATCAAACTCCGGAAGGCAGTGGAAGACAGAAGGGCCTGGCGTGCTCTGTTCCATGGGGTCATGAAGAGTCGGGTACGACTGAACGACTGAACAACAACAACCTCTCCCCACCCTTCCATAAACTTTGTGTGTGTGTGTGTGTGTGTGTGTGTGTGTGTGTGTGTGTGTGTGTGTGTGTGTGTGTGTGTGTGTGTTGTGTCATTACAGTCGTGACCGACTCTTCGTGACTCCATGTCCATGGAGTTTTCTTGGCAGGAATACTGGAGTGGTTTGCCAGTTCCTACTCCAGGCGCCTACAGCACCTGGTATTCCCTGGTGGTCTCCCATCCAAGTACTAACCAGGGCTGACCCTGCTTAGCTTCCGAAATCAAGCAAGATCGGATGTGCTTAGGGCATCTAGGCAGCTCCATAAACTCATAGCTTAGATAATTTACTTATTGGGATCACAGCACCTAGATGTTCCTGTTGGTTAGAAACCAACAAGAATTTTTTAAATCTGGTTTGGTAGCATATTGGTACGTAGAGTTAGACCTTTAGTGGTGTCATAACACACTCCTACCCACCGTCCTCATTTCTGGACCAGCTAGAAGGGCAGACTATGTCACAGTACTCTCCCCTCAAGGCCATGAGTGCATTAGAGAACATTCTCTCTCTGTTCAGGAACAGTTGCAGTTGGTGTGCCAGCCAAAGCTTGTTAAAAGATCACCTACACATTGTAACCACTTGGGCTTCCACTGATCATGGTGGGCCTTGGAATGCTTTGTGGATATGCATGGGTTCCTTTAGTGAGAAGGAGTGCAGCTCATCCAGGAAATTAATTTGTTTCCCCATTTCAGTTCTCAGCTTAACAAGATTCAGATCCAGTGAACTGGTCTTCCTCCAGCCAAACAATCCACCCATTCACTGCACGGAATGTGACCATGTTGCCAGAGATCAGAGCTCTGAAAAGTTGATTTTACTGGCCTATAACACCCAGATTAGGGGTAAGTGATACCCCCACCCCCAGGCTTTGTCAATACAAATCTGCAGTGTTGATTAAAATGCATGTAACTGATTTCCGCAAAGTGGGGGACTTTAGGCTTCAGAGGTTGAACAAACAGGCCTTATTGGCCAAACATTTGAGAAATGACATACAGTTCCTCTGACTTACCTTAGAGTAGCCGTCAGAGCAGGAATGCTGCTTAGGAATGTGAAAAGAATGACAACAAAAATGAAAAGCAGGAGAAGAGTCCTTCTGTCACACAACGAGGAGCATTTTCCAGCAGCAGCCAAGCCCGAGGAAGTGGGATCATGCTCCAGAATGCAACTACACTCCTGATAAACCTGGTCAAGCAATAAATAAATAAATACATAAATAACAAAACAAAACAAAACAAAAAAGTAGTTCCAATTTAGAAGAATCCCATGGCCTGCCAGAACACAATTCTATGTACTTGTGTCCTGGATTACTGTAAATGAAACTGCTAACTGAGGTAATAGAAAGTAGATTTAAAAGGTGTCCAGCCAAGAAACAGAGGTGACTGAGCAAAGGAAGGAAGGAAGGAAGGAAGGAATGAAGGAAGAATGAATGAAAGGAAGGAAGGAAGGAAGGAAGGAAGGAAGGAAGGAAGGAAGGAAGGAAGGAAGGAAGGAAGGAAGGAAGGAAGGAAGAAATGCTTAAAGGAAACTGACATCTTCCATCTAGTCAGCAGCTCATCAGCGTCTAGTTTACACAGAGAGAAGAGGCATTCAACTAAGGCTGCAACTACACTTGCAAGGCAAATCAGAGAGATTCAGCCTTGCTGTGTCTTGGTTCGCACTGCAGCCTATGTTTTTGTTTCTATTCCATGTTGATTTCTCTCTCTCTCTCTCTCTCTCTCTCTCTCTCTCTCTCTCTCTCTCTCTCTCTCTCTCTCTCTCTCTCTCTCTTGTTGTCCATAAAGAGGTTATCTAAAGCTAAACTAATACAGTGGTACCTTGTATAAAGGAATTAATTCATTCCAAATGAAATTATGTTAAGCAAATTTTTTTATACAAATTCCCATAGGAATGCATTGAAAATGGAGTAATCCCATTTTATGTTGTACGAATTTTCCCCATAGGCAATTATGTTAAGCAAATTTCCCCTATCTCCGGAATTTTTATGTTGTACAAATTTTATGTTATACAAGCTGTTTGTTATACAAGGGTCCACTGTATACTGATTCAGTGATAAGGTGAGCTAGTACTAAACTAGGCAGTTCTTGTTATAATAATAATGTGATGCTGAGTCAATTCTGAATGAGGACAACCCTTGTCACATTTTTCTATGTAGGGAGTATTCAAAAGTGGTTTCCCATTTCCTTCTTCTGGGGACATCCCGGGGCTGTGTAGATTTCCCAAGGCGACAGAGAATGGCTCTTCTGGGATGCAGAAAAAGGAACTGAAGTCGCAGCCTCTGATTATGCAGCCAGATAAATCACTAAGCTATTGAACCAGCAGTTTGTTAAATATCTCTATCTATCTATCTATCAATGGGCCTTTTCACACGACCCCTAAGATCCGCTGGTCCCTTAAATTCGGACCAAAGATCTTAGGGGTTTATTGCTCTTCCTTCCTCCCCACCAGAGAAAGAGGGGGAAAAATGCAGCTCACCTGGAGGAGCTTCCCGGAGCTCCGTTTCTCTTCCGTTTCTCTTCTGCTTGCTTTTTTTCCTCCCACCTCTTCTCTTAAAGGGGCAGGAGGCAAAAAAAACACAAGCAGAAGCCAGGAGAGCCCCACACTGACCAGATTAAATCCGGACCTGGGGATTTTCACCCACCTCAAGCAGGTACAAGAAAGTGCAGCTGGGTCGCGCTTAGGTGGGCGGGGTCGCACTTAATTGTCTGCAAAGTCCGGAGCTGGTGGGAAAACACTTGTAAGGTCCGGACCTTGCAGCCATTTCCTGCGGAGCTTAGGGGTCGTGTATAAAGGCCCTATCTATCTATCTATCTATCTATCTATCTATCTATCTATCTATCTATCTATCTATCTATCTATCTATCTATCTATCTATCTATCTATCACCAGAACAGCATTCACAGTCATGACTTCCATCCTTTTGGAGAATGAGACAGCTGATCAGATGGGGAAAAGACTGTTCAAATCACTCCAGGTTGAAAAAAGTCGAAGCCCACAGAAGCCGAGAACAAGACTCCACATTAGGAGCAAAAGGGGTCAGACTGGTTTGAATTGGCCTTTGTGCCCAGCTATCAGTTTTTTTTAAAACAAATGCATCCATTTTATTTCAACAGCAAATCCCCTAGTATTTACCTGAGTAGTCACAGAGTCGGTTGGAAGAATTCAGGGCATAATTCCTGATTACAGAAAGACTGCACGTATCATTTTAAAATGTTCCTCCGCAAACAGAATTTCTGAAGTTGTAAAGGAACTGACCAAGACAGAGGTTTCAAGTTCTGTCTTCATTGTTGCTATCCTTTTGTCATGGCAGGAGGTATTTGAGGTGATAGAAATCAAGAGAAGGACATGGATGACAGTCACTCTTGGCTATGTCCCTTCTCACCCATGGCTTGGGCTCTAGCGATCACCATCCTCATGTCATATCAATACCTTACCCGATAAGGAAGGTGGTGTTTGACAGATAGAAAAAATGTTTTGCCACACCTAGTGTGGACATAGTATTTCACTTCTAGATTTCCTGGATGCAAATATTTAGCCACTGTCTATTTTTATGTTCCTATTGTTTATCATTCTCTCTCTCTCACTGTGAGGCCATGTCTCAGGTTTCCTTGCAAATGTTGCCTCTCAAGGTACCACAAATAGAGATGGGCACGAAATGCCAAAAGGTGTTTCGTTTCGTTTTTCATGCCCTGGCACCCGGTTCTTTTCGTTTAATATGAAACGAACTTTTTTAAAAAACATTACATATTCATTTATTTCGGAGCTGGCAGCATGCCGGCCGGGAGAGCAGTCCCGCAGCCGCGGGAAGCCCCCCCACCGGGGCCGGGCACCACCGGAGCCACCTGGCAAGCCGGCCAGGAGAGCAGTTTGGTGCTGGCTTTGGGAGGCTGGAAACAAGTTTAAACAGCATGCTCTCCCCACCACCAAATGGAGTGGAAGAAGAGCGAGCTCTTTAAACTCATTTCCAGGCTCCTGAAGGTAGCAGCAGGCAGCTGCTTGTTGCTATCTTCAGGAGCCTGGAAACAAGTTTAAACAGCGTGCTCTCCACTCCACCACTGGGGTGGAGGGAAAAAAAGCGTGCTCTCTCCCCCACTTTCCCCCCTCCAGGAGCCAACGGCCAGTAGCCGCTTGGTGCTAGCTTCGGGGGGGGGGGAGAAGATTTAAAAAGCCTACTCTCTCCTCCCACCTGATGGGGTGGGGGAAGAGCGGGCCTTTAAAATCTCCCCCCAGCCTGCGCTCATCAGCTGTTGGGCGCTGGCTTCAAGCCAGCACCAATCAGCTGCTAGGTGCTTGCTTCCCTGCTGGGGGTGGAAGGACATATTTCCCGTAGGAATGCATTGCTAATGCATTCCTATGGGAAAACGAAAAACGAAGCAGAACGAAGTGGAAAGGGGTCAGTTCGTTATTCGTTTTGTTCCCTAACAAAACGAATAACGAATAGTGAAACAAACAATAAATTCATTTCGTGCCCATCTCTAACCACAAATTGTACACTTTGTATTGCAGAGTTCATTGGCAACAGAACCTTGGCATCAGCATGACAGAACACAGGGGGGAAAGGAAGCTGTAGTCGACACACCTTCTTCCCGCTACTGTAACTGGTTGACACTTTCTTGCATCCAGCATGGCAGGGTGAGTAGTACATGACGTTATCACCACCACATACAGGACTGTACATCTCCCGTAGGCAGCCACATGCTGTATTACAGGGGGCAGAGAGGTTGGGACGGCCTTCCAGTAAGACACTAAAAGAAAACACCAAGATAATTGGTAAAGAAATATTCCCCATAGGACTAGCTTGAAAACAGTAGAACAAAGCATTGAGCAGACCTGTGGAACCGGGATGTATATTATCTATTGCTCTTCAGCTACAACCAACAAATAAGTTACCTTAGACTGCTGTTACCCAGAGACTTGGGGGGGGGAGATGTGTTTTTGGAGTACAATGTCCCAGAATCCCTTATGCTACCCAGGAGATTCTGGGAAGCTATAGTTCAATACAATAAATTATGAAAGTTCTGTTGCTATCACAGAGTGTCCTTGGATTGGAGGAAAGGTATGGTCACCCTCACAGAATACCACAGTCACCAACCCCAGAACAGCCCTAAAATTTGTTCAGTGCACCAATCCAGGCAAAAATCAATTTGTTTGCTCACAATGCCCTGATATAGTTCTTGGTCTAAAGCAGTGGTTCTTAATCTTTTGAGGCCATGGGTCTCTTTGAGAGTCTAATGAAAGATATGGAAAACACAAATATAAAATTTTACATGTTGTTATCAGAACAACAGGAAGGAAGTATCTAAAAGAAGGATTGTTCAGTTTAAGTACTCATCTATATGGAAGTTGAGTCATGGCAACTAGACTTCTTTTCTTGAGAGATCAAAATGTTTCGCTGCTCATCCGAGCAGCTTCGTCAGTCTGACTGACAAATCTGCTTGGATGAGCAGCAAAATGTTTCAAACTTTAAAGAAAAGAAGTCCACTTTTCATGACTCAACTTCCAGATAACCTCACCCGGATGACTGAGAATCTTCACAGACATACTCCTCCTCTAGGTCATTGTGTACTGATTAAAATTCTGCCCATTGTGTTGACACACTACAGGGTCCAAGGATATTCTTACACCAATCATTTATTTACTCAAAGCTTGGGGTGGGATTTTGCTGGTTTTCCCCAATAGCACCATAATTCTTTTGTGCTTCTTCTTGCTTAGATTTAGCTTTACAAGTACAACGTTAGGGAGGGTGGGGGAGGATAAAACAGACAAAGGCTGTGCTGCTTTTGTGTTTTTAACAGTTTTGAATCCAGGAAGTTTTTCTTTTTTGATCATTGCACGGATCAGCATAACTCTGAACTTATCTTCAACTGTTTGTCTGTCCCAATGTATACCATCACTCTCAGCCCAACCTCATATGTCATTATGCTTGATGAGACGAGGATCAATTATATCTGTGGTGTTGTGTGCCACCACAGGTGCAGTGCAGGCCCTCTGCCCGCTCCCTAGGCCAGTCATGGCAAACCTTGGGCACTCCAGTTGTTTTGGACCACAACTCCCACAGTCCTTTGTCTTTGGCAATCTAGGCTTGGAATTCTGGGAGTTGTGGTCCAAGACATCTGGAGTGCCGAAGGTTCGCCACCACTGCCCTAGGCTGACTGGGCCACTCACCTGTTATTGCATACTGCTGAGGTCTTTCTGCTCCTGCAGCATGCCAATCTGGATGCTCATCCTTGCCTCCTCAGTTGACTGCCTATCCTTCCCTCCTCAGGTAGCTATCCACTCTGATGAGGAGGTGGGATGGAGATTCTCCCCACACAGCTGATGAATGGTAAACTCTGCTGGAGGAGGCATACACAGGTGATCAAACTGCCCAGATTGGCATGCTACCAGAACAGATAGACCCTGATGTAACAAGAGGTGAGTGGCTCAACTAGCCTGGGGGTTGGTGAGAGGTTCCACATGGACTCTAGGTGTTGGGTGACAAATTTTATCAGGGGCTAATTAATTTGCACCCATCTCTATTCGTGAATACATGAGAGAAGATGAATATCAGGCGACCCTCTGAGAGAATCCAAAAACAATATCTGTGAATTTTTGAGGACATCAATTCCCCTGCCCCATGATCCATCCCTGTTCATTACTCCATGTGCTGGCAGAATTAATGTGGCACATAATAAACTATGATACATATCCTGCATCATAAGCCAGAGAAAGCCATAACAGTAATGTGTGAGTCTACAAGGACTGAATCGTATGTTCTGTAGCTTTCACCCTGGTTGTTTTCTGTTTTCTCATTGCTGGGACATCCCAAGTCCTGTTTTCAGCAAAGAAAGATACTTATTAAACAACCTACCTTCTGCCATACATCTGTGTTACTCCCGCCATGGGCATATTGGGACAATCGATGAAAAAGATGAAAATGGCCAGCAAACTGGTCAGGGTGCAAAACAAGCAGAACTTGACGATCCCCGAACAACGCAGCTTAAACTTGTTCACAATGAAACCGCCCAAAAATGTACCACCTCCTCCTGCTGGAACCACAAGATAACCTTTCCAAAGAAGCAGAAGAAACACAGCAAATTCAGATGTAGGAAATATTTTTATAATCACCACCTAAGAGCATGGAACTATCCATGATGCTAAACGTGGCTTCACTGAGCAAGGGCAGAAAACTGAAGACCAGGAATCAGGTTTTCTCGCTGCTGGTGGTGGGGTCCCTCTTCCCTGGAACAAACTAATTGTGGAGATAAGTCTGGTCCCTTCTTTCCTTATGTTCAGGAAACTTGAAAACTGTCCTATTTTAAATGGCCTTTTAACAACTGAGTCTTCTGGATGCATTTAATATTAATATTTTATTTTTATTTTATTTTATTCTGTTTTTCTATTGTTATTTTTATAGCTATTTGGGTCCTTCCAGATTTGTAACTTATAATTTTGTGAATTGTAAGCCACTCAGAGTACTGCATGTGGTAGTAAGGTTGTATATCCACCCACCCACCCATCCATCAGATAAATAAAATGAATGAATGAACTAATGAACGAACGAACGAATGAATGAATGAGATACTGTTTAAGTCTAGTGGTATCCCCACCAACCTGCTCTGTGTCTGATCTGTCTTCTACCCTTAAGGAAACATTTTGACCCACTCCATTTAAGTATCCGTGACATCTGCACATTTCCAGGTGTCCAGTGGAGACAACTCCCATGAATGAAAGGCAAATAGCCTAAGCTAAGGCTATGATCTTGGGAGCAGCTTAGATGCCCTAAGCACATCCGATCTTGCCTGATTTTGGAAGCTAAGCAGGGTCAGCCCTGGTTAGTACCTGGATGGGAGACCACCAGGGAATACCAGGTGCTGTAGGCGCCTGGAATAGAAACTGGCAAACCACTCCAGTATTCCTGCCAAGAAAATTCCATGGACATGGGGTCAAGAAGAGTCGGTCCTGACTGTAACAACACATACACACACATGATCTTGGGAAGGGTACACAGCACAAGCCAGTTTTGTGATGGTATGAGCCTGTGGACTGGCTGACCTTTTCACCCAAAGCCCATCCAACAATCACCCTTCCAAAACACCCAGCTTACAGTAAACAATCTCATGTCTTCACTTTGTGATTGTCTCCTTACCAAACAAGGTAGCTGCTTCTGAGGCACTTAGGCTAAACTGGGATTCCAGAAACTTGGGACCAAAGGTGGACATGCCGGCAATGAGTGTTGCCTCTGTTGCTCCAGCTAAGCAAAGGAAGATGAAAGTTGGGTTCTTTAGTAGCAGCAGGACTGACCTGGAGGGTTTTAGAAGAAAAGGAAACAAGCATGTTGAAACCAACTCGTGTTTAGTCATCTGAAGCTCATTCAGCTTCCATATTCATTTTGACTGTATTGTTTCCAGCAAGGTCTTTTCTGACATGGTATCATCCACTATTTCAGGGCCAGTGGTTTTGCTCAGTTGTTGTTGTTTTTTTGCAGTTAAAAGAAAGGGTATATTTTCAAAGAATTCATGGAGTTATAACCATGATTATCCCTTTCCGGTCCTCACCACAGCTTTGTAAGTTAGAGTAAAGAGAGTACTGGTGCAAAGTCACTCAGTACAGTTTTCATGGCTGACTGGAGATTTCATCCGGTGCCCTCACAGTCACAGTTCAATACTCGACTGTCAGCTTGTCCAGGCCTACATCCTGCAGACATTTTTACTTTGGATCCTACAGGTTGGGACCAAATGGGGTGCTGAAGTCTAAAACATCTGAGAGGTACCATATTGAAGCAGACTACAATGTTATCTTATGTTCAATCTATGTTTTATCATCTCTATCATCTTCAGGACTAGAGATGGGCACGAACAGAAAAAAATGACGTTTCAATTTTTCGTTTGTCGCAACAGGTCCATTTCGTTCCATTTCCGTTTGTCGTGACTTTTTTCCGAAAATTTGTCGTTTCAATGTTTCGTTTGTCGTTTCTACTGCGATTTAGCGCAATTTGACTTCCCACAGCATGGGGGCATCCCGCAATGACCCAGAGCAGGCGGAAAACACTTTAAACTGGGTGATGAATAATATATTTAATAAATATATCATAGCATAAGACTGCATCCTATGCAATAATGCAAACAAAGTGGGCAGAATGCAATATTCTTTTTTCTCTCTTGGTCAACGCTGACTGAACCGGCCACCCTACTTGGTCTGGCTTCCTATTATACTTTTTTTAAAAGCCTTTATCCATCCCATTTCCCTTCCACCTCTCAGAGGCAGCAGGAAACATGGTACTCCGTTCCTCCCCAAATCTGGATGAGGGTCTACTCCTCTCAATGTCCCCTCCCCATGACACTCCTTGTAAAGCCAAGCAAATGCCACCCTGGTCAACTAGTGGTCAGAGATTCATATGCTTTCCTCCCCCCCTCACACTCATCCAGATGAGTTCCCCTCAATCTCTCGAGGAATCATCGCCAGCTGGAGTATCCCGAGGAGACCGGTTCACTCATAGAGCGAGCAGAGTAGACCTTCTCTCTCCTTGACCACAACCAGGTTGCGCATCTCGAGGCCCATATCCAGGGCAGAGACCCTCCAATGCCCTCCACTCCATCCGGCTTCCCTGCCATGTCGCTGGAAGTGGCCTAACCCTAACCCTAACCCTAACCCTAACCCTAACCCTCCACCTCGTCCGGCTTCCCTGCCGTGTCGCTGGAAGTCGCCTCGGTGTTGTCTCAGGTGGCCGCGGGCGGAGGCTTCCATCCCGCTCAGCATGATCCGGACATGTGGGCCCACCTTCAGATGCTCTTGTCTGCTTTCAGCAAAGCCACGAAGTCAGAACGGCGGGGAAGTTCGGGGAAGGAATCTTTCAGCCACCTACTTTGGAGGCCAGTTTTCAAATCCAGGAGACCAGTTCCACCAACCCAGTGGAGACAGAGTCCATGCACGCAGCAAAGCCACGAAGCCAGAACAGTGGGGAACAACGGGGAGGGATTCTTTCAGCCACCTACTTTGGAGGCCAGTTTTCAAATCCAGGAGACCAGTTCCACCAACCCAGTGGAGACAGAGTCCACGCACGCAGCAAAGAAGCCACGAAGCCAGAATGGTGGGGAACAACGGGGAGGGATTCTTTCAGCCACCTACTTTGGAGGCCAGTTTTGACTACCCAGGAGACCAGTTCCACCAACCCAGTGGAGACAGTCCAAGCACGCAGCAAAGCCACGAAGCCAGAACGGCGGGGAACAATGGGGAAGGAATCTTTCAGCCACCTACTTTGGAGGCCAGTTTTCAAATCCAGGAGACCAGTTCCACCAACCCAGTGGAGACAGAGTCCACGCATGAACACGGCAAAGCCATGAAGCCAGAACAGCGGGGAAGTTCGGGGAGGGATTCTTTCAGCCGCCTACTTTAGAGGCCACCAAGCCAGAGTTTTGACTGCCCAGTGGAGACACAGTCCACCCAGGAAAGCCAAGAAGCCAAAGTTTTGGAGGCCATAAAGCCAGAGTTTTGGAGGCCACTAGGCCAGAGTTTTGACTGCCCAGTGGAGACACAGTCCACCCAGGAAAGCCACGAAGCCAGAGTTTTGGAGGCCATAAAGCCAGAGTTTTGGAGGCCACTAGGCCAGAGTTTTGACTGCCCAGTGGAGACACAGTCCACCCAGGAAAGCCACAAACCCAGAGTGCAAATGTTAGGGAGGGATTGTTTCTTCTGCCTTTGGAAGCCGGAATGCTCGTTGGAAGGAATCTCCCCTCCTTCTGCAAAGGGATTTCCCAACCTGGACTGTAACCGGTGGGAGTGAACCCCCCCCCCATGTTGGAGGACAGAGTACCCCAATTCTACACAAAATAGTTGATGATGACTGTGCCTGTTAAAGTTGGTCTCCTCAAGTGATTTTCCACCTAGAGGCGGGGGCAGCCGGCGTTGCTGCCTGGGGAAGTCGAGGAGAGTGGCAGACAGGGCGCATATCAGCTCGGAGGCTGAACTTGAAGCACTGAACCACTGATAGGCTGAAGGAGAAGCACCTGGAAGGCCTCCTCCAAGCCGGGAGTCCCGGGAGCCTGACAGGCAAGCAGGTAGGCAGAGGGGCGGGCAGGCAGCCAGGGAGGCAGGGAAGCAGGCAGTTTGGCTTACAGGTAGGAAGGCAGGCTTGCAGGGTACCCACCCAGCCTAGGGAAGGCACAAAGCCAAAGCGCCAGAAGGGAGGATTGTTTCTGCCTTTGGAGGCAGAGTTTCTCCACCCCAGGAGACCGAGTTTCGTCAACCCAGGAGACAGAGTGGATGCAGGAGAACAGGGCTATTTCTTTAAGGCTGTAAGGAGAGCTGGGCCCCTGCTAATCAGTCTTTGGGGTAGGTTGTTGTAAAGTTCATCTCAACCACTTTGTAAGCAGAGTGGCTCCAAAACCCCAGGGAAGGGAGGAACGCATCGAGGAAGACAGGTATTAGGGTGTACTACACTCAGACCAGCAATGGCCAACGGGGAAATATTGGGCCTACACTGACCCTAGAAAAAATATTCCTGGGCTGCTATAAAGACCAGGGAAGCCCTATAAAAACTGGGCTAATTATGTAGCCCTTATTAGATCCATACATGCAGCGGAATTACAGGCATTCAGGCAGACAAAGGCGGAAGGCAGGCAGGCAGGCGAAGCATTCAGGCAGGCAGTCATATAGACAGAGCAGACAGCCAGGCATAACTGCGTTGCGCTGGTGGAATGTTAGGATGGGAGGCATACAGGCATTGGTTAGATTGGGTTAGGGTTAGGGGAAGTTGCACGGCTGCAACCCCAACAGTCTTGTCCGGTTCAAAATTATAAACATTGAGTGGTCCTCCCTGGTTCGGAGCCAGGCAAGGGCTAGACAAATTGGGCCTACACAGACCCTTTGAAATGACACATTGAGTGGTCCTCCCTGGTTCGGAGCCAGGCAAGGGCTAGAAAAATTGGGCCTATAGATACAGTATGATTCCCTTCAAATGACACTTTGAGTGGTCCTCCCTGGTTTTGAGCCAGGCAAGGGCTAGAAAAATTGGGCCTACACAGACCCTTCGAAATGACACATTGAGTGGTCCTCCCTGGTTTGGAGCCAGGCAAGGGCTAGAGAAATTGGCCCTAAAGATAGAGATTTCCTTCAAATGACACTTTGAGTGGTCCTCCCTGGTTTTCAGCCAGGCAAGGGCTAGAAAAATTGGGCCTACAGATACAGTATGATTCCCTTCAAATGACACATTGAGTGGTCCTCCCTGGTTTTGAGCCAGGCAAGGGCTAGAAAAATTGGGCCTACAGATACAGTATGATTCCCTTCAAATGACACATTGAGTGGTCCTCCCTGGTTTTGAGCCAGGCAAGGGCTAGAAAAATTGGGCCTACAGATACAGTATGATTCCCTTCAAAAGACACATTGAGTGGTCCTCCCTGGTTTTGAGCCAGGCAAGGGCTAGAAAAATTGGGCCTACAGATACAGTATGATTCCCTTCAAAAGACACATTGAGTGGTCCTCCCTGGTTTTGAGCCAGGCAAGGGCTAGAAAAATTGGGCCTACAGATACAGTATGATTCCCTTCAAATGACACATTGGGTGGTCCTCCCTGGTTTTGAGCCAGGCAAGGGCTAGAAAAATTGGGCCTACAGATACAGTATGATTCCCTTCAAATGACACATTGAGTGGTCCTCCCTGGTTTTGAGCCAGGCAAGGGCTAGAAAAATTGGGCCTACAGATACAGTATGATTCCCTTCAAATGACACATTGAGTGGTCCTCCCTGGTTTGGAGCCAGGCAAGGGCTAGAAAAATTGGGCCTACACAGACCCTTCGAAATGACACATTGAGTGGTCCTCCCTGGTTTGGAGCCAGGCAAGGCCTAGAAAAAATGGGCAATAATTGAACCCTTCAAATTGAGTTGGAGTGCAGGAAGGCAGAAAGACAGGAAGGCAGGCAGGCAGGCAAGCAGGTAGTTAGGCAGGTAGGCATGGGGCCAGCCAGGCAGGCAGGCTGGCAGGAAGTTGGGCTTGCAGGGAGGAAGCCAAGCTGGGAGGCAGGCATAATTGCAGGCAGGCAGGCATAAGTTTTGCTCTGGTAGTGCATGTTAGAGCAAGGGAGGCCTGTTCGGAAGGAACCGGTCGAAGAACGACTGTGGGCCTAGGTCTTGGAGTGTTGGGGTAATCCCAATGTGGAAAGGTTGAAGCGGATGAAAGTCAACCTTTCTAAAGTCTCCGGGTCCAGACGAGAGCGATGCGGCCTGAGGGCATCTCCCATGTGGGAGAAGACACGCTCACTCTGGACACTGGTGGGTGGGATGGACAAGAGATCTAACGCCAGAGTCGAAAGAGCGGGCCAGATGTCTGCCTTTCTGGCCCAGTAGTGGAGTGGGTCCAAGGTGAGGGATTGGAGGGGCTCGGCCATGTACTCCCTCACCACGGTCAGAGCGGGGTCTGGTTCTTCTTCCTCCCTTGCCTCCACTGAGGAGGAGACTGCCATGGCTAGGGCAGAGGCCAGGTAGTTGGCTGCTGGTACGGAACCTGGTCTCTGGGTGTACAACACTCCTGCAGTAGAGGAGGAAGAGGATCCTTGTGAGGATTCCTCTTCTGGATCGCTCTGGCTTCCATGCGCCCTCGGGAACGCCTGAGTTGAGACAGCCCTGCGGACTTGACAGCATAGCTCCCTCTTCCAGGAGTTCAGGTCGGCAGGGCTCCCTGCCAAGGAACCCTTGACGCGAGGGTCGCACAGGCATGCCATCTGGTACACCTTTTCCCTCCTCAGTGGGCTAAGGCAGGTATCCACGCCGGTCAACAGCCTGTCTGCCAAGGCCCTGCTCTTTGGGAGAAGATCGGCTTCTTCCCGGATACTGGCCTCTAGGCGTTGGCGAAGGGCATGTATGAGGGGGAGTATGTGGCCCAGACTGGCATTGTAGTTGCTGAGGACGTGGGTGGTCTCCTCAAAAGGCTGCAGGATACCCACCATCTGGGAGAGGGCGAGCCACTCGGTAGCACCAATGTCCAACACCCTTCCCTCAGGCAGGACGGGAGTGGTTGACATGACGTATTCCACCACTTGCCTCTGCTCCATCAGGCGCTTGACCATTTCGTAGGTGGAGTTCCACCGGGTGGTCACGTCCTGGATCAGGACGTGCTCTGGGCAGCCCATCTCCGCCTGCTTCTCACGCATCATCCTGGATGCCTTGACGCTGTGTGAGAAGTGCCTGACTATTTTCCTGCACTTGTCCAGCAAGGGCTTGGTCTCCAGGGTCCCCTCACCCCAGGAGTCCTTCGGTGCATCCAGCCCAATGGCATCGCCCACCACTAGTTGCAGTTTGTGTGCTGTGCACATGATGCCCTGGAACCCTGCCCTTTCAACCATGTTGATCATGTTACGTCCTGCGTCAGTGACCATGAATCCATGATTGACCTGCCCCTCGATTGCCAATCCCCACTCTTGCAGTGCTGTCTTGAGGACCTCAGCAATGTGGTTGCCTTTGGCACTGTCCTCCATGCTTTGTGCCTGGAGAAGCACCACCCTGTACCCTCTTGGGGAGCTCCTTTGTGGCTCCCCCTGCAGCTGTTCTTGGGATGCCCTAGTGTCAAGGACCTCCTTGGGTTGCCACCAATGAGCAGAGAGGTATCCGTGGTGCCCACCAGTCCAGAGGTCGGAAGTGAAGTGGATCTTCCTTCCTCTGGCCGCCTGCAGCAGGGCCCGGACCATGTCCCTGACGGACTCAAAAAGGGAGGGAATCACCCGCCTGCTGAAGGTACGCCGGGATGGAGGCTCGTACCATGGAGCCACGTGCTTCATCAGGTGCCTGAAGCCCGATGACTCCACAAAGGAGAGGGGCAACCCGTTCATGGCCACCATTTCACCAACCACGCGAGTGGTGGTCTCCTGTGCCTTGGCCCTATTACGTTGGCTGACAAAACTCCCACACAGCAGCACCACTTCCTGCAGAGTGGCCTGTCTCTTCCCACTCTCAGTGGAGCTGTCTCTGGAGTCCTCCTTCCCCATTCCTGCTTCCCCCCCTCTTTCTCCCCGAGGAACCAGGGCCTGACACTGTCCCAGGCAGAATCCCAGGGTGCCTTCACATGAGGTGGCTACGCAAGGCACTTGAGGAGAGGTCATTCCCCCTGTGCACGACCACCCCGCATTTCTTGCACACCGCAAGCCTCGAGTCTGCCGGGCTGTTCTCAAAATGCTCCCAGAGAGACCCGCGAGGCTTATGGAAAGTACTGCCCCCTCTGCTACTGCCTGCTGCTGCTGTGCTGGTGGTGGTGTGGCTTGTGCCCTGCCTGGAAAGTAGACTACTGCTGTCACTGGTGCTACTCTGGGTGGAAAGAGGGCTGCTCCTTCCATCACTGCCTGAAGCCTGCCTTTCGTGTGTTCCTGCCAACAGGTCCTCAGAATCCAGCAGATGCAGATGAACAGAGCTTTCTGATTCTGAGTACTCGTCTTCCTCCCGATACAAGGGGGGATGTGAGAGTGTGAGACCTTGGCGATGGGGCTCACATGCAGTCATCCATGCTTCCTTCAGTGACAGAAGATAGTCCGGTGGTGCTGGTTGTGCAGGTGCTGCTTGGAGAGGGAGTGGCAGCAATATCACTATCTGCACTACTTCCTGTGCCTTCCTTCAGAAATGTGCCCCTATTTATTTTAGTGGGGGTCCCCCTTCCCTTCCCTCTGGCCCTGCCAACCCTTCTCATTTTTTTTTAGTTCTCAAAGTTATAGAAATATATTTTCTTATTATATTTGTGTTAAGTAAACAAACTATTCTAATAAACTTATCCTTTTGACCCACAAGCTTACTCTCACACTGTGTTATTTTGTACAAGCTTTCAATGTTGCCCTGCTGGCCCTTGATATAATTTTCTACATTCTGCTTTCAACTTGATCCACTGAAATGGAGGAAAACTTAGGAAGCAAATGTTAGTATTAGAAAATAAATGAAACTAAAAATAAGCCTGAAGCGAAAAGACAGTAGTGGTACTATGCCTCCCAAGAAAGATATTTTTGGGGTGTAAATACAAAATAGTTTAGTAGTTGTAGTCAGGGAGAGAATGAAATAAAACTGGTTTTCTAAATTCAAGTTCTGAATTCAACTTGATCCACTGAAATGGAATGTGCCTGCCTGTGTGCTCAAGTGCACACACAGCACAACACGTGTATTGTAAACAAACAAACAATGAGCTGGAGTAATGAATCAATAATATTTGTTTGTAATGCTGATATCAGCAGCAGCAGCAGCTGGAAAGGTGCCTTCAGGCACAGCCCAAAAATAAGCCTGAAGTGAAAAGACAGTAGTGGTACTATGCCTCCCAAGAAAGATCTTTTTGGGGTGTAAATACAATATAGTTTAGTAGTTGTAGTCAGGGAGGGAATGAAATAAAACTGGTTTTCTAAATTCAAGTTCTGAATTCAACTTGATCCACTGAAATGGAATGTGCCTTCCTGTGTGTTCAACTGCACACACAACACAACAACAAGTGTATGTATGTAAACAAACAAACAATGGAGTAATGAATCAATAATTAAGGCTGATATCAGTAGCAGCAGCCTCCCAAAAAGACATTGGGGTGTAAATAAATACAATATAGTAGTAGTTGTAGTCAGGGAATAAAATGAAAATAATTTTCTAAATTCTTCTGATCCACTTAAATGGAATGTGTCTGTGTGTTCAAGTGCACACACAACACAACAAGTTTAAAAACAAACAATGAAGTAAGCAATTAGTAAACTAAATAAATAATATTGTAAAATATTCTCCACTTAGGATAGAGGTTCTGTTCTTGGCTTGCACCCCAAATGTGTGTGTGCAAGCAAATTGAAGTTGGGAAAATAGAAAATAAATGGTAGTATATAATATATTTTTAAAATAAATCCACACCTCCCACTCCCAGTCGAACATCCCCCTTTATCCAATATCAGAAAAAAAAATCCTCACGAACTGCCAGAGAACAAAGAAAGAATAAACTGCTATTCCCCTCAGCAGACAAAGCTGCAGGGAATCAACGAAATTATTTTCTAATAAAATCAATTCCCTCCCTGCCTGTAAAGCCTAAAGCCTCCCAGGCCTCCCTCCTCAAATAATAATCTCTGTCTCGATCGCACAAGCACCACCAGCACAGCCCTCCTCCCTCCACGTCCAAGCCCCGACTGCGATTTCTGGAAGGTGCCTCGGCTTTTTATGCCCTCCGAGACATCCAGAAGTGTCAGTCAAAAACCTGGTGATGCCATTGGTGGAATGGTTCAAAAATTTGCATGGTCCCATCCCATGCCCAACCCAAATGGGCAGGTCTAAAAAAATAAAAAATAAAATAAAATAAAATAAAAATCAATACGACGTTTTATTGCTATAAAAAAAAACCACTGCTGCTACTATTAAAATTCAGGCATTTAAAATAAATAAATTTCACATGTTTCTGTGGTGATTTGGTGTGTTTTTGACCACTATTTCAAAAGAAAAATTGCGGCCACCATTTTGGATCCCCCCCCACTGCATGGCATGGCGAGACGACAAGGATGCCCCCCCCAGCCTGGTGCAAGCAGCCCCAGACAGGAGAGGAGGGGGGGAAGGCCGGGGACACCCCCCCCAGAAACCACCCCTCTGTTAGGTGGCAAAGCCTCAGGCAGGCATATTTTCGCCTGCTTTTTCGGCCGGGAGTCAGGTTTTTTTTAAAAAACTTTTAAAAACTTTTTCTGTGCTTCGCATCATGCAATCGCCGCAATCCCACAAACAGAAACGAAAAACCCGACCAAATTTTTCTTTTTTCGGTTCGAGTTGGAGTTGTAACGGCTTAATTACCGTTACCGTTTTCGTTACTTCCAGAAATGAAAAAACCGAAACGGAAACGAAGATTTCGCCGCTCCGTGCCCATGTCTATTCAGGACCCTTGGTTCTTACATAAATGAAAGGAAAGCAAAGTATTCTGCTTATACACCGCCCCATACCACTTCAAGTAATCTCTGGGCGGTTTAGAGTTTTTAATTACAGTATGCAGGCTACACATTACCCCCCTCCCCCCGCAAGCTGGGTACTCATTTTACCAACCTCGGAAGGATGGAAGGCTGAGTCAACCCTGAGCCTGCTACCTGGGATTGAACTTCAGGTCGTGAGCACAGTTTTACCTGCAGTACAGGCATTTAACCACTGTGCCACAGGGCTCCTGATTACATGGTGGAGTTAACGGTATTCTGGCAGATTTTTTTTTAAAAAAAACTGCCCTTATTGGGGGTGGGGAGAGAAACCCACACCTTCTATGCATTCTTATACCTGTTATCTTGACATCAATAACAGGGAAAAATGTTGGCACAATGTATTAAAGACGCCCCAAATAACCTAATGCATGAATGAGTTCTTAGAGGCAAAGGTGCCAAAACAACTCCTCGGTGCATCTGACATGTGGCAACCTGTTGTGTGTTTCTAGTCAGAAAATGGTTCCAGCTGTGAGTCTTTCCATTGGGTACAGAATGAGCATGGGGGAGGGGGGGGCTCAGATGGTCCCAATTACCAGCCCATCTTCAGGATATTAAGGCCAGTCAAATGCATATGGACATCTGGGATGAGTTGTTGATCCTCTTGGTCATACAAATTGACAGAAACCCTTGGGGATGACCCAGGCAATTCAGCCCAGCACAGAGGCATTGCATCAGAAAATTTAACCATGCATGGCACAAGGCATTCTAAGTCAATTCAGTCGCCTTCCCCCCCGCCCAACATTTTGCGGTTCATATACTGCATATTGCAGGACAGCAGTATATGAAGGCAAGAACCCCTGGGGCAAGCTGCGTGGGCCTGTTTGAGACCTCCTGCACTTACCCCAGGCCTGGCGCTGCCCCAGAAGTGATTTCTGGAAAACTGGAACTGGCTTCCAAAAAAACTGGAAGTGCCCCAACCACTTCTGGCTTCCTGGGCCTGTCAGAGGCCCCAGAAGTAGTTCTTGGCAAACTAGAATTCACTTCTAAAAACCTGGAGTGTCTTCTGGATCACCCAAAACTACTTCTGGGGTCACCAACAGGCCCAGGATGCCCATCCGAGGCCTGTTTGGGGCAGTGCCTGGCCTCAGGTAAGTGTAGGAGGCCCCAGCCAGGCCCCCCAGGCCCAACCTGACCCAGCATCCGCATATCACAGATTTTCCTTTATCACGCTTCGGGTCGGGTTCTTAACTCAGGTTCCATGGCTTCAGAGACTAAGAGTGGGGCAATAGTTTCAAACTACAGGAAAAGAGATTCCATTTGAACATTAGGAAGAACTTCATGACGGTTAGAGCTGTTCAGCATTGGAATATGCTGCCACAAAGGAGGGTGGTGGAGTCTCCTTCTTGGGAGGTTTTTAAGCAGAGGCTGGATGGCCACCTGTCAGAAATACTGTGATGTGGGTTCCTGCATGGCAGGGGGTTGGATTGGATGGCCCTTGAAGTCTCTTCCAACTCTATGATTCTATGAACTCACACAATAAGTGGGGGATTGCTGTACACTGCACTGATGATACAGGTGCACACTTTTCTATTATGCCCTGCCTTAAAGCACATGTTTTTCTAAAAGTCTCTAGTCTAGAAAGACTCTATCAATACTTCCTGGAAGCCAGAAGGCAAGCTGGTCAACTAGTAGAGTTCCTTGTTCTAATGATCAGATATTTTCTACCTCTCCATCCAGCTACTTTGACTATGAGACAGAATTCCTTCAATTTCCTACTGGCTCAGCTTACCAGAACCTTGCCTAGGTGCCCTTAGCTTCCTCCCTTAGCCAGTTTCATCATCTGCCAATGGACCATAACTCTGTGATTGTAAAATATGTATTTTTGCAAGGAACAGGTGGCAGGTTCAATCGCTGACATGCCCACTGAAAGGGATCAGAGAGGAATGATGGAAAAGACTAATACCAGAGTTACCCATTGCTAGGAAGAACTGAAGGCAGCAGGAAAAGAGGATCAAAACATGAGATAAATTGACTCTATAAATGAAACCAAGGCCTTGATTTTGCAAGAGTTAATTAGGACTTTAAGGACAGGACATTTTGGAGGTCGCTCATTTACAAGATGGAGACGGCATGTAATAAGAGTTGTCAATAATGAAGCTAAAGGGAGAACAAAATTAAGCTGACATAAGGCAGTTTTCTGTGCTTCTCTTCTGACCTTTGATTTTTTTTCCTGCCTCAAATTTTTACATGCTGTATGTTTTAACCAAGAGGATGGATACCGAAAAAAACCTAATTTTTCTAAGGTTAAAGCACAGAAATATTTGTAAAAGTATAAAAGACAAACCTGGAGGATGGGGCTTTAGCGCTTAGAACTGATAAAATAATTCCTGTTCAAATATCTCTAAAAATTCCCTTGTAAGTCCTTTTTGAAATTACCTACTTCTTTTCCATCAGATCTCCATAGATTATGCATGGTACCAACAAGTAATGCTGTAATTACTATTTGGAATGCCCATTATAAAACAATAGTTAGTTACAGCTAACCACGATACTTGCAAGTACTTACAGTATATCAAAGTATTGCTTTAAGGAGACTGAATTGGGAAAATTTCTTGAGGGACTAAAAGTTAGCATGGCCGGCTAGAACAGAGGCCATTGGGCTTGGTTCTTAGAAGTGAGGTACCTAACAATCTTTATGTAATAGCCTGTCTCCAGGAGACCTGCAGACCTAGTCTTGGACATTTTGGCACTCAAAGTCAAAAGTCAAGCCAATGTCCTTCAGCACTAGACTGGAATGCATTGCTTCAATGTGAAGGACACATAACAATTGCAGACAGGAAATTCTCCAGAAGTATCCATGTTAGCCGATTTCAACATGTTGATGCAATTAAATGGGAAAATATGAGAGAAAGAAAGAGGAAAATGCGGTTACTTCACGTCCTTCTTTGTTCCATGACTGGTTTTGTACCGTGACAGCATTGGTCGCGGTCATGTAGTTTTGTCCCTGTTTCAGTGTTCCCATGGTTGTGATAACTTGTCTCGTGACAAGTGTTACCTCACAGTCTTGTACCGTGACAAACACTGAATTTGTCTAGCTTCCTTCTTCCTTTTTGGTGGGCGGGGGGACGGGGGGGGACTTAAAAATTCTTTTTTGATATTGTGCTTCTGAAAAGTTTACAATTCCCCCTCCAAACCCGGACAGTTTTCTGAGAGAAACAAATGTTTTGTTGCATGACAGTCATTACTACACTGTGTCTTGTCTCGAAACAGAAAGCGGGAACAAAGAGTTACAAGGGAAAGCCCTACTCCAGCACCAGGTACAGGATTGTCATGCTTAGCACCCATTCCAGGGGCGTGGTCACAACAAATTTCAGTAGATGCATGATGGACATGAAGTAATTTTTTTGTACCACTCCTAAGCGCAACGCTAACAGACAAAACGGACGTGAAGTAACCGCCAGAGAGAGCAAAAGACAAAATACTGTGGCTATTTGGAAATGAGCACACCTATGCCAATGTGAATTTTCTTAGACCAAAATTGAGTCATGACAACTGGACTTCTTTTCTTGATGGATTGAAACATTTTGCTGCTCATCCAAACAGCTTTCTCTGTCTTAGACCAAAATCTATTTCCTCTGTTCTTCCCTTTTCTTCCCTTTTACTTTGGGTCAGACATGAAATTGATTCCTGGGGGCAGTGGAATCAGCATATTGTTTCCAGAGAGGACCAGCTTGGGGTCAATTATGAAGCCTCTCTTCAAAGCTCCTCCTACTCTTTTAAGCCCCACCCTCTGCAATGCCATCTTAGGAATTGTTTTGGCTCTAGATGATGGCTCTGCTCCTATTGCATCAGATGATGAGTTGGGTGAGTCACGGGAGAATTTATTTTTGCAACCTATTAGATTAAGGCTGGATCATAATCTTTCTAAATTCTTTCTACGGATTCGGGAGACCTGGGTTCAAATCCTGCCTCAGCTGTGGAAACTCACTTGGGAGGTGGAACTGGTAAAATGACTCATTAAATATCTCATTTACCTGGACCTTCCTGTCAGGGCCACTATCAGTTAGTTCTGACTTGATGGCACAGAACAAAATATGAAAACCCACTGTTATCATGTGCTATCAAGGTACTACCAACTTATGGTGACCCTAATATGAGGGACATGAGATGTTCAAGAATTAAGTGGCCATTGCATTATTAAAGCAAAGCATGTTGCTTATATACTCTCCCATAGCACTTAAAGCACTCTCTGGGTGTTTTACAAGTAATGGTGCAGGCTACACATTGAAGCAATCTGGGTACTCATTTTACTGACCTCAGAAGGATGGAGGGCTGAGTGAACCTTGAGCCTGCTACTTTGGATTGAACCCCAGGCTGTGAGCATAGTTACAGCTGCAGGACAACAGTTTAACCACTGTGCCATGAGGCTCCTCAATTCCATACCTCAAGGGAATTTCTATGGCTAAGCAAAGATTGGAATCCAAGTCTCCCAAACCCCTAATCTGACTCTATTTATTAGACCATACTGTCCCTTGATAACAAGCTAAGGACCACCAATTGTTTATTCCTAGTGAAATTGAAATACAATATAAAGAAACTTGAAGGGAAAATTAAAAGGAGTGCTTAGATGTAATGAGTAAAGAGTAATGTAATTACTGGTGGCTGGTTACTCTTTTCAGTAATGAAGTGTAATGAAACTGCATTTCAAATTGATGCAGCAGAAGAGAATTTCTTCAGTAGTATAATATGCAATATTGCAGCTACTTTCAAATATTGCTTTTTAATGATGTTTATGAAATTTTTAGAAGTATTTTGACACTGATTTTCCAGATTTTAATATCACTGTCACTCTGACAGTATGCTTTTCAAAGTAATAATAGGTAACTAGCCTAGTCAGTTACTTACTTCCCACTATAATGATTAATTAATCAGTTAATTTAAAATATTTTACCCTACTATTCTTCTAAAACAAATCCCAAAGCAGCTTACATTAAATATATATTAAAAGCTAAAAACTGTAAATTATCCAAATATTAAAGAATAATCAATAACATTATATTTAAAATGTTATGTAAAAGGATTATATTTAAATTATTAGGTAAAAATGACAACGGAGTACTTTACTAATAATTTAATAAGACATGGGAATTATTTACTTTTTAAAAAAGTAATTTATCCAAGCTCTCATTAAAACAGACAGTGGCTCAATACTCAGCTTTCTTCATACCTTTGCTGTGTTGGTTTTGGTCAGACCCTAATGGCCATTATGTGCTATTTTCAAATGTAATTTCCTTTTGGAAGAACTGAGTCAAAATATTGGAAAGTAGCACACATTTAAGAATTTCACCCCAGAACAAAGCTGAAATGTCTTCAACAGACTATTTTGTATAAATCATGCATATAATATAATATAATATAATATAATATAATATAATATAATATAATATAATATAATTGTACAGCTATAAAGGACTATATGGATCATTGAGTCAAGCTCCAGTAGGGAATTGAACTCTCAGCATCCAGAGTGCCAAACCACTGAGCTCCTAGCCACCAGCACAGTCCAACATAAGCTTACATTGCCAGACACCTGGTGGAACCAAGGTGAAATAGAGTGCTTCACTTCCACATTAGACTGTGGACATGATCTCAAAGATCTTCCTCCAGAATTCAGAATATAAACACCCAACCAAGCTTAACTGATCTGTGAGCCATGATTTACACTGCAGATCTTATTGATCATGTTGGTACTCTTCTTTAAAGTGCAGAATGAGCAGGATGGGGCCTTGAGGGTTGCATATGAACTCTCAAGGCTGTTCATGAGGTTCATGGCCCCATGAGATCCAAACTCCCAATATATTTTTTAAAAAAATCTGGAGTTGCCACTATTAAAAGCCTCCAGGAGCAACAGTTCACTTTTTACATAGGCTTCAGCCATTGAGACTGGTGACTTGAATTTAGGGATAAGGTTCAGTACCTTGGATAGTTCCACCATGACTTAGTTTAGGCTGAAACCCAGGGGGGATTCATTGTCTCTGTAAGCCAAGAATTACCAGGATGGGCACAAACTGCTGTGAACCAGAAAAACTGATGAACCCTGCTATTTGAGATTCAGTTTGTGACCCAATTCGGGGATCCTGTCTTGAAGAAGCAAAGCAAAATACTAAAAGTTTCACCCTTCACAGTTCACCCAAGGCGGCCTGCCCATCTCCTTCCCACTGCCCTAGTCGCTTGGCTTACCTGCTCTTGATGCTGCCTCACTGATGCCACCACCACCTCTTCCCCAGGTACCCAGGTGCCATAATTTGAGGTAGCAACTGGCATCCTTGCAGGGAAGATGGTCGCTGTCTCTGAGCATGCGCCCGGCTCTCAGATGATCAGTGCAGTTTGGAAAAATTTAGACGTTAGGAAAAATGTTGGGTAGAATTTTCAAAACTCCCTGAAAAGTAACGGTTCTGAGCTCTAGCATGTGTTAAGAGAGTTCAAAAGTCACAGTGTCACCATAATTCCATCCTTGGTACATGCACAGATTCAGTAAACTGTTTCTCAAAAGGCAGGTAACAAAGAGACAGACTCACCGTGGAAGGTCTTTAACTGTCTTGCCAAAATCAGGGTCTGAGGCTGTTTTGTGACTGCCATCTTTCAACTGATGGACTTCTGAAACTCTCATGACGATGTAGCGCTGAGAACCTGAAAATCACATTGTTTGCAGCAGAAATCAGTTTGCGAGGGGTGGCCGCAAGATTTGACCAGACAGAGGATAAGTTTCCAGAAATATCATCCATTCATTTTCCTCAATGCACTTGAGGGGGGGTCATCTAGACCTGTAAATCCACATGCCTAGTGTCACAGCACACTTTTCATTTACAGTTGATGGCCTTTGCACATTTGGAAGAAGGGATGGATTGCGTAGCCACCACTCAACAGGTAGGGTTCCTTTGGTGTAAAGGTCATAGAGCTGAGAAGGGAAAGAGCAGACACAGTGCCACTACAGGTGAAAATACTAGGCACAGCTCCACTCTGTTCCTCACACATGTACATAAGTGTTTGCCTTTTGTGTTTTTGGACTGCAGCCCCAAGCATCCTCCAAGAATTCCCCAGACAAAATTCTGGAAGTTGCAGCTCACAAACAGAAATCAGTGCAGAGCAATCAAAGTACCCCATGGTGCATTAGGTTTAGAATTAACAGATGCTCTACTTCTAGCGATGGGCAATTTGTTTTGGAATCAGTAGGTTATGAAACGAACCACACGAGCCCAGGTGGTCCTTGGAACTGGCTGATACATGCAGATCCAATTGCTTTACCTTTCTCTGTCTCGTGCAGGGTTAAAATCCAATGAGGAAGCACGCTGTGATGTCATCTTTCCTGCTTCATGGTGCTGACCAATCAGAGAGGTAGGATGATGCCTGTCCCTGCACAGCACCTGATTGGCCAGAATCACAGATCTAGCACAGATGATATCACAGCATGCTTCCTCATTGGAGGAATTCCTTAGCCAGTTTGATTTACAAGCTATTTGAAAACCCCCAAGATTATTTTGGAGTATATCCATCCTTTGAGGGGGGAAAGGTGAAGGTGTATAAGGGAAAGCAGGAAATATCAGCAAAGCAAAACAGAGGCAAACAAAGCCACCAGAGATGCGTGGGGGAGAATTTGAATTGACTGTTTTTTATCCCGTGTAGGCAAATCATACTGCCAGAGGACAGTTCTGAGTGGAGGCTTCATTTAGCTAAAGGGCACCCCAGAGGCAGACTAGCAAAGAAACACTCTTCTGCAAATGGATGCTTCCTCTCCACCCCCCGATCCCAGGCTCCACCAATAACTGCAGAGCTGAAAGGGACTCCATCATTGAGACCAGCTCAAGTTAAGGAAGCACAGTGGGGAATCAAACTATGCAGTGGTCCTTCAACTGCGCTAGTCCATAAATCTGGGTGGGGATGAGCTGAGATGCAGTCCTCAGTAGTGACAATGCTTAATAGCAACTCAGGAGTAGAGATGGGAACGAAACAGAAAAATGGTGTTTCGGTTTTTCGTTTGTCATTGAGAGGTCTGTTTCGGTTCGTTTCCGTTTGTCACGAAATTTTTGAAAAATTTCGTTACCGTTTTTCATTTTTTTGTTTGTCATTTCTACCCGCTTTTTGCGCAATTTTTAAAGCATTTCCGTGCACAGGCATCCCCCAACACCCCAGACCAGAGGGAAAACACTAAAAAAAATGGATGCTGGCAGAGACACAGTATAGACAAGGTACGCAGGGAGGCTGCAAAGGCAGCGGCGGGCATTGCCCAGGGTGCAAGGCAGCCGCAGAGTGACTGCACTGCGGAGCAAGGGAGGGTACTCACCGAGAGGTACGCAGCACGCACGCACACAGGGAGGCTGCAGGACTGAAGCTAGAGTCGCAGCAGAGACAGCAATCCCACCCTAACTCCCACCAGAGACTGCAAGGAGGACGGGGGCTGCCAGAGCTTTTTATGCCCTCTGTGGCTGCCAGACCTGCCCGCCCAGTCTGCAACCTGGGCATGCTATTGGTTGAACATGATCCCTTCACATGGCTTGCCTCCATTTTGTGGCTGGTGGCGACATCCGTTTTAAAGGGAAAAGAAAAATACATTGCAATGGGAGAAGACAAAAACAAACGTTCTAAGGACCCCAAACCCCTGGTAGGTATTATTAGACAATATAAATAATTATTGCTGCATTTTTACGGATGTCCAGGGCGTTTTTTAACATTTAAAACAGCTCATTTCATTGTGCGTCGCCAATAACGGAAATGAAACGTAACGACCACAATTTTTGTGGTTCTGTTCCTTTCGTTTCATTTTCATCACAATTTTCGTTTGTCGTTTCGTTGCGTAACGGAAACGACAAACGGTAACGGAAATGAAAAAATGTTTGTTCCGTGCCCATCTCTACTCAGGAGCCCAGATTATGCAGATAAAAAGGTTGAGTGCAAAGTGCAGAGAAGGTATTGAGATCCGAGACAGTGTCACCAGGGCCAGGCGGTCAGACTCTTTGCTTATCTAGTCCAATATTGCCTACTCAGACAGGTAGCAATTAGGGATGGGCACAACACGAAAAATGAAATGCTGTTTCATCATGTTGTTATGTAACAAAATGGAACGAAATGAAATGACACGAGGAAGCAGCATTTCGTTACAGACAAAACAAAATGGTGGGGTTTTTTTTGTTGAAACAAACTATATCCTTCCGTCTGTAAGCCACTTGGGGGAAGGAAAAAAAGTTTTTTAAAAAACCTCCAGACTTAAAAAAAACTTTAAAAAAACCTTTTCCTCTCCCCCAAGCCTCACCAGCTGATCGGTGCCAGCACTGAGCAGCTGGCAGGTGGGGATTGAGGGGAGGGGGAAAGTTTTTTTCAAAAAAGCCATAGGCATTTTTTAAAAACTTTTTTCCTCTTCCAAGCCCTGCCTGCCAGCTGATCGGTGCTGGGGTGGGGTGGGGGAAACCTTTTCCCCCAGCCCAGCGCCCATCAGCTGGTGGGGAGGGCTTGGGGGAGGGGATTTTTTTTAAAAAAAAACCCAGGGCTTAAAAATATATATATATATATATTTGTTTTCGTAGATTTTCACGGGTATAGGTATGCATGTTAGGGTGGATTCGGGTTTCTTCCCGTGTAGAAATCTGGTTGTTTTGGCGACGTTTCGACGAGGTCTCACTCGTCATCTTCAGGCTGGTGTTCTGGCTTCTTTCTTCTTGAAGCAAAGCGTGATCTCAGTTGAAGTCCTTCTATAAATACTGCTGGGGGTGTGTGGTTTGCTTGCTCTGTTGCTGATTGTAGGTTCGTTTGTTCTTTTGTGATCTGCTGTGTGGCTGAGGCGATCGTTAAGGGCTTAACTGCTGGTGGGTTAGATGGCTGTTTATATATATTTCATTTTGTGCCTATCCCTAGTAACAATCCTTAAGGTACTTTCCCAGCCTTGCGACTGCCATGAAGATGCCATGTAGTCAACCTGGGACATCCTATCTGCAAATTATACATAGATGCATATCTCCTTGCAAATTACGTATATGCGGAACATGGATGCCTTGGATTGAAGCAGCGTCGACATACCTGGCAGGCGGTGGGGGTAGCCTAAGATGGGGATTGCAATCAGAAGGGAACCAGCCCCTGCCCCCAGGAACCCGATCCACCAAGCTCCGACCCACAGAGTGTTGTCCGGAGTAAGGTCAATTCTGAGAGCAAAGGAGACAAAAAGAAACATTGTGAGTTGATGGAAATCAAAATCATTGCCAATCTTCTCTCCCACTGGTGACAATCTGGAACCATCGCACAATACCTTATCTCTACAATATGGTAGCGGTGGCGGTGTGCCATCAAATTAATTCCAATTTATGGCAACTTTTTTCCAGGGTTTTCAAGGTAGAGAATATAGAGAAGTGGTGGACTATTCTCATCTTTTGGGGACATCCAGGGACAGTGGTGCTTGCTCAAGGCCACTCAGGCTGGCTGCATTCCCAGGAGGCCCAGGGAGGAATTGAACTCCCAACCTCTGGCTCTATAGCCAGATGCCTAAACCCCTGAGCTATCCAGGCTGTTATTCCAATGTCTGTAGCAGGTGGAACTTTTACCACGAGAGAGTCAAGGGCTTATTGCTGTGGTTATAGGACAGAAGACTCAGCTGTGCTGAGATACTGGATTTCCGGCCAGATTTTCAATTTTCTTCAAAATAGTGGGTATGGAACAACAGACAACAGGTAGTCCTCCAGATGTTGCTGGACTACAAATCCCAGTATCCTTAGCATGGGCTATATTGGCGAATGCTATCATAGCACAGTAACAACGGGAACCTGCAGATTCTTCTTTTCTGCCTAGAGTCTTTTTCAGTCCTGTCATGTGTTGTGGCCAGCGGCCTTGCAAAAACCAAGACTAGCAAGGCTCCCCCTGCCAACCAGCCCAACATCCCAATCCATGAAACATCACAAGGAGTAAAGGGTGGCCATGCAAGCTCTCTGGATGCTTCTCAGCTGTAGGAAATCTAAAAATGTGAGAAAACTAATCTGCAGTTTATGCAACTACAGAAATCATGGCAGGAGAAACAAACTCCATTTAACTCTTAAGGGAGCACTGTTTCTAACTGCAAAGCTCTTTCCCCCCTGTCCATACTGTCTCTGGAAGTAAGTAGAGAAATTCCAAACATGTTCAGGATTAAGTCTCATTCCGTTTAATATTGTTTATTGTCTGATAAATGCACTTAGACTTGAACCCCTTAGGTTTTTCTCACTGGCTTTGAACTTTTCAGCCAATCCATCTTAACTGTCTGTGATCAAAAACAGAAGCAGCATTGCCTTCAAGCTAAGCAAACGCAAAACAGACATTTCAAAAACCCGGCCGGCATGGATCCTTATCCCCCATGGAATGCTATTATAATTTCTAGCTCTCTTATCCATATGCAGCATTTGGCTGGGAAAGGATAACTCTGCATTTGCGGGGAAGAGGTGCTCCCAGAATCATTGTCTATGAGCTGCTTTGTGTTCAACTGTTCTGTAAGTTTGCTAGTTGTTAACTGAAAGCCAAGTGAAAGATTAGCTCATAAAAAGATCCGCTGGCTAGATTTCAAAACATTTTTATCTCTTGGGCGTAGGCTCTCACAACAGGATGAATTTCAGCTCAGGTTCTGCACTGTTTACATGCATAGCCACTAAACAAACAAACAAACAAACAAACAAACCTGTCAGAGTGGCTTCTCTCACACAGACCTGGCAGGACCACTCGTTCCTCCTAGGCCAGGCATTTGAGGATTCTAACTTTGAGGGAGGCCTCACAAGTATCAACGAGGAACCCAGCCTTCTTGGTTGTTGTCCCTCATTTATGGAACAAACTGCCCCCTAAAATATATCTGGCTCCCACACTCCAAATTTTTACATGCCAGCTGGGCTTTATAGGTTAATTTACCCTTAATTTTAATGTCAACAAATTATAAGGCCTGGAAACTCTTTCCTCTCTGCCTCTCATTCATACTTCTTTGTTTATCTTTTGGCAATTGTAGATTATTTTTTTGTTAACAATTATGTTTGATTCCTGCTACTTATTAGTCATTATTTGATTATTTGGTTCAATTACATTTATTATATGATTTTGTGTAACCGTATATTTCATTGTATTCTCGAAGGCTTTCACGGTTGAGATCTGATAGCTGTTGTGTGTATTTCGGGCTGTTTGGTCGTGTTCTGGAAGTTTTTCTTCCTGACACATCGCCAGACTCTGTGGCCGGCATCTTCAGAGGCCAATTTGCTCAGGGAACTAGGAGTTCTCTCTGAGGTCTGAGGTATAGAGTCAATGAGACTGTGGGGTTCTAAAGTCGTGGGAAAGAGGAAACTTGTCCTATGCAGGAGAAAAAGTGTTAGTCATTGCATTGTGATGGAGGGATTAAGAAGTTTCACTGCAAGTAGGGGTGGCAGCGATCCTTCTCTGTAGAGATGGGCACGACTTAGCGGTATTCCCGTTTCCGTTTCCGTTACTCGTTTCCGTTACTCTACGGAAACGGTAACGGGAATCACTGCCCCAGACTTCGAGCTCGAACCGACGAACGAACAATTTGGTCTGATTTGTCGTGCTCGTTACTTGCATCGCGCAATGCCAAGCGGCACAGAAAAAAAGTTTTTAAAAGTTAAAAAAAAACCCGATTCCCGGCCCTAAAAGTAGGCGAAAACTGTCTGAGGGCACCTACCAGGCCAGAAGGGTGTTTTATTTGGGGGGGGGGTTCCCCGCCCCCCTCTCCTTGGCTATTGCTACTGCTGCGCTGCTGGTACCAGGCTGGGAGGGCGCAACCATTTGCCATGCAGTGCGGGGGATCCAAAATGGTGACCGCAATATTTTTTTTGAAATCGTTGCCCCAAACCCCACCAAAGCACCACAGAAACATGCGAAAATTAGCTATTTTAAATGCTTGAATTTTTACAGTAGCAGCAGTGGGTTTTTCTTGCAAAAAAAGTCTCCGTTGATTTTATTTTATTTTATTTTATTTTTTTACACCTGCGCATTCGCAATGATGGGCTCGCCCATGGGAGTGGACCATGGAAAGTTTTGGAGCCATTCCACCAATCGCATGGCCAGGTTTTGCTGACTGTACCAGGCTGGGAGGGCGCATCCATTTGCCATGCAGTGGGGGGGGATCCAAAATGGCGACTGCAATATTTTTTTTGAAATTGTTGCCCAAAACCCCACCAAAGCACCACAGAAACATGCGAAAATTAGCTATTTTAAATGCTTGAATTTTTACAGTAGCAGCAGTGGGTTTTTCTTGCAAAAAAAGTCTCCGTTGATTTTATTTTATTTTATTTTATTTTATTTTTTTACACCTGCGCATTCGCAATGATGGGCTCGCCCATGGGAGTGGACCATGCAAAGTTTTGGAGCCATTCCACCAATCGCATGGCCAGGTTTTGCTGACTGTACCAGGCTGGGAGGGCGCATCCATTTGCCATGCGGTGGGGGGGGGATCCAAAATGGCGACCGCAATATTTTTTTTGAAATTGTTGCCCCAAACCCCACCAAAGCACCACAGAAACATGCGAAAATTAGCTATTTTAAATGCTTGAATTTTTACAGTAGCAGTAGTGGGTTTTTCTTGCAAAAAAAAGTCTCCGTTGATTTTATTTTATTTTATTTTATTTTATTTTTTTACACCTGCACATTTGCAATGATGGGCTCTCCCATGGGAGTAGACCATGCAAATTTTCCACCAATCGCATGGCCACTTGGCCAGGTTGACCACAGAGACTTCTGGGATGTGCCCATCGGGCATAAACAGCCCACTAATCGTAGCCCAAACCCGAACCCTAAGCCTAACCCATACGCCAGTACACTGTCCTTCTAAGTGGGTCAGAGAGGCACCCAGATGCACCCCAATACTCACCGTAACCTCACCCGTAACTAGCCTAACCCTAGCCATTGCGCTAAGCCGTCTTAACCCTAAGCCAGATCTACTTGCATTGCACTACATGCAAGTACGTGAGACACAGCTGGTGCAAATAGTCTGCCAGTCCGTCACTTGTGGCTCTGGCTGACTCCTGCAGCTCCCTCCAGGAGCCCGCTACCCCCTCCCCAAACCAGTACTAACGAAAACGAAAAAACAAAAAAACGAACCGACTAATTTTTGCAAATTTTCGCGAAAAACGGAAACGAGCCGAAACGGAACCGGCCCGACTAACGACAACTCAAAAATTTTTTTTTTCAAGTCGTGCCCATCTCTACTTCTCTGTTGTTGATGGGTGTCGTTAGCTATTCTATTGTGTGAACTGATCACTGGTGCTTGTGGCTGGGTGGGAATCATGAAAGTTTGACCTTTTGCAGGCTGTAGTTTTCAGTACTGGAAGCCAGGCCTTGTTGATTTTTAGACTTTCTTCTCTTTTGCTGAAATTGTGCTTATGTTTGTGGATTTCAATGGCTTCTCTGTGTAGTCTGACATAGTGATCAATAGTGGCGTCCAGTTTACTTCAGGGTATGTTCAGCTACTGCTGATTTTTCTGGTTGTTTTAGCCTGCAGTGTCTTTCATGTTTTTTGATTCTGGTCTGAACGCTGCGATTTGTGGTCCCAATATATACCTGGTCACAACTGCAAGGTATCTGGTATACTCCTGCAGTAGCGAGTGGTTCCTTTTGTCCTTTGCCGACCATAGCATCTGTTGTATTTTTCTGTTGGGTCTAAATACTGTTTGTAGGTTGTGTTTTTTCAACACTTTGTCCATGCGGTCTGTGACTCCTTTTATGTATGGCAGAAATACTATGTTTGTTGGGGGCTGTTTTTCTTCTTCAGTTTAGTATTGCCCCCCCCCCCCAGTTTGATGGCTCTTTTGATTTCATTCTTGGAATATCCATTTGCCTGTAGGTCCTAAAATTCAGGTGGCTGAGTTCAGTGTTGAGGAATTCACCTTCGCAGTTTCACCGCACAAACCGAAACTAATAAATAAATACGGTAAATAAATAAGCAATCCCGCAAGCCACTAGAAGGACTACAGTTGAAAACATAGTGACAGCGATCTCTCATCAAAGATCATAAAAGAATTAATGCTCAATGCCATCAGGAGGAATGAGTCTGCCAGGGTAGTGAGTCAACTGGACCAGCATTTTGCATTGTTAGTGACTTGCAGTATTTGCTGACAGTACATTAATCTTCATGTTTGTTTTGTTTTTTGAGTGAGGGATCACTTCACTATTTCTAACCTTAAGATGGCACAAACAACAGAGTAGTTGTTAGATGAAATCCGGGGGGGGGGGTGGTTGCTGATTTCTTGGAAGAGCCTCAAGCAGTGAACTTTAAAGGTCAGGAAGGGGCAGTATTTTTTTCTCTTGGTGGCCAGTGATTATTATATGTTCAATGCAAGATAAGGGGAAGAGGTGCTTGTGTGAGGTTTCCTGTCTGTGAGGTGCTATGATAACTCATCAGTGTTATACTATGGACCCCCATTTGCAGCTCAGCTTCAGGCAGCAAAGTTGGCCTGGACTCCTGTACAGTATGTTACTCTTCACCCACATAGAGGGCCATTCAACACACACACAAAAATCCATCACAAGTGATATGTTTGCAGGAATTCAGCAACAGCCATAAAAGAGGGCCACCATTTCAGGTATTTTTTAAGGCAGAGGGAACAATGCAGTGGGGAGACTGAAGGAGCTCATTTCAAACCTCAAAGGCCCACTCTAGGGTTCAAAAGTAAATTGCAAGCTCAGTTGCTTCAATTAATTTAAGATTAAGGATCCTGCTGGAGATTAAAGTACAGAAATTAGAGTTTTATAAGACCACTGGGTTCAGTTATTTTTAATAACTTCAATATTTTTTTCAACAAAAGGCACCCAGGCTTTATTTTTAACCAAAAGAATCCATGCCTTTGGTATGGACATGTCATTCTGAAGGCCTCTGAATTTTTATTATAGTAATTACCCAAGTCTGGTATGAACTGGGCAGGCATACAAATTCTGCCCTCCGTCCAGAATGACACTAGGTGGCCTGAAACCAATTGGTAGGCACACCTGTCTCATTTTGATATTACTAAATGGTTTGCATGCACCCTGGCAGAAATTCAACTAGGAAAAGCTAGCTTCGGTGATTATGACTCCTAAAATTCTCTAGGCCAGCCTGGCAACTGATTCTGAGGTATTCTGGTTTAAAGAAGTATCTTGTTCAATTTATAATAATCATCATCTACAACAGCAAACTGTGTCACACCTCCTTTTGTCCAAAGGTGGCACAAACGGATTACAAAATTTAACAAGATGGAGTAGCAAATCTAGTGCATTGGTCTTTATGGAAAAAATATAACATATCAGTGTCCAAAACCCCATGGGAACATCACATAGAGAAAGTGTCAGAAAATGACAAAGTCAATAAATATCTCATGGGATTTTCAGATATAAACTGATAGACACCTTGAATATAACACACTAGACATAGTAGCAATAGAACAAAGAAATGTCTGAATCATTGACATTGCAATTCCAGAGGATGCCAGAGTTGAAGATAAAGAATTGGAAAAACTGACAAAATCTAGAGACCTCTCAATCCAAACATCTCAATTGTGGCTGAAACACCCTTCAGTGTTCCCCATTAGAGATGGGCACAAAACGAAAAAACAACACACTGTTTCATCATATTGTAATTCTATGGGACGTTTCATTATAAAACAAAACACATTTTTACTGTGGAAAGGAAATGCTATGTTAATTTCCCTCCCTGCTTGGCTCTCCGGTTCTGGCCACCACCACCCAGCTATTTTTGACAGCTTGAGCTATCAAAACCAGCTGGGTGGTGGTGTCAGAATGGGAGAACTGAGAAGGGTTTTGAATTTTGGCATGAAATTGAAAAACCTGTGCTGCCCCCCCCTTCTTAGCCAGGCAACAGTTGGGCGAGTGGTGCACCCACTCAAGTTGAGAGAGGAGCAGCAAGGTTTTAAGTTTTGTGCTGCTTGCTTTGCTCTCCCATTGCTGCCACCACAACACAGCTGGTTTTTTTTTTGACAGGTCAGGCTGTGGGGAGGGAGGGAAGGTTCCCTCCCCACAGCCCAGCCTCTCAAAAAATACCAGCTGGATGGCAGTGGTGACAATGGAAGAATGAGCAGGTGGCACCACATTCAAAACCCAGTTTTGCTTTCCAGCAGACCTGTCATGTTTTGGCCACTGCCACCCAGGGTGGGAGGCAGGGCGCTGGCAGCTGGACCCTGTGGCTAGGGGATAGAGCCGTATTTGCATATAGGATTCACATAATCCCTTGCAGTGGCTCCAAAATGCTCACTGGGACCTAGGTGTCTCAGCTTTCTAGGGGATATATATACCAATCTGGACAGCTGGTGGGTTGTGGGTTAGCGGTTGGGTGGGGAGAGGCACTCTCCAGTGGGCCACCTGGCTGCCCAGCAGCATCCGGAGCCCAGCAACCAGCTGGAAATGCGGGACAAAAATATTTTTCCAGGATGGCGGGAAAACAGTATATTCCCAGCCAAAACGGGGTACTTGGCAGGCATGCTCTCCAGTTCTCACCCCACCACCCAGCTGGGATTTTTTTTTGGACAGGTCAAGCTGTGGGAAGAGGGGGTGGCTACCCTTCCTATAGCCAGACTTGTCAAAAAAAACCCACATGGGTGGTGGCAGCTTATGTTCCATTTTGTTTCATTGCAAAAAAATTTAATTACAAAATGAAACAAAAAGCAATGAACAACAAAATGAAACAAAACAAAACACTATGTTTTTGTTTCGTGCCCATCTCTGCTACCCATCATCATCAGGGCTTTGAGAACAATATCACAGAATTTCACACAGTAATAGAAGGGCTTGTAGATCTTAGAAGTATCATCATCAGAGCTACAAAGAAAATGGTACTATTGGGAACAGCATATATCAGGCATGGCAAACCTATGGCACGGGTGCCAAAGGTGGCACTCGGAGCCCTTTCTGTGGGCTCCTGACATCACCCCTTCATAGCTACCTGTGTGTGTGTGTGTATGTGTGTTGTTACAGTCGTGACTGACTCTTCGTGACTCCATATCCATGGAGTTTTCTTGGCAGGAATACTGGAGTGGTTTGCCAGTTCCTACTCTAGGTGCCTACAGCACCTGGTATTCCTTGGTGGTATCCCATCCAAGTACTAACCAGGGCCGACCCTGCTTAGCTTCCGAAATCAGGCGAGATTGGATATGCTTAGGGCATCTAGGCAGCATAGCTACCTGTATATACAGGTTAAATTACTGTATTGGCACTTTGCAAAAAGAAATTAGTGGGTTTTGAATTGCAGTTTGGGCATTCAGTCTCTAAAAGGTTCACCATCACTGACATATATACTGCACCAATATTTAACAGGTAATCCGGTTTTGAGTTACAACTTGTATCTTTATATAATACAAATCATTTTTTATAATTTTCATTGAATGTGCCAGGTATTTGAAATCATCATCTTCATCATCATCATCATCATCATCAGCAGCAGCAGCAGCAGTGCAACCTTGGGACTCTATTTACCAACCTCAGATGGAAGGTTTAGTCAACCTCAAGCCAGTTACCTGAGCCTGGGATCAAACTCAAGTCCTGAGCACTCTGCAGTATTGCAGTTTAACCACCACACCATGATGCAGATCATCATTGTCGTCATCATCATCATCGTGTGATACCTGGTCAGTCCCAACATATGGCAGACCTTCTCAGTGTTTTCAAGGTGGAGAATACTCCATTTTTTTTAGTCTCTCCCTTCTTCTGGTGGTATTCTGGGACCATACAACTTGCCCAAGGTTACAAGGGCTGGCTCATCACCTGGAAGGCATAGTGGGGAAATGAGCTCCTGACTCCAGCTTCTAAGTCAGTGGTGGGAAACCTTTGGTACTCCAGATGTTTTGGACCACAACTCCCACAGTCCTTTATCATTGGCAATACAGCCTTGGAATTCTGGAAGTTGTGGTTCAAAACATCTGGAGTGCCAAAGGTTCGCCACCACTGTTCTTTCTAAGTCAAGTAGCCAACTCACTAGGCTCTGGGGCCATCTAGCCCAGTACTGTCTCCTATGTCTGATGGTGGTAATTCTCTCGGGGATTCAGCAGAGAGCTGCCACAGCCCTGCTAGATGGAACTGCTGCACTCTCTCACCATGAATTGGATACTAAGAACCTTCAATCATGCACTGTCACCATGAATCAAATTGTGTTCCCTGCTGTATATATCCAAAATGCTCTGATTCCTCTGTTAGTACTAGAAATCAACGATAGCTCAATCTACAAATATAACATTAGCAATACAGTATAGTCTTGGACTATGGTGGCCATGGGCTCTACCATTACAGAAGGCATTCAACTGTTTGACAAAATGGCAGGGGATAGATCACTATTTCAAAATGTTCCGTTGTGGACTTATATCGTATCACTCCAGTTTAAAAATAAAAGAAGTGTTTATTAACTGTAAATATGTTGAAGTTTCCACTCAAGTCCACCTCATCTCTATTCAGCAGAAGAATACCACCTCCTGATTGGTTGTTCACTAGCTGGGCTGGCTAGCTAGGCTGCTTGAGTGCAGTGTGTTTTCACCCAAATAAAAAGTTGTTCATCATTCTTCTGGGTTGTCTCCATCCTTCATTCCCACCATTCAATAGGAAAGAGATCAAAAACCTGCCAGATTTAACATGGCCTCTCAAGAATTATCATCTGGACAGACACATCTACAGGAAGGTATTGGTACTGCATCTATATTATATATGTATAGCAGTTGTCATGGCAATATCCAGTGGGACCCTGGGATATGTCATTTGGTCAAGGATTGAGAATTCTCTGCTGTAGTTCAGGAGGGGGCCTTAGAGCTCTCTAGCCCAGAATTCTGAGTACTTCACGACACTATAGATTCACATGTTCTATAGGATGGAGCCATGACCGTTATTGTGATACCACACTGCTATAAACGTGGAGTCTGGAAATGCTTCTAGTCAATGTCTTTTTCATAATGACAAAGGGTTGAAATCTTTTTTGGTCAAAGAGGTGAATTTGGAAAGGGCCTCAAAGGTTATATTTTCCAGATGAGGAGGAAGTCCAGTTGCAAAATGAGCACAAAAAAGCATGTTAAAGATTAAAGAAATAAAACAGCATTTAAAACATTATCAACGATTAATCAATAATAATTATAAATGACTCCAAATGCAGGTGACTTAGTATAATCTAGTGGACAGAATGTTGGAGTAGTGTCCAGCAGCTCTGGGTTCAAATCCTCCTTTAGTCATGGAAATTCACCGGAAAATGGTAAGGATAACTCCATGAATATCTCATGTACCTTAAAAATCCCCCAAGGGTCACCAACAGTTGGAAATCAGTTGAAAGCACATGACACAGATGTAGGCACAACAGGAATAGAAAGGAAGGAGCTATTTTCTTGACAATAGATAAACATTAAAGTGCAGCTCACTTACTGTCTTCCAATTTCAGTGAAAATATTTAGAAAGATTCCTCCAACTAGATAACCAGCTGCAGGCCCCAATATAGCAGCAGTGTAGAAAATGGCTGAAAAAGAAAGGCATCAAGATTGGAATTTGAAAAGGCTCAACTAGTTCCCCCTTTTAAAAAAATATAACATCAGCTATATGACTGATTTCCCCCCTAGGTTTCCACCATTCTGTGAGGATCCTAGGGATAATAGCTAGACTCCTGGTCTAGCTTAGAGCTATGAATACAAAGAGGTTTCCACAGAAGCGTGATTATGAAGGAGAGAAACTCTTGTATTGATGCATACATGCTGCTTGCTCTCAATTAATTCTTATGCAGTGGTCACCCAGGACTTGCCATTTATTTATTTATTTATTTATTTATTTATTTATTTATTTATTTACCTTCCCACCCTCAATTGGGCTGTACCGAGGGTGGTCCAGGACTATGCTGCTTTGTTTGATATGCTGGGTGTTAAACCGTAGCTGGGACTTTGAAGCAGTCTTAACACCAGCCCTGTCTCCTGATATCATCATCTGGTGTATTACATCTCACCAAAAAGATTATCAGCGCCTGATAGACAATATCCTCAATCAAGATTGCATTTTTGGTATAATGCTTTGATAAAGATAACAAGTCACTATTGAAAGCTTAGCTTACATTTTTTGTTTTAGTAGTGACCAATAAAGGTATCACCTAGCTACTTTTGAATTTGTTTTTTCTGGTCACACTGCTCAACCCACTTGAGCAATAAAAAAGGTAACAAGAATTAAAAACACTCATATGCATCCATCACAATTCCCCAAGGTCACACTATTTGGTTGCAGCATTTAAGATGGCTATGGCTTTTGGATAAAAACTATGTTTAGTCTGTTTGTTCTTGTTTTTATTGTTCTGTATAGAGATGGGCACAAAATGAACAATTTTTTGTTTCCGTTTTCGTTTTTTCGTTTCGTTACATAACAAAATGACAAACGAATTTTGTCTCTAAAATGAAACAAAACGAACAGAAACACCAGAAATTTTGTCGTCCGTTTCGTTTTCGTTGCAGCAATACATTGAACTGCTTTAAATGCTAAAAAAAATCACAAAAATTGAAATAAAAATGGTAATGAAATGAATGAAAATGAAAACGATTTTTTTTCAAAAATTCACGAAAAACGGAAACAAACCGAAACGGACCCCCTAAACGACAAATGACAAACGAAACACCATTTTTTTATTCGTGCCCATCTCTAGTTCTGTATCTTTTGCCCGAAGGCAACAGTACAAGCAGACTGTGTCCAGGATGAGATGAATCCTGTAGAATGTTATTTGCCTTTTTAAGCCAATGGGAACTGTATAGTTCTTCCAGAGATGGGAGAGAGTGACCAATGATCTTCTGGGTTGTGGTTATGACTGTCTGGATCGCTTTCCTATCTGTGACTATGCAACTGGAAAACCAAGCACAGATACAGTACATAAGAATGTTCTCTATTGAGCATCGGTAGAAGGACACCAGCCATCTCTCGCTCAGATTGTTTTTCTTTAAGAAGTGATGGATGGAGGCCTAATGCTGAAGAAAAAGTCTATAGAATTGGACTACAAAAGTCTACATATGGACTACAGGGATTGGAAATGCTTGACAGCTCCAAATTAAGAGAACTGTGCAATAGAAAAGGTCCCTTGATGGTCTACAGACAGCTAAATTCCAGATTAGAGATTGGCACAAAATGGAAAAAATAATAATGTTTCATTTTATTTCACTCGTGCTCACCCCATTTTGTTTCTTACAAACTTTTTAAAGAATTTCGTATGAAACAAAATGAAATGGCTCCCTTGGGTCCTAGAGGCAACAGATTTGGTGCCTGAGACTCAAGGAGCCATTTTTAAAGTGCTCCTGCTGAACTGTTATCAGCTGGACCCCTTTAAAACTGTCCCAGTAGGCATGAGGGAGATCCCTGGTGCCAACTGGGCCAGGTTTAAAGGGGTCCAGACATTGACAGCTTGGCAGGAGCCCTCAGAAAGTAGTCAGGAGGTCAGTTCCGGTGATCACACTGCCCTCCGGAACATTTTCAGTAATGATGGGTGTCAGGGACAAGTAGTAGCACATCAACCAGATCTGCTGACACAATGAAAAATTCCATGCAGAGGGAAAATATGTGTCATTGGTTAGATGGGAGGGAGGTGTGCTCCTTTCTTTCAACCTGCAGAGGGAGGAGCTGAGGATATCAATGTTCCACACTGGCCTTATCATGCTAGGTGAATTAATTAGAGGCAGTTGTGAATATTTGTGGAGGAAATTCTGCACCTCTTTAGCCCTTGAAGCTGGCTAATTGCTCAAGCCGTGACTAATGTTCTCCTTTGTAAGCAGTATAATTAATTGAGACGAGGGAGCTCTGCATCATAAGACATTAAGGTTCAGGTGTATATTTCCCTGAGGACACACAGCAAAACAAGCTGTGTTACTTCTTCTTGGGGCCACTAAGGCCAGTGAGCAGCCAGGGATTTTTTGGGTCACGTGGCACCCTCTACAGTAAATCTCTTCCTCTGTGTTCAGTCTCAGCACAAATGTCCCGCGGCCGAAAGTGGTTATCTCTCTTCCCTGTGTGACCACAATTCCTGCAGAGAATTCATGCTGCTAAAGTCTTTCAAAATCTCCGGTCACTTTCAAACTACAAGGCAGTTTCAACAAACTAAATTATCCTGCTGTGATCGGGCAGTAGATATCAGCCTGCCTAAATGCTGACCAGCACAGCTGGACCCAATGATCTGATTTGGTAAGTACCTTGCTCTCACTGCCTACAGTGTAAAGAGCGCTAAGTTCTGCTTAAAGATAATGTTCACCAAGGTAGCAGTCCTCAGAAAGCATCAGATACACCGCCTCAGTCAACTTCCTAAATAATTAAATTGCAAACCACTCAGAGTGCTTTAAGCGGCATGTTTTATTATCTCTTTCTCTCCTTCCTATCTCTGACTCCCCCTCTAATATGGAAGCTGAGGTGACTCACACAATAAAGTTGCATTGAAAACAAAGCTCAAAACAAATGACACACTAATATCTGGATATGAAAATACTGTATAATTTAATGAAAATGAAATTTCAAGATATGTTAAGGAAAGAAATGTAGACAGCCCCTTCCTCAACTACACGTGTATCAGCATACCCACTCTTGAAGTAGGACATATTTGTTGATTGCCATAAAGAGAACAGGCCACCTTCACCTGCTTGGGCAGTCCAGACTACTAATTCAAAGACAACAAATAACTAAGTTGTGGTGAGGCTTTTGTTTTGTTTTGCTTTTGTGAGCAGGTTTTTTTTTACCACTGCTGTTCCCTTCTGCCATGTCACCCCCCTCCCCTGCCTCCCAGCTGGTTTTTTTTTGACAGGCCAGGATGTGTGGGGAAACAATTCAGAAGCTGCCACCACCCAGGTGGGTTTTTTGACAGGTCGAGCTATCCCCGAACTTTCGAAAAAACTCATGTGGGTGGTCGCAGCTTTCAAATTGTTTTGTTACTCATTTCATTTTGTTACGAAATGAAACAAAATGCAATGAGTAACGCAATGAAATGAAACACTAATTTTCTATTTTGTGCCCATCTCTAGTTCAGAGTTTTTGTCCAAACTTGAAAGAACCCATCCTAGTTGTCAAATTTATTTTAGAAAGAAAAAGGCGACCATCTGGACGCAGTCTTTATGACTTACCAATGTACACAGGGGAATAGTTGGACTTGACGTTTTCATCCAAATAAGTCACCCCCAGGGTATAAAGGGGTGTTGCTCCAATCCCATGTAGGAACTGCCCAAGCATGAAAACGAACCGGTAATTGGAGAGACTGGAGACGCTTTCTGAGCACCTCATGCTCTGATTGGAGGAGCACATGCCAGTCTCCTCCAAGAAATGTACATCATATTGGCTGGTGGTGAACTGGGGCAATGCAAAGACAATGGATCCAATCCCCATGATCAACACTCCCCATCCGAGCCACCGCGGTTTGTGCCCATTCCCCCCAAAATAGCTAACAAACGTCAAGCAGACACAGGCCGCAATGTCGTAGGAGCTGGCGATCAGCCCGCTCTCGTAGCTCCGGAGGTCAAACCGCCGTTCTATGGAGGTGATGACCGTATTGATAAAACCGTTCACCGTCATCCCTTGCAGGAAAGAAGCCACGCAGAGGAAGAACAAGACTCCTCGTGGGGTGTTGAAAAACTGTAAACAATGGGGAGTGAAGCCACCCCAGCCGCACACAAGAGGCTCTCCTTCTGTGGAGACGTATTTAAGGCCTGCCTTGAACTGGCTGTCATTTTCTGATCCCGCGTCACAAAGGGGTTTAATGCAAGAGTCTGAAGGGCTGTTTGCATTGGAGTAAAAAGTGCCATTGCTGAGAGGGGTGCTGCAGGATTCCTTAGGGCTGGTGGTATCAAAGGTAAGGCTTGTCTCGACCGGGTTTGGTGCACTAGAAAAAATGAGTTTCTGGGTACACTTGAAGCCATTTTCTGCCACTAAATTGTGAGGCATTTCCACGAGGGAGGAAACAACGGTTGTCTTAACGTTCTCTTTCCCCTTTCCCTTCTCCAAGCTCGATTTCAATCCTTGTGATAAAAACGGGAGCTTTTCACTTTCAAAATTGGAGAACAGGTGGCAGCTTGAGGAATAAAGAGATGCCCAGATGAGGTATCTTGAGCCACATCATTCTGCAATAATAATAATAATAATAATAATAATAATAATAATAATAATAATAATAATAATAATAATAATAATAATAATAATAATAATAATAATAATAATAATAATAAACATTTAGAAGCATTAGCAGGTCAAACAACTTTTATTCTATTTTTTTCCTGACTTTTTTCCAAAAAGTGCCCTCCCCCCCCCCCCCATTTCCCCCTCCTCATCCTGTAAGAAGTTGGGGCCTTTGCTGGCCCTTTCCACGCAGTGGCTTTATATAAAGTGTACAACTTGAGCAAATTGTAGAATGGAGCAAGTTGCCAGGAATTGTAATGGCTGTTGTTTTGTTCCACCAAGTTTTCTGAAGCACTGGATAAGTTGTTTCTATCTTTTAAACACTCAAGTCGCCATTCTGTATTTACTCTCCATGTAGGTAACAGCCTCTGTTTCTAAAGGAAAGGAATGTTAGGTCTGTGTAGACTCCAGTTCCCTGGGGCATTTTGTGTAAAAAAAGCCCCCCAAAAACTAAAAGGAGGGAAGTTTCCATGCAAGGTTGCCACTAAAAAATAATTTTTCATTCCCCTGATTTTTCCTGATCAATATTTGTCAATTTCCCTGACTCTGCTGGGTTTAGCAGGAGACAAAACATCCATTCCATGCACAAGCATGAACTAAAAACATGCTTATCTTCACATATAAGATAAATGCAGCACTAGAGAGTAGACTGATTAAATTTGCAAGTGATTCCAAATTAGGAGGGGTAACTAACTCTGTAGAGGATAAGATAAAAATCCAAAATGACCTTGACAGATTAGAATGCTGGGCCAAAGCAAATAGAATGAGTTACAACAGCGAGAAATGTAGGGTCCTGCATCTAGGCAGGAAAAAAAAGGATTGCATAGATATAGGATGGGAGACACCTGGCTGGAAAATAGTACCCGTGAAAGGGATCTGGGAGTCTGGGTGAACCACAAAATGAACATGAGTCAGCAGTGTGACATGGCGGCCAAGAAAGCCAATGCAATTCTTGGTTGCATCAACAGAAGAATCATGTCTAGAGCAATGGAAGTGATAGTACCACTCTACCACGCTATTCTGCTCTGGACAGATCCCACCTGGAATACTGTGTCCAGTTCTGCGCTCCTCAATTTAAAAAGGATGTTGACAACCTCAAGCAGGTCCAAAGGAGGGCGACCAGGATGGTTAAAGGTCTGGAACACATGTCTTATGAGGAGCAGCTTAGGGAGCTGGGAATGTTTAGTCTTACAAAAAGAAGGTTGAGAGGGGATATGATAGCCATGTTTAAATATTTGAAAGGATGTCATATTGAAGAGGGAACAGGTTTGTTTTCCATGTCTTCAGGGACTAGGACTTAGAGCAATAGTTTCAAACTACAGGAAAAGTGATTCAATTTAAACATTAGGAAGAACTTAATGATGGTTAGAGCTGTTTGGCAGTGGAATTTGCTGCCATGGAGGGTGGTGGACTCTCCTACTTTGGAGGTTTTTAAGCAGAGACTGGATGGCCATCTGTCAGAAATACTGTGATGGGGGTTCCTGCATGGCAGGGGGTTGGATTGGATGGCCCTTGAATTCTCTTCCAAATCTAAGAGTCTATGATCCTATGATTCTAGGAGGTAGGGATGAAAGTAGATATTTAAAGTTTGTATATTGTGAAACATTTAATCTAGGCTTCCTTTGCAAATGCTACAAGCACACTTTGGAAATTACGCAGGGACAGAGTTCAACAAACAAATGAGGCTGGTGGCTGGGGTTGGAGCTGGGAAAAGGCATCATTAAGTTTTGCTGGCATTCTGCTGTTTCTCTATTTCAGTTGGCACAAGAATATAGTTCCCTGACTTCAGACCAGTTTTCTTGATTTTCCTTGACCAAATTCCTTTTCCCTGACTTTCCCTGACTTTCCAGAAAGGGACAAGCCTGCCATGTCTTATTTTTGCACAAGAGGTGAGGGATCTTGTGGATTTTGAAAAAGCCTCTTGTGTTAAGGTAGCTTTAGCCAATTGGAATGAGGAATTTAGCAAGCGTTTAACATTAACTGACTGTCAGGAATTATGAAAGCTAGGTAAAGTAACTTTTGAGATTAAAACTCCCAGAATTCCTCAGGCAGCACAATTACTAGGCCCAGTGGAAAAGGTGTTCTTAAAGATACTTGTATAAAGGAATTAATTTGTTCCAAATGAAATTCTGTTAAGCAAATTTTCCTTTATACAGATTTCTCCTGGGAATGTACTGAAAACAGAGTAATCCCTAATCGTGACCATTTTTATGTAGTACGGATTCGCCCCATAGACGATTCTGTTAAGCAAATTTTCCCTATCTCTGGAATTTTTTATGTTGTACAGATTTTATGTTATAGAAACTGTTTGTTATACGAGGGTCCACTGTATAGCCAATTTTTTAAGTTTGTGGAGAAGTAACAGATGAAGAGGAGGAGAAAAGGGAGCCGTGAGATTCCAGAACAGGCAGGACTCCCACACTGCAACATTTTATTACTGCTCTCAGGCTTCTTCTACAAGGTTCCGCCTCTCATATTTCAAAGAACCCAGCACGGGCAGCCTTCATAAAGAGAAGAATGCTATTATTTCTCTCTCTCTCCACAAGAACAGTTCACAAGACCTTCTTCACTGCACCAGAATAATTGTATTCCAGACCTCCACTTTTGCTTCTTACAAGCTGGTTGGTAGATAATTAGAATGGTGTGTGCTTGGTGAGAGTACTGTATTGGCTTGGGGTAAAAAACAGATTCCTTATTTTTTGTTTAAATGGCAGCTTTTCCATTTGGCTTACCCCCCCTCCCCACAATGAAGTCCCTCTGTAACACAAACCATCACATTTCTAAGTCAGTACCAAGCTGAAGTACCCACCATAGCTCCTCAGAGGTTGGCCTGCAATGCAGAACTTTCTATTATTACCCCTGGGGGCTCGGCAGATGGAGAATGCAGTCTACAACATCTGGAAGGACCTGCACTTTGTGCCTTTGCTGCCGTGAGAGGTGGACATCTTAAAAATAGATTCATTCATATTAACCAGGCATCAAAAGGGGGACAAAGGGGATGCCATTTTATAGACCTGGAGGTTCAATGAGGCCCATGGACCTGACCCCAAGACATATTGCCAGCTGGCATAAGCTAACAAGCTATATCATATCTATATATTAATCTTAGAACTGCAGAGCTGGAAGAGTCTCTAAGGATCATAGAATGCAGCCCCTGTCAAGGAGGCACAGTCGGGAATCAAACTCCCCACCTCTACCTCCAAAGCCAGGTATCTAAGCAACTAAGCTATCCAGCTCTGGCATAACAGCCAACACGTGCTCCTCCCCTTCATTGGTTCTACAGTAATCCCCCATTTATTGCAAGGGTTAGGCACCCGACCTGACCCACGATAAAGGAAAATCCACTATATGCGGATGCTGGGTCGGGTCGGGACTGGGAGGCCTGTTTCGGGCCTCCTACACTTACCTGAGGCCTGGTGCTGTCCTGAACTGGACTCCAACGGGCTTCATGGGCCTGTCAGAGACCCCAGAATTGGTTGCTGGCGATCATAAAGGCACTTCTGGCCGGCCCGGGAAGCCAGTTGGAGGCCTGAAACAGGCCCACCTAGCTTGCCCCACTACGACCGCAGCATACAAACCAAAAAATGGTGGGGAACAACTGGAAAAAACTTTTGTCACAGTCTTAAACTACGATGCAGACCATCCCCACCCACGCTACTGAGGCGCAGTGTGCATGTCTCTCAATTAGAGATGGGCACGAAACGACCATTTTTCATTACCCTTCTCAGTTATTCGTTCCGTTACGTAACGGTACAAATAACGACCATTGCGATGGGGAAGGCTCGAACTGAACAGAACCAAGAAAATTTTATTTGGTTCTGTTTGTTTCCATTATTGCCATCACGCCACTCATGCGATGAATAATGGAGCAGCGGAGGGCGGCGAGAGGGGCCTGGGCCTGCTGGAGCCTCTTTGCCCCCTCCCCGCCAGAGCCGACGACATGAGACTTTGCCGATATCGCAAGAAGAGGCGGGATCCGAGCCCTTATGGGCTGGGCTCCGGGATCTCGGCCAAGTGGCGAAGCAGCAACGGTGCAGCCGGCTTGGGAGACTGAGTGGAGGGCGTCGTTGGAGCATGGGGGGAATGGAGTGGAACCCCTCCCCACAGGTTTCTCGGGTCTAGGCCCGGGGTGTGTGGGGTGGCGGTCTGCTGTGATGGCGGCTCCCCGGGCAGAGTGGTTCCCAGGGAGAAGGGCCCCAGTTAGGGCGGCACTGCACAGGGCTCCGGGGGTACTAGCAACCCGACGGGGTGGCAGACGGCGCGGTGGATTGGTCCTTGTGTAGGGGGCCCAAGGGAGGGCAGCACTCGGTGGTGCTCCGGGGGTGGCGGCCTGTTGGGGGTGGTGACCAGAGCAGCACCCGGCTCCGGGAGGACTCCCCATGGCCACAGGATTGCTCTTCTGCTGGCAGGCTTGCCACCGGCTCCGGCGGCGCCCGGCCCTGGGAGGGCTCCCCATGGCTGCGGGACGGCTCTCCCAGGAGGCTTGCCCCGGCTGCAGGAACGCTCTCCCAGCCTGCATGCCACCAGCTCTGGTGGTGCCCAGCCTTGGGAAGGCTCCCTGCGGCCACAGCTTGCCGCACCCGAAAAACGAAGAAACGGAAATGAAGTGGGCCCTAGGGGCCCGAAAAATGGAAACGGAACGAAGCGGACCCCAGGGCCCGAATAACGACCATGAAATGCCATTTTGGCATTTCGTGTCCATCTCTACTCCCAATACCAGTCCTCTCACTGAAGCTCCAGCCCTTGGAAGGGGGACAACTCTCCCAGAATAGGGAGTTCAAATAGTTACAAGTATCATAGTTAGTTGCTAATAAGTTACATTTTGGGTAATTATTAAATTAACTTATAATAAAATTACTTTTAGGTGTAACAAATAATGGCTAGGTCACTTCAGTGTAAGAACTGCTGTACAGCTCAGTGGTTTGGGCATCTGTCTGTGGAGTCAGTGGTGGAGGTTCAATTCTCCACTGTAGTTGATAACAACTTCTTTTGGAGACCTTTAGGCAGGAATGTTATATTTTATTCCATTTTTGCATCAACCCTATTGGCGAAGTAAGCATTCATTAGTTTTGCTTTTTTATTTTTATAAGTATTTCCATGGTGCAATATCAAAATTGGCCAAAAGGGGGTGGCAGACAGAATGTCTCTGTATTTTTCTCTCCACCCTGTTGGTTAGGGTGACAAAGTTCTGTAGTCATAACAAGCAACACAACCTATGAGTAAGGCTACAGGTTCCTTTTAGAATGGCCCAAGCTCTCAGTCCCATGCCACTAGCACTCATAAGCCAGGTGGCAAGCAATATGCTTTTTACTCCTCTTACCTCTGACCCAAGGGTGGAAATAACAGGAGGTTTCCAAGTTACCCTCTTCTGGTTCAGACTTGCTAGTTGTGTGAATCTGGGCTTTACTTCATAAGTCATACTCTAGACTCAGCAGACTAAGGCTCCAAAAACTGTTGCCTGCAAAGTTGGCAACTCAGCAGTTCGAATCCCGGGTGCCATGCAGCGCAGCAAGCTCCTGCTGATAACCCCAGCTCCTGCCAACCTAGCAGTTTGAAAGCATGTAAATGCAAGTAGATAAATAGGTACCACCATAAAAAGCAGGAAGGTAAAACAGTGTTTCCTATGCCGGCCACCTGGCCATGGACTTGCCCAAGACTGGCTCTTCAGCTTAAATATGGAGATGAACACAACCCCTAGAGTCAGACACGACTAGCATGCATGTTCAGGGGAAACCTTTACATTTACTTTTAGACTATTTTGGGTTGAGAATGTTTTTCATTTCTCTGAGATTTTGTGGGCAAGCTGCAGAATGAGGAATGATTGCTTGCCAGAATGCAACTCTCAAGGTCCCCCAGACTGCATGGCTACTGGCTGGAGTGGTAGTTCTTTTAAGAACATTAACATTTCAAGCATTGAACAGCAACTTGATGGTGGCACCAAGGAACTGGCCAGACTAATAATCACAGTACATTCAGCAGGTGGAACTACTAGAAGATGATTGAAAAAGAAAGCAGAAAGGGTTTTGCCTCCTTTCTAGGGTATCCTTTTATTTTTATATGAATTTATTACTCGTAACTGAAATGCATTCATGTGCTTTGGTATTATAAGGGATTTAATTATATTTTAATATTGCAATTTTGCTAGTATTGTTTTTACATCATACCAGAAGCTGCTTAGGCCTTGAAGAAACAGACAGATTGATAGAGGCAATTAGCAAACAGAGGCAGGCTCTGGGTGCATATCAATTCATATTTCCTCCCATCTGCACATATATACAAATGTCTAGCCACAAAGATATTTCTCAGTGCATCTCAGTCAATACACTAAAGTCCGCAAAAGCGTATCCCAAATATGACTTGCTATTCTTTAAGGTACTAAAAGATTCTACAGGCTTCTTTGTAGCTTACCCAAAAAAGTCTACAGGCTTAACTTATCTCTGGAAATTATGGGTATAAGTGGCTATGATAAAAAGTAGAACTGTTACACAATTAACTCATATCGTTTTAATAAGGTGGTTTCTATATTTCCCCCTCAAAATAGGTCAAACCAGTGCCGTGGGGAAAGATTTAATACAAGGACACTAAAGAAAAAAAAATTCCCCTAGAAGTTGGAACAAATGTGGGAAGGAGGGAAACAATGTTTCAGGAAAAAGCCAACGCAAAATAAATTGCCTAGTGCCTATGTCTCATGGATGAAAAAAAGACTAGCTCGTATCATGGACAAAGAACAGTATATCCCATCATAGTAGCAATTCTGTACAAAATTGTGGTTGTAAATATTATTTTCTAGGACATTCTCAGTACATAGGAAGGAACCTTGTCTTCCTTTGCCATTCTGTCTAACAGCTTTGATTTCAAAAATGTTAGTATTTTGGAAGTGAGTTGCATGAGAGAGGGGGGGGGAGAGAGAGAGAGAGAGAGAGAGAGCACCATTAAGTAATTTCTGACTTTTCTTGGTAGAGACCATTCAGAAATGGTTTACGAATAGATAATATTTAAGATGGCTCATTATACCATTATTTATTTATTTATTTATTTATTTATTTATTTATTTATTTATTTTTGCATTTTAGTCCTGGTCCATTCCAGATTTTATATATATATATATATATAATAAGCGCACGCATCGCAGAACACAAGAACGCAGTCAAAAAAGAAGAAAAATCTTCCTCTCTCTTCCAGCACATAAAAACAACAGGTCATGAAATTGATTTTAAAAGAACCAAACTCATCTCCAAAACTGAACACTTCAACAGTCGAATAATCATGGAAGCCATTGAAATAGAGAAACACCCAAACAACATGAATAAACGTGATGACACCTCCCGCTTGCCTGACATCTGGAAACTAGCCCTGGTCAACAGACGAGCCTCTGTCACAAAGACTGACACCAGGTCCAAAAGGACACAAGATATATATATATGCATGTTAGGGTGGATTCGGGTTTCTTCCCGTGTAGAAATCTGGTTGTTTTGGCGACGTTTCGACGAGGTCTCACTCGTCATCTTCAGGCTGGTGTTCTGGCTTCTTTCTTCTTGAAGCAAAGCGTGATCTCAGTTGAAGTCCTTCTATAAATACTGCTGGGGGGGTGTGGTTTGCTTGCTCTGTTGCTGATTGTAGGTTCGTTTGTTCTTTTGTGATTTGCTGTGTGGCTGAGGCGATCGTTAAGGGCTTAACTGCTGGTGGGTTAGATGGCTGTTTAGAGACATCCTGTGTGGGTGAGGTGCTGGATGTGTGTCTATTAGCCTTTTGTTTCTTAACGACCTTGGTGATGGGTGTTCTGGCAGCATCCTGGGCTTTGGTGGAGTGGGGTCTTGTGTCTTGTGAATTCATTTTGGTCTGGCTGCGTGTCTGTGGTCTCTCAAAGTTTTTTTGGCGTGTGTAAGTGTATATATATATATATATATACAGAGAGAGAGGGGGGGGCGGGGTGCTTCTGGAATGGACCAGGACTAACCGGCTCAAGCTGAATCCGGGGAAGACAGAGGTTCTGTTCTTTGGGGTGTCCTCGTCCGGGTACAAGGGCCCCCTCCCTAGACTGGGGGGAGTTTCCCTCCAGCCTACGGACAGGGCCAGGAACCTGGGCGTGGTCCTGGATTCGGCCCTCTCCCTGGAAGCCCAGGTGATGGCTGTCTCCATGGCCGCTTTTCTCCAGCTCCGCAGGATCTCCCAGATCCGACCGTACCTCAATGAGCCCTCCCTGGGGACAGTCGTGCAGGCCCTCATGATTTCAAGGATCGACTATTGCAATGCCCTCTACGTGGGGTTGCCCTTGACCCTTGTCCGGAGGCTACAGTGGGTGCAGAATGCGGCGGCCAGGCTGGTGGTGGGTGCTCGTATATTCGAGCACATCACCCCAGTTCTGGCCCGCCTGCATTGGCTCCCCGTGGTCCTCCGGATAAGGTTCAAGGTCTTGGTTTTGACTTTCAAAGCCCTCCACGGCTTGGGACCAGAGTACCTGTCGGAGCGTATCTCTCAGAGATCAACTGGGACCAGGCCCACGAGAATGGCACAGGCGTGCTCACTGAGGGTGGCCATACCCAGAGAGGCATGGAAATTGTGTACGCATGACCGCGCCTTCTCTGTGGTGGGCCCCATGCTGTGGAATCATCTCCCCAGTGAGCTGCGCCTAGCAGAGTCCCTGCCCGCCATCAAAAAGGCTTTGAAAACTCACCTTTTTAAGGAGGCATTCAGCGACCTTTCTATTTAAGTTTTTTCCTCCTTTTTTGCCACCTGCGTCATTTCATCTGGAGGGTATTGTTTCCCCTCCTTTTATTGGAATTTGTTTGGTTTTCTTTTGTCTTGTTTTATTGTTAGTCACCCAGAGTTCCAATCCACACACACACACACACACACACACACACACACACACACACACACACACACACACACACATTAGTAGACTTATTCCTGAAATATGTCGGTGAAGATTCTCAGTCATCCAGGTGAGTTTATCTGGAAGTTGAGTCATGGCAACTGGACTTCTTTTCTTGAGAGACTGAAACATTTTGCTGGTCTCCCAAACAGCTTTGTCAGTCTGAGGAAAGCTAGTTGGGAGTCGTCCATTTTATAGTTCACTTTGACCTCATGTAAATCTGGTTTGAAATAGGTTCGTAAGATGAACAATGGCCTGAGTAGGCTCATTAGGTAGACTGGACAATAATTTCAGTAGGCCATTAAGTGGAAAATAGCCTAAGGTGATGAAACCCATAAAGTATGGGTTGTTAGCTATGGCCTTGGTGTTAGAGCCCTGAAGTATTTTTTATTTGTCTGGGGATTTTTGAAATCACTGCCCGATAGGTGGCAGAGCCCCCACCTCTGTTTAGAGAGGGGTTTTCAATGCTCACATGAATGGCTTCACTTACTCCTCTCTCAAACCACCTCTCCTCTCTGTCTAATATGTGTACATCTTCATCTTTAAATGAATGACCTTTGTCCTTCAAGTGGAGATGTACTGCTGATTCTGGTCCTGAGCTGTTGTCCCTCCTATGTTAGGCCATCCTCCTGTTTAATGGCTGTTTTGTTTCTGTAGTGTAGAGGTCTGCACACTCCTCACTCACTGGACCACATATACTGTATTGCTCCTTTTCAGTCTTGGTATTCCTGAAATGTTTTCTCAAGCAATGGTTCCTAACCTTGTGTCCCCAGATGTTCTTCTGCATCACCCCAGTCAACACAGGTGTGTCAGGTCTGTCTAGAGTTGCATTTAGAACTACAATGGCCAGATTCCATCTTAACCACTGGCCACTAGCAGTTATTCTCCCCAAAAAGTAACTTTCCCAGACATGGGCTAGGATAGTGATGGTGAACCTTCAGCAGTCCAGATGTTTTGGACCACAACCCCCAGAATTCTGAGCCTAGACTGTTAATGACAAAGGACTGTGGGAATTGTGGTTCAGAACATCTGGAGTGCCAAAGGTTCACCACCACTGGGCTAGGACTTTTGGTTGATTTCATGGATAGCAACTCTCAACCTTCTTCCTATCTTGAATGGTTGCCTGAAGCATGGTGTGGAAATGATGGGTCCAACAGAAAAGGTAACGGGTAAACCTAAAAGTGAAGCAGGTTGTGTTACAAAAACAGTTAAACTCTGAAAACAAACCAAATAATTTGAAAGACTTTGCTCCCGACCCTGCCACATTAGAAAAGCAAGCAAAAGCTTGGCTGTCACGTGATGATGTGATCTGTAAAGTTTTTGGCATTCCAACCAATGGTGTCTGAAGCAATATGACACAGCTTTTCAACAGATTATCTTTTTAATCAGCATAACAAGTCACAGGGCCAATTAAAAAGTGCTCTGGGAGAACTCTGCTTTGACAACTCAGAGGGATGCATGTTGTGACTAAGCTACCAAATGGCATGTAAAATAATCCTGTTTCTCAAGGCAAAGCTCAGTGGTAGGTAATCTTCTCTTTCACTCTCACAGGCTTTGTGATTTTGATAAGGAATTACTAGAGCAAATGAGCTCCCTTCTTTATCTTGTGTTTCCTTGGAGGCAGGAATGAATTCTGCCATACAAAGAGAAATTAGCTCCTGTCCTGCCTTTTATGATACTGCACAATAGAAGACGAGGCCTGAGGAGAAATGGAAATAAAATATAATCCGTTGGCAGACCTATCAGAAACCCAAACACCTGCAAATTGGAAGACATTTAATAATACTTTTGAAAAGGAACTTGGTAGCCCTACTAAACATAACTGACAGAAGGCACAAAACAAAATCAAAGTAGACATTTTGAGCTAAGCTGTGACTTGAGCCAAACAAAATGGTGGGTGGAGGTGAAGCCAGCTCTGGCTTTCTTCCTACTTTCTAATCGTTGTAACAGTCTCCAGTTATTCCAGTCTACTGCTTCATCTTCCTCTGCCTTTTCTATCCTCCTCTGGAAAGTAAATTTATTTCCTAGCGGAGCTCATAGGAGACTCTGCACTCAGCTTTGCACCCACCAGTGGAAAAAGGATGCAAGGACGTTCAACACCATCCAAGACTGACATTCCTAGATCTGAATTATCTGAGGTGTGCTGAAATATACTTATCATTGCCCTGTGACATCATGCACTAGTGCCCAATGGGAAGCCTGCTTCTGCATATCTTAGATTAGACCAACCACAATGAACTGCCACAATGAGCCACCAGAGACTTTTGGAAGACAATCAGCCTTCTTAAGCTAAGGTATTTTAAGACATGGTTCTCACCACCAGAATTGGTCTAGGTACCTGCTTTCTCAGGTTAACCTGCTCCTTATCAGCAGATTCTGCCTCTATGAAAAACAGACTTGCTTGTCTTCTTTCTTTGACAGCCTCTCTCTTTCCAGCGGCTACACAAATTATTCTGTATAATCATGCCTACCTTGAGTGCATCTGCATCTAGATCTAGATCTATATAGTAGAACTGCAGAAGTGGAAGGGATTCTACAGATCAAATCCGGCTCCTATCAAAGATGCACAATGGAGAATCAAACTCCTAACCTCTGTTTCCCCAGCCAAAGACTTAACCCATTAAGCTATCCAGAGGTTCTTATAGATATTTTTCGCATGTTGTCTGCCCAGAAAGAAAGATGACTGCATGTCTCCTGAATCTTGTTTTACATTACAAGACTCCCCTCCCCCAAAAAAGGCTCATGCTTGGTTTGTAACAGATCTGGGGCCTTGCACAACTGTACCATTTTTTTAAACCCCTGAAGGTCCACAAGCACACAAATGCCAGCATGGGCCTAGGAAAATGATGGGTTTCTTCAAATGGGTTCAGGATGGATCAGGAAGCAATCTGGGTGCCCTTATTCTGGCACCCGCTGCATGAGGGGGGCAGTGCTTAAACTGAATTCAAACTCCAACCCAAAGGAAGTGATTCCCCTTTCATATATTATGTTGCTTGCTTTAGAAGACAAAGCTCCTATGAGCTTTGCCCATCCTAGTCTCTTCAAATATTTTGTATTTCAGTCACTAATGCGGCCACATTACAGTGTATGAATAAGAAGCTAGAAATTCTCAATACAATAAAGAAAGGAAAATAATACTATTTCAGTCACATAATGCACAATAATAAAACCATCTGCTGCAGGTTATCCTTCAAGGAAAATTAGGTGGGAAACATTACTTGGAGCATGGAAGAATATTCTGGCTTAAAAAATTTAAGCCAATGGTTTGCAGTGAGCACAGTTTCTCTATTTAGAATTAGAGACGAGCACAAAATGCCAAAATGGTGTTTCGTTTCATTATTCGTTGCCCCACCCCATTTTGTTTTATTTAATACGAAACAATTTTTTTTTAAAAATGTTTCATATTTCATTTGTTTTGTTTCTTTTTAAAACTTTTTTATTTCATTTTTTTCTGGCCAGGTGCGGGCTGGAGGGACATGTTTTTTTTTGGGGGGGGGGTTATTATTTTAAATAGTCCCTGTTGCGGGGCTTTTTATTTTATATTTTATTTTTACAGCTGAGCAGCGCTGGCTTGGGGCCAGCGCTTCCCAGCTGAAAGGCACTGGTGCCTCCATTGCTGTTTTTTTATTTTCCCCCTGGCCTGGTTCAGGAGGACAAGGTAACTGACACCAAATGAAAAGCAAAACAGAATGAAATGGAAATTTCCGTTTCATTTCATTTTTCTTTGATAGGTCCCTTCGTTATTCATTTCATTCCCTAATGAAACGAATAAGGAATAACAAAACAAATTAAAAATTCATTTCGTGCCCATCTCTATTTAGAATAGTTTTGGATAAAAACCAGATCATGCTACTGATTGCCAACATTCTATGAGGTTCTAATCTCTCTGATAGTTTTACGCCTGTCAGTGGCAGTGTAAATTGGAGTGCCAGTCCAAAATATCTGGAATATACCACAATGAGGAAGACTGTTACCCTATATTAGAGATGGACACAAACCAGTTTGTCCCAGTTTGTGCCCGTTCCAGATGGTGTCAGCACAGGTGCTGTTATTCCTGACCCATGCTGCCTCCTCAGCTGATCAAACATCCACTAGGCCCAGCCTGCTTAATTTTTCCACCTCCTGGGATAATCTCCCAGTAGCAAGCAAGAGCACAAACTTCCCTGCTCCCCCCTTTTGTCTGAATGGGAGATCTGCCAACAGGGGGAGGGCAGAGAAGCATGAGCTGCTGCCAGGACTGGGAGATCAGTTGAGGAGGTGCAGGGACGTAGCCCACTGGGCCTGGAGCGGCTGATTGAGGTAGAGGAGGCGGGGTGCAGAGCAGCATCACCTGGGCTGCCACCTTTACAAATGGGCACAAACTGGGACCAACCGGTTCATTCCCATCTCCTATCAAATTCTCAAAACAGACCATTAGGAACTTTATTGTTTTAGGGAGTGATCAATTGATTCTTCCTGCTTCCCGAGAATGCCATAAAGCAACTAAATTGACAGAAAAATAAGAACACAGGCAGGTTGACAGCCCATCATCCTATGCGTCTTCAGCCCAACCCTTACAAAAGTTCTGACTCGTCCATCCTTAACAAAATGAATTCATTCTACTCCCATCTGGTCACATTGTATTAGTCACATACACTGAACCTGATCATGGGCTGGAGGATTAGCTATATTATTTCTGTCACAGATGATAAATTCCACACGGGAGGATGTAATTCCATCCCCCGATGAAATGTAGTTGGGGGAGGGGTGAGAAAAAAATTTCCTGGGAATGTTCACACATCCGCAGGGAAAGGAAAGTGACCATTCATATCCCAGTCTTATCCAGCAATATCAGAGAGTGGATTAAAACAACAGAAACATGTGGTGCAATGCTCTTAATTTGCAAAGAGTGAAGTGGAAATCAAAGGAAATAAGAGTTTCTTTGTGAAAAAGATGAGACAAGAAGAGAAAAGGCATCTATTAAAATAGGTGCGCCTTCTTAGCAATATGCTCAGCTAGGTCGGGAGGAAATCTGAATTGCAATCCTAATTGGCTAATCAGCTGCTCAAATCTGGATCTATCTGCACCTCAATAATTTTTTAAAAAATCTCCTTGAGCTTTTTTGTTCACACATGGCATAAGATACAGTAAATATATTCCTAGAAAAAGAATAATTATCCTGTATGGAACAAGAGAGAATGAATGAGCCAGCTGGATAGCTCAATAGTTTAGGTATCCAGATGTGGAGCCAGAGGTTGGAAGTTTGATTCCCCACTGGGCCTCCTGGGAGAAAAGCCAGCCTGGGTGGACTTGGGCATGATTCCAGGGTTCCTGGCATAGTTCCAGGGTTCCTCCAGAAGACGGGGATGGCACACCACTTGTGAGTACTCTCTACCTAGAAAACCCTAGGAAAAGTCACCATAATAAGTCAGGAAAAAAGTCTTGACCAGTATTTTTGAGTTCTTCAGTTCTCTAATTCAGACTTTTCTCAATGTGAAGAAGAAAGCAGGAATGTATGGGTGGAGCTAAGTCTATGGGAGCTACAAGGCATTATGGGTCTTACAGGTTTTCTGAGAGACTTCTTGTGCACAGTCTAATGGACAGAGAGAATGCTACATCCATAATTCCTTGGACCTCCTACATTCTACACAGGACAAAATTGACTTCAAACATCTCCATTCATTAGCTTAAGAACTTGAAACATCTGTCAGGACTTTTATTTCTTGATTAACAAGCTTAGGCATTTGGCTAAGCAAATTCCTGTAGATTTCTAGGACTGGGAGTTCACAAATTCTAAAAATCCCATCTTCACAAGACAAAGCACTCTACCTGTAGGATTTTCTGAGAGCAGTTGAGATCAGGCTCCTTGAGATGGGGCATTTGTTTGGGTAAGTGCTGGCATTTTCCAATTTATTTAAACTGGTGATTTCTGGGGGTTTTATACCCTGATGTGTTCTTGATATTCCTGCTCAGTTCTCCATGTACTACCAACTGTTGATCTCTTTTCCTTTGCTCCTACAATTGCTATCTCTAACACCTCCTATGATACATGACTGGCTAGCGCTGAAACTTCTTAGCACCTTCTTGACCCACGTCCTTCCTTCCTCAATTCTACAACCATCTAAATTCACCATCCCAGGTTTCCCTGATATCTCTCCCACCACTTCTTGACACTGCTCCCTCTTAACTGTGGTGCCTCTGACTCTATTTTATAACTTGCTCTAAATTGTATTTTAGGAAGTGCCATAGCGCAGTATCAGGTAGCCTGGATGCACTCAGCACATCCGATCTCGCCTGATTTCGGAAGCTAAGCAGGGTCAGCCCTGGTTAGTACTTGGATGGGAGACCACCAGGGAATACCAGGTGCTGTCGGCGCCTGGGGTAGGAACTGGCAAGCCACTGCGGTATTCCTGCCAAGAAAACTCCATGGATATGGAGTCACAAAGAGTCGGTCACGACTGTGACGATACAACACACACACACACACACACACACACACACACACACACACACACAGAGAGAGAGAGAGAGAGAGAGAGAGAGAGAGAGAGAGAGAGAGAGAGAGAGAGAGAGAGAGAGAGAGAGAGAGAGAGAGAGAGCACAGTATCACAGTCCTGCCACCACGATAATAAACATGCAATCATAACAATTGCTGGGTCATTTTTATGAGGTAAACATATTTTGAAAGTGAGTTTGGGAGTGGAAAGGAAAATGTAGTGAATTGGAACAAATAAACTCAAGGAGGATGAGAGGGCACAAAAATTTGAGAAACAGGTCAAAACTCCACTTTCATATCAGCAAGGGGACATCATTTGGAGTTGGGGAAAGAACCTCAGGAACTTGAGAGACCAAACAGGTACCTTTTCATGTACAAATACCCTGTTTAGATGAGTCCTTAGTTTATTACTGGGGGGAGAGGATATGTAGCCTGTATAATGAAATAATTAAGTTGTAAACTGCCCAGGGAGTGCTTTAAGCCCTCTGGGGCTATATGTAACCAGCACACTTTGCTTTGCTTTATTACAATCAAAAACAAAGCATCATAAGACACCTTGAGGAAAACAGCCTAGGTCCAACTGACATTTCACAATCAGAGTAATCACACTGAATAAATGGGCTTTGCATAAGCGCTGATTTTGATCCAATGGTCGATGCAATTGAATTTAGGGCTAAAACAAGTTTCTTTCATAGAATCATGAAGTTGGAAGGGGCCTACAGGGCCATCAAATCCAATCCCTTCCTCCATGCAGGAATACAAATCAAAGGATGTCTGCCTGGTGGATGTTTAGATTTCTTTTGATTGCCTCCAGTGTTGGAGTACTCCCCACCTCTCCAAGTACAGTGGACCCTTGTATAACAAACAGTTTATATAGCATAAAATCTGTACAAAAAACCTGTACAGTTGATATAACATAAAATCTGGATTAAAAAATTCCAGAGATAGGGGAAATTTGCTTAACATAATCGCCTATGGGGCAAATCCGTACAACATAAAAATGGGATCACTTTGTTTTCAATGCATTCCTATGGGAAATTTGTATAAAGGAAAATTTGCTTAACATAATTTCATTTGGAATGAATTAATTCCTTTATACAAGGTACCACTGTAATTGCTTCCACTGCCCTACTGCTCTAATAGTAAGGACGGTTTTCCTGTTAGCTAAACAAGAACAGGATTCCTCTAACTTCATCCCATTGTTGCGTGTGCTGCACTTTGGCATGACTGAGAACAGATCCTACCCTTTCTCTGTTCGGCAGCCTTTCAGATATTTGAAAACCTATGATACAGTACCTTCCCTTTCAGCCTTGTTGCTATTTGTTCAGATCCTTGTTGAAGTGTGGTGTTTTGCCAAAGCTTTTGTGAACCACATGTCCATGAACAATAATTCTACAGGTCTAGGTGCATGTGTATTGGATTTTCATCCCTGGATAATACTTTAGAATGTTGTTTTTAATTTAAGTACAATAGGATCCCCGTATCCACTGATTCATTATCCACTGATTCAATTATCCATGGTTGGCAGAGGAAAAAAATAAATAAATAATTCAGCAGTCGTAAAGCAAGCTACTATCACAAAGAGCAGCTGTAAAGAAAGCTACTGTTATAAAACAGCAGCCGTAAAGCAAGCTACCATCACAAACAGTAGCGGTAAAGCAAGCTACTGTTGCAAAATAGCAGCTGTAAAGCAAGTTACTATCATAAAACAGCAGTTTTGGGGGCATTTTGGCATTCTCTCTTATCCATGGTTTTCATTATCCACGGGAAGGCTTGGAACTAGAGATGGGCACGACTCAAAAAAAAAGGTGTTTCGTTTGTCGTTTGGTCGTTTAGGGGTCCATTTTGGTTCGTTTTCGTTTTCGTGACTTTTTTGCAAAAAAAAATTGTTTTTGTTTCGTTAGGTAATGAAACGAAAAACAAAAACGAAAATGAAAAATTGCTGTTTCATTAGCATTCTTTTTAGTTCAATGCATCTGCTGCAACGAAAATGAAAAACATGGCAAATTTGGTCGTTTCATTTTCGTTTTCGTTTTATTTTTAAAAAATTGTTTCATTTTCGTTGCGTAATGAAACGAAAAAACAAAAACAAAAAATCGCTCGTTTCGTGCCCATCTCTACTTGGAACCAATCCCCAGCACATATTGGGGGCCTACTGTACCACTTTTCCCCTTGGGGTAGCTTTCAGTAGCAACAACAGTTTGCATTTCAGCATTCCACATGAACTCCCTCAAGGCATTTTACAACAATACAATAGTAGTAAGGCTCTATTTGAACAATCACCGCCATGGAAGAAGATATAAAGTCACAGAAAAGGCCACAAAACTGCTCAGCTGTTGCGGAAAGAACTGGAGAAAGTCACATGCTAATTACTGTCACCAAATGTAATGAATTCTTCAAAATGGACTGAGCAGGCCCAGAGTTGAATAACACTCTAGTTCCCTTTAGTTTGTTTCCAGTGCATAATCAATAGATTTATTTTGACAGCCTGTAATGGGAATGGATTCAGAATCCATTTCTGGCTTGGCTCCATGCAAGAGAAGCAGCTGTATCTAAGTGGAATTTTGTACCTACATCCATCAGTACAGAAAGAGAGAGTACCTTAACAAGCAGGAAAGTGCAGTTTACAAATGCAGAGCACTTTAAGAGCAGCTGGTGCTGCCTGATGTTCCCTCCTTCACTTTCCTTGAAGTTGTTTTATACATTTGGAAAATACAGATAGACAAATGACACACATTATCTGAGTAATTTCTTTTTTTCTCGTTGCCCCTGCCCCACAGGACAAAGCAGCTTAAAGGGCAATTATTCACTATTGTTGTATAAACAGAATATAAGCTTCCCAAGACATTTTTCTGTGCTTCCTAACACCCTGCCCCAGGTTGGGAACCACTGTCCTACACCTGGTGGTGGTGGTGGGGAGTAAATACTGTACAGTTACAAGCTGGGGGGCCCTTGGCTCAGTAATACTACAAGTGAAAAAGATATTGCAACTGTCGTAGGCAACAAGCTGAATATGAGCCAACAGTGCAATGTGGCTACAGAAACAGCAATTGTTACAATTTTTGGAGGTATTAATAGAAGTACAGTATAGTCTCCAGGTCCTGTGAGATACTAGTCTCCCTCTGTTCAGCACCAATTAGTCCTCATCTAGAGTATGTGTTCAGCTCGGAACACTACACTTTAAGATGTATGACAACAAACCAGAACAACTCCAGACCTGGTCAACAAGGAAAATGAAGAGACTGGAAACCAAGTCCTATGAGGAAAGACTGGCAGAAATTGGCATGTTTAGCCATGAGAAAAGAGGACTGAGCAGCGATACGGCAGCACTTTTTAAACAGGTAAAATATTGTCACACAGAGGAGGGGCACAATCTATTTCTGATCATCCCAGAGTACATAGCATGTAATAATGGGCTCAAGTTACAGGAAGCCAGATTAAAGCTGAATATCAGGGGAGAAAAACTTCTCAACTGTTAGAGAAGTATAACAATGGAACGAGTAGTGGCAAAAACTCCAATCCTAGAAGTGTTCAAGATATAAATGGACAATTATCTGTCTGATCGGCTTTGATATGGACTCTTGCATTGAGCAAGGGGTTGGATTTCGTGGCTTTAAAAGCCCCTTTCAACTCAGTTATTGGGTCCATTCTCATACTGCTCTAACAGTTAAGATTCCCCCCCACTTACATTCAGCCCAAATCTTGTTTACTGTTGCTTAAGCCTGTTATTACATGTTCTGCTCGCTGAGATGATTGGGAACAATCCGTGCCTCTCCTCTCTAGGACTACCTTTCAATTATTTGAAAAGTGCTATCGTATCTCTGTTCATTTATTTATATATTGCTTTAAATTTTTATATGAAAAGAGAGATACAGCTGAACTCCACATGTCTACTGCAGGAGGCTCATGCTCATGTACTTAAGTTTAGAGAGGTATTATTGCCCTGACCTCTTTGCTGCTTATTACATTTTAAAACGAATGTTCTCAGTGAAGGATAATTTTTGACATGGAAACATGTCGTGCTGAAAGCCATTGTGACAATACTGTCTTTATATGGTAACTGGGTTACATTTGACCTCAGAACTAGATTGTTGCAGTTTTTCTACTGACTGAGACATAGAAGTCCCTCAAGCTGTGTTTTAACCACATTGTCTGATGCCGAAATAACATTTAAAGTTTCTGTGATGCTTACCGGAAGGAGGCTCCCCACAGAGAATGAAATGGGTTATTTCTAACCAGCTGAGTGAAATGCTAGTGGGACGTCTTTGCAACAAACCCACCAGAGAGCTCAATAGTAGAGATGGGCATGACTTGAAAAAAATTTTTTTCGAGTTGTCGTTAGTCGGGCCGGTTCCGTTTCGGCTCGTTTCCGTTTCTCGCGAAAATTCGCAAAAATTAGTCGGTTCGTTTTTTCGTTGTCGTTAGTACTGGTTTGGGGAGGGGGTAGCGGGCTCCTGGAGGGAGCTGCAGGAGTCAGCCAGAGCCACAAGTGACGGACTGGCAGACTCTTTGCACCCGCTGTGTCTCACGTACTTGCATGTAGTGCAATGTAAGTAGATCTGGCTTAGGGTTAAGACGGGTTAGCGCAAGGGCTAGGGTTAGGCTAGTTACGGGTGAGGTTAGGGTGAGTATTGGGGTGCACCTCTGGGTGCCTCTCTGACCCACTTAGAAGGACAGTGTACTGGCGTATGGGTTAGGCTTAGGGTTCGGGTTTGGGCTACGATTAGTGGGCTGTTTATGCCCGATTGGCACATCCCAGAAGTCTCTGTGGTCAACCTGGCCAAGTGGCCATGCGATTGGTGGAAAATTTGCATGGTCTACTCCCATGGGCGAGCCCATCATTGCAAATGTGCAGGTGTAAAAAAATAAAATAAAATAAAATAAAATCAACGGAGACTTTTTTTTGCAAGAAAAACCCACTGCTGCTACTGTAAAAATTCAAGCATTTAAAATAGCTAATTTTCGCATGTTTCTGTGGTGCTTTGGTGGGGTTTTGGGCAACGATTTCAAAAAAAATTATTGCTGTCGCCATTTTGGATCCCCCGTACTGCATGGCAAATGGATGCGCCCTCCCAGCCTGGTACAGTCAGCAAAACCTGGAATGGCTCCAAAACTTTGCATGGTCCACTCCCATGGGCGAGCCCATCATTGCGAATGCGCAGGTGTAAAAAAATAAAATAAAATAAAATAAAATAAAATCAACGGAGACTTTTTTTGCAAGAAAAACCCACTGCTGCTACTGTAAAAATTCAAGCATTTAAAATAGCTAATTTTCGCATGTTTCTGTGGTGCTTTGGTGGGGTTTTGGGCAACGATTTCAAAAAAAAATATTGCGGTCGCCATTTTGGATCCCCCGCACTGCATGGCAAATGGATGCGCCCTCCCAGCCTGGTACCAGCAGCGCAGCAGTAGCAATAGCCAAGGAGAGGGGGGCGGGGAACCCCCCCCCAAATAAAACACCTTTCTGGCCTGGTAGGTGCCCTCAGACAGTTTTCGCCTACTTTTAGGGCCGGGAATCGTTTTTTTTTTTTAACTTTTAAAAACTTTTTTTCTGTGCCGCTTGGCATTGCGCGATCGCCGCGATGCAAGTAACGAGCACGACAAATCAGACCAAATTGTTCGTTCGTCGGTTCGAGCTCGAATTCTGGTGGAGTAATTCCCGTTTCCGTTTCCGTAGAGTAACGGATACGAGTAACGGAAACGGAAACGGAAATACCGCTAAGTCGTGCCCATCTCTACTCAATAGTAAAGAAATGTTCGTGCAAACAAGCTGTATACTGCATGTATGGCAATGATACCTCCTTTCCCTCCCGGAAGCACTGATTTCAGTGGGAAAACCAGTCTTGTAAACCATGAGAGATTCTTGTTGATATGGAAAGCTTATCACCTCTGAATCTCTCTGCCAAAAATACAAACTGTGTTGCTTATATACTGCCCAATAGCATTTAAATAACTCCTTAGGCTATTTATAACTGAATCATGCAGACTGCATATTGCCCCCCCCTTCCCTCATGAGCTGGGAACTCAGTTTACCAACCTCAGAAGGATGGAAGGCTGAGCCAAACTTCAGCTGACTATCTGAGCCCCCCTGGACTGAAGTAAGGTTGTGAGCAAAGTCTTGTCTGCAGTACTGCAAATTAAATACTGTACCGCAAGCTTCTTTAATCTCTAAAGCTCACTTTTAGGCTTGCTGTTAGGTTTCGATCTAATGCTGGCACACCATTCACGCACAGTTGCTATCATCTGTTGCACAAATATCAAATCCATCAAGTTGAACCTACTTGTGCATGTGAATGGAAAAATCATTGCACCGTTCATTATTATGCTGGCTGTTAGTTGCTCTAGCTGTGGACATTTTCCCTTACAGTTGCACTAGTATGAACAGAATATATGTTGTAGGAGAGTTGTTGAATATGAAAAGATGAAATTGGAGTATGTATGTCTTGTAGCAAACCTTACTAGTAACCATAATACAGTAATGCAGTGGTACCTCAGTTTAAGTAATTAATTCATTCTCCAGGCCATTTTGTATTGCAAAAAAATCTTAAACCGAAATGTGGTTTCCCATAGGAATGCATTGAAAAACCAATTAATTTGTTCTGGACGTCAAGAAAAAAAAAGCAAACCGGGGCATTCCATTTAAAATTTTCTTAAACCAAGGCATTCCCATTATTTTTATCCCATGAACATCGCACATCAACTTTATATAGTGTATATATAAAAGTATATATACTTTGAGATGTACTGGACAACACTAACAATCACTATGTCAGACTACATAGAGAAGCCACTGAAATCAACAAACATAAGCACAGTTTCAACAAAAAAGAAGAAAGTCTAAGAATCAACAAAGCCTGTCTTCCAGTACTGAAAACTACAGCCTGCAAAAGATCAAGGTTCAATGATTCCCACGCAGCCACAAGTACCAGTGATCAGTTCACATAACAGAACAGCTAACGACAACCCATCAACCTCAGAGAAGGATCGCTGCCACCCCTGATGGCAGTGAAACTTCTTAATCCCTCCACCACAATACAATGACTAACACCTATTTTCCTGCATAGGACAAGTTTCCTATTTCCTGCAACTTTAAAACCCCACAGTCTCACTCACTCTATACCCCAGAGCACAGACCAAACTCCTAGTTCCCTGAGCTCCTTGCCCTCTGAAGATGCCAGCCACAGAGTCTGGTGAAATGTCAGGAGAAAAAACTTCCAGAACATGGCCAAGCAGCTCAAAAAACTTACAACAGCTATTGGATCCCGTCCGTGAAAGCTTTCAAGAATACAACAACAACAATGAGCAATATCCTGCTGCCAAATGGTTTCTCTCCCAAGATAAAAGCAAGAAAAAGGTGGATAATGTTTCCATTATCAGGCACAAACATCTGTTGGCATGTCAAGTGGCTCATTTTCTAGTGGTGGGAGCAAGGCTCATTTAGCAGGTCAGCTCTCCTGCTCATGAGAAACATCCGCCTAGCACAGCAGCTGTCACACTGGCTAGATTTCCGTGGAAATAGCAAATCCCCTAAAAGGATGTTGCATTCCATGAAATAATGGCATATTTTTCCATTTTGAGGGAGAAATCCTCCCCTCCCCCTCCCTTTTTGTTTCAAAGTAAAGAACGGGTTTGCCTTGCCCCTGGTTCAGTCTTTCCACTCACTGGCCCTCTCGGGCCAACCCAAACAATGACCACCGGGGATGTGGATTTGCCTGGTGGTGAATCTCTGCGTAGATGAGAGAAGGAACTGCAGGATCTACAGCATGTCCTTGGATCCCACTGTTCCGATTACCTAGAAAGCTCTGTCTTGAAAGTCAGTGGCTTGGTGAGACCTAGAGATCTTGTTCTGGAAACTGAGGGAATTTCAGCTCATTTTAGGGGGTAGGAAAGAGGAGAAGCCCCTTAATTTCTGTCAATTTCACCTTAAAAAGTAGGTGCTTTCACCCATTCTATATCCCATGTTCTTCTAGGAGGTCTCTGAGATTCAGGAGAAACCTAGAAGATCAGAGATCATTCCATGTGTCCCATTCCATGTGTGGATCCAAGCCAATTTTAATAGAGGGATCCTTTTAAGATCTTTTGGGAAGGTCTTTTTCTTGGTTCCACCACCTTCTGAAGCTCATTTGGTGAGGACAAGTGACAGGGCCTTCTCAGTGGCTGATCCCAAGCTTTGAAATGCACGGTTCCAAGAAGGCAGGTTGCCCCCTCCCTCTTATGTTTCCATTGCCAGTCCAAGGCCTTCCACTTCATGCAGGCTTTGAAGCAGCCAGTTATCTCAGAGATGATAGATTTTTTTTAATGTATACTGTAGGTTTTAAAATGTTTTTGAATTGTTTTAAATTTTTTTAAATCTCTCTATACATGTTTTATCATTTTTGAATATGATATTTGTAAACCGCCCAGAGTAGCCATGTAGCTAGATGGAGCAGTATATAAATTTAAATAAATAAATAAATAAATAAATAAATAAATAAATAAATAAATATTTATAGAGTGATTTTAAATACATAGTTTGGTGAGCTGCCTTGGGTCCCCTGTGGGGAGAACGGCAGGATATAAATAATTTAAATAAACAACTGTCTAAGAAAATGGTAAAGTTTTGTCATGCTTTGTCACTGCTTGCTTAGTGAACTAATGCAAGGGTAACAGTATAAGTGTCAACATTTTCAAGCTTGACCTTTCTTTCATACAGTGATGCATTTTTCCACTCCACCTTTTAAAGGGGAACCACTGCACAGCTTGACTTTGGTTTCATTCTGCCTCATATCCTGTCATCAAAATGTACCACTCTGATAGCTTACCACACATGGCTCAATTTGACAGACAGAAGTTTGGTTTCTGTGTAGAGCTGGTGAGAATCATAGCTGTAAAGCTCTGGAAACTTGTTTCCTCTGAGTCTGAGTCATCTACCCCTAAGCCTTTTAGAATAAGCCATGATATATCAATAAGCCATGAAATATCCCCCTCACTCTGTGGGTTTAGAAACCTGTTACACATTTCCTAGATTCTACAGTATTTTTTTACTGAAAAAGCTTCATTATCCACGCTAGCAGTCATTTGTTAATTTTAAAAAGAGGGACCTCTCGAAATACCGCAAAATTGTTCCCTCAAAACCACCTCCCCAATATGACAAAGTGACATTTTAGGGTACTGGAGTATTTTTGTCAATGTTAGTCTCCTCTGACTCTTCTCTTTTTAAATTTTAATTTATTCTATGTTGCTTTTCATTGCAAGAAATTCCAGAGAAGTTGACAACACTGTATGTTTAGCCTTGAGAAATGCCTTGAGATATAATTGCACTTTTCAAATACTTGAAATGTAATCATACAGACGCAGGACCTGTTCTCTCCATCAGCCCTATTTGCAGAACACACAAAAATAGGCTCAAATTACAGGAAGCTAGATTTTGGTTGAATATCAGGCAAAGCATCCTAACTGTTAGAGCAGTACAACAACAGAACAAATTACCTTGAAAGGCAGTGACTGCTCCAACACTGGAGGCATTCAAAAGAAATCTAGACAACCATCTGACACAGATATACTATGATATGTACAAGTGGACCCTTGTATAACAAACGGTTTGTATAACAAAAAATCTGTACAGGATAAAAAAAATCCGGAGAGAAGGGAAATTTGCTTAACAGAATCACCTATGGGGTAAATCTGTACAACATAAAAATGGTCACAATTAGGGATTACTCTGTTTTCAATGCATTCCTATGGGGAATTTGTATAAAGAAAAATTTGCTTAACAGAATTTTACTTGGAACAAATTAATTCCTTTATACAAGGTACCACTGTATTCCTGCCTTGAGCTGGAGGTTAGACTCAATGGCCTTATGGATTCCTTCCAGCTTCATAATTCTCTGCCTCACTTATTGCATCTTCTCTGTAAACTGAAAGTAAATCCTCCCAATTTATCACAGGTATTTTACTTAATATATCATACAGTGGTACCTTGTATAAAGAAATTACAGTGGACCCTCGTATAACATTTTGTATAACATAAAATCTGTACAAGATAAAAAAAATTCTGGACATAGGGGAAAATTGCTTAACAGAATTGCCTATGGGGCGAATCCGTACAACATAAGAATGGTCGCAATTAGGGATTACTCCACTTTCAATGCATTCCTATGGGAAATTTGTATAATGGAAAATTTGCTTAACAGAATTTCATTTGGAAAAAAAATTCCTTTATAGAAGGTACCACTGTAATTTGTTCCAAACGAAATTATGTTAAGCAAATTTTCCTTTATACAAAGGGTTGAGTCTAGGTCAGACCCTTTGGGGGCGAGGCATATGTTCAACAGCAATGTCAGAAACTACTGTATTTCTAGGCAGCAATAACATTGATTTTAAAGTACAAGTTGTCTAGATAAAAAATCCCTCCTGCAAAAAAGCAAGGGAACCACAAAATTCCTTCAAATGCATAATTATTAAGACTATGAAGGTTCCATCTTATCCCTGCAGTTCATTTCCAATGGAGTCTCCTGTATTCAGACACTCACTTTCAAATGTACTGGGTAAGCTCTTACCATAGACTAGGAAGAATGGTATTTAGAGTCCTACAAGAGCTCAGTATGTAACCTTATTGAAAAGCAGCTGAAGAAACTACCTGCAGGGACTAAGAATTGAGATGTCAGGATTCAACTAACAATTGGCATAGGCTTGGGTAGCCCTAATGATTCCATTCAGTCAAATATACAGTAGGACCCTGGTATCCGCTGGGAACTGGTTCCAGGCCTTCCCGTGGATAATGAAATTTGTGGATAAGAGAGAACGCCTGCCCACCCACCCCCAAACTGCTGTTTCCTGACAGTATCTTGCTTTATGACTGCTGTTTTGAGATAGTAGCTTGCTTTATGGCCACTATTTGTGACAATAGCTTGCTTTACAGATGCTATTTGTGACAATAGCTTGCTTTACAGCTGCTGTTTGTGACAATAGCTTGCTTTGTGGCTGCTGAATTATTTAATTTTGTTTCCTCTGCCAACCGTGGATAACTGAATCAGTGGATAAAGAATCAGTAGATATGGGGTTTCCTACTGTATCTCCAACTGAATTTGGGGATTCCTTGTTAGGGCAGAAAATTGTACGAACTGGGGAAAAAAGCTAGATGAATTTCTGGTTAGCAAAAAAAAGGATTCCCCATGCAAAATTAGAGGTGGTAGGTCAGAAGTGCCACTATTTCCCCTGCAAGGAATTTCATGGAGAATATGAAGGTTCTTCCTTGTCCTCTTTATGACTGGATTCTTTCCTGGGGTGATGAGGAGAGCCAAGAGAGTTTAAATAACAGAAGGAAGATTGATCAGGAAGGCTTTTCACCTCTCTATATCCATTCATTCTAATTCTACAGGGCAACGTGGGAGAGATATCTCTGTGTGTCATTGATGGATAAGATAAGGCTTAAGCACTCAATGGTGACATTGCAACTAAGGTCAAAGAGATGACGGATGCTCACTTATCAACTTCTATTGAGCACTGCCAGCAGTGGTCATGAGACTCGGAATGAGAATGGATAGTGATTTCTCCCAAGCCTTAGGCATGTTTCCACCGGAGGTTGGTTCATATGACTTTTTTTTTAAATCCATGTTCAATCATGTCCACTTGCTACTACAGTACATTTCAGAACCTCTTTCAAATGTTACTTTTTGGATTCCAGATTCCAGAATTCTGCAGCATGCTAGCAGGAGGACTCTTTGATTCCTCTTAGTGTTTTTCTTTTAAAGCTACTCTTTCCAAGCTGTGGGTTTAGAGCAGTGGTTCTCCACCATGGGTCCCCAGATGTTCTTGGACTAAAAAAAACAGAAGCTGCCACCATGAGCTATGCTGGCCTGGATTTGTATGAGTTCTAGTCCAAGAACATGTCTTAGACTAGACTGAGTATACATGAGGTTCTCTCTGTAGGACAGATTTTTCTAGCACTTTCAATTGGTCACTCCTTATCCAGGGGCATAGCAAGGTTTTGGGGCACCTGGGGCCAAAGTTGTTTTTTGCACCCCTCCGGCCGTCCCCAACCCCATCACATCCACCCAGCAAGGGGGGCAATCCTGCGGGCTTGGGGTGGGCAGGCGTGCAGGTGTGTGTGTGTGTGTGTGTGTGTGTGTGTGTGTGTGTGTGTGTGTGTGTGTGTGTGTGTGTGCGCGCACACACACACACACACACACACACGTGCGTGCGTGCTTGCGTGGTAGCTTGCATGTGCCATACCTCTCCCGCGGTGGCCCAAAGCAAGGTGAGGAAAAGTTGGAGGAGGAGGAGAAGGACACCACAGCCACCGCCCTCGCATGCCTGTCTACCTGCTTGCATCACCGCTCACCTGGCGTGTGGAGAAGGAGAAGGCAGCTGCGACGAAGTGGGTCCCATTGCCAAGCCTGAGGACTGCTGGCGGGAGGGCGCAGGGCTTCTTCCTCCTCCTCCCCCTCCCCCTCCAGGAGCTCCCAGATTGCTGCGTCCAGGGCAGATGTACCCTTCTGCCCCCCCCCCCCAGATACGCCCCGTCCTTATCTACAAAAAATGAATGGGGATTTCAATGCATGTGAGATGTTCAAGGAGTGGCCTACAATTGCCATCCTACCTCTTTGAGTTTGCATGACTAAGCAGTGATTTAAATCCATGACTTGGCTCCTAGTTCAACAGTCTTGAGTAGCATGGAAAACGGGAAAGTCAAGTTGATACTGAGAGCCAATGTGGTGGAATGGGCAAAATGATGGTCTTGAACTCAAGAGACCTGGCTTCAAACAACCACTCAACAATAGAAGTTCACTAGCTTTGAGTATTGCCTTGTAACGATCTAAGCCACCATTGTATACTCATTGACTTCAGATTTAAATACAGTATTGTCTTTCAATTATGTAAGCCATATTGGGCCCCAGTAAGGGGCAAAAATGTTTTAAATAAAAATAATAAATGTGTATTTTGAAAACCTTATTAATATTCGTATACTGCCAGTTGGAGGACACTTGGTGACACATAGCAGAGGTGGTACTTAGGGATGAAGCCTTGCAATGATAGCATTGCAAAACCATTTTCCATGAGAGAACATGGCAGTGGCTGACAAGCAACATTTGTTGAACATGCACATAAATTAATGGTAGCAGGAAGTATGACTAGTAAAGAAAGTCAATCCAAGGCATTTATGTGTGTTTCAACACACGTGAGTCATAAATTTGGTGCATCCTCCACATTATCGTGCCTAACATCCTGGACTGCAGTTGGCATCATTCCTTATAACTGGCCAAGCTCCTTCAGACTGATGGGCAATTAAAGCCCAACTTCTCTTGGCGGCCACACATTTCCCGTTGCTGTTATAAGAAAAAAAGCATGCTCTAATGTGTCATCTAGGAGCAGATGCCTAACATGCTACAGCAGCTTCTTTTGCTATACCGCCCAGAGAGGCCTTGTTGCTAGATCAGTGGTTCTCCACCTGTGGGTCCCCAGATGTTCCTGGACTGCAACTCCCAGAAATCCTGGCCAGCTCTGCTAGTGGTGAAGACTTCTGGGAGTTGCAGTCCAGGAACATCAGGGGACCCACAGGTTGACAACCACTGTGCTAGATGGTGTGGTATAGAAGTCTAATAAATAAATTTTGTAAAACACTCAAAGTGTTGTTTCTTTAAAGTTTGTTGGTTTGTTTGTTTCCTTTTCTCTTTTTACTGTATCCACAAAGCTTATGTCTACTCCACCTCCAGCATTAGGACTCTTAGTGCTTCACTCATTATCTCTGCTTACCTTTATCGTCTCGGCATTACACACTGTTTCCCCACAATCAATAAACTGACCTCATTCAGGGTTCTCCATGTCCAACCTGAATCGGAATGCGGATTCTAGTGACTCACACATATTTAGGTCACTGCCCCTGAGGCATAAGGGTGTATGGGGACAGGGGCTTGTGTGACGATGGAATGATATTTTTGAATAAATCTTTGTGGGGGGAAATAATTCAATTAATAACTCCCCTATGTTTAAAGTTCTGTCAGAAAAACCAAGTCCTGCCACAGAGTTCAATGTTCTTGGCCTTGTGGTTTAAGCAGGGCTATCTATACCTGCCTAGCTCAAACAAGGTGCATAATGGGTTTAAAGCGGGGGTGTCCAAACTTCAGCCCTCCAGATGTTCTGGACCACAACTCCCAGAAATTCCAAGCCTAGATTGCCAATGACAAAGAACTATGGGAGTTGTGGTCCAAAACATCTGAGGGGCCGAAGATTAAAGGCTCAGGCCAAAAGAGTCTTCTTAACTTTTGCTACAGAAATAAAGTGATACTTTCTCTTGGGTAGAATTTAAGTGAGGGTAGGGCTGTGGGACAGTCCCCTGTCTCTCTCTCTCACACACGCACACAATCTCTCTCTCTCTCTCTCTCTCTCTCTCTCTCACACACACACACACACACACACACACACACACACACAGAGGTAGATTGCTAAATCAATAAAGTAAATGCATGCATACATACATATGCATGCATCTACACATACTGTATATTCCTGCATATGGTGGTGACTGTCATTCATAGCAGGCAGCTGTGAAGAACACAGGAGCCCAATCTGTTGATGGCAACTTAAATTCAAATACTCTTCTTGTTTTTAATCTTGGTGGTTGGGTAAGCAGTGAAAAATACTAACGCTCCTTTCCACTTTGGACTGATGCAGCCATGCCCTCTCCACTATGCAAATACAGCTGATCTCTCTCTCTCTCTCTCTCTCTCTCTCTCTCTCTCTCTCTCTCTCTCTGTGTGTGTGTGTGTGTGTGTGTGTGAGCACGTGAGCTTGCCATGCCCACACCCAACACCCTAATCCCATCTCCTCCAAGAATTCAAAGAATCGCCCAGCAGAGTAGCTCAAAAAGTTTCCAGGTCCCTCTGAAACGCTCTGATCCCCTCTGGGCCCGCCGGATTCAGAGAAATCATCATGGCCCCGGCTTCCGATTCTGGATAACAGGCCACCCCCATCCGGATCCGGACCCCTCGATTACCTCCGAGGGAAAGAAACGCGGGGCAAGGAAGGCGCGCTTTTCTTTTCTGCCAGGCAAGGAAGCGGCCTCGGAAACGGCAGGTGGATGACCGAACATAACCCCAAGGAGCAGCAGCGGCCGCCGCCCGCGCCTCCCCCTGCAGCACCAGCGGGCGCGCCTCGGCTTTTCCGCAGTTCAATTAAGCCATTAAAGGCCCCGGTATCCCCTCCTGGTCCAGCCCTGCGCTCCAGCCTCGCCAAACGCCCGGCTCCGGCAGCTGCGCCCCGGCATTGCCCAGGTGCGCCAAAGGCGCGCCCAGGGCCCGGAAAGTCAAGACGCAGGTCTATCCTCTCCGCGTTCCCACGTGGACCGGCCGCCACCGAATCCTTTCGAGAGGCAGGCTTACTGGAGTCTACCCGCTCGGAACGCGTTCCTCGTTACTTTCCCTCCCGTTCTCAACGGCCTATTCTGGACTGAGGATTCCCTTGTCAATTTCAGAGGGAAAAGAACCCGTCCTCTTGAATAGGCTGATTACTGTTTAATTTGCTGAGAATTAGCAGCTGAGCCGGCGGTTCTCTAGGGGGTGTGTGTGTCTCTTTTCAAGATCAGAGCCCCCTTTTCCTCCCTCTGCTCTAAACCTGCCCCCTCACGCCCAAGAGAGAAACCCACGGCTGTTTTCTCTTTTTCTTCCCAAAACAGACGGGGGCTTTGTTTGCAGAGCGATTCCCAAAGGCGTGCAGAAGGTGTGTGTGTGTGTGTGTGGGGGGGTGCTTTTTCTAAACAACAGAGCCTGGCACCTACACCTGGCTATGGGGTGGGGTTCAGTCGTTTCGGCAAATCCCCCGCTTTGTAAAGCCCTGCCTAACGAAGAGCCTTGCACGACCAGTAAAACATCGCCCATCCTTGATCTGAAAGGGTTCAAAGCCCAGCGATATTTTAAAATCCTGCCCCTCAGTTTTGAGAAGCCCAGGAAAACGAATAAAACGGGATTTCTGAGCAGCGGAAGGGTCTAAGAGCAAGAGTAACGGCAGACGGGGTGACTCCCGAAGTGTGTGTGCAGTGTACACCCATCCGAACCAGAACCAACCCCGTCCGCTCCTGACTTGCCACTCCGGCTAGGCACATCTGATCTCACCTGATTTCGGAAGCTAAGCAGGGTCGGCCCTGGTTAGTACTTGGATGGGAGACCACCAGGGAATACCAGGTGCTGTAGGCACCTGGAGTAGGAACTGGCAAACCACTCCCAGTATTCCTGCCAAGAAAACTCCATGGACATGGAGTCACGAAGAGTGGGTCACGACTGTAACGACACAACACACACACACACAATATCAGAAGCCCGACCTGTTTGGCAGAAAGGTTTTGGTTTCGTTTCGTTTGGTAAACGTACATCTGGAAGACGGTTTGAGCAAAGATAGGCTCCAGCTAAACTGCCATCCGTTTCCCTTCTGCATCTGACATCCTCCCGCCGTTCGTTACCGCAGCGCGGGACGCAGCATGCTCTCTCGGTGGATGCTGAATCATTTCAGGGCGTCTCGATCCCAGCTTTCGCGCGCCCCCACCTCCCCGTACAGATGTGCGCCAGATCCACCCCGCGCGTCTTCTCGGTCTCGAGACCACACACACACACACACACACACACACACACACACACACACACACACCGCCGCCGCCGCCGCTCTCACTCATCCCCGGCTTCCGACGCGCACCGAGGCTCCCGTCACCGATCGCTGCTGACAAAGGAAGGCGCCGGCCGAGGAGGTTTCCTCTCCCCGCGGCGTTTCGTCTCTCTTCCTCCGGGGCGCCCGGGGATGATCGCCCAGCCCGATGTGGGTCTCATCTTGGGAAGCCCGCCTGCTTTCCTCCCCAAATGCCTGCCACGCTTAGATTGCGTCCCTCTCCCGGGGACCACCTGGCACCTGCTTTCCATCTCTCTCCAGACCTCGAAGGGGGCATCCTGGCGCAGCGTGGGTGGCATCGCCTCTTTCCCACCCGCTTCCAATTTAGCGGAAAGATGAGCAGCTCAACACGCCGCGGCTCCTCTCTCCGCCCTTGCCTCCCCAAATTCAAGCAGTCCCTTGCGCAGTAAAGGGTCGCATCCTGCCTCCTATGGCATGCAACTTCCCTGGCCTTAAATACCTCCCCTCCCCTCCCCGGCGCCGCCACATCCCACATGTACCTGTTTATTTGGATGCTGCTGCAAAGGCTCTCCCTTCGCTCCTTTAACCTCTCCTACTCTCTCTCTTTCTCTCTTTCCATTCAGTCTTCGTTAGTCCCACCCCCACCCGTGTGATTGATGTTCGGCCAAGCCAACGCCAGCGCTCCTGAGGTGGTGGCCTTATCTCGGATCAGCCAATGGCCGGAAAAGCCGGCACACACCTTGCAATCCGAAAGCGACGGCTCCGTGTGGCCGAGCCCCCGGGAACCGGAGAGAGGCAGCTGAAAGGGAGAAGCAGCTGCGGCTGGGAGCGTCGGGAGGGAAGGGGTTAAAAAGAAACCAGCGGGGAGGGGGCAGGCTGGCAAGGTGAGGGGCGATGGGCAAAGGGGGCTGCAGGAGGAGAGAGGGGGGGACACAACATGGGGGCGAGGCGAGGGAAGGGAGGGAGGAATGGTGAAGGTGGGGAGGAAGACAGACGCCTTGGTGGGACCTTCTGGGAAGAGGACAGAACAAAGGCATTTCTTCCCCTTGCCAAAGCTTATGGAACTCCCTGCTACAAGATGCAGTGATGGGCTCCCTGTGGGCTGCGGGGATTCTGAGAATTTTTGTTAAAAAAACAAACAACGTTCCCCAAGTTCTGAAAGGGTGTTTGACAATGTTTATCCCTCCCCAGAATCCTCTATCATACAACCATAGAACAGGGAAGTTGGCAGCGGACTACAAGGTCATCAGGCCTAACCCCCTGCTCCAGGCAGGGATAGATATCTGACAGATGGTTGTCCAAATTTCTCTTGAATGCCTTCAGTGTTGGCGCCACCACTTGAGGTCATTGGGTCCATTGGCATACTGCTCTAACAGGATGTTCCCCCCCCCCCTGCTATTGATACCTTCCTGTTGTGAGCCAGCATGCGACCCTTTGCACTGAAGCAACCAGGAGGAAAGGTGGGTGTCGAAGGCAAGTTGCTGAGAATACATTTCTGACAGTCTTTCACCCACTGAGGCTCCCTTTTTCTCTCTATCGAATTTACATATGGGATGCCACCCCTAATATGGCGACCCTGTCTCCTTTCAGACTATACAGCAGGAATAACCCACATGGGCTCTATTATGAATTTGTGCTGGGAAAGTTGGGTTTCCATGGGTGATTTTGCTTTAGCCGACTACACTGGAGAGAGAAAAGAGAGGAGGAAACAAGCAGTCAGTCTTTGTTTGCATCTTGTTAAGGCAGCTTCTGCTATCGCTGTCCAGGTTTACAGCAGAGCTACCTTTAAAAGTTTCAAATAAGAGCTGATTAACACTTTCCTCCTCTCTTTTTGGTCTCCTAGATGGCCTCATACAGTACTGGCAACAACTCTCTATTTTTTTAAAAAAGGAAGAAAATGACATTTCAGCAAAGATCTAAAGTCTCTTTGGTTGGCCTCTTAAGACATTTAAGGGGAACTGACCCCAATGAGTGCCCCTGTGCTTTTTTGTCACCATTGTGTCACTTACCAGCACCTCTACCCATGCTTTTCTGCAGCAGCTCAAGCAGTCACACTGCCTGAACCAATGTGACTGCATTTACAACTATAATAGAGTAGAATCTGCAGGAGCAGAGGAAAAACATTCATCTGGGGGGAGGCTCCAGGCTGATTCTCATTGACTTGTCTGTTATGTACTCAACTAAGAATAATCTAAACCTGATAGTTGAAAATCCCACATTTCCCTTACTTACTTACTTACTTACTTACTTACTTACTTACTTACTTACTTACTTACTTACTTACTTACTTACTTACTTACTTATATGTCATCAGTCTTCCAGAAGGAACTCCGGGTGGTTCACAATAATCATAAAGTATAAAATATTAAGTACTAAAATAAACAAATAGCTAAAAAAAACTCTAAAGGCTAACCGGCAAGCACAACTTATTACAGGGAAAACTTTTTTGCAAGTATAGTCGCCTCCTTGAAGGATTGTGGTGTGTAGTTAGTACTTAGATGCGGAATTGCTAAGGTCTACTTTTGGCATAATCGTGCTGGAAATCTTGGAGAGATTCCGCCCATTAGCCTTTCTGCATTCCTGCTTCCAATGATTGTAATTTGTTCCGTACACATTTTAAAAGTGCTTAAAATGGCACAAGGACTTAGAGCGTAGCAGCACCACGGAACAAGAAATGTATTGTACCTAGGAGGAACAGGGCCTGCGATAGGGAGGAACTGGGTCCCCACATCTTTGTTTCGTTTTTAGAAAATTGCCAGCAACTGTGGTGTGCGGTGAACATTTCCTTGAAAATGGCCAAGGAGCTTGAAATTGCTGGGGTTATACTGTACACCAGCCTTGGAATGTGATCTTCTCTCTCTCTCTCTCTCTCTCTCTCTCTCTCTCTCTCTCTCTCTCTCTCTCTCTCTCTCTCTCTCTCTCTCTCTCTCTCTTGGCAGAGGAGAGTTTAAGGTTCTGGGTATGGGGGAGGGGTGAGAATAAAGAAGAGGATGATAACTAAATGGAGCCTCCATCTTCAGGAGCACAGTGCCTAAAAATAAAGCAGAGGAGGTCATCATAATCTTTATGCTCAGCTGCAAAGCTACATAGATGCACTTGCTTGGCCAAGACTATAGCCAAAGGGATCTGCGGGAATTTTTCTAGGGAGAAAGATTATGTCTCATAGTGGTACATGAGCATAATCTGCATAGGTCATGCACACCGCAGCAACACCCCTGGTCAGCCTGTGTGACACCTTCCCCTTCCTTGCCCATTTCTCCATTCTCTCTCCCGGCAGACAACACACGGCGCTTTTACAGGACCTCTAAAATCTGGTGGCAACTTAAATTCGGACCAGAGATCGTGGGGGGTTGTCCCTCTTCCTGTGTTCCCACCCCTCCGCACTCCATTGTTCCTGTCTGCGTGAGGGGAGGGAGAAAAAAAGGGAGAAAAAATGCAGGCTCACCTCCGTCTGCCAGTCGAAGCAGCCCCAAGCAGCCCCATAGTGATTCCTGTCTCTTAAAGGGTTGGCGTGGATAAAAACAAACAAACAGAAGGCAAGGGAGCCTGGCATTCACAGCTTTACAATCCGCATCGGAAGATTTTTTACCTCCTGGAAGCCAGGTACTTGGGACGCGCTTAGGTAGGCGTGGTCTTACTTAATTTTTTTTTAAACTCCGGAGCTTGTGGGAAAACCTTTTTAAGCTCCAAATCTGGGAGCCCTTTGCCTAGGATTTTAGGGGTCGTGTAAACGCGCCCACAGAGAAAGTGAAGTAGCCACTAGCCAGCCTGGTTTTCAGATCATCATCACCCTAAGCATGATCATCATCCATCAAGCCAATTCTACCTTATGGAGGATACTTCACAGAGGTTTCTAGGTAGAAATTACTCAGTCCTAGTTCATTGTTTCTTTCTCTGGTGTGTGTTGGGGGGAAGCACCCCACTGGTGTGGGGTGGGGAGCGCAGCATAGAGCCTAAATTCCTTGCCTGGGTGCTCCAGCCTATCAATCCAGCCAGCCATTTCCCACCAAAAAAGCAATACCCTGCATTTATGCCATACCTCTTGAGTGATGTTGCACTTCGCCTGCATAACACTGAAAAAACCAATTCTGTCCCCTAATTTAGGAGGCTGTCCCCATAATGGCAGATTTGGGGAGGTGGGGCTTAGAGAACGAGCGGCATAGGCCCCTTGAAAGAGGGAAAAGTTAGACATCCTATCTGAAAGGATCTGTTTGCCAAAATCAAGCAAACCACCTCTGTGCAGCTGCTAATTAGTAAAACAGAAACCAAATCACAGGAGAGCCTAATCACCAGTCCCTTGCTTAATATCTCGTTTGGCCCTGGGAGACTCTTTTAAACTATCTGCTGTTCAAGATAAATGAAACTAGATAGGAGGGAAAGAAATCCAAACCAGTTGGGGTTTGTATTTCTTTTAAATCGCTTCAGAAGGTGTGGGTTCCTCGGCTTCTGATGATCACGTTCCCAGTGACATTTCTCAGCTCTGGAGCGTTTCGAGCAGCACAAACAGAAGCGGGTGCCTGCCTCTGACAATACAAAGTGCATCGTTTCCCCTTTCCCATAGTAGAAGGCCTCGGCAAGCTGCCTGCCGCCAGATGTGGGAGAGCGGTATTTCCCATCAGGCTTCTCGACAGTACAGCCAATGGTGAGGGATGATGAAGGTCACAACCCAACATCTGGAGGGAGGTTGTTTGCTTGAGAGCAATGTCACAGCCCTGGTTGATGGGCAAGCAACTTTATTTATTTATTTATTTATTTATTTATTTATTTATTTATTTATTTATTTATTTATAATCTTTTACCCCACTTTTCTACTTCAGAAAGGACCCAAGGTGGCTTACAATAATGAGGGACAATATACAGCCCAGAACATTTAAGACATACTCATAAGAACATAAGAAGAGCCATGCTGATTCAGGCCAAAGGCCCATCTAGTCCAGCTTTCTGTATCTCACAGTGGCCCCACCAGATGCCTCTGGGAGTGCACGAGACTAGATATCTGTCTCCTGATACCACTCTCCTGCATCTGGCCCTTGAAGTACCACGTTTTTAAGCCTGGAAGTTACACATCTCCACCTTGGTTTGTAACTTTCCTCCAGGATTCTGTCCAATCCCCCTTTGAAAGCATCCAGGCCAGATGCCGCCACGACACCCTGTGGCAGGGAGTTCCACAGACTAACAACACGCTGGGTAAAAAATATTTTCTTTTGTCTGTTCTCGCTCTCCCAACCTCAATTTGAGTGTATGTCCCCTAGTTCTGGTATTTTGTGAGAGGGAGAAGAGCGTCCCTCTATCCACTTGACTCATGCCCTGCATTATTTTGTACATCTCAATCATATCCCCCCTCTGGTGCCTTTTTTTACAGACTAAACAGCCCCAAATGTTTTAGCCTTTCCTCATAAGGGAGGTCCCCCAGCCCAGGAATCATTTTAGTCACTTTCTTCTGTACCTTTTCCAGTTCCACTATGTCTTTTTTTAGATGCGGTGACCAGAATTGTACACAATACTCCAGGCGTGGCCTTACTATCATTTTGTATAATGGCATTATAAAATGTTCAAGTTAGGAACAACTTGAACCCAAGTTAAAAACAGAATTAGGCACCCTGGGGCTGTGCAGCTGGCCCAAGGCCACACAGGCTGGCTGTAATCATAGAAGGGCCCCCTGGGGATTTTAGCTCTCAGTCTCTGGCTCTGCAGCCAGAGACCTAAACCACTAAGCTATCTGTACAGCTTATATAGAGAAACCTATTTGTATATTTCTGAATTGACAATATATATGAAATCATGCTAATACGTGCAGGTTTAGGTCTGTGAGTGTAGACATGCTCCTGGCTGCCACTTAAATATAGATATCAGTCAGTCAAGAAGAACCTTTATTGGCATCAAACAAAGCATACAAGACAATAGGCAATAATACACGCACATACAGGGAATATGTGCCCAATTAAAATTGTACAGGTGCTAAAATACAGAACAAGACATGGTATGGCAAAACACAAAATAACACGATAATGTCCATTTAAAAGGTATTTGGTCATTCTCTAACGTTGACAATCTTGAACAGGTCCAGAGGAGGGTGACCAAGATGATTGAGGGTCTGGAAGAAATGTCTTATGAGGAACGGCTTAAGGAGCTGGGAACGTTTAGCCTTACAAAAAGAAGACCGAGAGTGAATATGATAGCTATGTTTAAATATCTGAAAGGATGTCACATTGAAGAAGGGACTGGTTTATTTTCCATGGCTTCAGAGACTAGGACACCGGGCAATGGTCTCAAACTACAGGAAAAGAGATTCACTTTAAACATTGGGAAGAATTTCATGACAGAGCTGTTCGGCGGCGTGGAATATACTGCCACGGAGGGTGGTGGAGTCTCCTTCTTTGGAGGTTTTTAAGCAGCGGCTGGATGGTCATCTGTCGGGAGTTCTGTGATGGGGGTTCCTGCATGGCAGGGGGTTAGACTAGATGGCCCTTGAGGTCTCTTCCAACTCTATGATTCTATGTATGAATTTTAAATATTTAACAGAGGGAAACTTGGAACCCTTTGGACTCCATCGTGTCTATATTGTGTGTGTGTGTTGTGTCGTTACAGTCATGACCGACTCTTCGTGACTCCATGTCCATGGAGTTTTCTTGGCAGGAGTACTGTCTATATTAAGCATTGCTTAATTATATCTAGGACACCAGCTGTTATTATAAGATTTGCTTCACACCACACTTTCAAAAATGGCTTCTCTCATTTAGCTTATTAGAAATCAGTGTCTTGGGCTGTAAAAATCAAGATGGCTGCTTTCCATCCCAGTTTTATAACAAAGAATCAGAGAATGATGGAGTCAGAAATGGCCTACCAGGCCATCAAGTCTAACCCAGGCAGGAATCCAAATCAAAGGACATCTGACATGTAGTTGTCCAGTTTTCTCTGGAATGCCTCAAGCAATGGAAGACTCACCACTAGAGATGGGCACGAAATGAAAAAAATTCCATTCTGTTATTTGTTATTTGTTTCGTTACACAACAAAATGAATAATGAACATTGTGATGAAATTGGAACGAACCGAACAGAACCATGAAAATTAGGTTCGTTACGTTTTGTTTTTCGTTAATGGTGATGCGCAATGACCTGGGCTGTTTTAAATGTTAAAAACGCCCTGGTCTTCCATAAAAATGCAGCGATAATTATTTATACTGTCTGATAATACCTACCAGGGGGTGGGGTCCTTAAAACGTTTGTTTTTGTCTTCTCCCATCGCAATGTATTTTCCTTTTCCTTTTAAGGATGACAAAATGGATGTCGCCAGCCACAAAATGGAGGCAAGCCATGTGATGCGATCATGTAAATTCTTGGACAACTTCAACCAATAGCATGCCCAGGTTGCAGACTGGGCAGGTCTGGCAGCCACAGAAGGCATAAAAAACTCTGGCAGTCCCCGTCCTCTTTGCAGTCTGCGGTGGGAGTTAGGGTGGGATTGCTGTTTCTGCGACTCGTGACACCAGCCAGGCAGGTGTGTGTCTCTGTGTTCCTGTCGGCTGCAGCCTGGCTCTTAGGCAGCCTCCCTGTGTGCGTGCATATCCTTTGTGGGAATAGGGCGGTATACAAGTGTGAATAATAAATAAATAAATAAATACCTCTCAATGAGTACCTCCCCTGCTCCGCAGTGCAGTCACTGTAGCTGCCTTACGCCCTGGGCAACACCCGCCTCCCTGCATACCTAATCTATACTGTGTCTTTGACAGCATCATTTTTTTTAGTGTTTTCTGGGGCGTTGGGGGACGCCCACGTGCGGAAATGCTTTAAATCGCACAAAAAGCAGGTAAAAACAAAAAAACAAAAAACAAAAAAATGAAATTTTTTCAAAAAATTCATGAAAAACAAAAACAAACCGAAACGGGACCCACAACAAAGAACAAAAAACCAAAACGTCATTTTTTCGATTCGTGCCCATCTCCTGAGGCAACTGCTTCCATTGTTGTACTGTTCTAAAAGCAAGTCATGATGGCATTCACTGGGAGAAGAGGAGGATGCTCTATTCACTCATCTCTTTGGAAATGTACTTCTGGACTTCACTGTGGTCATACATCTGCCTGTGTGTCTGTTACATATGGTGGTGGGAGGGAGGAGAAGGCAAAATAGATAATTTCCTGTCCTAGCCAAGAACAAAACCAAAGGGTGCCCAAGGGCACACTACAAAGGCTAACTCCGCAGCTGCATTAATGTACCTCAGGCTTGGGGGAGCGGGAGAGAAATTCATGATATGATCCTGCCAAGATGGAGAAAACTCCACACACTTGCAATTTCGGCCTTGAAAGAATCATTCTTTTTGTTTCTCAAAGAGGAAAGCAACTGAGACACGTCAGCAGGGAAGGCAATAGTAAGGTGGGCGAAGAGATTAAAAAGGGCAAGAGGGTGGTGAGATTAAGGGTTTATTTTATTTTATTTTATTTTATTTTATTTTAGAACATATTTACCTCACCTTTCTCCTTCGAAAAGGACCCAAGGGTTCCTTATTTTGCATTGCTCAGGACACTCCTCGCTCACCTGCAACGAGTGGGACGTTGCTGGAGACCAGACACAGAAGCAGCAAGTAGAGAAAAGGTTTTCCCTAAGTAGAGAAAAGGTTTATCGTGCTCACCACATACAGACTAAGAGCCATCTCAGTTTTTGAAGGGTCAGCCTGTGGGGTGGGGGGAGCAATAGCCACAAACCAGAGGAAAGTCTAGCAGGCTTCTGAAAGCATCACATTTTGAGGAAGTCCAATAACAGTGTGAGAAAGAAGACTGAGAGCTAATGTGATAGCTGTCACGTAGACTTGTGGTTCCCAACTTTGGTTAACTCTGATGTTCTTGGACTGCAGTTCCCAGAAGCCTTCACCACCACCTGTGCTGCCCTGGTTTTCTGGGAGTTGCAGTCCAACAAAGTCTGGGTTACTTAATGCTAGGCAACACTGATGTAGAAGACTGAGCCTTCTTGTCTTCTGCAGCTCAGCCTTACTGAAAATGTATTTACAGATGATGAGAGTAGTTGTGTGATGGATTCGTCTTCATTGAAGAGTTTTTTAAATACAGTTGTGGGGCATTTGTATGGGGTGCTTTAGCTATGGATTTATTTCATTGATCCTAGATTGGACTAAGAGATGACATAAGAACATAAGAAGAGCCATGCTGGATCAGGGCAAAGGCCCATCTAGTCCAGCTTTCTGTATCTCACAGTGCCCGCCCCCCCAGATGCCTCTGGGAACGCACAAGACTAGATCTCTGTCTCCTGATACCACTCCCCTCCATCTGGCCCTTGAAGTACCCCGGTTTTATGCCTGGAGATTACACATCTCTACCATGGCTTGTAACCTGTGATGGACATTTCCTCCAGGAATCTATCCAATCCCCTTTTAAAGGCATCCAGGCCAGATGCCATCCACACATCCTGTGGCAGGGAGTTCCACAGACTTAACAACACGCTGGGTGAAAAAATATATTTTCTTTTGTCTGTTCTCGCTCGTCCAACCCTCAATTTGAGTGTATGTCCCCTAGTTCTGGTATTTTGTGAGAGGGAGAAGAGCGTCCCTCTATCCAACTTGACTCATGCCCTGCATTATTTTATACGTCTCAATCACATCCCCCCTCAGGTGCCTTTTTTCCAGACTAAAGAGCCCCAAATGTTTTAGCTTTTCTTCATAAGGGAGGTCCCCCAGCCCAGTCATTATTTGCACCTTTTCCAGTTTCACTGAGTAGGAAATGTGGACAGCCTGGTCAACTGCAGAGCGAGGAAGAAAAAGGAAGGCCAAAGGAAGCTGCATCAGCTATCTTCCAGTATTACACAAAGAAAGACCCCCCTAGGAAAGAAGAAAAATGAAAATCTCTTTCATGATAATGAAGTAAAACTCAATGGCCAGAATCCTGCCGGCGCTTTTCATAAGCATGAATTGAGTTGAATAAGTAAAGTTGAAGCACCATTTTTACTTCATTTCTGGGTCTATGTATACATGCTAGAGATGGGCACGAATTGAAAAAAATGGTGTTTTGGTTTTTCGTTGCAGGTCCGTTTTGGTTCGTTTTAGGTTTTTTGTGAATTTTTGAAAAAAATTGGTTCGTTTTTCATTTTTCATTTTTCATTTTTCATTTTTACCAGATTTTTGTGCGATTTAAAGCATTTCCGCACACGGATGTCCCCTAACGCCCCAGACCAGAGGGAAAAACACTAAAAAAAATGATGCTGGCAGAGACACAGTATAGACTAGGTACGCAGGGAGGCTGCAAAGGCAGTGGCGGGCGTTGCCCAGGGTGTAAGGCAGCTGCAGAGTGACTGCACTGCGGGGCAAGGGAGGGTACTCACCGAGAGGTACGCATGCACACAGGGAGGCTGCAAGAAAAATCTCTTCTTTCTCTCCCCTAAGAGCCAGGCTGCAGCCAGCAGGAACACAGAGACACACACCTGCCTGGTGGCCTAAAGTAACGAGTCGCAGGGATAGCAATCCCACCCTAACTCCCACCACAGACTGCAAGGAGGACGGGGGCTGCCAGAGCTTTTTATGCCCTCTGTGGCTGCCACACCTACCCAGTCTGCAACCTGGGCATGCTATTGGTTGAAATTGTCCAAGAATTTACATGATCGCATCACATGGCTTGCATCCATCTTGTGGCTGGTATCTATTCTGTGTCATCCTTAAAGGGAAAAGAAAAAATACATCGCAATGTGAGAAAGACAAAAACAAACGTTTTAAGGACCGCAACCCCCGGTAGGTAATAATTTCAAATAATTACCACTGCGTTTTTACGGATGTCCAGGGCGTTTTAATACCCAAGGAATCAATATTAGGCATCTGGGAGCCATTTTGGGTCCCCTAACTCTCCTTAAAGGAAAAAAAAAATACAGCGATCTGAGAAAAGACATAAATGCACGTTTTAAAGACCCCAACCCCCCTGGTAGGTATTATCAGGCAGAATAAATAATTATTGCTGGGTTTTTATGGATATTCAGGACGTTTTTAAACATTTAAAACAGCTCATTTCATTGCACGTTGCCATTAATGAAAAACGAAATGTAACGAACCTAATTTTCATGGTTCTGTTTGGTTCGTTCCAATTTCATCACAATGTTCATTATTCGTTTCATTACGTAATGAAACAAATAACGAATAACAGAATGATTTTTTTTCATTTTGTGCCCATCTCTAATACACACTGTCCACTCTCACACTTGCTACAGGGTTTACAGTGAAGGATCTGCATCATAACAAGAGGCATGCAGAAGTGTGGGCTTTTGACTGTTAATTTTTAGAACTCACAGTCAGCCCAAGTCCACATATCTCTTATTGTAAGTATCTGCAATATAGATTTAGGGACCAAAATATTGTGCTTACCATAGTATATTGTAATAGAGAAGACCCACTAAATGAGTGTGGGTTTGGTAAGTCAACTACTCATTAAATTCCTTGCATGCTTGGGGAGGGAGGGCTTACCTGGTCCACCCATACGTCGTCTGCTGCCACTGGGACCCACTGGTACTGTCTTCAGCAGCAGGTCTCTGGCAGGGAAGCTGGGCCAGCTGCCTCTTATTTTATTTATTTATATGTTATTGTATTTATATTCCACCCATCTGACCTAAAAGGTCAACTCTGGTTGGCTTACAATATTCAAAAATAATAAAACAGTATACACAAGTATTTTAAAACCACAAACAAAGAAATGATATAACCTTAAAGAAAGAAAAAAGATACGGATACAGATACAAAACATTACAGTTAAAATTAAGATGGCAGCTAAGGGTGACTTGACTGATCAGATCTTAAGGTCTATGGAGACGGCTCAGGAACATCCTGTCGAAAAAACCATGTTTTTTAATTGCCTTTCAAAATAGTCCAAAGAAGGGGCAAGTCAGATCTCGGGGGACAAACCCTTCCAAAGAAAAACAAAACAAAAGACACAAAACATGTGGCACCTTAAAGACTAACTTTCATATTTTAATGTAATGTTTTGTGGACATGTCCACTTTTTCAGACATATAGCAGCAGAATGGGGGGGGGGGGAATTGTGCATCCACCTATCAGATGGGATTTGGATTCCATGGCCTCACTGGCCTCTTCCAACTCGGTCATTCGATGCTTCCACAATTCCTTCTTCTCTCAGTCAAGGCGGCGGGGCATGGGTGGGTGGGTGGGAGAGCGGGTAGAAACAGCAGAAAGGGCAGACGGCTTCCTGTGTTGCCCTTTGAAGATGACTGTTTATTATGTACAGTAGGACCCCTGTATCCGCTGATTCATTAACCACTGAGTCAGTTACCCTTGGTTGGTGGTGGGAAATTAAATAAATAATTCAACATCTGTAAAGCAAGCTACTGTCATAAAACAGCAGCCGTAAAGCAAGCTACTATCACAAACAGCAGCTGTAAAGCAAGCCACTGTTGCAAAATAGCAGGGTTTGGGGGCGGCGGCTGTGTTTTCTCTTATCCACGATTTTCATTATCCACGGGAAGACCTGGAACCAATCCCCAGCGGATATTGTATCCATTGCCCTTTTTAAGTTCCTCCCTCCCTCCCTCCCTTCCCAATACCTTAGAATCCCTGCTTCTAGCTCAAGGCTAGAAGATGACAAAATAAATATAAAAATTGAAACACAGTTATCAGTTTTGTGCACTCCTACCAGCCAGAATACTTTTTTATTCTTTCTCCATCATTTAGGAACCTTGCTGTTTGCTTTTCCCCATTCATGGAAAACTAGCAAAAAAAAAGTGCACTTGCACTGGATGTGTTTATTTTTAGCACCTTCTGTCATGAGTCCAAAGTTGGAATTCACATACCCCCCTAACAGCCTCCTTCTTGGGTGTTCATTACCAGAGCTGACTGCATCAGAAAAATCTGGAGTTTTTTTATTTTTATTAAATGTACAAAACACCCCACGCCACACCCGCACCAGTTCTAGGGCTGAGCCCTGAACAGAAATTAATCCGATTATATGAACTCCACATTCTTTGATGCAGGAGGGTAGGTATGCTGAGTTCAGCATCTTTCCTTCTTCATAAGGCTTGTGTGTTCCATCTTGCACATTCCGTTTCGTATGTCAAATTGCCCCAGCTTAACCAAATAGCAGCATAAGCTGCCCAGAGGCCATCCAGAAGCCTGTGTTTATTTCCATCACCTGTTGGAAGACCTGGCCAACTTTTAGGCATTTCCTGTCACGTTTTGAAGTGTGCGCGCGCGGGGGGGGGGTGGCCTTTGCATGGGCATGTCTTAAGAGGTAGCTTGGGGTATTGGGCAATGTATGTGTGCATCGCACCCAAAACGGAAGGAAGGCATCGCCCCTGCCTAACCACAGGGCACCTAAGGCTTTAAGCAACGGCTCACCAAACAATGACAAAACTTATGAGAGGAGCACACTTCCTTTATGGAGGTCTTGCTACTCCCTCAAGTGGTGGGAAAGAGGAAGAAAAATAAAAAAAGGACATTAAAACATGATGGATTTCTTTTCAGACAGTTTTTGGATTTATATGGCAATATAATTACCCCAGTCTTTCCCTGAAAGTGAAAGCAAGCAGGTTTGATAAGAGCCTTAGCTTGCTACAAATTTGGGGAGTTTTAGTCCAGAAATTGCAAAAATAGGTTACAGGCGATACCTTTATAGGCCACTATTTTAAAAAACAAAAACAAAAAACAAAAAAACAAGGAGCATTGCAAGCTTTCAAGTTTACGTAGCTCTTCTTCAAAGCAGGTCCCAGAAGTTCAAACATGGTAATCGATGTTCTTTACCAGGATGTAACTTTTGGATGTTCTTAAAATTAATGGCTACAGTAGATGGTGTTGCAGCCAGGGCAGAAGTTTTGTTAAAAGGCAGGAAGGGCAGTTGTAACAACCTGCTTCTTAAGTCGCACCCCCCCCCCCCGTTCTTCAAACAAAGGGACATGGGTCATATACCACCACCCCTCCCTTACCCATCTCCATTTGGCACTATGAGACATACAAATCCCTTATGGCCTCGGGGGGGGGGGAGAGAGAGAAAAGGGTTGATGCATGGGACCCATATGCTTCATTCTGGGACTGGGGTAAAAAATTTTTTGTAAAAAATGTAACTTTTTGTAAAAAATGTAACTTTCCCCTGCTCTGCATTGGAGAGCTACCTCGGGAAACCAAGCATATTCCCCAATAACCCCAAAGGGGCTGTAGATGTAGGCAGAGCATTTTAAGCAATGCTGCACTGAATTGCTGTTATTGACTGAGGCCAACAAGGATGACGGGGGAGACTGGAAACCCATCCTTATGAGGAAAGATTGAAAGAACTGGGTGTGTTTAGCCTTGAGAAAGAAAGACTATAAGGGAAGATATGAGAGCATTTTTCAAAAACTTGCAAGGCAGTAAAACAGAGGAGGGGCAGGATCTCTTCTCAACTCAGAAAGCAGGACATGTAATAATGGGCACGTGGTACAAGAAGCCAGATTTCAGCTGAATATCGGGGGGGGGGGGGGAGGCGGAGTGAGAACAGACAAAAGAATTTTTTAAACCCAATGTGTTGTTAGTCCGTGGAACTCCCTGCCACAGGATGTGGTGATGGCATTTGGCCTGGATGGCTTCAAAGGGGGATTGGACAGATTCCTGCAGGAAAAGTCCCTCATAGGTTACAAACCATGATGGAGGTGTGTAATCTTCAGGCTTAAAACCGGGGTACTTCAAGGGCCAGATGCAGGGGAGTGGTATCAGGAGACAGATATCTAATCTCGTGCGCTCCCAGAGGCATTTGGTGGGGCCACTGTGAGATACAGAAAGCTGGACTAGATGGGCCTTTGGCCTGATCCAGCATGGCTCTTCTTATGTTCTTATGTTCTTGCGGGGGGGGGGTGTCTTAACCATAAGAGCAGTATGACAACAGAACCAATGACCAGAGGAGGCAGTGAGTGCTCCAGCACTGGAAGTATTCAACATTGGATAGGCTTTGATTTGGCTTCCTGTCTTGAGCAGGGAGTTGGACAGGATGACCTTATAGCCACCCTCCCAACTCAACCGAGTTGCTTCCATACTGCCATAAGCATAGAATCATGTTTTTTTTAATTCATGTTCATTCAATTAATATTTTTAAAGGCAAAACTGCCTCCTAGAAGAAACCTGACAATTCTCAATCATTGGATAAAACAAGATCTTGCTTTGAAGAGAATTTCAGGGCTAGACCGATTTCAGAGAAAGACTCATGATAGAGGTTCAGGACTCCTGCGTTTATTTTATTTACTTATTTATTTACAATATATTTTTTAGCTCCCCCACTACCAGGTGGTCTCTCGGCGATGACCAGGTGGACAAACTTATTAAGTGGGCGAAAGGCAGGGTGTGCATGTGTCTGCTTTCAGTCGGCAGCCATCCCATGACAGCCAGCTGCTCCATCTTCCCACACTTCAGTGAACTCCCAGGGGAAGATGTCAAAAGGGATCCACCAGCAGCCCTTCCACAGGGTTTTTTTTCAGATCCAGAAGTGTGGCCAGCCAGAAAAGCTGCAGAGTAAGGCAGTGTGTGTCACAGAAAGTCAGAAAAATGCAGCCCACTATAAATAGAAGACATTTTAAAGAGCCCTGAGAATGTGGCATTGTTTTGAAAGGCTCTCTCACACAGAAATAAAACACTTGGGAAGCTGAAGGATGAAATAGATAGTGGCACTGTACAAATGTTTTCTTTTTTCTAAAATAGGACATGATTCTGCTTCCCCTCAGAGCATCAACAGAGAAGGCACTGTCTTTGGGGCAGACATAATTTTTTATCTGTGATGGTGATCTTCTTTCTCTTACATCCCTTACAAAGAGAAGGCGCATTTTGTAGAATTGCTGTCAATGATTCTCTGTCATTTTGAGGTGTGTGTGTTTGTGTGTGGCATCCTGTCTTATCAACTCCACCACAGTTTTTCAGAATGAGGTGAGGCAGAGGCGATGCAGAAGAAGCAAAATGGTATCCAGGGTGCCAAGATGGTGGCTTTTGCAACCACTAGGGAAGGCAGGGCAAAAACCTAAAAAATACTTGGGGGGCGGGGGTGAGGGAGAATAAATGTGGGCTATAACCACTATGGATGGTGATCTCTAAGAAATGGTTGGAAAATTTTCCACAGAGAAATTCAGGGGAATTGGCCTCACCTCATTCTCTTTCAACAAATTGATTAATAACTACTAGGAGCCCTCAAGCCGATTCTGGTATATGGCTTTCTAACTATAAAGTAAAGGTGAAGGTAAAGGTTCCTCCTGACAATTAAGTCCAGTCATTTCCTACTTTAGGGGCTGCTGCTCATCTCCGTTTGCAAGCTAAAGAGTCAGTGTTTGTCCACAGGCAAACTTCTGTAGTCACAGAATGCTGTTACCTTCGCTATCACTTCCCAATGGTGGTACCTAGTTATCTACTCACGTTTTTACTTGGTTTTGAACTGCTAGGTTGGCAGGGACAAGCAACAGGACCTCACCCCATTGCATGGATTCAAACTGCCGACATTTCGATCAACAACCCAGCAGCTCAGCGTTTTAACCCACAGCGCCACCCACTTCCAGAGCTATAAAGCACTCAGATAGTAACCATGGGGGACATCCACTCAAACTGAGGATTGGGAGAATGAGAACAGACAATAGAGATTATTTTTACCTATTGTGTTGTTAGCCTGTGGAACTCCCTGCCACAGGATGTGATGATGGCATCAGGCTGGATGCCTTCAAAAGGGGATTGGACAGATTTCTGGAGGAAAAGTCCATCACAGGTTACAAACCATGATGGAGGTGTGTAATCTTCAAGCCTAAAACCGGGGTATTTCAAGGGCCAGATGCAGGGGAATGGTAGCAGGAGACAGATATATACTAGTCTCGTGCGCTCCCAGAGGCATCTCGTGGGGCCACTGTGAGATACAAGAAGCTGGACTAGATGGGCCTTTGGCTTGATCCAGCGTGGGTCTTCTTGTGTTTTCTTATGTTTTTATGTTCTTAAAATTCTCCCTTTCCCTTATTTCTTCAGCGTTCAGTCCAACAAACCATCAAAAGGCAGAGTAAACACTAGTGCAGGTTCTGCAGGAGACACCAAGTACTGACCGCTGTAACTTGGGTGATGATGCCAGCTTGACAACTTAGCACCTTTTCTGCTACTGTACCCTGATGCCTTGCTGCTAACCTAGAGCACAGTGTTGACTGCCACCTACTGGATCAAGCACACATGACAGTCCTGGGATCTGCCTTACAATGTTTTGATTTCTACTCCAATTCAAACAAGGCATGCCATACTTTTCTTCCAGAGTTTCTTTCTAATTAAAGTTGCCTTTTATTGAAGGAAGGGTTACATGCAGAAAGGTCAAATAATCCTCTCATAGTACTCTCCCTTGCCACCCTGACCAAGATGGTCCTACCCCCTACCCCCACAGTCATTTGTGATTTCCAATGGCCCAGAAGGCTAGTCCCCACCCAGAATTCTTTTGGAGACTGTTTTTTTTAATTGTGTAAGGAAATTAAGGATGATAGGACATAGAGTCACTTTCTTAGTCTGATACTAGCAGCACAGTTTTTGCTTTGCATTAGACCTTATCTAAAGAATGTGTAAGTTAGTCAAAACATAAGTTTCTAAAAGCCTGGACTCGGAATACAGTAGTTATTGGATATTTCAGCATTACATGGATGGAACAGCAAGAAGTTCTCATCATCACAGACAGTAGATTCAACATTATTATCATCATCATTCTTCTGCCTAGCTTTTGCTTCACTTTATCATGATTCTTTGTTAGTGAGAGTTTAGAATTATTTAAATAAGCCATGGATTCTATTAAAATGTTAGGAAAGATTACTTAGATTAGTATTTTATTTTTATTTTAGGGCAAATATGCTTACATTTTGAATCTTTTAAAAATCTTTTTAGACCTATTCAATTTTTGTACTTTTGTTTAGAAATAAACCCTCATTATATTTTACTTTGCCTTCAGGAGAGTTCATTTATTTTGGTAAGTTTTAGTATTTTTAAAAGAACCCAGGAATTCGCCTCGATGATCAACACCATCAAATACAGCAGCAGAAAGCTGGAGTTTGTTTATAAATGACAGGTTTAAAGAGGTGGGTTCAACGCAAATTGCCTTGCTGATTATTTCATCATCTATCACCCCTGGATCAAGTGGAATCACAGAATTCTTATTTTAAATGCCATAATATATTCATGTATTTACTTTAACATGATTGAAACTCGAACTCAAACTTTAAACAATTGCTTTGGTGCCTGTCATTGGGCATCCGCCCATTGGCAAGCCTGGCTAGTTTTGCATTTATGAGTCTCTTTCACCCGCCTCCCAATTTTACAAAGCAATCCTAACATTTGATGAGCAGAGGTCTAAATACCGGAGTCACCTAAGAGCCTACAGCACCACTGAAGTGACAAGAGCCAAACAAAGAAAATGCAAGGAAGGACGTTTTACACTATTTTGTCCTTTCCTTTTACAGATGATTTAAATGAACACATGCAATTTATTGGTTTTATCAAGATGGCCCATATTTATTACTATGTCAGGGTTGGTATTCTATTTGTATTTTATGAGATTTCCATCTTGCTTGATTTAATGAAACACCACTATCCTGGGCAGTTTGCTTAAATATATGGGGGGGGGGAATGAGAATGTCAATTGCATCAAACCCCCCACCCCACCCTGCTAAAAACAAAGTCAGAACTAGAGATGGACATGAACTGCTGGTTTGGCAGTTCGGGGCAGTTCATTTCCTAGCTGAACAGCTGATCTGTGGTTCAGCGTGCCACCCTCCCAGACATGGGCTGGACTTGATGATCGATAGGGTCCCTTCCAGCTCGGCAGATTATCATCCTTTCATCGGGCTTCTTTTCTTCAAGGTAGTAGGTTTTGATTGGATTTCAGCCAGAAAAGGTGGTGGTGGGGAATCAGAGCTGGTGTGACAACACCCTGAAAAGCAGGAGAAATGCATATGTAAATCATCAGCCAATCCCAGCAGGAGGGCGGGGGATTGTATCGTATAAAAAGGGTGGAGCCTGGTCTGTGAGAGTCAGCTGTTGAGAGTTAAGGGTTGTTGAGAATGAGTGCTGAGAGAGCACAGCTCTGTTAGAGTTCAGTCAGGCAGGTTATGAGTGAGGGCTTTACTGTTTACTCATTAGAGACAGGGAGGCTGGAAGAGTTGATTTAATCTATTTAATCAACTTTAGACATTATTGTATTTATTTATTTTCTCAATAAACTTCATTATTATTTTTATATTATAGATCTGAGTCTGTCCCAGTTCATAAGGAGACGATTTAAAAAGGTGGCGGCATTACCAAGAGGATCCCGTGAAGATTAATAAGTTGGTTCCCTACACTACACATTTTTCATCATAATTACATGTTTATAAGGGAGGTGTCGTCACAGCTGGCTCCATCAAGGGGCTCTGTGAAGCAGCTGCATCTTGTGGAAGATGCTTAGAGGTAACAGTGGGGTAACAGTGAGAGCTTCCTAACTGTTCCTCACAAAGTCTCCAATTGTATTTTTCCAATGGAGATATGTAAGGCACCTGCCACACAGGCGGTTACTTCACGTCCTTCTTTGTTCCGCGACTAGTTTTGTACCGTGACAGCATTGGTGTCAATCACGTGGTTTTGTCCCTGTTTCAGTGTTCCCATGGTCGTGATAACTTGTCTCATGACAAGTGTTACCTCACAGTCTTGTACCATGACAAACACAGCATTTGTCTAGCTTCCTTTTTCCTTTGGGGGTGGGTGGGTTAAAAAAACGTTTTAGATATTTCAAATTACTGGTGATCAGGGTTTCATATGCCAATGCAGCAGAGTTAAATTTAAAAAAAAAACAACGGACAAAGTTTTCTGAGAGAAACGAATGCATTGTTGCGTGATAGTCATTACCACACAGTGTTTTGTCTCGGAACAGAAAGCGGGAACAAAGAGTGACAAGGGAAAACACTACCCCTGCACCAGGTACAGTATTGTCGCACTTAGCACCCGTTCCGAGGGCATGGTCGAGACAAATTTCAGTAGTTGCGCGACGGACGTGAAGTAACTTTTTTTTGTGCTGCTCCTAAGCACAACACTAACAGAGACAAAACGGACGTGAAGTAAGCGCCAGAGAGAGCCTTGGGTTTCCGAAACAACCCCAGTGCGTCTGGTGTGATTGAACGCCGTACCACTACCAGCGTTCAGATTCAACCGCCACCAGCCTTGATCCTTTAAGGAGAAAGGCAGGGTTAAAATCTTTTAAATGAATACAAATAAATTAGACAGATCAGGGAAGGAAGGGCACTTTCTCTTCTGCCTCTGTTCCTGGCCAGGAAAAGTTACATTTTTAAACTACAGCTCCTGAATTGCACACCCACCAGGGCTGCTGTTCATTCCAAGTGAAGCATGGCAACTGGTGGTGTTGGCAGGAGGACACTGGGAGCTGACACCCAAAAAGGCTGTTCCCTCGAGATTTGCCTCAGGCATCAAGGTGCTGTGGGCCAACTCAGGCACTTCTTCACATCCTTTCTTCATTCCACCAATGACCATCACATCTGCTTCTTCAAAGAGTGATGCATTTGAGACACATGCATGAATTATTGGGTGTGCATGCGCACACACCACTCTCATGCTTCTCCCCCCCCACCCATTGGAGAAATCAGGTTGGCAACATGCAGATTGTCCCTTGCAGCAGCAACCACCACCCTGTTGTCACTAACCAAGAAGTTTTGCTGTCTGCAGTACTGATCATGTGTCATATTGTCTGCTTGGTTGTGCAATAGGTGTGTGTGTATGTGTGTGTGTGCATGCGTACCAGAATAAGGAAACACCAATCAGTCCTTACTGCTTCCACCAGGATACTGGTCTCTGGCTTTTTACTGCAGTCAGCTGGCCCGCCATAATCAACCATCCTTTCCTAAATGCCACATATGAAAATATCCATCAAAGGCAGAGTTAAAGGGACCTGTTCAAACATTGGCAACCAATCCAGAAAAAAAGGGATCTGATCGGTTATCACACAAGATTAGAAGGCTGCCAACATTTTTTTCCCTGGCCCCTGTTCCTGTGCCCTTAAAAATGACTTGATCCGTACAGATTAAGGAACAATCATACTCTACTCTAGATAGGCAACAGGGCCCATAGATTTCTGTCGGGAAGCTGCCTGCACTCTGGTTGTCTGGGGTGGGTGGGGTGGGGAGATCAGTTGGCAATCCTACACAGGAACTTCCTGGTTCATCTCCAATTTCTTGTAACGTACGATTTGGTGGCAGCAATTGCATAACATTGGTTAAAATGAGTGCAGTTTCTTCTTTAGATCTTCATTTGCAACCCTAGCACATCTAGTCACTTACTCCATTAACTTAAGTGAGATTGATCCCATGCTGGCAGATAAATATTTGCAGGAGCCTGTCATTAGTAAGCAGCCGGATGATTCCTGAAAGGTCTTTCTCCTCCGTCGGGTCGCTGGATGAATGTTCACCTCAACAAGAGTTGCAGCTAAGCCAGGAACAGGAAGACCTGAATTTCCCCTGTTAGCCAGAGGAGGGCACCCTTGACCACCACCAAGGCGCACTGCAGCTTGTAAGTGGGTGACCCTCAAGGGCACACAGAGGGCAGAGAAGGCAGACACACAAAACAGGGTTTGGGTCACAGCAGTTGGGGCTATAAGGCAGCAGTGGCTCCTTCCCATAGGCTGAGGGACGCAGCCTGCTCTTCTTGTTTTACTTCTATTGGACATACTGAGATACCAAGAAAGAGCCCCCACCCATGTACCAAAAAGGAAGCAAATTGACCATCAGTAGAAGCACGACAAGACCGCAACCACTAGGTAATATCTATCCTTTTTAATTTGATCCAATTGGTTAAACCTAGTGGATTTTTTATAAATTTTATCCCAAGCCCCAAAAGAAATGCATGGGTCTTCTGCCCCAACCTTCCCCCTTCTCTGGCCAAGCAGGGGCCATTAGCCTCGAAGTGCCAAATGGAGAGGGGGTGTGAATGTGAGTACATGATCCATGTCACGTTGTTTGAAGAACTGGGCTGTAAACACAACCAGCAACTTCAAATGCAGCTTTACAACATCACTGCTCCAGGTCTCAACTAAGAAACTACCTGGCATTTATTTTCATCTTGCGAAGAACTTGACATTTAAATACTAACTCCTGACAACTCCATCTTTTGCCATGCTGGAACTTTTGGTGCAGCCAGGGCCAGTGCTAGGTTTTTTTGCACCCTAGGCAGGGGGTGGGGGTGGGGGCAGGGGGCAGGGGCGGGGCAGGGCAGTGGCAGGGGGCGGTGGGCAGTGGGGGTGGCGGTGGCGGGTGGTGGGGCGGCAGCAGCGGATGGGCGGGGCGGCAGCAGCAGTGGCGGCGGGGGTGGGCAGGGTGGCAGGTGGGCAGGGCGACAGCGGCAGGGGGCAGGCAGCAGGGGGCGTTGGATGGCAGGGGGCAGTGATGGGCGTGGGGGTGGGTGGCAATGGGCACAGGGGGGCAGTGGGCAGATGGTGATGGGTGGGGGGGCAATGGGCAGCAGGGGCTGATGGCGGGGGGAGCGGTGGGGGGGCAGCAGGCTGGCCAGCACCCCCTGTCCATTTTGGCGCCCTAGGCAACTGCCTAGTTCGCCTTAATGGACGCGACGGCCCTGGGTGCAGCTCTGAAGTAGAGGGGTTTGCCCTCGAAATATTAGCAACTTTTTGTTGTTGTTATTTTACTAGTACCTAAAAGGTATCACCTATTCTAGTTTTGTAATTGGTTTTTGTGATGGCCACACAGCTCCCCAACTTGTTCTGCTCTTATTATTTATTTTATGTATTTTAGGCCGCGGTCTCACTAAAGTTTTCTGCACATCTTAATTTGATGCGTAGGGTTTTTTTGGGGTGGTTACATGGTGTTTGATGCGCAGTTAGTGTCCCATCGACAGAGTAGTATTTTGCTGCTCTGTCCTCATCTCTACTTGCTTACTACACATCTTTCCCCTTTTTCCCGGGTTGATTTTCTAAGTCTCCATTGCATTTAAAAAAAAATCCCGCCCCCTGGGTGATTACCAGCAGGGAATGGGGTATGAAGCTAATTACTGGTGTATTTTCGGGGGTCGCACCTCATTAGAGTAGCAAAGAACTGTGCATCATTAAGGGAAGTATTTCAAACCAACCAGTGGTTTAGCAGTAGTTTAAAATACTTTGGTGAAAGTGCGCTTCCAGGGGCATGGTCGGTCGGGGCACCAAATTACTTCCCTTCACAGTTAGCACGTGATCTTTTACTTCACAGTTCTCCACAGCAAAAATGCACAGAAAACGATGGTGAGATTGCAGCCTTAGAGTCTTTTTACCCCTCCTTGGTGCCCAAAGGGGGCAGGGAATGAGTAATGGAACACAGCTTCTTCCCCTTGCTGTTACCTCTTTGTAGCTCCTCTGGATGGGCACCATCCTCTGTGAACTGAACATGATGCTGGCTCAGAGAAGAGCATTTAGTGGCATAGACGGTGGGGAAGGAAGCCATCTCCAGTTTCCTCTCCAGTTTCTTTTTACCTACGATTTGGTGGCAGCCCCACAGCGCAATGACATGACGTTGGTTCAAATGGATGCCGCTTCATTGCTACATCTCTCCACACAAGCCAAAGTCTCGGTGTGGGGAGAGGAGAAGGCCTTCCAGATCTTCCTCTCATACCCCTTTCGCTGTTAGTCTTGGCCTTCTCCATCTTTTCATTCTTTGTGGTGGGCAGAGGCAGGTTTGAACCCATACAATTGCAGCATCATAGAGTTGGAAGGGGCCTATAAGGCAGGCATGTCCTAAGTCCGGCCTGGGGGCCAAATGCGGCTCGATTTATAATTTTGAGTGGCCCTCAGCTTCTTCTCCCTGCCAGCTCAGCCTGTCACTCATCCCCACTGGCTGGCCCTTCCCTGTGCTGGCTAGAGACATCAGCTTGCAGTTTTATGGTTTGCCTCCCTCCCTGCCTCCATCTATCCCCTCCGCCACCCACCCTGCCTCCCCTCTCCTGGCTCTGTTGCTGCAGCATCTTCCCCACCCCTTCCGAGGGAGGACAGCATATGCGAGCAGTGGTGCATCTTGAGTGTGCATGGGCTGTTTTCCAGGCCCTGCAACAGCCGCTGGGCCCTTGGGCACCTTGAAACCGGAGCATTTGTGGCTGTTGCAGATGCACAAGGACCACACCCTTTCTCACCCCTTCAGGCTGAATGGTTGGTCCCCACACATTTTAACCTCACCAAATCTGGCCCTCCTTGCAAAAAGTTTGGACACCCCTGCTATAAGGCCATCAAGTCCAAGTCCCTGCTCAAGGCCAGGATCCAAATTAAAGCAAATCTGAAAGATGGTTGACCAATTCCCCCTTCAAGGCTTCCATCAACAGAGTGCTAGCCCTCTCCTGAGGTCACTGGTTCCATTGTCATACGGCTCTAACCGTTGAGAGGTTTTTCTTGATTTTCAGCCTCAATCTGGCTTGGTGTACCTTGAGCCCATTATTTTGCTGTGAGAAGTCTGGGAACACATTCTGCCCATCACCTGTAGGACAAGCTTTCAAGTACAGAGGACCCTCGTATAACAAACGGTGTGTATAAGATAAAATCTGTACAACATAAAAAATTCTGGAGATAGGGGAAATTTGCTTAACAGAATTGCCTATGGGGTGAATCCATACAACATAAAAATGGTTGCAATTAGGGATTACTCCGTTTTCAATGCATTCCTATAGGAAATTTGTATGAAGGAAAATTTGCTTAACATAATTTCATTTAGAACGAATTAATTCCTTTATACAAGGTGCCGCTGTATTTGAAAAAAATGCTTTCATATCTCCCTGCAGTCTTCTTTTCAAAAGGCTAAACATGTCCAATTCTTTTAGTCTTTCCTCATAGGGCTTGGTTTCCTTCTTTGTTCCATGTCATCAATACGCTGATGACACACAGATATGATCGTATCACCACAGTTCTGGCCCAGTTCTGGCATTGGTTGCCCGTTGTGCTCCGGATAAGGTTCAAGGTCTTGGTTTTGATTTACAAAACCCTCCACGGCTTGGGACCTGAATACCTGTCGGAGCGTATCTTCCAAAGATCAACTGAGGCCCACTAGAATGTTGCAGGTGCTCTCACTCCGAGTGGCCATGCCCAGGGAGGTGCAGAAATCAGTAGCCCAAAACCGTGCCTTCTCTGTGGCTGGCTCCTCGCTTTGGAACCATCGTCCGCATGAGTTGCACCTTGCACAGTCCCTGACCGCCTTTAAAAAAACACTCAAAAACTGGCTTTTTTGGGAGGCATTTGGCAGCCTTTAACATTCCCCCCTTTCTTTTCCTCCCTTCAGTCGCCTTCTTGCCGATGATCTTGTCTACTATCTTGTTTCCTCTCTCTCTCTCTTTTTAACTCTTCCTTATTTTGTGCTGATTGTTGTATTGAGTTTTTATATTGGTTTGTGTTACCCTCATTGTTAACCGACCGGAGTTCCTCTGGGAAGATGGGCGGTATAAAAATAAAATAAAGTAAAATAAAATAAACACATAAATAAATAAATAAATAATCCTCCTTGACACCCTCCTCTGAACGTGCTCTAGTTTATTGGATTAACAACTCAAGTTCAGTTTCAGTTCAGTTCTGATGCAATGGTCACACAACTGTTTTATGAATTACTGCTGAAGGGAGCTTAAGCTGTCCTGCTACCAAAAGAGGGAAACTAGGCACCATCAAACAGTAGAACAGCTTGCTTTACAATGTTATGGATGCCCCATCACTGGAGGTTTTCAAGAAAAAAAATGGACAGCCATCTGCCCAGGATGGTATGAGGTCTTCTGCCTTGGCCAGGGGGTTGGACTCAAACATCTCCAAGGTCCTTTCCATCCCTACAATGATTCTATGATTCAGTCCTCTTCTGCATGGCATGTCGCCTCCTGCTACTATCTTCCTCTCATGAGAACTTCAGGCATGGGTGGGAGCCAGGATGCCAGAGCCAAGGGCAAATCAAACAGTGGTGAGGCGGTAGTATCCCCACTTCCTGTCAACGAACACAAAACTAGCACGGAAGGCCCTTCTTGCTCCTCTAAACCACTTTGCTAACCCAGCTGGATTCCCACTGACTATATACAATGATAGGCTCCAAGGAGGTCCTCAGGACCAAGGTATTGTGGTGGTGCTGACCCCTGAACTGCTGCCCCTGGTGCTCAGCCACACAATGCAATGAACTGTTCCATCCACGCTCATGGTGAGTCTAGCCCTGGTTATTGTGCACCATGGTGAAAATGCAGGACTTCTGGAGTGCATCGTATATATCCCAAGACCTGGTCTATCACTTGGGAATCTTGCTTGTCTGAAACACATCTTCCTCAAAATTGTACTCAGTGCAGCTCTTCCTGCTATAGTACTTTGGGAACTGTGTTCCAAAAAAAGTAATTTCCTTCATTTTTGGGGAAGTAATTCTCTTGCAGGATCCAGATGTGACTTCTAATTGGTAGAAGTCTCAGTGGAGTAGGACATCATGCAGAGATGCCATAGGCAACCTCTCTGAAGACAAGTAATTCTCCTGTATTGAGAACTATAGATTGATCTTGGCAGAGGAATACATGCTTAATTGCACTTTACTATTATTACTCCCCTCCTTTTTTTCTTATTAGCTATATCTGCCTTGGGTCCCTTGATGCAATGAACAGCAGAATATAAAACCAGTAAATCAGAACTTGGAAGGAACATTACATTGCAAAGGGACCTCATGACATTACAGTACTTACTGCATCTGGGCAGCCAGATTTTTATCCTTCTTGTTGCTCCTATTTTACTATTCTCATTGCTCCCTTTCATTCTGTTGTGATCTTTGCTCTATTAATATAGCCAGAAAAATACAGAGAGATACTCCTTTGCTCCCACTAGTGGTCAGTTTTGACATGGTATCGTGGAAATCATTTGAGAACTAAAACAAAAGAATAAAACAAAGTATATTCCCCTTCATTTAGGCCCTTCATAGTAACATTTGAAAGTAGGTGGGAGTTCCTTGTTACATCTAACTGTCTTAATGGATACTCACCTATAAAACAGTGAGTTGCACAGTTACATCTGTCTTAATTAAAGATGGGCACGTTGTGGGTCCCGTTTCGGTTTGTTTTCGTTATTCATGAATTTTTTTGAAAGAAATTCATTTCATTCTTTTTGTTTTTTTGTTTTTACCCATTATTTTACGTTATTTAAAGCACTTCCACACACGGGCGTCCCCCAATGCCCCAGACCAGAGGGAAAACACTACAAATTGATGCTGGCAGAGACACAGTATAGACTAGGTACGCAGGGAGGCTGCAAAGGCAGCGGCGGTCATTGTCCAGGGCGTAAGGCAGCCGCAGAGTGACTGCACTGTGGGGCAGGGGAGCGTACTCACCGAGAGGTATGCACGCACACAGGGAGGCTGCAAGAGAAATCTCTTCTTTCTCTCCCCTAAGAGCCAGGCTGCAGCCAGCAGGAACACAGAGACACACACCTGCCTGGCTGGCCTAAAGTATCGAGTCGCAGAGACAGCAATCCTACCCTAATTCTCACTGCAGACTGCAAGGAGGACGGGGGCTGCCAAAGCTTTTTATGCCCTCTGTGGCTGCCACACCTTACCCAGTCTGCAACCTGGGGATGCTATTGGTTGAAATTGTCCAAGAATTTACATGATCCCATCACATGGCTTGCATCAATTTATGGCTGGAATCCATTTTGTGTCAAAGGGAAAAGAAAAATACATCACAATGGGAGAAAGACAAAAACAAAAGTTTTAAGGACCCTAACCCCCTGGTAGGTAATAATTTCAAATAATTATCACTGTGTTTTTACGGATGCCCAGGGCGTTTTAATACCCAATAAATCAATATTAGGCATCTGGGAGCCATTTTGGGTCTATGTCCCCTAACTCCCCTTAAAGGAAAAAAATACAGTAATCTGAGAAAAGACATAAGTGCACGTTTTAAGGACCCCAACCCCCTGGTATGTATTATCAGGCAGAATAAATAATTATTGCTGGGTTTTTACAGATATTCAGGACGTTTTTTAACATTTAAAAACAGCTCATTTCATTGTGTGTCACCATTAATGAAAACGAAACGTAACAAACCTAATTTTCATGGTTTTGTTCGGTTCGTTCTAATTTCATCACAATTTTCATTATTTGTTTCATTACATAACAAAATGAATAATGAATAATGGAACAATTTTTTTTTTGCTTCATGCCCATCTCTAGTCTTAATGGATACTCACCTATAAAACACTTAATGGATACTCACCTATAAAACAGAATACTGGCATTACTTGTTACTAGAGATGGGCAAGAAGTGGAAAAATAGTGTTTCATTTCCTTTCATTTCTGTAGTAGTTTCATTTCATTTCATTTATGAAGTAGTTTCATTACAAAATACTCCCTTGGGTCCTAAAGAACCAAAATAGCAGGGGAGCTTCCTCAAGTGATTCTAGGTAACCCCCTGAAATTTGGAAAGGATTATGAAGCTCCAAAGGGGGTGCTCTAGGAAAAAAAATCTTTCTATTGGAATTGGAACTTTGGAAGCCAAGCTGCGGGCAAGTGTAGCACTGCTGCAGCTTGGTTTCTGATTCCAATTAGAGAGATATTTTTCCATAGGAGCACCCCCTTTGGAGCTTATTAACTCAGTTCCCTGACTCCCAAATCTTTCCAGATTTCACGGGCTTTCACAGAAGAGCTTGACCACCCCAGCCACTGATTCCTCTAGGGTGAATCATTTAATTCTAGAGGGGAAAGTGACATTTCAAAAAAAAAACATGAAACATGTCCTACTGTTTTGTTAGATAACAAACTAATTCATTACCTAACGAAACAACAAAACAGCATTTCGTTTTTCATTTCATGCCCATCTCTACTTGTTACCCAAATTGTAAGATGTAGCTGCAGCTAGCTACATTACTTATAATTAGCTAATTCCAGACTTTGAATTAACTGATTTGTTTTGGAAAACCTTATTACAATTCAGGAATCCTGAATCCTTCCAAAGTTCTGAATCCTGAGTATCTGGCACAGTGGATCTCCCAAAGGTCAGCATTGACCCAGATCATCCTTGGCATCTTCACTCTGTGTGGCCACCCCATGGGAGGTCCATAGGGTTTCTACCCGTAATCGGGCCTTCTTGGTGGCTGGCCCCGCTGCGTGGAATAAACTTCCATGTGAAATTCACCAAATCGAGTCCCTCCTAGCCTTTAAAAAAGCATTAAAGACCTGGCTTTTTAAGGAGGCGTACGGAGATCGGTAATTTGTTGTGTTGTGTTTTCCTTGTTTATTGTTTCTCCCCCCCTTTTAAAGCATTTTTAGGGTTTTTTATTTTTTTATTTTTGCCTCTTGATGGATTTTTGCATGTATTATGTGTTTGCTTATTTTACTTGTTTATTCTACTGTTTATTTAATTTGCATTGTTGTTTGTTGCTTATTTGCATTTATGTAAACCGTCCAGAGTCCCTTCTGGGAAATCGGTGCAGTATAAAAATGCAATAAATAAATAAATAAATAAATAAATAAATAAATAAATAAATAAATAAATAAATAAAGTTGAGATCTCAGGCTGGGGCCCAAATGGAAAGACCTCCTGGGGTAGACAGACTTAACTATTGGCTGTTGCAAATGGAAATGAGCATTGTTTATTTAGAACTCAAAGAAAGCAAGAATTGCTCAATCTAGTCTCAGTAGGATAGGCCACCGCTAATTACATAGGATGAAATCTCATCTTAGCCCTGCCTTTTGCTTCCTCATTAATAAAAAATGAATATGAAAATTCATTCCAGGAATTCGCCCGGCGCCCGGCCCGACGCTCCTATGGTTTATTTAGAACTCACTGCAAGATTTAAATGCTTGAGCTGTTAACATATTGTTCTCAATCCTTCCCTGGAGAACGTGGTGCTCCAGTCTCACAGTAAGTGAGTTAGGTTTATTTATTAGGCAAGGTTTGTTTGTGTTAGGTTAGCAATTACAGGCAGCAAAAGTGCTTCTTAAGAGCAGCGGATCTTGGGGAATATCCATGAACAAAGGCCAAGCTGCAAATTATATCAAGCACCTAGAGATGCTGAAAGGACTGTGCTGAGATCTCACCAAGGACCTATCTATCTGACCACCGTTCTGCAGCGGAAGCACCTTTCTGATCGGGTTTCTGCACAATCGGCCTTCAAAGGCAAACTGGCTTGTAAGTCACTGTTTCAGTTTTAGTTAGCAAGCGGCCTTTCAGCACAACACACTCAAGTGGCTTCCAACATAAGGAGAGGAACACAAAACAAGAATGCAGGTATGGGACTAGCTAGGGTCCTTCCTCCCCTGGTCCTGAGAGTGGGCTCTCCAATGGTCTGAGAGTGATGGCTTGATTCCTTGCCTGCACTCACCTGTGGACTGGGGCATTGGTGGGGAGCAGCAGATGACAGCCTCAAGGCCACAGGTGTGGCCATGGCGGGACTCGGACCTGAGGAGGAAAGAGGAGAGAACCACTATTGGGCAGACACTGACAGCTGGGAAGTGTGTGAACCCCAGGAAGTGTATTTTCCTACCGGACACCTCGAAGACTGCACGGGAGAAGGTCTATAGGCATGATCCTGAAATCAGCAATTCAGTCGAGCTGCTCATGCCACCAGGAGAACCTTTTAAGGGGCATCAAAACCAACCCATGTACTGAGAGGCACAGAGGCTCGAAAACCAGTGTTGAGCAGAGAAAGCAGCAGCAGGAAGCTGCCCTGCTGGAGAAGCCCCACAGTCAGCCTCTCTCTGCCCAAGGTCCTGTTACAGAGGAACAGACAGCCAGGTCCATGTAGAGTCCAGCTTCACCTCTCAGGAGGATTATAGAATCATAGAATCATAGAGTTGGAAGAGACCTCAAGGGCCATCTAGTCCAACCCCCTTCCATGCAGGAACCCCCATCACAGGACTCCCAACAGATAGCCATCCAGCCTTTGATTAGAAACCTCCAAAGAAGGAGACTCCACCCCCCTCCATAGCAGCAAATTCCATTTCTGAAAAGCTCTATCATGAAATTCTTCCTAATGTTTACATTGAATTTCTTTTCCTGTAGTTTGAGACCATTGCCCCATGTCCAAGTCTCTGAAGCCATGGGAAATAAACCAGTCCCTTCTTCAATGTGACATCCTTTCAAATATTTAAACATAGCTATCATATTCCCTCTCAATCTTCTTTTTGTAAGGCTAAACATTAGCATACCGACCAGCCGGCAGAGTTATGGGCAGGCAGGCGACTTTGATTTGGAGCTACCCCAGAAAATCAAGAGCCGTTCTCATGCCAGTGTTTCCCACTTTGTAGCTTACCAGCTTTTCCTTCTGTTTGTGTGCAGTTATTGCAAGAAACAGGCAAATTCCCTATGTGAGTATCAGCTGTCTGGGAATTCTGAACCCGGCATTTCATTGTTAATTCAAGAAGGAGCCGCTTGGCGTGTTAGAAGTTGGGAAACAAACAATCTGCGGGCTTTGATGACAGGCTAAACACACAGTGGCGATGTGACAAAAATTAATTGGTGTAGCCACTGTGTGAAAAGAGGATCACAACCCCAGAGGGAGCAAGGACCCACCTGACAGTTTCCCTGGAGCCTGAAAATTGCTTCGTTGCCTCCTCAAAGTGTCATTTGAAAATCACCGTGTAGGTAATAAGGTAGGCTGTGATTGCTTACCCGTCGTAGGCTTCAAATATTGAGATCCACCCACTGTTGTTGAGCTTCTAGCTGCAAGTGCTGAGATTCTTGTGCTGCATTCAAGCTACCCGTAGCCTAACCATAGAATCATAAGAGTCATGGAGTGTGAAGGGGCCTATAATGCCATTGAATTCAACCCGGTGTTCAACGCCGGAATCCAAATCAAAGAGACTTGACAAATAGCTAATTTTCTCTTGAATGCCTCTGGAGCAGTTTTTTCCAAACTTTGCTAATGTCGTGACCTTTTAATACAGTTCCTCATGTTGTGGTGACCCCCTTGTCCTGCTTGGAAGAGGCGGCAAGCCCCCTTTGGCAGGCCACTGCAGCAGGTGCCATAGAGAACTTCCTTCTACAGGCACCCTCAGCCAATCGCAGCCTCCGGTGCCATTGACTGACATCCCCTCCAACGTATCAAGCGCTAACTCACTCTTCCCCCCTTCCTCACCCCTCCTCCAGACCCAAGCTGTTTCTGCCTTTTTCTTCACTGGCTCATGGCAATCCCTGTGAAATGGTCATTCGAACCCCAAAAGGGTCCCGACCCCCAGGTTGGGAACCACTGGTCTGAAGTGTTGGAGCACTCACCAACTCCTGAGGTCTTTGGCTCCATCGCTGTCCTGCGCTAACAGTGAAAAGTCCCCCCCCAACTTGCTTAAAGGTCTTAGCAGAGGGCAACCCCCCCTTATATGCCAAGACCCACTGTGATGTCAGAAAAAGCGATGACATAATGAGAAAGGAAACAGGTGGATTGGGCCCTGAAATGCAGGTCCTAAATTTCCTACCCAAACCTGCCAGACATGCATAATATCAACGGCATCTAGAGCGATACTATGAGGTGTTCATTTCAGACTAGAGATGGGCACGAAACGAGCGATTTTTCGTTTTCGTTTTTGTTTCTTCATTTCGTTACGCAACAAAAAACCAAATTTTTTAAAAACAAAATGAAAATGAAAACAAAACGACCAAATTTGCCATGTTTTTCGTTTTCGTTGCAGCAGATGCATTGAACTAAAAAGAATGCTAACGAAACAGCAATTTTTCATTTTCGTTTTCATTATTTCGTTTCGTTACCTAATGAAACGAAAATGAATTTTTTTGCAAATAACGTCACAAAAACGAAAATGAACTGAAAGGGAACCCTAAACGACCAAACGACAAACGAAACACCATTTTTTTGAGTCGTGCCCATCTCTATTTCAGACTATTGAGTGTCAGTCCATGGAATGTGGATTGAGGACAGGCCCCACTAGAGGTCCCTCTAGAGCAGTGAACCACAACTTTTGACCCTGAAGATACTTTGGACTACATTTCCCCTAATCACTGACTATTGGCTGTGCTTGTTGAAGCTTCTGGGAAATGAAGTTTAAAATATCCAGAAAGCCAAAGATTGAGAACCAGCGCTTTAGAGATGCTCCTTGCATGCCCCTTCAGGCTGCATGTAGCAAATTACCAGATGGAAAATAGTTACCTGAAGCAAAGTTCTGCCCTGCCTAGACTGGTCGTTTTGAGTCTAGGGTGGATCAGGTTACTTTCTTTTATTTGTAGTTAACTTTTCTGCCATTAAGGGGACTCAAGGTAGCTCACAATATTAAAAAGAAACGAATTAAAAACACAAGTTAAATATATAAAAAAACAATTAAACTCCGTGCTAATTAAAATACCACTGGATAATTAAAACACATAATCATGTTATTTCTAAAAAGGCATTCAGTGACTCAATCATGATTCCTAAAAGCCTGGCTGGAAATACAGTCGTACCTCTTAAGACAAATGCCTCGTAAGACAATTGATGAGGTTCTCACATGGAATATGAACCAAGATGCAGATAAACCTTCCTGTCAGAATCTTGTGTAAAGGAAATAGCATAAGCTGAGGTGGCAAATTGCCAGCATCATTTGCCACCAAGTGTTTGCCACCAAGACAGATATGGGTTCTGTGAGATAAGGATGAACTGGCAAAAAAATTCTGGCTGCTGTCAGTAGGGTTGCCAAGTCAACTGCATCTTACTCACTGATATCTAAGGGCAGACCCCTTATGATGTCATGGGTGCTGTCAGCAACCATTGCAATATTTGAAAGACACTGGTGGACCTAAAGTTTAACATAAGAATTCCAGAGCATCTATAGCAGGAACAGTCTTACATGTACATGGAAAAGGCAAGGGTGAATATGAAAACAAATCACAAATTCTGATGGTGCACTTACAACCTTGCATGCTATCTGTAGTTTGTTCAACTGGGCAGGGCCTTTCTGAGTAGGGGTGACTGCCAATGTTCCAGCACTAACCAATTTTTCCTTTACATAAGAATATAAGAAGAGCCATGCTGGATCAGGCCAAAGGCCCATCTAGTACACTTCCTGTATCTCACAGTGGCCCCACCAGATGCGTTTGGGAGCGCATGAGACTAGATATCTGTCTCGTGATACCACTCCCCTGTATCTGGCCCTTGAAGTACCCTGGTTTTAAGCCTGGAGATTACACATCTCCATCATGGTTTGCAACCTGTGATGGACTTTTCCTCCAGGAATCTGTCCAATCCCCTTTTGAAGGCATCCAGGCCAGATGCCATCACCACATCCTGTGGCAGGGAGTTCCATAGACTAACAACGCTCTGGGTAAAAAAATATTTTCTTTTGTCAGTTCTTACTTTCCCAGCCCTCAATTTGAGTGTATGTCCCCTAGTTCTGGTATTTTGGGAGAGAGAGAAGAGCTTCCCTCTATCCACTTTACTCATGCCCTCCATTATTTTGTATGTCTCAATCATATCCCCCCTCAGGCACCTTTTTTCCAGACTAAAGAGCCCCAAATGTTTTAGCCTTTCCTAATAAGGGAGGTGCCCCAGCCCAGTAATCATTTTAGTCACTCTCTTCTGCACCTTTTCCAGTTCCACTAAGTCTTTCTTGAGATGCGGTGACCAGAATTGTACACAATACTCCAGGTGCGGCCTTACTATTGTTTTGTATAATGGCATTATAATGTTGGCTGCTTTATTTTCAATCCCCTTTTTGATAATCCCTAGCATGGAATTGGCCTTCTTCACCGCTGCCACACATTGGGGAGACACCTTCATGGAGCTGTCCACCAACACACCAAGATCTCTTTCCTGATCTCTCTTCCTTTCTGTCTCTGAATTCAAAGAGATCTCCACCTCTCTGCTAACTGTTTTCTCTCTCTCTCTCTCTCTTTAGCTTGTTGGAAGCAGTGTTCATTTGTTAGTTTGCTGTTGATCTGCTGATAACTATTAAGTAATAAAATGTTTCAGTTCGTCTCCGACTCTTCAAGTTGTGTTGTTGTTCGTTGGAAGATATATCAAATTTTTGCTTTTTTTGCTTTTTATTCTTTCTCCTACAATTGTGTCAGAGTGAGACACTGAGACTATAAATGCTAACCAATGAATGAGAAAGGGGTGGACTCTCTGGGCAACTTGTCACTATTTTCTGTGGATCTCTGTACTTCTCCTGTGCATCAATTTTCTTTTTACAAAATAATCAATTTTGCAACAATATCTACAGTCGTAAGATTGGCAGCACCTCTTGGCATTATGGTACAGGTCCAAACCACGAGACCTGGAAATCCTGGGCTCCAAAACCTGAGTCTCAAAGCCTTATCTTCATGATCAGAGTTGCTATTTTGTGTTGTTTCTGAGTCTTAAAACACCACAAAATAGCAACTCTGGTCTTGAAGATATGGAAAGTGTGGGGAAATGCAGTTTAAATTGTACAAGGGTGATTCTGGAGGCCACGAAAACTAGCAAAGAAGACTATAGAAGCAGGGAGTTAGAAATTATTGGATTTAAATGAAAGACAGAAAAGATTTCAAGGATCACCTTTCTTCTAAGGAAGAGATTTATGGCGCACACCTCAGCCTGGTTTCTGAACAAGGCTCTGAGAACTTTGTTGTCATCGTGTCTAGAAACATCAGCTTAATTCCTGTATATTCAGATCATGACTCAAAAGGGAGAGGGGAAGCTATTAAATCCAGATTCTCTGTTGCTCTTTGCCCTTCATTTACCCCCATCCTTTCTTGAAAACCAGGGGGTGTAATCATTTTTCTTCTCACCAATTTTACGTCACTTAGGACAAACATTATTACGCTCCACCTCTCTTTTATGTATTTCTAATTATTTTCCACCCTTCTGATTGCACCAATTAGGGAACAGTGTTCCTTGACGGCTCTACGGTAGCTGGGGATTCTCATTCATCACAGCATTTGCTTTGCCTAGTTAGAGCCTGAAATTTCTTTTGCATTACGCTTTGAAATAATTCAATACCCCAGTAATCTGAAGTGGGCAAGAATCAATAAGGATAGACATTGTATTAGTCAGCAGGGCACTGGAGCAGCTCTTGACTCTCCTTTGAAGCTGTTGGGTATGCGAAAGGCAGAGGAGGGGGCAGGATCTCTTCTCGATCATCCCCAAAAGTATTGAACAGTAATAATCGGCTCAAGCTGCAGGAAGCCAGATTTAGACTGAGCGTCAGGAAAAACCTCTTAACTGTTTGAGCGGTATGACAATGGAACCAATTGCCCTGGAAAGTGGTGAGAACACCAATGCTAGAGGCCTCCAAGAGCAAATTGGACAACTGTCGGTCTGATCTGCATTGATTTGGATTCCTGCCTTGAGCAGTCGGTTGTGCTCGGTACTTTCCAACTCACTTATTCTATGATTCTATGAAGAGAAGGCAATTCAGTTTAGCAACCTTAATAAGAGCAAGCCTGAAGACACCAGTTCTGGGGTGTTGTAAAGCTGCTTGGGCTAGGTAGGTTTGTAGTGCTGTCATACAGGTTATGGTGCTAGACTAGGATTCGGTTGGATGGGGTTCGAATCCTGCTCCACCATGGAAAGTCACTTGGGGAGGGGAACTGGTAAAACCACTCCTTAAATATCTCACTTAGCTTGAAAGGCCTCTTAGGATCTCTATACGTCAATTCTGACTTGATGGCACAGCAAACTCACAAGTCTTCTAAGGCCGCTATCTCACCTGGGGGAAGATCCGGATATAGTTAAAGTCCGGCTTTTCTTCTTTCTTGGTCACATAATTGAAGATGTGGGATCTCCGTTTCCACCTACAAAGATTTTCTTTTAAAAAGCGCCATTCAGACCCATTGCCAGCAGGTGGCACTAGGGGAAAAAAGAAAAATAATTAAAAAAAAACAGTGCTGACAGCCCAAAAGCCAGCTGATCAGCACTGGGGGGGGGGGGAGTTGAATTTTTTTTTTTAAAAAATAAAAAGTGCAGATCAGCCCCAGGATGAGCTGGTCGGGGCTAGGGGAAAAAAGAAAAGCAGAAAACCGGATCATATGCGAGCTCCCACAGACTTGTGGCTCGCATTTTTTACCGGAGCAAAAAATTCCCAACTTCTCCAGTAGGTCATGGAAAACTCACTAAAGAGGGCATAACCAGTTTTTTTAAAAGCCCAGTGGCTGTGGGGACAATATTTTTAGAAACACTTTATCTCGAAATTTAATCAGCATTTTAAAGGAAGTGTGATAGAGCCCTAAGAGGTATCACAAAAAATTAATTTATCTTCCAAAGGAAAGCTGGCCAGCTTCTTTTGTTTCAAGTTTCATGAGCTTGTAATTTGCCCTACAAAGATATTCAGAGGTTGAGTGGTAAATTTCAAATACAAAGTTCTGCTTCCAAGTTTTGAATGTGAGTTATGCCCTATTTGAAACGTGAAGGATCTACGCCTTGCACATTTACTCGGACATAACTCTCACCTTGTTCCATAGGATTTACACTCAGGCAAAGGTGCACAGAACACATTCCTTTGTACATGTGCTCAGTAGTTATTCTTATTGCCTTCAGTGGAGGATTGGTTAGATTCATGAATTAGAGATGAGCACAAAGCAGAAAAACACCAAATTGGATTGGTTTGTGGCCACTCACTAACTGTAGAAAAATGAACTATGAACTGGTTCTTTTCAGCTTGTTCTTTGGGAGAGGGGAACTTGACATCCTTTATCCCCTTTCTGCTGCCCCTGTTGACTCCTTATCTAATCCTGTATCCCCTTCCTCCTCTTCCTCTTCCTTACCCACTACTGCCAGCTTCAGGGACAACAGCCTGGCTTCCTTTCCAGGCCAGCTGTCTCTACAGACATGAACGCTCATCATCACATCAGCCCATCCAAGTCTTTCTTAAAAATTCCTAGGACATGGCTGCTCAATGAGCTCACAGGGCGGGGGGAGGGGAGGGATGCTCATTTGAGGACTCCATTCAAAATGCACATCCATACACTGAAAGTCCTTGAAGCCAGTAATGATCATCATCTTCTGTATGCATCCCTCCCCACACTCTTCTTTCAACACTTGAGATGCTTCTCAGGGCTCAGTCCCATGTCCCTTTAAAAGCAGTTTAAATTACTAGATAAACTGTGTCTAAAAATGCCATCCCCATGGCCACCGGGCTTTTTGGAAAAAAAAGAAAAAAGAAAACCCGCTAATGCCCATTTAAGCGAGGTTTCTGTGACTCACCAAAGAGGTAGGGAATTTTTTGCCTCGCTTTAAAAATCCACCTTTTAAGAAGGCAGAGGTCGTGGGACCACGCAGATGATCTGCATTTCTTTTTTTTTAACTCATAGCACTGACCGGCTGTTCCTGGGGCCAATTGGTGCTGGGTTTTTTAATTTCTTTTCCCCTTCGGAGAAACAGGAAGCTCCATGCGGTGCCATAAGTTTTAATTTCCCCCAGCCAAGTGGTCCGGTTTTTTTTTCAAATGCTAGCACCACCTGCTGGCCAAGGGGGCAGAACTGCACCTTAAAAAAACCCAGCTTTGGACGTGGGAACTCCTGTCCCACTTATTCAGTCACGTGATGGGATGAAGAGGAAATGCCGGACCTTCAGAAGATCAGGATTGAAACCCAGGTGAGATAGCAGCCTTAGCAACCAAACTATGCTAGACTCCAGTGGAGGCTGATGCCTCAGACTTCAGTGGGGCAGTGAAACCATTTGAGGTTTTGTTTGTTTGTTTGCTCCTGCTATAAAGCCACTTTCCAAGATGCTGAACGTATGCTGGGACTGGGATTCAGCTTCTCTCCTCACTTCTATAAAGTTCAGAGTAAAACCCAGCATCAACCCCTGACGTAGGTGCCAGCAGTCTCCGGAACCTTGTTGATTACAGTCTCTGTTTTCCAGACTTCTCTGCCAAGAGAAGGCTGTCTTTTTGTTTGCTCTTCACTGCTCAATACAAAACCTGCCTTTGGGGTCCAGCCTTTGGTAAGATGAACCTTTCCATCAGTCATGATGCTTTGATTGCCTCAGACACCATATTTCGAACACAAGTTATGGAAGGGTAGCACAATTCTAGTTTTTTTTAAAAAAATGGTGTTACATTGCTTGGGTGATTGATGGTTAGGCTCTTCTGGGACCTTTCAGTTTATTTGCCAAAACAATTGCTGAATTTGGGTAGTGTGTATCTCCTTGGGTTGGGAGAAAGATTTGCATTTGCTACTGTGCCTCAGGCAGCAAAATGCATGGGGTTGGCACTTGCCTTTAGGGTTGACTAATGTATTTGCATTGATTTTCTATTAAACTGGGGATAATTGTTTTGCCCCCTTCTCCTCCTGCTTTGGTTTGCTTATTTTATCAATTTGTGGGCTCATTGCGCTTCAATTTGGTTTATTTCATCTGCATCACTTAATACTTGCAGCTGGTTTCATTTTTACAGAAAACCTGGCATGGTTGCCAAAATGCTACTACTAATAATAATTTCTCAACATTCTTGACAAGGGACTTGGTGAGATCGGGAATTTTCCTTTATACAAGTTTCCCTTAGGAATGCATTGAAAACAGAGTAATCCCTAATCCTGACCATTTTTATGTTGTACGATTCACCCCATAGACGATTCTGTTAAGAAAATGTCCCCTATCTCCGGAATTTTTTATGTTGTACAGATTTTATGTTATACAAACTGTTTGTTACATGAGGGTCCACTGTAAAATGGATAGCAAGTGAGGTAGAATAAAGACAAGTTCAATCTTTTCCAAGCGGGTGGGTCAAGAGGGCTCAGGTGATCTCATCCAAAATATGTGGATGTATCTGACGAGATTCGGGAGGCCACCAGTGTCTGTGGGGTGGTTGATCTCCCATTGGGTTTTACTCTGAACTTTACAGGGGCTCCGTGAGAAGCTGGACCCCAGCCTTGACATGTTGGAGAGCTATTTGAGATGCCAGAATTGTGGAGCTACAACTAGAGTGGAACAATTGGACTTTTGCCCCAGGGCATCACAGTTTAGGAGGTGCCAAAATCTAGATGTGAATCTATAGCTGAGTGTTAGGAAAATGAATAGGAAGACCCTTTTAATAATTCCTTTTGAAAAATTTCCACCGAAGACTTAACTTTAATTGCAAAAAAAAATGAGAAATGCTTAGAAACATGGGTCTAAAGGAAAGCATTGTTATCTAGAAAAGCTCACACTGAAATAAATATGTGAATCTTTAAAGTGTCACAACAACATTGTTTTAATTTAATTTTTAGCTACCCTATTTAATGCCAAATTCTACCCTGTCTTACCAAGCTCCTTGGATATGAAGTACGACATATGCATTATTTCTTCATTTTTCAGTTACTGCATTTGCAAACCACCAGCTAATAGCCTTAAGGTTCCCGGGGAAGTGTACAAAATGTCTGAACCAAAATGTAGCATACAAATTAAATACTAGAGATGGGCACGACTCAAAAAAATGGTGTTTCGTTTGTCGTTTGGTCGTTTAGGGGTCTGTTTCGGTTCGTTTTTGTTTTCGTGACAATTTTTGCAAAAAAAATCATTTTCGTTTTGTTAGGTAACGAAATGAAAAAATGAAAACAAAAACAAAAAATTGCTGTTTCGTTAGCATTCTTTTTAGTTCAATGCATCTGCTGCAACGAAAACGAAAAACACGGCAAATTTGGTCATTTCATTTTTGTTTTCGTTTTGTTTTTTAAAAAATGTGTTTCATTTTTGTTGTGTAATGAAACGAAAAACGAAAACGAAAACGAAAAATCGCTCATTTCGTGCCCATCTCTATTAAATACGATAAGGAGTTAGAAAATGGAGAAGTCTTTTATTTGGGCATAAAAGTCATACTGCAGTTAGAACCCTATTTTTGAATGGCTCCATCGCTCAGTGGCTTATGCCTCTGGTTGGGGAGCCAGAGGTTGTGACTTCAATTCCCCATTCTGCCTCCTTGACTATTATTATTATTATTATTATTATTATTATTATTATTATTATTATTATTATTATTATTATTATTATTATTATTATTATTATTATTATTATTATTATTATCATCATCATCATCATCATCATCATCATCATCATCATCTGGTGAACACAGCTGCCAGGTGTTAAGCTGGAGTTGGCCATCTCCAATGATCGAGCTCTTTCCAAGAGCCTAGGATGACTGGAGATATCTCCATAGAATATACGCTGTTCCTAATAATGTCACCATTTGGAGTTGACCGATGTTGATCTTGTCAATGCCGAGGGTTTTCAGATGTTGATCCAAGTCTTTTGGGATTGCAGCCAAGGCACCTATTATTATTGGTATCGTTCTTGCTTTTTTATTCCATAGCTTTTCGATTTTTGTCTCTAAATCTCTTATAAACTGACCATGCAGTGCTTTTACTATGCCAGTTCTCTATTCAGCTTACTTGTTGACTTTTAAATTCTTGCTTAGTTCCTGTATATTCCTTTATTATGCCTTCAGTAACTATTGACTTAAGCACAGCATTTTCACTATGGTGGAGATGATGATGATGATGATGATGATGAAGAAGAAGAAGAAGAAGAAGAAGAAGAAGAAGAAGAAGAAGAAGAAGAAGAAGATGATGAAGAATATGCTAGCAGAGGAATCTTTCAGCTGAACTGATCTGCAAGAAAAACATCTGAAAAGGGAAGACAGAAGGGAAGGAGCCGGTTGGGTTATTTTAGACCTAACGCACCTCCAGATCAAGGACACAGCTTTTATGCTACCAAAAATGTTCCATCAAAGCATCCTAAGGAATTTCCAGCATCCATCATGGGTTCAGTATAGCTTCATCTGGCCTCTTGTCAACTCAGCTGGCCTTCAGCCATCTTGGCTAGTTCAACTTGTACTCTAACTTGGTTTATGAGAGATGCTTGGTGTATTTGAGCCACCTCTCTTGGATGGCTACCTGCTGTCGTTCCTCTGTCTTGGACATGATTGGGACTCCAGATGCTCACATATCAGCTAAGAGCTGTCCTGCCACCCAGGCCTTCACCAGCCCAGATGTAAGCCTGAGTGGCGGCATGAATGCCATTTGTTTAATATCCTGCCATGATGCTAAACAGCAGAAGATTATTTTTCAGCAAAATTGCTGGCATACAGGACCGGCCGGAGCCAGAAGTGGGGAAGACAGAGAGTGAATCAGTCTCCAGTCAACAAATCTATAACAGCTCTCATGGTCCAGAGCTTAATCAATTCCCAACTCTTAGAACTAAAGTAGCCAGCCATGATTTATAGATAAGATTCCACCATCCTTCTCTCTTCCCTTTCTCATGACATGCCTTCTGAAGAACTCATTGCTTTTATGTTGCTGATTGTCAGGCCTCAGAGTGGAAAGATACAGTGACCCCCCTCACCTATCATGGAGGTTAGGGACCCAACCTGACCAATGATAGTTGAAAATCCACAATATGTGGGTGCAGGTTGGGTCAGGCCTGGTTGGCCTAGCTGGGGGCTCTTGTAATTATCCCCAGCCTGGTGCTGCCCCGAACAGGCCTGTGAGAGTCTTCCTGAGCCTAGAAATGCCCTCGGAGGCTTCAGAAATAATTTTCGGTGGCCCGAAAGTGACTTCCGGTTTACAGTGAGGCCCTTTTGGGGCCTCCAGAAGGCTCAGGAAGGCCCTCGCAGGCCTGTTCGGGGCAGCGCAATTCCTGGGGTAAGTAAGGGAGGCCTGAAACAGGGGCCTTTTTTCATATACTGTGGTCCCGCAATATAGCAGGACTGCAGTATATGAACCACGAATGGGGGGGGGGGAATCACTGTACGTGAATCATTCCCATCTCGCACCAAAAAGCAGATGGGATGCCAGATTCCATACAAGCTAGAGTTAAAGCAGCAGTGGTGTAAAGAGAGATGTCATGATCTAAACTATTCTTTTTGAAATCTTCTGCCCACATCAACATCCGAGTTCTAATTACATTCCTTTGTATTAATTCTGATTCATGGCAAGCCTTTCCAGGGTGTTCTAGTTTCTACTCGGCAGAGGCTTCCCATGCCCTTTTCCTGGGGATGGGGTTTTGCCTTGGGGTGGCATGCTGGCATTTCTCCTGGGAAGTATAGCAGAGACCCCTGACCTCCACAACCCAGATATTTAATTCATGGAGTTATTTTGCTTTGGTCATTTCATTCAACGTGTCGTATTGAAGGAGAGCCTGACCGATTCCATGAAGTGTCAGAAGCATGAATAAACAGGCTCAATGTCATATCAAGGTCTCTGGAAGGGCAGGTGGCTAAATGAGGCTAACATAATTTGAGCACATATTTGAGGACAAAAACAACAACAAACACCCACTTGAAATGACAAAAATCCTGGTGACATCTGAAGGTAGTCAGAAAAGAGGACAGCCCAACATGAAGTGTACTAACTCAATAAAGGAAGCCACAACCTTAGGTTTGCAAGATCCAGGGAGCATGTTAATGACATGACTTTCTGAAGGCCATAAATTCAGAGGGTCCCCCATACGTTGTGTGTGACTTAACATTAACTAAAATATGGGGATGTTTCTGTTTGCTGGGTCCTCTGCTAAACCTCAATATTCAGGGCTGCCTCAAGGTATTTTGCTGCCTGAAGACCGATGAAGCTGTTTGGATGAACAGCGAAACGTTTCTATCTCTCAAAAAAGAAGTCCAGTAGCCATGACTCAACTCCCAGATAAACGCACCTGGATGACTGAGAATCTTCACAGCCTGAAGAAATGGACAAGATATCCCCGAACCCACATTCCACATCTAGTTGATGATAGGCTTGAAAGATGGCTCTGGGTTCAACATGCAGCATAGAAGAGACTACTCCATTTTAACTGAATGCAAAAGGCAGGGGAAACAGCTCCATTCTCAACCACCCCGTCCTCATGCCAGCATGAGGGAGAGTGAGAAAAGATGGGTGGGAAGTGCATAGCAGGGGCCTTTCACAAGAGGTGTTGAATAGCTCATTGGTTGAGGTACCTGGCTGTGGGGTCAAGGGTTGGGACTTGGGAGTTCAATCCCCCCTGTGCCTGTGATGATCTGTAGGGTCCCTTAGCACATCCAATCTTGCCTGATTCCAGAAGCTAAACAGGGTCAGCCCTGGTTAGTACGTGGATGGGCGACCACCAGGGAATACCAGGTGCTGTAGGTGCCTGGAGTAGGAACTGGCAAACCACTCCAGTATTCCTGTCAAGAAAATTCCATGGACATGGGGTCACAAAGAGTCTGTCACAATTTTAACAACACAACACACACGCACACACAGGGTCCCTTCCACTTCTGCAGCTGAAGAAGAAGAAGAAGAAGAAGAAGAAGAAGAAGAAGAAGCAGCAGCTTCCAAAACTGAACTGACTCCACCAGCCCAAGGTCTCCATCAGATCAGTTTGGGCTGAAAGGTACACAAAACCTCCACATGTTTTGGACCTACCTTGGGTGCATCTCTCTCTTTCCCCAAAAAGGTGCTTCTGGGTTGCAGTGAGTCTTGTCCAGTTTTGCTGTTTTCCTCCTTGTTTAGTTTGGAGCCCTCCATTCTTGTCTGCTCTCTCATGCTGGTTGTGCTTCCCTCTGGACCTCAGGCTCCTTAGCTCTTCAATCACACCACGCTGGCAGGTTTGGGTTTGGGTGGTGGTGTGCTTCCTTCATGGTAGAAGCCCATCGTAAGAAAGGATGGTGTTCCAAAGTATGACTTTCCAAAAGTACCCTTTCTGGATTAACGTACATTTATATGGCTGTTACAACAACAATATGCCTGGGCAATCTTGAGATCAAGTCTGTGAGCTCTGGGATGTTGCTAGCAGTGGCCAGAGTCCTATTAAATCATGAATATGCACCAATATGAATCTAGTGGTATTAATCTTAGTGGCAAATTGACACTAGTGAAGGAATTGTCGTGCCTGAATCTGGTGCTTGGGTAACACTTTCATATTCTATGGGTTTTTTTTGCTCACGGAGGAAGCGATGGATGAACCTCGCAAATGGAATTTCACAAAACGAGTCTTTTCTTAACCACGGTTATATAGCAGACAACATGAGCAATTATAACAACCACAAAATGCTACAATTTGTGCACCCAAGGCCTCAGTAGCATAGATATAGAAGTTGCTGGGTAGAACTACAAATGTTCAAGTGTCCCTTTGAATTCAAATTGCAATAAAAATCCAAGAGAAAATTTCATGGCAACACAGAAGAATCAGCTCCATATGTGGAACCTTCAAAACCCTAAAATAAAACGTCACTTTAATTGTACGCAATCCATGAAGTCAATTTGCCCCTTCAACACAAACATACAGGAATTATACCTAAACCAGGTTTGCAAAGGCTATAGCTCTTTAAGCGGCAGGAGCAGCATTCTCATCTTCAGTTTTCCTTCTCTTTATGATTCAAACTCACTGCCCTGCTCTTTCTTAGTCTCACCCCTGAATCAATATTTCATAGAGGTTACACATGTTTTCACAGAGGCACTCCAAGCCATACAGTTGGCACATGACGAAGAATATAAGCGGCAAATCCTTAATGGACAACAGTTACATCTTGGCACTTATACCTGCATATGGCAATGATGAGATTGTGGCCAATGATGAATACCTATCTTGATATTTCATGGTTGTGCTTGAAGATAATTTGAGCGATTCAAGAATTATATCTGTACTTGTCCCGTACACATTTGACTGTAGTGTATGGACATTTTCTTCCTCTCTTAGCCCATGATCCGGTGAACGCTGTAGGAAATAAGCAAACCATAAGAGTTCTACATCTTCTTTGCAAACTGAGCCATTTGGATAGCCTTTTGGCAAACCGTTAATGGACTCGCACTGCAGTACTACACTGCTGTCCAAATTCAAACGGAATAGAGATTAGCAGACACAAATTGGCAGGAGTCTCATCAGAAAAGTGCCTAAATCACCAAACAAAGAGCACTTGAATAATACATCTGTTTCACAAACTGCTACATTGACTTTTGATGTTCACAGAATGTTCAGCCATGCTCGATAATGTCAAATCCTATTTCAAACAGCCAATTCTTGCAAGTTAGGATTTCTTTTGGCCTAAGTAAACACTACACTCAACATGCATGTAAAACATCTTCTTCTACTTTCTGTACAATCAAAGAGCTGGATGTGTTGTTGGCAAATATCAATTTGTATGCCCAAACACTAGTTATCGTTGGGAGGGCGCTTCACAGCCTAATGTACCAGCTTGACTGGTAGAATATTGCAGAATTTTGAATTTCTGTTTGCTCCCCTGTAAAAGTACAGGGATCCACACAGGAGAGAATAATTAATGAAACCCCCTGGAGTCTACCCCTTTTCTCATTGACTGGCACTTAAAACATCACTCTGAGATATTTATAGGCAGGGAAAATAAATAAAGAATGGTTCTTTACTTACAATTGCTTAAAATTATAGGCTCGTGTATACTGATTTCTTTACTGCACACATGCTAGTCACAAACCAAGCAGATCAACAGCAACAGACAACTGCACCAACGGATGAAAGAAAGGGATAGAACAGTCACCAGAGCGCCATGGATGGAAAGAATGATTGGTTAGTGCTGGATGGATAGAGCTTGATAAAGTGGCTTTCTGGACTACAATATGGGTTTGGATCACATCCTGTCTTATGGTTCAATTTGTTTTTAGTAATCACATGTGGGTCATATATTGATTTGGATTTCAGCTCATAGCTCACCCTTCCTTCCACTGTTCCCACTTCTGGTGATCCTTTTGCAGTTTGCTGTCAAACTACTGGTTGGACAGATTTAGGGGAAAAGTCAGCAGCTGTCCAGACTTTTTAATAATACACTCAAAAATATACACATATGCTGCAGGAATATGTCATATTATGTGTTTCATGGGGAGGTTTCTATTTTGTAGCTATTTAAGACCATAGGAACATAAGAACAGCCTTGCTGCAAGAGGCCACAGCCCATCCAGTCCAGCATTCTGTCTCACACAGTGGCTCACCATTTGCTTCAGGGTATTCTCAAGCAGATGTCTTCACCTGCTTATGATTCCCTGCAATGTTTATTTCCTGTTCATGGGTAATATAGTGCTAAACCAGCATACCAGTGCACTCATGCAGTACTATACTCACTTCTTCTTCTTCTTCTTCTTCTTCTTCTTCTTCTTCTTCTTCTTCTTCTTCTTCCTCTTCTTCTTCTTCATCAAGGAAAATATGCTGCTTGTATACCACTCCATAAAGTGCTTGAAATACTTTATGGGCAGTTTATAAGTAATGATACAAGCTACGCATTGCCAATCCCCTCCCCCAGCAAGCTGGGCAATCATTTTACTAACCTTGAAGGATGGAATGCTGAGTCAACCTTGAGCCAGCTACCTTGAGACAGAACCCCCGGTTGTGAGCACAGTTTTACCTGCAGTACAGTGGTGTAACTACTGCACCATGAAAACAGGGACACTCGGAGGAAGATTGCAGGTGTTCTCATGGTCCCTAAATATCATGTCCAAACTGCGTACATCACCCCAACAGCAACTTGCAGGAAAATGTGCTTACAAAATCACACAAGGAAAAGTCCATTTTGCCTCGGGGGGGGGGGAGCAGACCCTCTCTTTTCTGAGAAAGAACTCTATGCTGGGAGTTTAAAACAAGAGCTGGACTGAAGTGGCCTTTGTGTGTCATTTGTGTCATTTGTGTCATTTGATCAGTTGAAGGGGAAAGATTGAATTCATCTGCAATCACTAGAGCCAGTCCTGTGGTATTTGACTATGTACAGTAGTTGAGAGGGGAAGTGAGGGAAACAGATGATAAAGCAAAGAAGAAAACTCCAGGCTGTTTGCTAATACGGTCCTTCGGGTCTCTCTGCAGCTCGCTAGGAAGTGAGAGGGAGACACATCGGTTTTCTTGTTCTTTTATGAGCAATGAATATGATAATTTCCAAGGTTTCCCTTTTTGTCAGTAGGCTGTATCCTTGGCAAGGAATTTTACAGCCCTGTGTGGGATTAGAGAGGTTTAGTGGCCTGCGACAGAGCGGCGTGGTGCTTGAGCATTGTGTAGCGTTGCATCACATCACAAAGCAAATATCACGGTACACCCAAGTTGTGATTGCTTTGCACTTTGTGTATTCCCCTCTGTGCATGAGACTGGGATTTCTCCCTCTCCTCACCCCCCTTTTTTATGTTGTGCATAATTCGTGGTTTATGGCAGGCTATTTCACAAGCCTGGCACAAGCCCTTCCAGTGGAAATTAAAGAACTGGGATGTGAGCACACACACCTACGCTTCTGCCACGCTAAATCGGAGAGCAATGTTCAATGCCAATTAACCGTTTCTGTTGGCCTGCTTGTTAATTTTCTGATGCGTTGCAAATCCAGGGGCGTAGAGAAATATATCCCTTGTTTGCTACATTCACAGCAGACACCGTTCACAAATCGGAACAACGCTGATTCAGAATTTAATAGTTTCGCATCTTCTTTAATCCTGGGCCAATTTCTCATGGGGCATTTCCAAGTTGTTGAAGCAGCCTTCTCTTCCATCTTTTTTTTCCTCCCCCCCCACCCCCAGGGTGGACGGTTGGTTATCCTGCTGCCACAAGCAGGATTCAAAGTCTTTTCTTCTTTATATAGTAAGGTTAGAACTTTCGTACTAGAAGTAGATACAAACCCTTGCCTTTTGCAACACCAGCCTAGTAAGACATCAGCAAATTTGATTGACTTTTGGTTTGTAAGCAGAGGATGGGGCCTGGGGCCTGGATGCCTTCAAAAAGCGATTGGGTAGAGTCCTGGAGGAAAAGTCCATCACAGGTTACAAACCATGATGGCGATGTGTAATCGCCAGGCTTAAAACCAGGGTCCTTCAAGAGCCAGATGCAGGGGAGTGGTATCAGGAGAGAGATATCTAGTCTTGTGCACTCCCGGACACATTTGTTGGGGCTACTGTGAGATACAGGAAGCTGGACTAGATGGGCCTTTGGCCTGATCCAGCAGGGCTCTTCTTATGTTTTTATGTTTTTATGTTTATGCCAATGTGGCCCACACCACCGATGACAAGACATTCATTAAATAGCATATATGCATGTTTTATATAGCAAATTTCTCGTCCAGTGCAGGAGAGGGTGGAAGAAAACAGCGCTGGAAGAGCTGTGTAACGGTCAGGAGTTTGACAAGTATTCGGTCTCAGTGTTTGCGTCTGGGCAGTGCTAATCCCTCATGTTAGTCTTAACATGAATGGTGTGCCTGGCGTCCTGCAGGTTGAAAGAACCCAAGAGCAACTGAGAAGGCTCTCAGGAGACCAGTGGCAGAACAGAGCATTTTACCTGGCATTGAATGATTTGTATAAAACTTTGCAAGTGCATCTGTCGAAAACATGCTGAGCTCAGTTTAAGCCGCTTGATGTCCTATTTGCTCTGCTTCCTTGGTGTAAGAAGAGGGCTTAGCTCACTGGTAAATTACAGTCTCGGCATGCTTAAGATTCCAAGGGGATTTCCCAGCATCTTCACTTAGTGCATGCATGTCCAAACTTCGGCCCTCCAGATGTTTTTTGACCACAATTCCCACAGTCCTTTGTCAATGGCAATCTAAGCTTAGAATTCTAAGAGTTGTGGTCCAAAACATCAGGAGGGCCAAAGTTTGGACACCCCTGAACTTACTGGGTCTTAGGTAACAATGGCAGCCAGTGCCAAGAGAGAAGAGCAGCTGATGGATGGATAGCCTGATCCTGCATATATCAGTATGTCAGAGGAAGAGAAGAGGGCCTTCTCTGTTGCTGCTTCCAGACTCTGGAACTCCCACCCACTGGAGATCAAGCTGGCCCCATCTTTGCTGTCCTTCCTCAAACAATCCAAGACCTTTCTCTCTCCAGGCAAGCTTCCCTTCAGTGACTGGTTATCGAAGAGACAATAAATGGGATGGTTTGTATTTTGTTGCTTCTAAACCTCTTTCTCATAATGGTTTTGCACATTAACATTATTTAATTCTTTGATATTTGCAGAGTTTATTTATTCATTTTAATTTCTATACCACAATCTGGCAGAACGGTCACTCTAGACGGCTTACCAAAGCCAAAAGGGATAAAACAAAAATGTCCAATAAATCCAACTAAACGGATTAAACTAATACACATAATCAATGGTGGTGTAAGCAGTTAACGTATAGCAGGACATTCCACATTTAAAATCAAAATTAAAAGTTAGACAGCTGTTTAAAATTAAAAATAAGTTGTTAGCTTTTAATCCTGTGGTTTTTTAATGATGTAAAGCTGCTGTGGGTCTTTATCTCTTTAAAAGAAAACAAAAGTTAGGTGGAAAATAAATAAATAAATAAATAAATAAATAAATAAATAAATAAATAACTTTGATGGGGGTTCCTTATTTTGATGGGGGTTCCTGCATGGCAGGGGTTTGGACTTGATGGCCCTTGAGGTCTCCTTCTACTCTATGATTGATATCTGATTCTATCTATCTATCTATCTATTAGAGATGGGCATGAAATGAACAATTTTCCGTTTCTGTTTCTGTTTTTTCATTTCGTTATGTAACGAAATGACAAACAAATTTTGTCTCTAAAACTAAACGAAACGAACAGAAACACCGGAAATTTTGTCGTGTGTTTCGTTTCCGTTATTGCAATATGAGTGAATTGCTTACAATCCTAAAAAAAATCAGAAAAAATGAAATAAATGGTAACAAAATGGTAACAAAATGAACGAAAATGAAAACTTTTTTTGCAAAAATTCGCGAAAAACGGAAATGAACTGAAACGGACCCTCCAAATAACAAACGAAATGCCATTTTTTTTATTCGTGCCCATCTCTACTATCTATACCTCCAACCAAGAGTGGTTATTCAGGCTACCAAGGGTGCAGTAACCCAAATTTCCCCCATAAAACCTTTCCATCTGGGAAAGGGAGTCCCCACTTTCACCAATTACTGATTGGAGATAGTAGCCTCTCATTGCAGGCAGCTGAACATGATTCAGTTCCTCATTCAATTTCCTGCACAGACAAGGAGGTGGGAAAACACAAAATGAGGGAAGTCGCAGTTAGGCCCTCCAGAGGAGCCGGGGGGGCAGTGCTTCATTTGACTCTACTCCCCCACCTCCTTCACATGTGAGGAAGGAAGGAAAGCACTGGAATGAAAAGCCTCATCCCAGACTTTACCCTGGAACAGGCTGACATCCTTCCTTCTCTGGAGGGCTCCGTGTTGCATGACTTGAGGGATCCATAGGCCACGTTCAGTGAACTGAAAGCCCATTGTAGCCAATGACCAAATTACAGACAAACTCGGCAGATCTCTTGGACAGCCAGAGTCACCAATGTGGCCGTATTCTAGCACATGAATAAAAAGCTAGAAATACCGTAAAGAGAGGAAAATCACAATATTTCGGTCACATACTGCACAATAACAAATGCCACAGGATGTGGTGATGGCATCTGGCCTGGATGCCTTCAAAAGGGGATTGGACAGATTTCTGGAGGAAAAGTCCATCACAGGCTACAAACCATGAGATGTGTAATCCTCAGGCTTAAAACCAGGGTACTTCAAGGCCCAGATACAGGGGAGTGGTGGAACACCCTCCAGAACATCCCCCTGCAGGGCAATGCAAGCATGGACAAGAGAAACCAGCAAGACTACCCCAGCCTGTTCCAACCCAAAGTGCAATGGGGAGAAATGCAAACAAACAAACATAAGCAGGAAGAAAAATCCAGCCCATTTTTGCCTGCAGAGCAATGAAAAAAGACTGCAAACACAGAGAAATGAAACCAGCAAGACTACCCCAGCCTCTTCCAGCCAAAAATCCAAAGAAAAGCAGTGCAAAGATTAATAAAAGTTAGCTCCCTATCTTACCAAGTTTGAAAGGTCCAAATCCCTCAGCAAAACATATCCAGAATGGCTCCAAAACACCATAAAAATGTTCTAACTCCTCCCACCCCTCCACAAACTATGCATCCTGCAATGCATGCAGGGTACACATTTTTGCAAGGCCTTTTGAACCATTTGTTATCCGAGGCAGCCCATAGGGAACATTTGCTATCCAAGGCAGCCCTATACCTGGAAATTTCCATTTGTTATCTGAAAAAAATTGTTATCTGAGGCATTCTTTATCCGACGTATTACTGTATAATCTGTTGGCTAAGAGAAGTAGAAAGAACCCTCCCTAGCAATCACATGACAGATGGCATCGTGGTCCATCCTGACCCATTCCACGCACAAGCTGGACCCTTTTGGTCCAGCAACAGGACAGCTACTGTTGGGTTGGGGGCAACTGGGACCATTCAAGAAAGGATGGAGGGTTAAGTTGGAGAAGGGTTATTTCTGGCAAAGTGACTCTTTCCTGTGGTGATCAGATGCCTAACTTACTGTCTGATCACACCTACAGTTGCCTAGCAGAGTTAGTATCAGCGGCAGTCTAATATTATTGCCATTTGGCCATGGAGAGGCAAAGTAACATTCAGGAATCTGTAGGAACAGCAACCCTGTTTGGGAGGGAGGGAGAACCAACCCAGTAAGACTTGTAACAAGAAGTTCTATGTGATGGAGAATTTTGAATTTCTGGTAAAATTCCTTTTTGCTACCTAGTAGAAGTTCAGAGAGAGAATAGCTACAAGTCCCCCCCCCAAAAAAGATAGTCCACCCCTTGTTTATTAACTGGCACTTAAAGTCTCAGTAATTCACTCTGAGACATTTGTAGCAGAAAAAGTAAAAAACAAACAAACAAACAAACAAACATTTCTTTACTTACACTTGCTTGGAATCCCAGAATTGTGTATACTGCTTTCTTCATTGTGAACACAGTTGGCAACCAACAAAACAGATCAACAGCAAACACACAATGCCACTTCCAGCAGGTTAATGAGAAGGAAAGAACTCTCAGCAAAGAGAGAGAGAGGCAGGAATCGCTTTGAATTCAGAGGCTGCCATGAACAGCCTGGATAAATAGACAGCGATGTGAGCCCAGAAAAGCCCCTCCCAGTTATTCAAATTACAGGCAGCATGTGAGGATGCAAATAAAACTCTAACAATATGTCACTCCCTGAATCCCAGAATGATGAAGTTTGAGATTTCCTTGGAGAATTTTCACAGGCTTTGAAGGATCATTTGGCTTTCCTCGGCATGCCTCAAATAATTTACCGAATGGCACACCTCCAAATTTGTTTTTTAAGTGAATGAATCACTGATATTTGGTGAGATATTAGAGCTGGGGGGGAGCCCTTAATTGCTACTGCTTTGAAAACTTCAGCTAATCCGGCTTCATCTGAAGTCCCTCATTTCGTCAGCCTGTGGAAAAATATCCAAACTTGCTCTGAATTTTGTTTAGGACATGTTTTGTGGGGCAACTAATTCTGACGTGCTGCTAACTTAGACAGCACAACGGACTGGAATACAGTATGTCTTGTGTTCTCTGCTGTTTAATGGAACTTGGATCTGATCTAGTGATTCTCAAATGATGGTTCACAAACCATTGGTGGCCTATGAGTCCCATTGTGTAGAAATGGGTGGATTGGTCAAGATAGAATATTGATGCTTTGTCCTATACGTTATTTTTCTGCCATCAAAAAGAACAGGACCATTTTGACCAATAGCACGTTACTGAGCAGGCCAACAAGGTCCTCGTTATTGTTGTTGTCATGTGCCATCAAGGGGCCTCTGGCCTGGAGGCCTTCAAAAGGGGATTGGACAGATTCCTGGAGGAAATGTCCATCACAGATTACAAACCATGATAGAGATATATCATCTCCAGGCTTAAAACTGGGGTACTTCAAGGGCTAGATGCAGGGGAGTGGTATCAGGAGACAGATAGCTAGTCTTGTGCACTCCCAGACACATCTGGTGGGGCCACTGTGAGATACAGGAAGCTGGACTAGATGGGCCTTTGGCCTGATCCAGCACAGCTCTTCTTATGTTCTTATGTACTTATGACCTATGGCAACTCCCATGAATGAGCAATCTTCAAAATGACCAGTGCTCAATTCCTATAGACTCATGCCTGTGGTTTTCTTGAGGGAATCAATCCATTCTATATTTGGTCTTCCCTCCCCCGCCCCCCGCTGCCTCCAACCTTCACCAGCATTATTGCCTTTTCCAGAGAACCCTCCCTTCGCATGGTGTGCCGCAAGTAGGACCCCCTCAGGCTCAAGATTTTTGCCTCCAGAGATAGTTCAGGCTTGATCTGATCCAGAACCCACTTGTTTGTCTTTCTGGCAATCCAGGATATTTGCAAAGCTGTCCTCCATCCAGATATTAGGTGTTTAGGGGCTGTGATTTTCATAATAGAACGGTAATGTTGTTTGCCAAATTTCCATTGATATTTTACAGGCAAAGAGACCTAGAGATGGGCACAACCCTGAAAAATGGTGGTTCGTGATGGTTTGTGGTTAGCTACAAACCATAAACCACTATGAACCAAATGGAAAACTGAACTGTGACCTGGGTTTGATTTACAGTGTGTGCCCAACCTGCTCCTGTTGGGCTACTCTGCCATGATTGTTTGTGGTGGGTGGGTGTTTATTTTTCCCGGTTCTTAGTTCAGTCCGTGCCCATCTCTAGCCTTCTTTTCCATACGATAAGGATAAGGGTGTTGAAGAAAAAGTCTATATATTTCAAAAAGGGGGTGTTTCATTTCTGGAACCAAAAATGTGAATAAAACGGTTCACTAAATCTTCTGGGCAGCTGCTGTGTGTGTTGTGTTGTTACAGTCGTTACCGACTCTTCATGACCCCATGTCCATGGAGCTTTCTTGGCAGGAGTACTGGAGTGGTTTGCTAGTTCCTACTCCAGGCACCTACAGCACCTGGTATTCCCTAGTGGTCATCCATCAAAGTATTAACCAGGGCCGACCCTGCTTAGCTTCCGAAATCAGGTGAGATTGGTGGTCCTTAATTTAGTTGAGGTTGAAGAAAACTGTTGATCATCCCAGACTGGAATAGTGCTCTTTAAGTGAAGTAAGCCAGTGATGCTGTGTCAAACCATTTAACATCTGAACTTTCTCCAGAAGTACCAAATGCCTAATAAAATGATGTCATGTTCAAAGCCTCACTTCCCATATTATTTTCATACAGCAATCTGCTTTCCAATCTACACCAATAAAGCTTTTTCTTTTCCAATGCAGCCGGCTCCCTCTTCCCCCTCTCTCGACAGCTCTTCCTTCCATAATATGCGCCCAAGAAAACTCGGTTTGTCAGACAGTAAACTGGGCATTTTGGGGGGCTAGATTAAAATGTAAATGGTTGCACTCCACTTTTCAAATGGATGTTTTATGCTTCGCTTTGGATGGTGGAAGGAAATAGCATTCTTATAACCCTCGTGAAATGGCTAGTCGTACCGGTGCTTCTGCAGGCTGCCTTTAAAAAAACACACCTTGGTAGATAAATCCTCTCTTGGAGTGGACTGCAAAGCAACGATGCTCCTCATTTACAGGGATATCTTGAATTTCAAAGACGTTTTCATGCAAAGGAGGACTTCAAGATTGTATAAGGGCTCTCAGCTTTGAAGTGGAGAAAAACGTCTACATACAAACTTGCTTTCAGCAGAACAGGGAACAATCGCTGTGAAATAATATTCTCACTGCCACTGCCAATTAATAAAAGCACACCAGTAGAATTATTTTTCAGTGTTTGGTTTTGCATCAAGTGAAGCTGAACGGGGAAATCTTCAAAGGGCAATGAGAAGCAGGAAAGGGCTTTAAGTATAACACTGTAGATGGAGATATGTAAATTAAGCTGGGCTACATCATGTGTGAGCTGCCCAGATACCCTAAGCACATCCGATCTCGCCTGATTTCGGAAGCTAAGCAGGGTCAGCCCTGGTTAGTACTTGGATGGGAGACCACCAGGGAATACCAGGTGCTGTAGGTGCCTGGAGTAGGAACTGGCAAGCCACTCCAGTATTCCTGCCAAGAAAACTCCATGGACATGGGGTCACGAAGAGTCGGTCACGACTGTTAACGACACCACACACACACACACACACACATCATGTGTGGGGAAACCAGCAGTAGGGTGGGGAGGGATCCAAGATAAGCAATAATTTGGTGTGTTGGAAGTGGATTACAAGTGTGTCGCTTGCGGGATATCACACAGTGCAGTGGTTAAACTGTAGTGTGTGTGTGTTGTGTTGTTACAGTCGTGACTGACTCTTTGTGATTCCATGTCCTACCACAGCGAAAACCCTGCTCACAATCTGGGTTCAGTTCCATCAAGCTGTTAAATTGAGTAACCAGCTGGATGGGGGCCGGGGGCGCAATGTGTACCTTGGAGAATTAAATTGAAAAACAGTGCTTTAAGTGTTGTGGGCCAGTATATAAGCAGCCGAGCGCTGTACTCAATTTACCAACCTTGGAAAGATGGAAGGTTCAGTGAACCTCGAGCCAACTACCTGGGACTGAACCTGGGTGAGCAGAATTTTAGCTGCAGTACAGCAATTTAACCACCGCTCCACCAAACTCCTCATCAAATGAACTGCAAGAATCCACCCCATAGTAAGGAACTGTGTTAATGCTTGTATTGTCTTTGATTTTTCTTTCCCCTTTCTTCTGAGTTGATAAAGAAAAAAAAATCAGGGAAAAATCAGCACAATGCTGCATGCTGTAAGTTCATTGCTTTGGGGAAAGGATCTAGATTTTCTGAGAAATACTTTGGGAAAGAAAGAAAGAAAGAAAGAAAGAAAGAAAGAAAGAAAGAAAGAAAGAAAGAAAGAAAGAAAGAAAGAAAGAAAGAAATTGCCATAGAACACCCAACTGCGTGATTAGAACTGAATCCATTTTAAAAGCACTGTAGAGCACTTTCTGCACTAGATAGACAGTTTGTATTTCCTGGTGGCCCTGCTAGATATCTCCACCACCTGCCCTGAGAATGTTGTAGTGCTTGCATTGCAGCCAAGTAATTGAGAGCAATCTGCAAATTAGTAATAATTAGTTGAAATTACAAGGTGAAGCTTCTGAACAGAACATCAGGCTAATATGTCTCCAAAGAGCAATTTCCACTCAGGCGGAAACTGTGATTTTGTTTTGTTTGTCATCTGAGTCCCTTCTTGCTTTCTACGAATGTGCACTAGCACCCAGGGGCCTTATGAGTTACTTCTCTTCCCCGCCCCCCAGGTATATTTACTAGTGCCATGAAGAGGTCACACTGGGGCCCGAGCAAACTTCCTGGGCAGTACGAGCAGGCAGATTGGAGCAGCAGGTGTCTTGTGGTGGGTGGGAACTGTGCCAACAGCATCGGTGGCACAGCCCAGTTGAGGGAGGGAGCACCGTCTTGCAGCAGCAGTTGGAAGTGTGAACGAGGCAGGAGTGGGGGAGGGGGGCGGATTTGGGCACAGCATGCCGGGTATTTGGAAAAGAGTGTGCCATTCTCTCTTGCTTAAACGGGGACCTCAGGGAAGCCCGGCAATGCTAGGTCAATGAAGTATTTTTCTACAGATCCAGGCTGGGGGCATGAGCAGTGTGGACCCACAATATCCCTGCCTGAGGCAACACCCACCCACTCGGCACATTAGTCGAAGGGCAACAGAGCAGTCCTACGGCCATCTTGGCCAGACCTTCCCAATCACACTCCTTCTCCTCCCAGGGAGACCAGAAAGAAGGAGCCCTTTGGGTTAGTTTGGCCTCTACTTTGGCCTCTACTGTGGCCTCTACCGTATTCTTGCTCTGGGGCGGTATCGTGGTGTGCTTGCCAAGACAGAAACGTGCCCTGTGGCTGCCAGGCTGAGCGACTAGGACTCTTGAATGCCACTGCTGGCCCGGCTGGGTTTTTTTGGGGGGGGGCTATTGTAAGCTTATGTATTGAAATTTAATTTTCTACCATTCATCATTAAAGATCTCTAAATTCATTTCAAATTGTTAGCACATTTCAAGACTTCTGGGAAGCAGGAACAGAACGGGTATTTCTTAAACCGCCCCCCACACACATTGTACTGTGGTTAAACTGATAAGAGGAACTAAGTCTCTGCAAGATCTTGCACAGCAGCAAGCGTTATTGTGGAATTTCCTTTGACGTAGTCTGTCCTGCTATTTAGAAACTGGAAATCACCTGCTCTACAGTAGTCTTATATGTAACTTGTGTAATAAATGAAGTAACTGTTCTCTAATTTCGGATAGTGTACATGTTGTACGTGTGTAGAGTTGTGCACATGTTTCTTGAGTCAAGAGTAGAAATGGGCACGAATCAAAAAAATGGCGTTTCGTTTGTCGTTTGTCATTTGGGGGGGTCCGTTTCGGTTCGTTTATGTTTTTCGTGAATTTTTGCAAAAAATTCATTTTCGTTTTCGTTACCGTTTCGTTTCCGTTACCGTTTCGTTACCATTAATTTCAATTTTTTGTATTTTTTAAAGCATTTAAAGCAGTTCAATGTATTGCCGTAACGAAAACGAAACGGACAACAAAATTTCTGGTGTTTCTGTTCGTTTTGTTTCATTTTAGAGACAAAATTCGTTTGTCCTTTCGTTGCGTAATGAAACGAAAAAACAAAAACAGAAATGAAAAATTGTTCGTTTCGTGCCCATCTCTAGTCAAGAGTAAGGAGATTGCTGATGTGTCTTTAAGTGAAGAGTATAAGCACAGTCTTCTGAACCCCAGAAAGTGTCCTCTCTTAGAGAAGCACCATCAATGCATTGATTCATTATTACAATAAAAAGCCTTTATTCTTGAAAGAACCGGGTATTCCAATGCTCTGTTTGTCTTTATGGCAATTTGCCAGTCTCATTGCAGTAAAAATACTGTTTGTGAGATGACACTATGAACATGGCTAGCTTCTTCCCACTCTGCATGATCCTCTCAGTGCTGGCAGGTTTCTCTTCACTGGCTCCAGCTGCATGTGACGGCATGTCAGTTGGCATTGCCCCCCTCTCTGGCTGCTGCTCCATGCTCATTGCCCACTGCTCGGTTCTGAGGGTTCAAGAGGGTCGCTAGAATGTTCTCCTGCTTCCACAGAGAAGCAGACCTGTAGTGGAGTGGGTCCTTTAGCCGGTTGGCCAGGGCTGCCTCTCCAGAACTGGGGGGGGGGGTGCTGTTCTCCCTCTCTGAAATCCTACACACCCCTAGACTGTGCCCTCACAATGCCCTCCATCATGTCAGCAAAACCCTAGAACAGTGGAATCACCTGGCTAAGGATGGTTGCCGTCCCCCAAAGGCTGGGCCTCTTCACTCTTAAACGATGGCGCTTAAGTGGTGACCTGATTAAAGTTTATAAAATCATACACGGTGTAGACAAAGTAGATAAGGAAAAACTGTTTTCCCTATCGCACAACACTAGAACTAGGGGGCAATCCCTGAAACCTTTGGGTGCCAGATCTCAAACAATTACGAGAAAATACTTTTTCACCCAGAATATCACTGGTCTGTGGAACTCCCTCCCAGAAGAAGGTGACAGCTTTAAGAAAGGATTGGACAAGTTCATGGAGAACAGGGGTATCAATAGCTCTCATTATGGATGCCTAAGGACAACGTCCAGGTTGGAGAGATAGGCAGGGTATCTCTCAATGCTGTTTGCAGAGAATCATAAGCTGGTGAAGACATCTACTTGGGAATACCTTGAAGCAAATGGTGAGCCGCTGTGTGAGAATGCTGGACTGGATGGGCTGTGGCCTGTTCCAGCAAGGCTGTTCTTATGTTCTTATGTTCTTATGACCTGTGTTGCACTCTCAATGCTCCAGATGACACTACTTGACCTCTAATGTCCCACTCTCTTCTGTCCAGAGAAGCAGCTACACCCATGGAAATCACCGGTGCTGAATCATGACATGTCCTTTGCTTCTCCAGCACTCTTTAAAGAAAGAGAAAGTGGAATTCTATCAAGTTGTCACATCCTGGATTGGCAGGCACAGTGGCAGGCCTAATTTTTCCCTGCCCTCCAAAGCACCCCAGAGTTGACACCGTGTGCCATACACTGCCCCCCCCCCCCCGGTAACCTTGGGTAAAGGGAGGAACCATAGATTTGCAGAGCTGGAGGGGACCACGGAGGTCATCTAGTTGGACAATCTTATTGACGTGAGAAAGGGGCAGCTAAAACATCCCTGACAAATGGTTGTCCAACCTTGAAAACTCCCAACACAAGAGGACCTGCCACTTCCCATTGACGAGCAACTGTTATTGGCAGGAAATGTTCCCTAACATATGGTCAGAATTTCCTTGAATCATTTGTTTGATTCCTAGCTTCCAGAGAAGCTGAAAACAAGTGCTCTCCATTAATCTTATAAATATTTGAAGCTGACTATTGTATCACTTCTCAGTTTTCTTTTCTCCAGACAAAACAATTCTGGTCACCGCATATCAAGAAAGACATAGTGGAACTGGAAAAGGTGCAGAAGAGAGCGACTAAAATGATTATTGGGCTGGGGCACCTCCCTTATGAGGAGAGGCTAAAACATTTGGGGCTCTTTAGTCTGGAAAAAAGGCACCTGAGGGGGGATATGATTGAGACGTACAAAATAATGCAGGGCATGAGTAAAGTGGATAGAGGGAAGCTCTTCTCCCTCTCACAAAATACCAGAACTCGGGGACATACACTCAAATTGAGGGCTGGGAGAGTAAGAACAGAAAAAGAAAATATTTTTTCACCCAGCGCTCCCAAATGCATCTGGTGGGGCCACTGTGAGATACAGGAAGCTGGACTAGATGGGCCTTTGGCCTGATTCAGCATGGCTCTTCCTATGTTCTTATGTTCTTATGTTCCTATGTTCTTGCAGAGTTCACTCTTCTATGCAGGATTTGGTCTCTAAACATTTTACCACACTCCTTCTCCTCCAATGTAATGACCAATCTTGGTCACTACATTGTCCAGATTGCTCATTTCCTAACCTGGGGCATGTAGAAGTAGACGCTATTTTCCAAGGGGAGAGCTGACCAAAGCAGAATAGGATGGCATGGTGCCTTCCCTTGATCTGGGCACTAGATTTCTGATGAGGCAAACCAGAAGAAGCTAATCCTAGCTGAAAGTGAATCTTAGCCACTGTAGATTTTGGGGATTAACCGTTTGACTGCTCCAAGATGAGTATGAATCCCTCTACATTCTGCGATGCTTGGAGAGATGAACTTTGACAGGGGCGTGGTGGCTCAGTGGACTAAGGCTTCTGAAAACTGTCAGCTGCAAAGTTGGCAGCTCGGCGGTTCAAATCCCGAGTGCCACACAGTGGAGTGAGTTCCCACTGATAACCCCAGCTCCTGCCAACCGAGCAGTTCAAAAGCATGTAAATGCAAGTAGATAAATTGGCTCTTTGGCTTGCGTACAGAGATGAGCACTGCCCCTAGAGTTGGACACGACTAGCATGCATGTGCGGGGAAAACCTTTACTTTTACCTTTACAGGACACCAGGTAGCTGGTGGAGTGATGCTCTCCAAGTTGGGAATTGTACTCCACACTGAATACGCTGCATGCTGCATGCTGCTCAGTAGTAGAGGCATCTAGCTATGGAGACAGAAGCTGGGGGTTTGATTCCCCACTCTGCCTCTTTGACTCATTGATTCCTAGAATTCCCCTCCAGCTCTGCAGTTTGCAGTTCAAAGGTTATGAAAATGGGATGTTCCAAAAATCCAAAAGTGGGACTGAGAGACGTTTTCATCTCTTTTCCTTCCTACCAGTAGTGCTTTCTCAGTCACCTGATGGAAGTGTTATTGAAATGGATGGAAACGGAGCAGCTGGCTTGATCCCATGCTGGTAACCTATTTGATGATAAGGTATAAATGAAAGTGGACTGTCGGGAGAAGATGGACTCAGAACAGTGGATGATCAAAACCAGTCCCACCTTTAAGGTTTCTGGACAGGAGACACTGATACTGTCTCTCATCCTTTAGCATCTTGCAATAATTCGCCTCCATCCTGCACCTAGCTACTAGTCTGGTCTTCTGCTGCTGCCACTGACTTTTTCTCTTCCATCACCATCCGGTGATATATTCCTTCCTTAATGGTGCAATACCCATAAACCGCCTTGTTCCCATTCTCCGAGCAGCGCTTTGGCCAGGATTGCAGATTACATATTGCCTTTTGCATTAAAACCAAATGAGTTCATCACCGTTTTTAAATAAGGATGTCATTTGTAAATGCTTTATTCATAATTAATGGAATTATTACTGGATGCAGCTGCATTTTTCATCTCTCTCCGATCAGGCAGGCTGTAAAACACAGTACTGTAGCAGAATCTTTTGCCAACTCATACGAGGTGCCAACTTTGCACCTTAACTGGAAGGGAGAGGGGGAAAAGAAGGATTTTTGTGCAAAATGGATCCTATTCGTAGAACCGAAGGAACAAAGCGATCATTGGCTGCAAAGGTACTGACACTTGGGCAATGCCCACAATACTCATGTCACCATTTGGAAAACGTAACTTGGAGGGGTTTAAAAATCAAATGGAAGGTTGTGGTTCTGCGCCAGTTCTAGTAGCATCTGGGTCTGTACAGGATGGAGTGTGCAAACTGCAGGCATTAGGTCACAAGAGCCGTTCAAGGGCTCACATGTATTCCACACACCTCCCCGCTCCCAGCACCCTTACTCCCTCAAGTAAAAAATATTTCAACAATTCAACAGAAAACCCCTTTCCATCATCTAGAACAGTGTTGCGAACCTATGGCACGGGTGCCAATGGTGGCACTCGGAGCTCTTTCTGTGGGCACCCAACATCGCATCTTCACAGACACCTGTATTCACGTTAAATAGCTGTATTGACACTTTGCAAAAAATTAGTGGGTTTTGAATCGCAGTTTGTGCACTCAGTCTCTAAACGGTTTGCCATCACTGCTCTAGAAAATGTGGGGTACAGTTGCTATCATTTTGGGGAGGGGAACAAACCACTGCCCCTTAACATTTTGATATATTTTTCAAAAATGACCACAGAAGTGTGCAAGTGGGCTTTTGACTCACACAATGTTTTTTAAAAACTACAAATTGGGTCACAGGAACAAGTGTCACTCTTGGAGGTCCAAGAATGGAAGAATGCAGCCCCCAGGCCTCCTGATATTACCCATTCCCACAGAGGAGGTGGTGATACTGCTTGGATGGTTTGGAAATGGAATACCATGGGGCAGTACGATGTCTGTACATGTTTGCTGCACATTTCTCCCATCTTTGAGCTCTGGGCTCCAGGTTGTAAAACAGATGTGAATCCAAGTTGTTACCACCGACAGGCCATCTCGGAAGTTCTCAACCCCCCCCCCAACACACACACACAACTGGTTCTTCTCTTTTGCCACTTTTAGCATCAGCAGCAAAAATTTTATGTTGAATGGTAGGCTTAGCTATGATCGGAAGGACATTTGGGATGGCCAGACCACCCAGACTGCTGTCTTCAAGGCTCCACATAGGATGGTTCTATCCTGCATTTGTACACGCTGGGCAGACCATGTAAGGATATTGTTTCAGAGTAGGATGTAAATTCTCCTTAGCTCTTGAGATAAAAAATACAGTAAGGCTCCCATATCTGGTGGGGATTGGCTCCCAACCCCTCCTGAATGCTGAAAAATGTTGATAAAAGTGAAATCATCTATCTATCTAACGGTAAATAGGAAAAAACCAGAAACATGATTTTCACTTGCATTACTAGAACTGGCCACTAGAGGATGCCAGAGAATATGCTATGTATTCAGTTTTCCCTCTAATGGTGAGTTCCAGTAATACATGTGAAAATATTTTTTCTGGATTTTTTCGTTTCATATTTTTAATATTTTCAGATTGTAGATAAGTGCTGATTCATAAGTATGGGGATCCTACTTTATTTGCTGATGCTGACAGAGACAGTCTTTGTGCTTGGTAAGACAAGTGTTCTGCAAATTGCATAACTGCAGAAAAGTGTAATAATGTTTTGTTAAGGTATTGATAGAATAAATCAGTATGAATGTACAGACTGGATAGGCTGACTTATACACAGTTGTCAGAAATGTATGATAAGACACTAAATGAACAATACTACAGACAGTGTCATGGGTTGATGTAATGGGTGTGAAAAATGCACATGAGATAACTAGTATCTGATTAGTTCATGAAGGTACATGTATGACTGGATAAGGATTTTCTCTCTTTTGTTACTTGTATTTGAGACATTAGACACACACACAGAGAGAGAGATTTATTGTGGTATATCTATACTATGTATCATTTGGACTGCTGAGACATTTTGCCTGAGAGACTGCTTTAAATATATGTAGATAGATTTAGAGTTTGAGTTAAGCAACTCTCAGTGGAACCAATGACTGCAAGAGGTGGCAAATGCACCAGCAGTGGAGGCATTCAAGAGAAATTTGGACATTCACTTGGCAGATATGCTTTGATTTGTATTCATATGTGGAGCGGGTGGTGGTGGTGGTGGTGGTGGTGGTGGTCGACGACTACTTCACTATTCTATGATTCTATTCACTATTCTATGATTCTATGATTAACTCTGGTTCTGTGTATTATTCCTCACTGAGGACTAGTGCTCTGATGGCTTACAACCTAGCTCTGGATTGTCTACCTAAGCTCTATCGTGCACACACTGCATCGCCGTTGTTGCTTTCATGCATGGAATTGTAACAGATTTAAGGTGGTGGCGTTTGGGCATCATTTTTGGGGGGGAGGGGTTGCATCCATTTTTCAAAGAGACATTTCGTACAAATGGCTGAAACCTCTGCCTTTTTTTAAAAGCACTCCTTGTCTCGCCATCATCTTTGAGATTAAAAATCTCGTAGAGGTAATGAACTCTCCGCAGACAGCCTGAATAAGAATGAGAAGCTAAGCACCATTCCTCACCGGAGAGGTTGCAGTCATCCACAGGTACATTACGTTGCTGGCAACTTCCCATAAAGGCGATTATTGCAATAACCCCGTGCACCTCTAAGACAGCTGGTTGCCACTGCTTCTTCTTGATGTTTATAACCTATAACAGGGATGGCGAACCTTTTTGGCACTGAGTGCCTAAACTTGGTGATGGGGATGGTGGTGGCGGCGGGAGGGGGGTCAGGATCGGTGGCAGTGGGGGGGGAGAAGGCAGCAAGGGCAACAGGAGCGGTGGGATCAAGGTCATCAGCAGCAGCGGTGGGAGGGGAAGGGATTGTGGCGGTGGCGGTGGCGGCAGGGGCGGCAAGGGCAATGTTGACGGCAGTGGTGGGGGTCAGGATCGGAAGCAGCGGGAGACAGGGGTGGGGGCGAGGGCGAGGGGGAGGGCAGCAAGGGTGACAAAGGTGGCGGGGTCAGGGTCACTGGCGGTGGCGGCAGGAGGGGCAGGTATGGCAGCGGAGGTGGGGGCGGGGGCGAGGGCAGCGATGGCAATGGCGATGGGGACGGTGGCGGAAGGGTCTGTCTGGCATGCAACATGCTCCTTGCCCCCCACCTCCCCCTCTGCAAATTCCTCATGGCTGGTCCAGTGGAGGGGGAAGTGGGGGGGCAGGGAGCATGTCACGTGTAGACATGGGCACGACTTGGCAAAATTGTCGTTTCCGTTTTCGGATATGTTTCCGTTACGTAACGGAAACGGTAGCGACAATTAAGCTGTCAGAACTCGAACTCGAACCGAAAAAAGAAAAATTGGGTCTGATTTGTCGTTGTCGTTCCTGGCATTGAGCGGCGATCGCGCGATGCCAAGCAGCACAGAAAAAAAGTTTTAAAAATAAAAAAACCCCGATTCCCGGCCAAAAAAGCAGGCGAAAATATGCCTCCCTGAGGGCACCTACCAGAGGGGTGGTTTCTGGGGGGGGTCCCCAGCCTTCCCTCCTCCTGTCCTGGGCTGCTGGTACCGGGCTGGGAGGGGGCATCCTCCGCATCTCCATTTGCCATGTGGTGCGGGGGGGGGGGAATCCAAAATGGCGACCGCAATATTTTTTTTGAAATCGTGGTCCAAAAAACCACCAAAGCACCACAGAAACATGCGAAAATTAGCTATTTTCTTTATTTTTATTTTATTTTATTTTATTCTTTATTTATTTTCTATTATTAAAATAAATAAATATTTTAAATGCTTGAATTTTTACAGTAGCAGCAGTGGGTTTTTTATAGCAGTAAAAGGTCACACTGATTTTATTTTATTTTATTTTAATTTTTATTTTTTTACACCTGCGCAATGATGGCCTGGCCATGGGATGGGACCATGCAAATTTTTGGACCCATTCTACCAATCGCATGGCCAGGTTTTGATTGACACTTCTGGATGTTCAAGATGGCATAAAAAGGCGAGGCACTCCCAGAAGAGTCGCAGTCTGGGCTTGGATATGGGTGGGAGAGGGCTGTGTGTAGCTGGCTGCTGTGCTAGACTAGTTTTGATTTCGCAGAGCCTTTAGATTTCAGTTTGGCAGGCAGGGAGGGAATTGATTCAATTGCATTTTTAGGAAATAATAATAATTCCTTTCATTCTCTGTCTGCAGTGGGGAATTGCAACGCAGTTTATTCTTTTTTATTCTCCTGCAGTTTGTTAGGATTTCTTTTCTAATAGTGCTTCAAAGGGAGGGAGGTTTGAGTGGGAGGGGAGAGGTGTGGATTTTTTAAAAAAATTTCATTTGCTTGGTGGCAAGCCAAGGTCCTTTCATACCCTGCCTGCAGCTCTGCTGTGGGTGCACTGCCCACTTTGTTTGCAATAAAAATTGCAATTGCTTTATTCGATGCAGTCTTGTGCAGCAAGTCAGTTTAAAGTGTTTTCCGCCTGCTCTGGGTCATTGCGGGACCCGCGCCCACCGCCCGCGCGCCCGACCCTCCCCCCTGCTGCTGCCACCGCCCGCCCATGGCCCCCCGCCCGCCACCTAGGGCGCAAAAATACCTAGTGCCGGCGGGACGCCACTCGCGGACGTCAAATCGCGCGAAATCGCGGCAGCGGTAACGACAAATGACAAACGACACGACGAAATGACAAATTTTTAAAAAAATTCGCGAAAAACGGAAACAAGCCGAAACGGACCCATCCCGAAAAACGACAACTCGAAAAAAAAATTCCTGGTCGTGCCCCTCTCTAGTCACGTGCCAGGCAAAAGCTCTCTGCATGCCACCTTTGGCACGCGTGCCATAAGTTTGCCATCCCTGACCTATAATATAACCATAGAATTGCAGAGTTGGAAGGGCTCTGATAGATCAGTGGTGGCGAACCTTTGGCAGTCCAGATGTTTTAGACCAGTGTTTTTCAACCTTTTTTGGGCAAAGGCACACTTGTTTCACGAAAAAAATCATGAGGCACACCACCATTAGAAAATGTTAAAAAAATTAACTCTGTGCCTATATCAGTCTCTAAAAGGTTCACCATTGCTGGGGTAGGGAGAAGCAGGACAGAGGGGCCACAGATTGAGGCAGCCCGCTCTCTAGCACCCAGTTCCCACTTACCTGTGTTGTTTTTTTAAAGACATTTTGCCCTGCATGGACTTCTGTGTCCAGTGGAGACCTGAGAAGGAGCACTGACTCTCCAGGAACACAAATAAGACCCAAAAGCCCATCTTGCTCTCCACACTGTGGCCAAGGCAGATGCCTTCAGCAAGTCCAGCGACAGGAGGGGAGGAGGATGAAGGAAGGCAGGAAGGGGCAAGACTTCATCGCAGGGCCCCTCAGAGACAGCTCTTCCCCTCCTGGACCCTAAAGGCCGTCCGGCCAGCCATGCCAGTAGCCCCCGCCCGCCCGCCTGCCTCCTCAGCCCAGGCCCGGCGGAGGCCTCCTCCACCCCTTCCTCCTCGCAGCCCTGCCGTGGTGCTTGTGGGGCAGCCAGGCACCCCCCCTCCCCTTCCCCTCACCTGGTGGTTTGTTCTGGGCTGGGGCTCCCGGGCCAGCTCGTGTTGGCGGGCGGGCTGTCGGGCGGCTCAGTCCATTGGTACCTCCCAGGGAAGGGGTGGTGATGGTCCAGGGTAAAAAAAGGAGCGAGTTGCGACGGCGGCGGCAGGCACAGGGCAAACACTAAGAGAATGAGTGGGGCCAGGTCCGGCCGGGGAGGAAGTGACGCCAGCGCCGTGGGCTTCGGGGGGGAGGAGCCAAGCTGGCCCTTGGACGCTATTTATAGTGCCTCCCAGCTGTGGGCCGCCCGCCGGCCCTGGGTTGAATTTCTTTAGAATTTTTCAATTTTTCCCACGGCACACCAAGCAACATCTCGCGGCACACTAGTGTGCCGCGGAACAGTGGTTGAAAAACGCTGCTTTAGACCACAATGCCCGCAGTCCCTTGTCATTGGCAACCTAGGCTTGGAATTCTGGGAGTTGCGGTCCAAGACATCCGGAGTAGTGAAGGTTCACCACAAGTGCTATAGATCATCATGTCCAGCTTCTGTCAAGAAGGCACAGGGGGGAATCAAACTCCTAATGTCTGGGGAGAACTAAACTACTGAGCAGCAGTATTTAGCTGTCCAAGACTGGCAGTCATGCAGCATGCATTCTCCAGCCCCGTGCAGTGAATTCTTTTGGTCCCACAACACACAAAAAAAGCTCCGCATTTCAGAATGTCTACATAGACCCCATGTTGACGATGCCTGCCAACTCCACCGGTTTTTGTTGCTCCCACCAATTGCCTTGTGTTCAAAAGCCACCCAGTCTTGATTTCTCTTTGCTTCTCTGTGATTGCATGAAAATAGCCAGTGGGGCATACAGTATACATTGAATCTGGAACTGGTGAAAGCCCTTTCCGTGATGCTTTGCCATCACAGCTCTCGTCTTCTCTACCTCGGTGTATGTGCATCTCTCTCCCCCCCCCCCCGCCGCCTGTGTTCCCATATGTGACCCTCTGTTTTCAGGAGCCTCCGATGCGAGAGACACGTGGCTTCCGCTGCATTTCCCTCTCTGCGAGCGGAAAGATTGAGAAAGAAGCCAGGGGGCTGCTGATTGATGTCAGTACCCTGGCTTATATATTATTATGAGAGCACTGACAAGTCGCTTGACTGGGGGAACATGAATTAGTCAGATTTGTCATCCTCACTATGGACTGTGACAAGAAACCAATGTGCGGAAGTGCCCTCCACGAGGAAATGCCTTAAACGCAGAAATTGCCTTCATACATTTTATTGGCAGCCCGCTGCAGTCATTGGCTTCTCTCGCTGCCGCCCCATTCATTGCCTGCACTTCTCCAAAAGTGTGTGTGTGTGTGTGTGTGTGTGTGTGTGTGTGTGTGTGTGTGTGTGTGTGTGTGTGTGTGTGTGTGTGTGTGTGTGTGTGTGTGTGAGGGAGGGAGGGAGGAGGGAGGGAGAGAGAGAGGGGAAAAAGAGAGTTTCTTATGTTGATAGAATTATTTGCAATCCTGCGAGACCAATTTGCAGACCGCCAGCTCTGGTGGAGTATAGGTTCACGTTGTCCACCCCTGTTCTTCAGTCAGATGAAAGGCACCCAGTGCCCTGAAGTGGTGGAAGGCCGAAAGTGCAAGCATTACCTTGACCATGGTTGTGGTCTCTGGAAAACTGATGCCCAGTGTGATCTGATAAATGTGTAGGCAGCCTAGGCCTCTGGAGCCTTGGCTTTGAATCCCAGCTCAGGCATAGAAACTCACCAGAGGAGGCTGGAGTTGAAAAAACTGCTCTGCTAGCTGTCAGGATGTCCCTCCGCAAGGCTGTCCCCCCTGAGCCAACAGAGCGGCATGGGCCAAAATCCTCCAGATATCCACCCTAAGGGAGGCCAAGCGGTTCTCCATGAGAGACTGGGCCATCTTTGCTGTGGCTCCAGTGCTGTGGAGCTAAAACATTTGGAGCTCTTTAGTCTAGAAAAAAGATTGAGACGTACAAATTAGTGCAGGGCGTGAGTCAAGTGGATAGAGGGATGCTCTTCTCCCTCTCACAAAATACTACAACTAGGAGACATACACCCAAATTGAGGGTTGGGAGAATGAGAACAGACAAAATAAAATATTTTTTTCACCCAGCGTGTTGTTAGTTTGTGGAATTCCCTGCCACAGGATGTGGTGATGGCATCTGGCCTGGATGCCTTCAAAATGGGATTGGACAGATTTCTGGAGGAAAAGTCCATCACAGGTTACAAACTATGATGGAGATGTGTAAGCCCCAGTCTTAAAACCAAGGTACCTCAAGGACCAGATGCAGGGGAGTGGTATAAGGAGGCAGATATCTCGTCTCGTGCACTCCCAGATGCATTTGGTGGGGCCACTGAGATACGGGAAGCTGGACTAGATGGGCCTTTGGCCTGATACAGCATGGCTCTTCTTATGTTCTCCCCCTGAAGCTATGCCTGGTCCCCTCCCTGCTCATGTTCAGAAGACAACTTGAAAACATTGCTTTTCAGGGAGGCTTCCACATTGACCCTGTTTGATTTCGATGTTATCTTCCCTGTCAACCAGTCATTGCCTTAACAGTCCTTGGGTGCTTCTGCTTCTTATTCTTTTAATGTTGTTATTCTTGTGTGCTTACTATTTTGTACTGTATGTTTTAGCTAGTGTCATTAGCTGCGTAGAATAGAGCCAAAACAGTGCTCCCAACCCAAGGTTCAATCTCAGGTAACGGGCTCAAGGTTCACTAGACCTTCCATCCTTCTGAGGTTTGTAAAATGGGTATCTAGCTTCTCCCTGGGGGTGGGGGAAGAGAGAATATATAGCTTGCATAATTTCTTATAAACCACCCAGAGAGTGATTTAAGTTGTGTGGAGTAGTAAATAAGCAGCACACTTTGGTTTTGCATTTCATGGGGTGGCATATAAATCAAACAAACAAGTACTGCCAACAACTAGGTATCTTGGCTCTGTGTGGACCTGCAACAGCCAAACTGGCTTGTGGATTCTTGCTTCCTCTCTTCCCCTGGGTGACTCTCAGCTTGATTTTTGTTTGTGTCCTTCTCTCCATTGAACTCTTGTTTCATCTCAGAGGATCACTGATTTTAAATCATTGTTGTTGGCTTTAGATACACCTTGTGTGAAACAAGTTCTCCTAGTAGGCTTTGAATTTGCCATGTTGTTTTAATTGGCTGTGCTCCAGCCCACTTGTTTGGATTGTCCTTAAATCCCTTGCTCTCCTGACAACTTGCAAGGATCCTCTACCTGGAAGTGGGACATTTAGATCTATTTGCATAACATTTGAATAACACAAGACATAAGAAAAGCCATGCTGGGTCAGACCAAAATTCTCTCTGGTTTACACTGGGGCTAAACAGGTGTCTTTGGGAAGGATACCATGAGTGTAACCACAACATGGATCTTGCATCTCCCTGTAACTGCTACATCTAGACCAGTGGTGTCCAAACTTTGGCTCTCCAGATGTTTTGGACCACAACTCCCACAGTCCTTTGTCATTGGCAATCTAGGCTTGGAATTCTGGGAGTTGTGGTCCAAAACATCAGGAGGACTGAAGTTTGGACACCCCAGATCTAGACACTCTGCACCAAATATTGAGGTTATGTGTGGGTGATGTGTAGCTGATTATGGCCCCAAGCTCTATAAATTTGCCTAATCTCTTAAGAGCCTCATTTTCCCACACCTCTTTTGTCGGATTGTTGTGTGATGAAGCCTGTAATAAGTGTGGAGATCTGTCCTCCATGACAACCAGCGAACTTTCTCATTTGATTTCCGCACAAGGGAATAGACAGGCAATGCTGTAAGACGTGGACTCAAATACCTCGAGCCCTAAGGGGAAAATAAAATAGGAATCCAAATAAAATAAAACAGAAACGATGTTTGGCAGTGTGCACTGAGACTAGCAGATGGGCTAAGTGCTTGACCGTGGTTCGTTAGAGGTGCTTCCAAAACTCGTTAGATTGACGGGGCGGAGAAAAACTGCAGGAGCACCCTACATAATTGAAGAGTGCTCAACATTGCTCCTCACCTATTCTGAAATTCACATTAGAAAAGGCCAGTCAACATGGCAGAGGAAAACAGATAACATTGACTGCACCAAAGATTAATGCGCAAGGGACTCAAGGGTGGAGACACACCAGCCCCTAAGAATTCAGAGAGCTGGTCCTTAATTCTAAAACCCTTTAGACCCCTAAACACAGACACACAGACACAAACACACACACACACACACACACACACACACATACACACACAGAGAGAGAGAGAGAGAGAGAGAGGGAGAGAGAGAGAGAGAGAGAGAGAATATTATTATTTTGCAAAAAGTGGAAGAACTTCATTTCTAAATGCCTCAAGACATTTTAGTTGTAGAGATGGGCACGACTTAGCGGTATTCCCGTTTCCGTTTCCGTTACTCGTATCCATTACTCTACGGAAACGGTAACGGGAATTACTCCACCAGAATTCGAGCTCAAACCGACGAACGAACAATTTGGTCTGATTTGTCGTGCTCGTTACTTGCATCGCGGCGATCGCGCAATGCCAAGCGGCACAGAAAAAAAGTTTTTAAAAGTTAAAAAAAAAAACCGATTCCCGGCCCTAAAAGTAGGCGAAAACTGTCTGAGGGCACCTACCAGGCCAGAAGGGTGTTTTATTTGGGGAAGGGTTCTCCGCCCCCCTCTCCTTGGCTATTGCTACTGCTGCGCTGCTGGTACCAGGCTGGGAGGGCGCATCCATTTGCCATGCAGTGTGGGGGATCCAAAATGGCGACCGCAATATTTTTTTTGAAATCGTTGCCCAAAACCCCACCAAAGCACCACAGAAACATGCGAAAATTAGCTATTTTAAATGCTTGAATTTTTACAGTAGCAGCAGTGGGTTTTTCTTGCAAAAAAATTCTCCGTTGATTTTATTTTATTTTATTTTATTTTATTTTTTTACACCTGCACATTCGCAATGATGGGCTCGCCCATGGGAGTGAACCATGCAAAGTTTTGGAGCCATTCCACCAATCGCATGGCCAGGTTTTGCTGACTGTACCAGGCTGGGAGGGCGCATCCATTTGCCATGCAGTGCGGGGGATCCAAAATGGCGACCGCAATATTTTTTTTGAAATCGTTGCCCAAAACCCCACCAAAGCACCACAGAAACATGCGAAAATTAGCTATTTTAAATGCTTGAATTTTTACAGTAGCAGCAGTGGGTTTTTCTTGCAAAAAAAAGTCTCCGTTGATTTTATTTTATTTTATTTTATTTTATTTTTTTACACCTGCACATTCGCAATGATGGGCTCGCCCATGGGAGTGAACCATGCAAAGTTTTGGAGCCATTCCACCAATCGCATGGCCAGGTTTTGCTGACTGTACCAGGCTGGGAGGGCGCATCCATTTGCCATGCAGTGCGGGGGATCCAAAATGGCGACCGCAATATTTTTTTTGAAATCGTTGCCCAAAACCCCACCAAAGCACCACAGAAACATGCGAAAATTAGCTATTTTAAATGCTTGAATTTTTACAGTAGCAGCAGTGGGTTTTTCTTGCAAAAAAATTCTCCGTTGATTTTATTTTATTTTATTTTATTTTATTTTATTTTTTTACACCTGCACATTTGCAATGATGGGCTCACCCATGGGAGTAGACCATGCAAATTTTCCACCAATCGCATGGCCACTTGGCCAGGTTGACCACAGAGACTTCTGGGATGTGCCAATCGGGTATAAACAGCCCACTAATCGTAGCCCAAACCCGAACCCTAAGCCTAACCCATATGCCAGTACACTGTCCTTCTAAGTGGGCCAGAGAGGCACCCAGAGGTGCACCCCAATACTCACCCTAACCTCACCCGTAACTAGCCTAACCCTAGCCCTTGCGCTAACCCGTCTTAACCCTAAGCCAGATCTACTTGCATTGCACTACATGCAAGTACGTGAGACACAGCGGGTGCAAAGAGTCTGCCAGTCCGTCACTTGTGGCTCTGGCTGACTCCTGCAGCTCCCTCCAGGAGCCCGCTACCCCCCCAAACCAGTACTAACGACAACGAAAAAACGAAAAAATGAACCAACTAATTTTTGCGAAATTTCGTGAAAAACGGAAACGAGCCGAAACGGACTGCCTCCGACACACGACAACTCGAAAATGTCATTTTCCCTATTCGTGCCCATCTCTATTTAGTTGTGAAAAACACCACTGTTTTAAAAAACATACATTTCTGTTTTTTAAAAATTTGAGGTTTCATCCTCCTCCTCCTCCTCCTCCTCTTTGGAAGGATGGGTTAATCTGGCCCATAGAAGGTCCACATTAATGGAAATTGGCCCCAGATCCTCCAAAAATGGCCAGCCGTAGGCTGCACCCTTCTGCAATTGTCAGTCACGCCATTAAGGTCAGCCTCTAAGGCCATGCTCAGAGGCTTTAGAGACCGAGGTTGACCCTTTAAGGCCCATTCAGCTAGCAGGCCTTCCTCCTGGTGGCTCCTAGTTTTGCCAAGTGTCAAGGAACCAGCAGCTGAAGCCTGAGATAACTTCTATGCTTTCTTTGGTCTCCACTCCAGAGGAACACCAGAAAAGGAAATAGTGTGATTGCTGTGCATAAACTGGGTCCCATCTCTCTACCTTCCTAGCTGATCTCAGACTTGGCAGGTTCAACATGAAGAGGTACCATTTGTCCTAACAAGCCAGTCATGTGGGAGGAGATGGTGCAGAAAGCTGGCAGGTCATGTCCTTGAGTCCATCATGCAACTTGGGACTGGAATGTCACCGATGAGACCTTTTCAGCCTTTTTTTGTCCTTATCCTGGGATGGCAGCTGCAGAGCCTGGGTTTTTTTGGTGGGACATCTCTCCATCAGCTGTTGGTGACCCTTCTGCAGACTTCAGCCATGTTGTTGTTGGAGGTTTTACAACTCGCATGCTGCCTTTAGTAGGTTGGGTGGGAGGTACCGTCTCTGGGCTGCGGTGATTGTCAGTCTATCTAGCACTAACCAATCATCCCTGCCTCTGATTTCAAAGAGAGTCCTGCCTCTCTGCTCAGTGTTTTCCCCCTTCTCTAGAGTCAATGGAAGTCTGTTGCTGAAAGCAGTCAAGTTAGTCAGTTTGCTGTTTGACCTGTAAAATGAAGCATTTTGTTCTTTGTCTTATAAAGGTCTCAGGGTGGGTTATTGAGACTGTAAGTGCCAGCTGATGTGGGATGGGCTAATCTGGGGAACTTGAAGCTATTTTGCTCTGGGAATCCCCCGCCTTTCTGCTATGCAGCTAGAGGGAATTTAACAAAATCAAAACTGTGCAACAGTTGAAACGTCTAGAAAACTGGAAAAGTTAGAACACATGGGATGGCACCAACCACCGCTGTTGCTAAATATTTTTTTTTTCACCTCCCTGAAAAATGATGGTGTGGGTGTGCAAGGGGTTCTCATTGAGTCTTGGTTGCCATATTACCAGGCTAGTTAGGTTTCTCCTGATTCCATGCCATTTACATGATTTCGTTCATGACAATTTCCATTATCAGCCAGACAAGAAACAGTTCTTAAATTCTCCCTCCCAACCGTGCATTTCCTACGTGTACGATGTCACAAAATACCAGAACTAGGGGACATACACTCAAACTGAGGGCTGGGAGAGTAAGAACAGACAAAAGATTTTTTTTGTTTTCACCCAGCGCGTTGTTAGTCTGTGGAACTCCCTGCCACAGGATGTGGTGATGGCATCTGGCCTGGATGCCTTCAAAAGGGGATTGGACAGGTTCCTGGAGGAAAAGTCCATCACAGGTTACAGACCATGATGGAGATGTGTAATCTCCTGTCTTAAAACCAGGGTACTTCAAGGGCCAGATGCAGGGGAATGGTATCAGGAGACAGATATCTAGTCTCATGCGCTCCCAAACGCATCTGGTGGGGCCACTGTGAGATACAGGAAGCTGGACTAGATGGGCCTTTGGCCTGAACCAGCATGGCTTTTCTTATGTTCTTATGATGTCACAAGGACCCAGCCTTTGGGGCATTAGATGGAACCACCCCCACCACCCCAAGCACAGCATCTTGGCTCTGAAATCTTAGGGAAGCGAGATGCCATTTATTGGACATACCTAGAACTGGTAGAACATGCCCATGAAATACTCTGCCTGGAGATCTATAATCACTATCACGTTGATTTGCTTTCATTTTGTACTTTGCGTGTAGGTGGGGGAAATGGTGCATTCAACGTTTTATTCTTGTTTGGGCATTCTCATCACATACGCTGGCATCGGTGCCAAAGCCGGGCTATTCTTCATTTTATTCCTGCCTTTGTATTGACCTGTGCGCTCAGCCATTCCCGATCCAAATTATCAAAGCTATGGCAGGATTCCATAATGACATCATGGAAATAGATCCGAGTTTATATCTCCAGCAAGGCCAGCACTCCATTTTTTTTTTGTGGTGAAGAATTTGGTTCTTCCTGCAGAGGAGAGAAAATGCCTCTGGGTCAATAGTTTGGTGATGCCTGATTTCAAAGACCTGGTTGAGATTGTGTTTCCAAAGGCAAGAGAACAGAATAATACCATGCAGATATGGTGACCAGATATTAATGCCAACAGAGCTTGGTTCGAATGCCAGTGTTTTCAACTGTTAACGCCCAGCTTCTGGGGACATCCCAGTATTGTGGAGGCATTTGACTGTACACAACAGTAGAGACAGGTACATAAGAACATAAGAACATAAGCACATAAGAAGAGCCATGCTGGATCAGGCCAACGGCCCATCTAGTCCAGTTTACTGTATCTCACAGTGGCCCCACCAGATGTGCCTGGGAGCGCACGAGACTAGATATCTGTCTCCTGATACCACTCCCCTGCATCTGGCCCTTGAAGTACCCTGGTTTTAAGACTGGAGATTGCACATCTCCATCATAGTCTGTAATCTGTGATGGACTTTTCCTCCAGGAATCTGTCCAATCCCCTTTTGAAGGCATCCAGGCCAGATGCCATCACCATATCCTGTGGCAGGGAGTTCCACAGACTAGCAACGCGCTGGGTGAAAAAATATTTTCTTTTGTCTGTTCTTACTCTCCCAACCCTCAATTTGAGTGTATGTCCCCTAGTTCTGGTATTTTGTGAGAGGGAGAAGAGCTTCCCTCTATCCACTTTGCTCATGCCCTGCCCTGTTAGGTCAACACAGATTCTATTCTCAAGTTTACGCTAGACCTAACCATAGGTAGTTGGTGGTAAGAATCCCATCTGTGTTGCTTCTTTGTGATCTCTGGCCTCATCACATGCTGAAGTGGACAAAAGGAGACTGCCAACAAAAAGGGGCATTTTTTGTGGAGAACCCTTGTCACATCACAATAACCTGAACTTGTGGCTGTATTTTGAATGCTTGTAGACCTCTCCTTGTTAACACATACACAAAGTATGGCTTAATCCCTGCCTTTCATTTCTGTCTCTGTTCCTGGATGCTCCTTAGAACTAAACTCTTACTAAGACTGTCAGTCAAAAATAAAAGAAAATGGGTATTGAAATGTGGAGATGGTGTTTAAAATCGATAAAACTGAATACAATGGATTCTAAATATTCTAAGAAGTGATGGAGATGTAATAAAGAATTAGGTACATACTTGCATTCCTGGTTGGGAATGTGAAGTAATACAAAGGGTTTGGGGGGGAATATTTTATAGGAATTAGATAAATATTTGGAAGTCAACATCGAAGCACCACCAAGAATAGCATAATCATGATGTAAATTAAAAAAAGAGAGAAATGGTTATACATAAGATAACAATTGCTCAATTATTTATAGCAAAAAAAATATATATAGAAGAACTGGATTTTTCCACCACATGAATGGTGGAAGCAAATTTGGAATATTACGATTAATGATAACCTGACATCTGAAATTAGATTTTAAAAAGGAGTGATAAAGATTAACACATTTAATGAATATGGGATGACTTGATAAATGTTGCATTGAATAAAGGAAAACAGGCAAAAGACAGAACAAGAATATACGTCTTTTGGGAAGAAATGAGGGTTGTTTTAAAAGATGAATGGAGATGGGTGCATCATTGCTTTTTTATTATGTTTATGTTTTTCTGTTAATTTGTGTGTGTGTGTGTTTTAATGGAACTAAACTCTCACTATTTGGTGTTCAACATGCAATGACTATTGACTCTTTCTCTCTCTGGGTTAGGTACACTTGAGAAGAGAGATGGAATGATCCAGCCTCTGGGCCCTTATGTGTTTGTGCTCGTAAACAGGGGCTTTTATCTTGGGTCATGTCCGTCATTCCTAGCTCCACCTCTCCTTGGTTTCTTCTGTGCCTTTTGCCCGACAGTCACTCACAGTAAGCAACAGCCACTGCAGGTCCACAAGGGAAGTGAAAGAAGCCAAGCACCTTCCTTAATTACAAGCTCCCAGAGCAGGCATCAGCAAACAAATAAAGCAGAGTTATAGCTCGAGCCGTTGCTGAGAAATATTATAAGTAGCACACTTGCTTTTTATTATACTTCTCCTATCATTTGAGTGATCAACCTCATGGTCGTTAATATCTCCAGAAAGTGAATCCTACTTCTGCAATTAAACTTTAATTTCTACATATGCACAGTGGTTTCTCTGCACACCCCCTGTTAAAGCCTCTAAAATAGAGGTGGACAACATGGATCCCTGTCAGAGAGTTTTACGGGCCACAAGGCTGACCAAGAGCCTCCTCCCAGGAGGGAACAATTCTTTTTTAATCTTTCATCCAAAAAGCCTGTTTCCATTTTCTCATAAGAAACCCCACCCCCCCACACACAACATTACCTACCCAACAACAACAAAACACCCTAGATTCTAGCAAAAAAGTGTTCTGTTTATATGCCGCCCCATACCACTTCAAGTAGTCTCTGGGCGGTTTACAGTTTTTAATTACGGTATGCAGGCTACACATCCTCCCCCCCTCCAAGCAAGCTGGGTACTCATTTTACTGACCTTGGAAGGATGGAAGTCTGAGTCACCCATGAGTCAGCTACCTGGGATTGAACCCCAGGTCGTGAGCACAGTTTTACCTGTAGTACAGGCATTTAACCACTGTGCCATGGGGCTTCCTCCAGACACTTCCTGGTTGTTTTTCTTACTTTACAGTGTTTCCACCGAGCCTTGTGACATGGTGGTGAAATGCTTATACTGCAGATAAAACTGTGCTCATGACCTGGGGTTCAATCTGAGGTAGCCGGCTCAGTCTTCCACCCTTCTGAGGTCAGTAAAATGAGTACCCATCTTGCTGGGGTGGGGGGCAATGTGTAGCTGGATAATTAAATTGTAAACCGCCCAGAGAGTGCTTGAGGTGCTATGGGGCGGTACATAAGCAGCTATGTTGATCCATGTGATTGCCTGGAGTGGAGTGAGGAGTCATACATGTGGCTCCAGGGACACTGATATGGCCCCCCTTCTCCCTCAGTCTAAAAGAACCTGTGAAGATCTCCACAGCTTGGAACACCCAAGCAAATATTTGGATTATTATGTATCTTATTTCTTTGTCCAATCTGAATCAGAAGTTCTTGAGAACCTTTAAAAAAGCATGTTTGCTGTATTTGTAGTTGATCCCAATAGAGGTAATGGCCACCTGCACATTTGGGGTCTTAACTTATTCCTATAGATCAACATTGCCTCATGCTTTTTTGGGAGGCGGTATGAAACACAACTTTCACCATTAATTCTGAGTTAGGAAGTGGACTGTATACCAAACTAGGGAAGCATGAAAATTTTGCTTCAGAACATTTTTGTTTGGGCTTCCAGTTTATTAAGATGTGTGCATTTCCTTTAAATTGGTGATGTAAAAGATTTGAGATCAAAACAGCTGAAGAGGGAAGCAACTAACATTGACGTCGTCATCATCATGGTGTGCATCAAAGATGGTTGCAAAATCCTACCCCATTTTGTAATTAGTAGAGATGGGCACGACTCAAAAAATGGTGTTTCGTTTGTCGTTTGGTCGTTTAGGGGTCCGTTTCGGTTCGTTTTCGTTTTCGTGATGTTTTTTGGAAAAAAAATTCGTTTTCGTTTCGTTAGGTAACGAAATGAAAAAATGAAAACAAAAAGAAAAAAATTGCTGTTTCGTTAGCATTCTTTTTAGTTCAATGCATCTGCTGCAACGAAAATGAAAAACACGGCAAATTTGGTCGTTTCGTGTTTGTTTTCATTTTGTTTTTTAAAAAATTCATTTCATTTTCATTGCGTAACGAAACGAAAAACAAAAACAAAAATGAAAAATCGCTCGTTTCGTGCCCATCTCTAGTAATTAGTGTAAGGAGTGGTTTGCCAGTATCAGCTCCCCAGTTTGTTTCCATGGCCAAATGGGAATTTCAACACAGTTCTCCTGAATACTCTAACCCCTACTACACATTGTCTCTCAGAAGTTCTCAGCTCTCTGTCAGTGGCTATCTTTGTGTTCCTGTGCATTCAATCACAGTAGTGGTGCTGAACCAGGCTTACCATTTTATTTTCCTCAGAGGCCATTTAATATCTACATGCCAGCTGATACTTTGTCATGTGGGTCTGGCTGTATCCACTGGCCAATATGGGCAGGGGAGAGTTTCATTTCGGTTTGTTTTAGGAGTTTACAAATTCTTTGGTATTTAGGATTGGAAGAACCCGAGATGACAAAAACAATGACAACGACAACAACCCTGAAAGCAGAGAAAGCAAAACTGGCAAACATACCTGTCATCAGTTGCAATAATGGGCCTTTTTACACGACCCCTAAGATCTGCTGGCCACTTAAATTCGGACCAGAGATCATAGGGGTTCGTCGCTCTTCCTGTGTCCCCACCCCCTCCGCACTTCCTGGCTGCTGGCTGCGTAAGGGGAGGGAGAAAAAGAGAAAGAAAAGCATGCTGCTCACCTCTGTTCTGCCTCTCGTCTCTGTAAAAGTAGCTCTTAAAGGGGCGGGAGCCAAAACAACAAACAGAAGCAAGGAGAGCCCCGCACTCACTATCATTACACCGGATCAAATAATTTTCACCTCCAAAGAGCAGGTACCTGAAAGCTGCGCTGGGATGCGCTAAAGTGGGTGGGACGCACTTAATTTCCTGTTAACTCCGGAGCTGGTGGGTAAACATTTTTAAGCTCCGGAGCTGGGAGCCATTTGCCCCGGAGTTTAGGGGTCGTGTATAAATGCCCAGTGTTGACATTCCTTGCAGGGGTATCCCAAGATTTATCATATCTGGAACTTTAGAATAATATGATCAGACAATCAGAGAAGAAAAGGAGATCATGGTGTCCTAGAAGCTTAGAATTTAAACTGTAATACAGAATGCAAAAAAAGAAGTAGGGTGGAGATACAGAGGCAAGAGTCACAAGGGAAGGAGTAGGTTGGATTACTATGGTTCCATTTCTGTCATAGATTAGGACTAACATTCCTCTAGCTGGCGGTAAATGGTCCTATTAAAAGAGAAAATTGGTGAGAAGTTCAGCGTTTGTAGCAACAGTTCACAGCTACCTCTTTCCCCAATGGCTCCCTTGAGACTGGGCAGCAGGCAACCTTGCAGTTAACAGGAAAACAAAGATGGTTTTGTGACATATTTAGAGCATGCCAAGCTCCGCAGTCTATGAATCACCTCTTAAGTACCAGGAGGGAGGGAGGGAGAGCACAAGAATGGAAGGAGGAGGGAGCAAGCTCTTTGGAAGGCGAGGCGTCCTTTTAAAAACAAGACAATGTTTCCCCTGTTTTCAGCTGACGTTATACTTTCTGAGGTTTGATCTATGGCACTGCATCAATCTGAGCATTACATCACGTTGATTGAAATGCGTGGAGCTTACCCTTGGGTGCCGGGCATTGGCTTTGCAGGAACAGGTGGCTACTTGGAAGTAGGATGGGCCTCCTGCATTGATGGAGAAGCAATGGTAGGGTTTGGGGGGGAATATTTTATAGGAATTAGATAAATATTTGGAAGTCAACATCGAAGCACCACCAAGAATAGCATAATCATGATGTAAATTAAAAAAAGAGAGAAATGGTTATACATAAGATAACAATTGCTCAATTATTTATAGCAAAAAATATATATATAGAAGAACTGGATTTTTCCACCACATGAATGGTGGAAGCAAATTTGGAATATTACGATTAATGATAACCTGACATCTGAAATTAGATTTTAAAAAGGAGTGATAAAGATTAACACATTTAATGAATATGGGATGACTTGATAAATGTTGCATTGAATAAAGGAAAACAGGCAAAAGACAGAACAAGAATATACGTCTTTTGGGAAGAAATGAGGGTTGTTTTAAAAGATGAATGGAGATGGGTGCATCATTGCTTTTTTATTATGTTTATGTTTTTCTGTTAATTTGTGTGTGTGTGTTTTTTAATGGAACTAAACTCTCACTATTTGGTGTTCAACATGCAATGACTATTGACTCTTTCTCTCTCTGGGTTAGGTACACTTGAGAAGAGAGATGGAATGATCCAGCCTCTGGGCCCTTATGTGTTTGTGCTCGTAAACAGGGGCTTTTATCTTGGGTCATGTCCGTCATTCCTAGCTCCACCTCTCCTTGGTTTCTTCTGTGCCTTTTGCCCGACAGTCACTCACAGTAAGCAACAGCCACTGCAGGTCCACAAGGGAAGTGAAAGAAGCCAAGCACCTTCCTTAATTACAAGCTCCCAGAGCAGGCATCAGCAAACAAATAAAGCAGAGTTATAGCTCGAGCCGTTGCTGAGAAATATTATAAGTAGCACACTTGCTTTTTATTATACTTCTCCTATCATTTGAGTGATCAACCTCATGGTCGTTAATATCTCCAGAAAGTGAATCCTACTTCTGCAATTAAACTTTAATTTCTACATATGCACAGTGGTTTCTCTGCACACCCCCTGTTAAAGCCTCTAAAATAGAGGTGGACAACATGGATCCCTGTCAGAGAAAGGAAACCTTCTCTTCTTGGTGAGGTGTCACAGTGGGCTGTAAAGAGTGCTCACCATTAGTTAAGGTGAGGCCTTGAACAGAGCCTTTAGGCATCAGAGGGCTCATTGCAGAATCTGGGGAAATTACTCTGGGCATTTGCTGCAATGTGATGAGATATGTCTATCTTGATTTGTTGCTTGTTGACCAATGGGAGAGCCAGGGGGAGGAGCCTGAAGGGTATTAAGGCTCAGCCCAGCACTGAAGAGAGCAGACAGGGACTGAGAGACAGACAGTTAAGGAGTAGAAAGAGAAGAGATAGGATTTAGAAACTTCTGAGAGACCATTTAAGTGTTGAGTGTCTGTAAACCTAAGAACAAGGTGTGCAAGTGATCAAAAGTGTAGAGCACAGGGAGAATTCCTAGTTCCCACAGATCCTTGACCTCTGCAGATGCCAGCCACAGAATCTGGCAAAACTTCAGGAAGAAAAAATTCCAGAACACGCCCAAACAGCCTGAAAAACTCACAAATGCTATCAGATCCCGGCTGTGAAAGCCTTCGAAAATAAATTGATCAACTTTGTTTGTAACCTAACCTTAGTGTATTTGAGCTATATTCTTCCTTTAGTTTGTACCTGAACATGTTACCCTTTGTGCTTTTAATTCTACTGTGTAATAAATAAACTTATTTTGTCTTTATTCAATTTAAGTCACTGTAAGCTTTAATTTACTAGAGAAGCTAGTTGGTTGCAGCGGAAGTCTGAATTAGCGACAGTGTTTGTCACTAGTCTGTGAAAGGGCCCAGGGAAAAGCACAGTAATGTCACAATTACTTCTTTGGACTACAAATCCCAGAACCCCCCCCACACACACACAGAGAGAGAGACATCTAGCATGGCAAGTGCCAGGAGGGCAAATAGCTAAATATTAGTGAGCTTCTCTTGTGAGATTTCTCCACCTCGCAGACCATCATATCCTGACTCTGTCTGGTGTCTCCCAATTTGAGAAGCTAAGCAGGGGCGAGCTTGGCTAGTATTTGAATGGGAGACCAAAGGGGAATGTTAGGAATCTCCTGAAATGACTAGAAAAGAATCTAGCCTAAGCTATTGGACAGTCAAGATTGCCTCTCAAATTTGCCAGTTATGAGCCAAGCATCAGACCACAGGCATTTTTCCAGTGTTACCCTGGATTGACAATTGGTCAGTTTCATTTTTTTCCAACATTACATTACTTCATAAGAACATAAGAACATAAGAAGAGCCATGCTGGATCAGGCCAAAGGCCCATCTAGACCAGCTTCCTGTATCTCACAGTGGCCTCACCAAATGCCTCTGGGAGAGCGCGAGACTAGATATCTGTCTCCTGATAGCACTCCCCTGAATATGGCCCTTGAAGTATCCTGGTTTGTAACCTGTGATGGGCTTTTACTCCATGGCTTGGTACTCCTGCATGGCAGGGGGTTGGACTGGATGGCCCTTGAGGTGTCTTCCAACTATATGATTCTATGATTCTATGAAATTCCCTTTTGAAGGCATCCAGGTCAGATGCCATCACCACATCCTGTGGCAGGGAGTTCCACAGACTAACAACTTCTCTAGGGGGATGGGAATAAAAAGAATTTGTGGGTTAATTCCAACATGGTTATGAATGAATTTGCAACATTGATAAGATTTTTAAATAATCTAACTGAAAAAGATCTATCTATCTGTCTGTCTGTCTGTCTGTCTGTCTGTCTGTCTGTCTGTCTGTTTCTAAACCACCCATCTGACCACTGGTCACTCTGGACGGGGTACAAAAACAAACTATGTAAACATATAATTCAACCACAGAGAATAAAAATTAATTTAAAACCAACAGGGCAGTGTCTCATCCACACCATTTTCTTATATTTTTCAGCCATCCCTTACTTTCCCATCTTTTTTACCTATCAACCATCTGCACTAGCCAAATTCAATGTTATTGTTATGCTTCTTCAACTTCCTTGTAACATATGGTGACTTTTCCAAGTATGTGAGATGTTGAAGTTCACGTTTATCAATACCATGCTACCAGTGCATTTCCGTAGAGAAGCATGGATCTGAACTCAGGTCTCCTTGATCCTAATCCAACGCTCAATTGCCTACACCTCACTGGCTGCCCACCGATTTCAATATGTTCAGCTGTTTCCAGGATAGAGAGGACTACGGTGTGTTGTAGCTGCTCATCTTATGGCTGTTAATTGATGAGGAATCTCAAATTAGGGGCCATGGTGTTTGAAAGATCTCCTACCCTAGGGTCCTCTTTCCACTTTGTCATCATCAACAGAGGCCCCTTCGGGTGTCCCCTCACTTTGACAAGATTGACTGGTGAGTATGTGAAACAAGATTGTCTATGATCAAGGTACTACTCTATACCACTTTGCACAGACCCTGTATAAGCCAAACACAATAATTATATGGTCATCATGTTTCTTAAAAATCTTGTCTTTATTATACAGTATTCTTACTTTCAGGGTTCCAGTGGACACAAAACAGCCTTATCAATGGTTAATAAATAATTTTAATATAGCAAACACTGGATGGCCACCCTAACGCAGCACCACAAGGATATTATACAGTTATTCAAAGCCAGACCTGTAAGCTATAAGTATTTGAAGCCAATTTGGGTGAACTAGTCAGTTTCACTGTCACCCACATTATTTTGATTTATTTATTTATTTATTTTGAAGTTTTCACCATGGAAGCTATTAAGTAATTTTCAACATTTGAAAAAAGTAAACCAAACAGATTTATCATCCATTCATCTTTGTTGCTGCTGCTGCGTACTTATCTCTGAAATGTCCCCCTCCTCAATGGCCTTGCCCAGCTCTTTTCAAATAACAACTGTGGCTTCTGTTACTGGCTCAATCTGTCTCATATTTGGTCTTCCTCTTTTCCTTCTGCCTTCCACCTTTCCTAGCACTGATGTCTTTTCCAGGTAATGTTACCTTCTCATGATGTGCCTGAAGTATATGACAACCTCAGTTCCATCAGTTTAGCCTCCTGAGGTAGTTTGGCCTTGGTCTGCTCTCTGGTTCCCCTCCAGCACCATATTCCAACTGATCATCCCCACCCACCCCCACCACTGCCCCATTGGCTTTCTTTACTGTCCTATGATCCACACATGTAGTCTACAAAGCATAGACTGATCTTCTAAAATTCTTTAGTGTGCTGTAGCAGCCAGTGGATATTTGCAATACGATCTTGCGTGCCTCTTCCTTTTTGGAATCCATTTTGAACGTCAGGCATTTTTCACTCCGTATAAGGCAAAAGCCTTTGTTGTAACTCTTTGAGTATCACTTGGCTTGCATTGGAAATACTGTTTGCACCTTTTATGCAGTCCTAACAAAGCTTTCCTTGAGTATCACTGTAATGGAATCAGAATGATGGGACACAGCATGTAAGGAAATTAGCATGATGGGGATATGGTGTGATTTATAAGGCTCAATATTAACTGCACATTTACAGCTTTGTCACTAGACTCTTATCTAAGGCATGTAACAGTCAAGACATAATAAGCCAAGTTAGAGAAAATTAGACAGTTTCCATTCGTCAATTAGTTCACATGACATCTAGAAACTTCTCGGATGTGGGAGAAGAGAAGTTTGTACTTAAGTCTGTGAAAAACTCTTTCTTTGGTTTTTGCTTCAAGATGTAGTCAGTTAGATTTAGACCTAGACAGCTTGGGCTTGTAATTTTCATAGTACAGTGGTACCTTGTATAAAGGAATTAATTCGTTCCAAATGAAATTATGTTAAGCAAATTTTCCTTTATACAAATTCCCATAGGAATGCATTGAAAATGGAGTGATCCCATTTTTATGTTGTACAGATTTTCCCCAAAGGCAATTATGTTAATCAAATTTCCCCTATCTCCGGAATTTTTTATGTTGTACAGATTTTATGTTATACAAACTGTTTGTTATACAAGGGTCCGCTGTAGTAAGCTACTGAGAATATCATAGGCTTTATTATTTTTCAGGCAATAATATATGATTGTATCTGATAAATATTTTTATATTTTTCCTTGATTTTTATGAGTTTTTGTTTTCATTTTTGTAACTTAGAATAGTGAATAAAAGGAGTTCATTAAATTGTTACTCTCAGGCTGTTTGTTTTGTTTAAAATAACCCACAGGAACTCAGGTAATTCTCAGCTAGCTACACTCCTACTTCTGAGTTCCATTACAATCACCACCACTATTGTCTCCAACAACAACACCTTCATGTACTAATGCTGCTCAGTAGAGATGGGCACGACTTAGCGGTATTCCCGTTTCCGTTTCCGTTACTCGTATCCGTTACTCTACGGAAACGGTAACGGGAATTACTCCGCCAGAATTTGAGCTCGAACCGACGAACGAACAATTTGGTCTGATTTGTTGTGCTCGTTACTTGCACGCGGCGATCGCGCAATGCCAAGCGGCACAGAAAAAAAGTTTTTAAAAGTTAAAAAAAAAACCGATTCCCAGTCCAAAATGGCGACCGCATTATTTTTTTTGAAATCCTTGCCCAAAACCCTACCAAAAGCACCACAGAAACATGCAAAAGTAACCTATTTTAAATGCTTGATTTTTTACATTAGCAGCAGTGGGTTTGTATTGCCAAAATACGTCTCCGTTGATTTTTTTTTCTTAATTTATTTTTTTACACCTGCGCAACGATGGGCTGGCCATGGGACGGGACCATGCAAATTTTCGGAGCCATTCCACCAATTGCATGGACAGGTTTTGACTGACACTTCTGGATGTGCCAGAGGGCATAAAAAGCCGAGGCAGTTCCAGTCCGTCACAGTCTGGGCTTGGATCTTGTGGAGGGTGGTCTCAGTAGCTGTCTTGAAGATGGTGGATGCATCTTAATCTAGCATCTCAGCTGCAACCCATATGCCTTAGGTGTCTTTGCTCAGAGCCCAGGTTCCTGAAGGAGCCTTCCTTCCTGCTAACATGCTCAAACCAATTCACCACCTCAAGGTGTGCATCCAAGATGCGGTCATTCATCCTATAATTGCATTTATTTCTGCTTACATTTCTTCCAAGAGGCAATTCTTGCGCCTCTGATGTAAAATCTATCTCGGCTCTCGGTCCCAGCGTTAATTGTGCTTAGCATTTATGGGACACATTTGGAATATTCACAGTGTTTCACACGGATGATGAAAAAGTAGTTCTATATATTACTGTGGATTGCATGTCCATGCTGGGAAATTAGAGGCTGATTCTTTTAACTGCTGTAATACACAAATTTGCCCCTGTCCCACCACAGGTCAAGATGCACATGTGGAATTGCAGAAAAATTTCATTTGGGGCTATAACTCAGAGAGAGAGAGAGAGAGAGAGAGAGAGAGAGAGAGAGAGAGACAGACAGACAGACAGACAGACAGACAGAGAGACAGAGACAGAGACAGAGACAGAGACAGAATCAGAGACAGGGACAGAGACAGAGACAGACAGACAGACAAACAGACAGAGACAGACAGACAGACAGACAGACAGACAGACATACATAGGCAGCAAAACAGAGACAGACCATTTCCTGCCTCTGTTCATGTGGAATGCTGATCGCAGCAAAGGCAGTTCCTGGCAGTGCACAGCCATATTCATCCAGGTAATTTGTCTGTAGCTGCCTTGATGCCCTAACAACATCCAATCTTGCCTGATTTCGGAAGCTAAGCAGGGTCAGCCCTGGTTAGTACTTGGATGGGAGACCACCAGGGAATACCAGGTGCTGTAGGCGCCTGGAGTAGGAACTGGCAAACCACTCCAGTATTCCTGCCAAGAAAACTCCATGGACATGGGGTCACGAAGAGTTGGTCATGACTGTAACACACACAATACAATTTGTCTGTTATATGGGGCATCAACCGTCCCAACCAAATTTCTATTTCTTTGCTCATAAGAGGGCATGATATCTATTGTTGGCTTTGACTTAAAAAAATTGGCTTTGCAATAATGCTTTTGCCATAAATAATGCAAATAATGCAAACAGTGCAAACCACGCAGATTTATGATAGATGCACTCGTGTTGGCATCCGTTTTGGATCAGCCAGCTAGCCCCTTCTGTGCTTGTTCGATGTAGTAAAAGCCTGAAGAATGGGGGTGGGGGGAATCACTAGTTTTGAGTAAAATCACAGGAACCCCAAGGGTAAAAAAAGTGCTGGTCTCCTTGTACTGGAGGCGAGGAACTTGTGGAGCAAACGTTCCATGTTGAGCTCCCTCCCACAGCCAGAGAGCCTAAATGAGCAAGAACAAGGAATACAGCAAAACCCCATGGGATGTATGCATTGGATCTACTGGGGCCGTGAGCACATGTATGAACTGGCCTGCTTCCCCTTTTCTGCAGCCCCTGGCTTCTGCAACAAAGAGGTGGCAAGAAGCTCTGTATGTGTCCTAAAAAGTTGATCCTCTGGTTTGATTGTTTAACAGAATAGTTCATAGAATCATAGAGTTGGAAGAGACCTCAAGGGCCATCCAGTCCAACCCCCTGCCATGCAGGAACCCCATCACAGTATTTCCAACAGGTGACCATTCAGCCTCTGCTGAAAAACCTCCAAAGAAGGAGACTCCACCACCCTCTGTGGCAGCATATTCCACTGCAGAACAGCTCTAACCGTCATGAAGTTCTTCCTAATGTTCAAATGGAATCTCTTTTCCTGTAGTTTGAAACCATTGCCCAGCGTCCCAGATTCTGAAGCCATGGAAAACAAACCAGTCCCCTCTGCAATATGACATCCTTTCATATATTTAAACATAGCTATCGTATTCCCTCTCAGCCTTCCTTTTGTAAGTCTAAATATTCCAAGATCCCTAAACCGCCCCTCATAAGACATTTCTTCCAGACCTTCAACCATCCTGGTCGGCTTCCTCTGTACCCGCTCAAGGTTTTCAAAGGCGCTGTGGGTTCTCCGTATCTTTCACTTGTAGGGCTATTTGTCAAAGGATCAATGAAGTGATTGGATCTTATATTCAACAGACTTTTATTTTCAACATTTTCAACAATATTATTTTGTCTCATTTCTCCCTCCAGCACATGTTCTTGAACGTTGCTAAACAATAACTTTTCTCCAACATCAATTCTTACAGAGTCTCTGGGATTCAGTAGTGAGTTCTCCCATAGCTGTATTTGCCCCTCTCCCAAGCGGGTATGTTCTCGGATTCTGGGCAAATGGTCCCGCAGCAGGGATGCCTTGCCCAAAGAGGCACTTCTCTGCAAGGTTGGTTGGGGAGTTCGTCCTTCCGTAGGACTTTCCAGTCTCCATGGGCCCCACAAGACATCGTCTCCTCCTTCCATCTTTTTCCCTCAACCGCTTTCCAACTGTCTCCCCTGTCTGAATCCCTACCTCGTGCACCCCTCTCAATTAACTCCTCCTCCTCTTATCAAATTACCTCATCCCATTTGTGCATTTCCCTGTCATACTTGCACATGCCTTCTACTACCACATCTGCCCTTAACCCTTTACATTCTTCTTCTTTGCCATCACTCTTTTCCTCTTCCGTCACACCTTCCTTTTCATTTTCCTTTCTTTTATCTGAGCCGACCTCAGTGGATGGCCCACTCTTGTTCGCTCTGTTTTTCCCATTTTCCTCTACATCACAGGCGCACAGAACTGGACACAGTACTCCAGGTGGGGTCTGATCAGAGCAGAATGGAGTGGTACTATCACTTTCCTTGATCTAGACACTATGCTTCTGTTTGTTTGTTTGTGTTTTGACATAACTCCCATCTGGCAAATGCATGTTGTTTCATGGGTGCCTTTGAACACTATAAAGTTCAGCACTGGCTTGAACGGTTCAGGAATGAGAGGCATCCACTGCTAGAAAGCTTGAGAAGTAAGAGAAGATGCCACCAGCGGCCAGTTAATTCCATTGTCCATACCTCTGTCTGTAACAGGAACAGGCAACCAAGATCTTCTAGATGTTGCTGGACTATAACACCCATGCATGAGGCTCTGGCTTATGGGAGTTGTAGGCCAAACACATTTGGAGGGCTCAGCCCTGAAGAAGGAGATTCAACAACGCACTGGTGTGTCTTCGGCACTTCTGAGCCCTAGGACTTCAGTGTGCTGGTTCTCTGCCCCCTTTTTTGCTTCTTCTTTTTTCTTCTCATCTCTGAGGAAGAAGATAAAAAGGTAAAGGTTTTCCCCACACATGTATGCTAGTCGTGTCTGACTCTAGGCGCGGTGCTCATCTCAATTTTTAAGCCAAAGAGCCAGTATTGTGCAAGTCCGTGGCCATGTGGCCAGTATGGCTAAACACATTTCTGCACACAGAACACTGTTTTACATTCCCACTTTTTATGGCGGTACCTATTTATCTACTTGCATTTACATGCTGTCAAACTGCTAGGTTGGCAGGAGCTGGGGTTAACAGCAGGAGCTTCGTGGCACCCGGGATTCGAACCGCCGAGTTGCTGGCTTTGCAGCCGACAGTTTCAGCCCTCCAGGCCACTGAGCCACCACACCCCAATTGAGGAAAAAGACAGCTCTGTGCTAGAGGAGCAGGAAAGCGATGGAGGGGAGGAAGGTTGAACCAGTTCCTACCGGAGATCTCTGAGAAGGCACTTCATTAACCCTGCCACCGCCTGACCTTATTTCACCATTATATCATCCTAACTCTTTATTTTCTTCATAAAAACTCAACCAGATCGATCGCCTCTGCCCTGGAGTACTCCGTGACGGCTGTACTTCCAGCCACAGCTATGAGTGGGGGCAGGGAGTAGGGGCACACATTCAGAGGCTGCTCAATGTACTCAATAAAAGGGGGGATTAACAGAGCCCCTTCTGTGTTATCTGATCATCTCAGGGCTCCAGCAATCTGGATCTCCTCTGTGCCAAAATCGTCAGTTCTGTGGTTCTATTCCAGTGTCTGTTCGCACCCAGCACTGCCAAGGCTGAGCAATTAGATCTTTTCAGGAAGTTTTGGGATGTCTGGGGTAGATTTTTTTTTTTTTAGGGGAGAGGGAAACCATCTTCATGCCCTTTTAAAAATATATTTCTACTACATGTTTCACAATCCTACGGATCAAAGTTACTCCCGAAGGTCTTGTTGGCTGGTAGCTGCAATGTTCTGCTCCAGAATTCCTTAAAACGGCCTTCCCTCTCTCGTGTCCTGAAGATGCTTTGAATCACATCTCCATCATCCCCAGTCACTAAACCCCCTGTTTGCTGGGGTCACTGGAAGCTGAAGTCTCAAACATTTGCAGGTCATCTTTGGGGAGATTTAGAAGGGGGGGAAGCACGGCCCTCACCCTTTTTGACATTTTGAGGTTCATGAAGCCATTACAAAGTAAGAGCCTTTGCAGTTTTGTGATCGTTATATACATGCTTTGCTATCTCCAGGCAGCCAATCCAGCATGAGTGAAATGATTGTGTCCACATTCCAGGTCAATGGTTCCCAATCTTGAGTAACCGAGGTGTTTTTGGACTACAACTCCCAGAATCACTGGCCAGCACAGCTAGTGGTGAAAGCTTCTGAGAATTGCAATCCAAGATCCCCAACGTTGGGAACTACTGTTCTAGGAGATTTACAGGAGAGTCGTACAGGATCAGGAGTTATCCAGATGCCATGGAAGCATTGCTGGTTACAGTAATTACAAGGCTGCCTCAGCTATAAGTGTGTAGCTGTGTGGTTATGGACTACAGTTTCCAAAATCCCCCAGGCAGCCCTGGAGTTCTCCACACAGCTGCATGCTTCCATGGCCATTACCACTTCTCTCATCTCCCCCAAATTTACTCCAGAGAGCCATACCCTGTCTGGTAGCATCTCTGGCCCAGAGTAGCCGTGTAACCACCCACAGTAGCTGTGTAGCTAGATGGAGCGGTATATGAATTTAGTAAATAAATAAATAATAAGTAAACATCTTAGTGAAGTTAGACCTGGATGCCTTCAAAAGGAGATTGGACAGATTCCTGGAGGAAAAGTCCATCACAGGTTACAAACCATGATGGAGATGTGTAATATCCAGTCTTAAAACCAGGGTACTTCAAGGGACAGATGCAGGGGTGGTATCAGGAGACAGAGATCTAGTCTCGTGTGCTCCCAGATGCATCTGGTGGGGCCACTGTGAGATACAGGAAGCTGGACTAGATGGGCCTTTGGCCTGATCCAGCAGGGCTTTTCTTATGTTCTTATGTATATGTTCTTATATTTGGGCTTAGTTTTTAGGCAATGTGAATATGAGAAGGCATTGCATCATGGATTCCTCTTACATAGCTTGGGGCATAGTGAAGTTACTTTTTTGTTGTACTTGTAACTTTCGGACTTCCACAGGGCCAAGCTGGTGGGTGGTGGCTCGTTGCAACTGTAGTCCAGAAAAGGAACTTCGCCACCACAAGAAAAACCCTCTTGGGAAGGAGCCAAGCTGCAGAAAGCATCCAAAGCTTCCCAAGGATGAGTGATTGACCCACTTTCCGTTCTCTGCCAAAACCTGCATCTCTCGAGTGACTTATTTCAGAGCAGTCAATGGAGCCGTTCTAAGATAAGAGGGCTAAAGATTGCATCCAAAATCTTACAGGTCAATTTGTGGCATTTTCTAAGGCTTATAGGCAAGCAGTTTGGAGGAAAGACAAATAGCTCTTTTGCAAAAAGATCCCTTCAGATGCGATGGATGCGATTGGTACCCAGAGGCAAATGGTAAGATCCTATGCACACATCTTCGGGAGCAAGCCCTGAACTTTGTGGAATTCCCTTTCAAGTTAACATACAGCAGATCCGACTGTAGAAGTATTATTATACTTGAGACTTAATGAGCAGTCATGAGAAGGTCTACCCTTTGAGTTCAATTCTATCAGGCTTCTACAGCAGACAGAGGGTAAAACAGTTGTGGGCAGCCTCAGGAAGTATATGGATCTCTTTCCATGCCCTCAGGGTGCCTGTATTACACAAAGTGGCCACTAAAATTTGACAGCAGACAATATTAAAAGTCCACTTTGGGTTTTTTTGGGGGGGGGGTCTGGGTGGAAAAATTAATAATGAGGTACATCTTGTTTGCCAGGAAAATGGCACTCTCTTAACCCTCAAAGAAATAAGTATCTTTTAAAATAATACAAACCCTCTCAAATTGTGATTCAAGCAAAACACAATCTTTCCAACCTTTAAACCCTGTATGGAAAAGTCTGTCTTGTTTTAAAGGAGACCCATATTTCCAGATGCCCTAAGCACATCTGATCTTGCCTGATTTCGGAAGCTAAGCAGGGTCGGCCCTGGTTAGTACTTGGATGGGAGACCACCAGGGAACACCAGGTGCTGAAGGCGCCTGGAGTAGGAACCGGTAAACCACTCCAGTGTTCCTGCCAAGAAAACTCCATGGACACGGAGTCATGAAGAGTCGGTCACAACTGTAATGACACAAAACACACAGAGAGAGACACACACAGACACACACACATACACACACAGAGAGACACACACACACACACAGACACAGACACACACACACACACACACACACACACACACACACACACACACACACAGGGTACCTTCCACTTCTGCAGCTGAAGAAGGAGGAGGAGGAGAAGTAGTAGTAGTAGGAGAAGTCTTGCCAGAATCTTTCTCCTCGAAATCGAGGTGTATGTTCCCCAGTACCGTTGCTTGTTTATTTTTGTGTGTTGCATTTATCTCACATATTTCCTTCAGAATATTCAAGGCAGTGTATACGGCTCTCAGCTTCTTCCTTGCATTCTCCCAGCAAACACTGGGGAGTGAGGTAGGCTGAGGGCATATGATCCAATGGGTTTCAAGGCTAGGTGGGGATCTGAACACAGAATGTCTCAATCCCGTCCAACACTCTTCACTTGTCATTGCCTATCTCACATTGTTTATCAAAGGAGAAGTCATTTTGAAATGCTATCACTGCAATATTTCAACCATATTGGGGAGAGGGTTCTTGGGTGTGTATCAGAAAATGTGGGTCACAGGCCATATCTGGTCCACCTGAATAGACATCCTTTGTTTCTGCACTGTTGAATGCATTTCACTGTTGTACATCTGCTGTTGTTCTTATTTATAGGAAGGCTTGCCCGCAAACACTCCCTCCTTTATACTGAGCCTGCAGGACCATTAAATCACTCACTGCCGGGGCAGCCAACTCCATTTATTGAAGCTGGGGAATCTAATGCAATGTAGGCAGTTTTGAGAGCTGTGCTTTCTCAGGTCAAGTAAAGTGATGCCTGAGCCTCTTCCGGGGAGGCCTACAGAACACCCTCCACTTCTATGGATAAAGCAGAAGCCTGTGTTTCTCATAGCTGACTGTTTTTTTAATTGATACAATATAGATTGTGGGTCCTGTGATGGCAATTTTAGTGTAATGATTTTAATGTAAGGTTTTTATTGCTGTTTTAATTATTTATTGATATTGTATGACTTAACTGTTTTAATTCTTTTGATTGTAAGCTGCCCAGAGACCTTTGGGTAGTGGGTGGCATATAAGTTGTAAAAATAAATAAATAAATAAATAAATAAATAAATAAATAAATAAATAAATAAATAAATAAATAAATAGCTGGCATCGCAACAACAAGAGTTAGTCCCAGAAAGAACCCAGGCATATCATTTCCAGTCATATCAAAAGTCATCTCTCTCTCTCTCTCTCTCTCTCTCTCTCTCTCTCTCTCTGTGTGTGTGTGTGTGTGTCTGGTGTCATTAAAGTCATGACTTACTCTTTGTGTACCAAGGTGCATTTAGAGTGGTTCATAGCATGTCAATGCAAGTAGATAAATAGGTACCGCCGTAAAAAGCAGGAAGGTAAACAGTGTTTCCTTGCATCCATACCGGCCATGTGGCCATGGACTTGCCCAACACTGGCTCTTTGGCTTAAAAACTGAGATGAGCACCACCCCTAGAGTTGGACATGACTAGCACGCATGTGTGGGGAGAACCGTTACCTTTACATAACTAGACAGAGAGACAATCAATGAATCAGTCAATCAATCAATCAATCTGTTCATGGTTGCAATGATTCCAACTAAGTACTCAGAAGTGGTTTACTATTCCTTTCTGCTTTGGACCCACAGCTTGCACAAGGCCACACAGGCTGGCTCTTCTAATGGAAATGAAACGCACGACAAAATTTCCGGTGTTTCTGTTCGTTTCGTTTCATTTTAGAGACAAAATTCATTTGTCATTTCGTTACATAACGAAACCAAAAAAATGAAAACAGAAACGAAAAATTGTTCGTTTCATGCCCATCTCTACTGGCAACCAATATGCCCTTAAGAAAGAGGCTTTGAATAGCTAGCCCCATACATTTTTATTGATGCACCTTTAAAATGTTTTAATGTTCCTTTTGTTTTACTGTAATAGTTTGTTTTTTCAAATGTAGGAGGGGAAAAAAGTCTTGATTTTCTTCCCAGTGGCCAATTTATTTCCAGATTCACAAATTAATTCAAGTGCTGGAATACAAATCAGACTGGATGAGATACAATCTACCCAGAACAAAGTAGAACCCATTCAGAAGTTCGTAACTGATCTACAAGCCAGATCAGGGATCTGTACAAAGCCTTAATTTTAATATTTTTATTTATTTAAATATTTTATATAGGATAGTGAAGTTGGAAGGGGCCTCCAAGACCATGAAGTCAAACCCCTGCTCCATGCAGGAATACAATTCAAAGGATAGATGCCAGGTGTTATCATATTATCATATCACCCCCAGTCTTCTTTTCTGTAGGCTTTTATTTGGATTTTTATATAGATAGATAGATAGATACACGCGCGCGCGCGCACACACACACACACACACACACACACACACACACACACACATATATATATAATGAGCCTCCTCCAGTTTTAAGTCTAGAACACAAGGCAGCTCAAACTTTAAAACCAAATAAAATATGCTACAATTCATATCTTGTCTTTCTCCCTCACTCTTGTGAGAAAAAGTAAGCCTAAATTCAGCATATAAAATAAAATAAGTATATAACATATAAGTATATATATAATGAGCCTCCTCCAGTTTTAAGACTAGAACACAAGGCAGCTCAAACTTTAAAACCAAATAAAATATGCTACAATTCATATCTTGTCTTTCTCCCTCACTCTTGTGAGAAAAGGTAAGCCTAAATTCAGCATATAAAATAAAATAAGTATATAACATATAAGTATATACACATGAAAAAATGGAAGGTACTCTATGTTGGTCCACTGGGTGAAAATCTGTCAGTTATCCTGTATGGTAAAATATCTCAAAGCCATCACAGAGCTTTGAAGTAATTTTGGGCTGGATGTTAAAATGGGCAGCTAGACTTCAATTGACAACTACCAATCTAAATCTATCCAGCTACAAGGCCATTTTGGGTGATTTGCAGCAATAAAATAAAACAAATACAAAGAAAAATCAATAATACAATAATGTAATATAAATAAACAATTAGAAGAAGCAGTGGTGGGGAAGACTGAAGCATAAGGTATAATGCTGGGTATCTTACCTAGGTGCATTGACTGACTAGCTCATTCAGTTAGTTATGAGAGTTCATCTCAGAAGATCCAGCCTGTGTGGCATTGGGCAAGCTGAATGCCCTTGGAGGAAAGGAGTGGTAAACCATTTCGCAGTATTCTCTACCTAGAAAATTCTGAGAATGATCACCATAAGGCAGAATTGATTTGACAGCACATAATCATTATTATTAAGGTGCAATGCACATTACGGGCTCTGTCCAAGGTGCTGAAACAGCACCCTTGGAATTGCTTTACCTATGCTCTACGTGGAATTTAAACATCACTGCCTTAGCCAGCTTTTTCCACAAGCAGACTTTATTCAGAGAAAATCATCACTTCATAAGGCTGGTGAGAGATTTTTTTATAACTCTAAACAAAGTAAGTGTGATGTGACTCTTTGCATCTTCTCATATTGCTGCTACTGCTACTGCACTGTTTGCCAGTACAGTGTGTTCGGTGGCTATCTCTGGAGGGGGTCAGTTTTTCTGCAGAGAAGCAAGGAAAGTTTTCAAAAAGAACCTCTTGCCTGAATTAATCAGAATGAACTTTGCTCAGAGGCAACAAGCACCTCCATGCAAATATTCTACCCTCATTGCTTTTCAATAGCTATTGGATTATTAGATTTATTTTTACTACAAATCTCGTAATTCCACATTATGGAAGTTCCACCTGGCAGACCTGTACCTCCAGACACCAAAAAGTGAGTCAGTCAAAGCAAAAGCCAACTAGGATAGCTTATAGGCCATGCATATGCTTAGTTTCGTGTTCAGGAAGGAAGCTCCGAGCTAGCAGGATCACAGCTTTCTCCAGGTAAGCCATACTTAGGTTCTGTAAGTAAGTGCTATTCAAGTTGAACTCCCTGAATGGAGAATTATGAATTTTTTAGTCCAACCTCCCACCCTACACCCGCTCATCATAACAATGAACATTTCTCTGACTTCTTGGTCTGGGTATGACACTTGCTCACCTTGTCAAGCAAAGCATGATGCTTATATACTGCCCCATCACACTTAAAACAGCCTCTGGCTGGTTTGCAAGTTAATTATGCAAGCTACATATTGCCCTCCTGCCTCAGTTACCTGCAGAAGCTGAAAACTCATTTTACTGACCTCAGAAGGATGGAAGGCTGAGTCAACCTTGAGCCTGCTACCTGGGATTGAACCTGGGTGATGAGCACAATTTTGGCTGCAATACAACCGTTTAACTACTGCACCATGAGACTCCATTGTTCTTTCCAGAGGCTATGAAACATAATGATTGTCTATTAATATATTCTGGTACACTTCCTTGACAGTGGATATTGTGTTTTCTCTTGTCCCACTTTTGTGCTCACCAATAAAAGCAAACAGAAAGGCCAAATCTCAAGTGGCCTTTAAATAAACATTTGGGCAATAATGCAGTATTTTCATTTTCATTCTGCAGTCCAAAGAGATGAGTGGTCACTAACAAGAAATCACAAGGCCATATAATTTGATCCTCATGAGGCAGAGTTGAGTATCACCGTCAGATGTAATAGCATTTGTTTGTTCAATTGATGAACCTCAGCTTATCAGATATTTTGAAGCCTACTGGAAAATTTGGAGCATAACAGCTGTGACAGGGGAGTAACCAAAAAGATTTTAAAGGTACCAGCTATCTAAAGCACAATGAATTTGCTGTATAGTGAGTTCACGGCATGCCTATTTGTGACAGCAAAAATGGATTGTTGTTGGTTGCCATTGATAAGGTCAAAAACTTAACTTAAAATTGGTGTTGGGGTGTTTGTTATATATTGCCAATGCACCAATATGAATTGTCAATGCACCATTGGTGGTTCATCAAAATTGCCACGCTGAGTTAGTTATATAGCAAAAGGTTTATTAAAGACAGATAGAAATAAAGCACAAAACACATACAGTACAGAGAATAGGTTAGCTTAAGGAACAATGGATCCAAGGCACAGCATAGGCCAGAGGGCCCTGCTGTCCTGGACAAAGGAGTAATGGCTTCTCCATGGTTTTTATGCTCTTTTGCATGGTGTACTGACGTATTTTGTTCGTCTCTACATGTGCCTACATGTGCTTTCATGTGCTTGTTCATTAGCTCATGTTCTTTGGCTTGTGGCCATTTGGCTGTCAAGGCCTAGAATGACTTGACCCTATGTTCCTAGTTCAAAGCTGGCTCCTTGTTCCTGGCTAACTGCCATATGTTGCTCTCAGCAAAACGACACTTCGGTACCATAAGATAGTGTCAACATGGGCCATCTTGTCTCCTACTTCCTAACCACAAAATATTTGCTGAGAATGGTGCCCACGCACTGCACGAAATCCCAGCTGTTATGCCAAGCTTTGCTGGGTCAATTTGACCTTGTACCCTGTCAGCATATTTGGATCTGCTTATAATATATTTTGATTTTGGGACGTGCTCGTCCGTCCCTATCACCATGTTGGCAAGTGAGAAGTCCCTCCTCCTGTGCTCTATAGGGTGCAAGGGGTAAATTTCTATGTTTGGAGGTGTCCCAACCCCTTGGTTCTGCCACACGACCCATTTAAATACATGACTGATAGATAGATAGATAGATAGATAGATAGATAGATAGATAGATAGATAGATAGATAGATAGATAGATAGATAGATAGATAGATAGACAGGAAGGAAGGAAGGAAGGAAGGAAGGAAGGAAGGAAGGAAGGAAGGAAGGAAATGATAGATAGATAGATAGATAGATAGATAGATAGATAGATAGATAGATAGATAGATAGATAGATAGATAGATCACAGTCACTAAATAGCATAGTGAGTTAAGTATCTGCCTGAGATGGCAGAAGTTAGGGCTGATTCCTTATTATGCCTTCCAAGGGAAGAGCCACCATGTATAGCCTTAGTGAACTACTTATAAGTAGGGAGTGGGTATCTATGACATGTTACACTGCAACCTGTTCTTGAATCCACAAGCAGCTTTAAACATATTCCTGAGCCCTTTTTCATCAGATTACTCATGAGCATGTCCAAACCTGCTTTCAAGTTCAAACAGACTGTAGGAAAAAATATGATACATCATACAAATCCTCCCCCTAACCATGAGTATTCTTTACCTAGAAAACCATAAGGCAGAACTGGCCATAATGTAGAACTGACCGTAATTCAGAACCGACTCCACAGCACACAGTTATTGCCTTAAAAAGCCCTAGTCATTCAGTGACACTACATGTCTGAGTCTAAGAATTTCCATCTAACCCTTGACTTCAACCCTGGGCATCAGGGCACAAACAGGCAGACCTAGTAAGAGTCTGTCATGACAACTCTGAAAACACTAACTGACAGAACACCTTTTTTTTGCTGGGATTAATAGCGGTTTGTGCCTTCCCTACAGGGCACAGCCCTCAAAACCTCTTCCTTTGCATTCCATCTGGCCTTTTCAATAAACAAAGAGTTGGCTGCCCCTGCAGTAAGTGATTTAATGGTCTTGGAGATTGAGTAGGAGGGAGTGTTTGTGGACAAGCTTTCCAATAAAAAACAACAACAGATGTACAGCAATAAAATGCACCCTTAATTAAACAAAGATGTTTGCTTTCATAAGGTCCATTGTTGGGAAGGTCTGAGTGGTTTTTTCCCCCCATGGCCATCTTCCAGCCAGACAGAAAGGCATGTTAAACTCTGTTGATTTCAGTAAGAGAGAGAGAATGATTAGCTCTTTCATTCAACTCAGGAAAATGTAAATTTTTATGATTACAATAGGACACCCCTATCCGCTGGGGATTGCTTCAAAGTCTTCCTGTGGATAATGAAAACTGTGGATAAGAGAGAACACCAAAATGTCCCCAAAACTGCTGTTTTGTGATAATAACTTGCTATACAGCTGCTGTTTTATGACAGTAGCTTGCTTTACAGCTGCTGTTTTATGACAGTAGCTTGTTTTACAGCTGCTCTTTGTGACAGTAGCTTGCTTTGCGGTTGCTGAATTATTTATTTTTTCCTCTGCCAACTGTGGATAACTGAATCAGTGGATAATGAATCAGTGGATACGGGGGGGTCCTACTGTACTTTTAATTTATTTCTATTTTTACACCACCCATTAGTGTTGCCACTCTCTGGGCAGTTCATGACATATAATAAAATCATACACTAAAACACTTTACAATAAATACAACAAAAAACAAGAAACCGTGGTACTAAAACTACCTTTAAACAGAAATGTGCAAATTAAAGTCCATTTGAACATACCAGGACAGTATCCACAGTAGTAGAAGGCAGCTTTATATAGTCTTAATTAGCTTCCTGAATACAGAGAGGGATGGTGCCTGGTGAATCTCTGTAAGAGATTCCCTGTGTGTTACAGCTCTTAACATCTAGGGCTGTGAGGAATATGCAGGGCTGGTAGCTATTTTATGCTAGCACTAAGACTTAACACAGTTACCAGCAGGAAACTAAAATAGGTTGATGTTTGTTTATCTGTTTCTTTGTCTCTGTGTGTCTGTCAGCTTATTTATATGTTTGCTAACAGGCTACTCACACCTGTCCTTGGGAATATGGGACCTGGAAACTACTCTGAAACAGAATTTTCAAAGGGATAGATGACTCAGTTTTTTTCCACTTTCTTGAATGCCTGCATACTTGAACCTCCCACTTCTTCCATCTGACTGCACATAAGAGCATGCAGGGAAACTGTTGTCAAAGATAAAAAATAGAGATTAAATTCCAAGCCATCTGCAGGGGCCAAATTTAATTAGGGACACATCTCTACCTAGTAGAGATGGGCACGAAATGAATAGTTTTTCGTTTCCGTTATTCATTATTTGTTCCGTTACATAACGAAACGACAAATGAAAATTGTGATGAAAATGGAACGAAACGAACAGAACCACGAAAATTGTGTTCGTTATGTTTCGTTTTCGTTAATGGCGGTGTGCAATGAAATGAGCTGTTTTAAATGTTAAAAAATGCCCTGGACATCCATAAAAACGCAGTGATAATTATTTATCCTGTCTGATAATACGTACCAGAGGGGGTGGGGGTCCTTAAAACGTGCATTTATGTCTTTTCTCAGATCGCTGTATTTTTTTCCTTTAAGGGGAGTTAGGGGACATCGACCCAAAATGGCTCCCAGATGCCTAATATTGATTTCTTGGGTATTAAAATGCCCTGGACATCCATAAAAATGCAGTGATAATGCGATCATTATTTGAAATTATTACCTACCAGGGGGTTGGGGTCCTTAAAACATTTGTTTTTGTCTTTTCCCATCGCGATGTATTTTTCTTTTCCCTTTAAGGATGACAAAATGGATGTCGCCACTCCAGCCACAACATGGAGGCAAGCCATGTGATGGGATCATGTAAATTCTTGGACAACTTCAACCAACAGCATGCCCAGGTTGCAGACTGGGCAGGTCTGGCAGCCACAGAGGGCATAAAAAGCTCTGGCAGCCCCCGTCCTCCTTGCAGTCCCCGGTGGGAATTAGGGTGGGATTGCTGTCTCCCTGTGTGCATGTGTGCGTACCTCTTGGTGAGTACCCTCCCCTGCCCTGCAGTGCAGTCACTCTGCGGCTGCCTTGCACCCTGGGCAACGCCCACCGCTGCCTTTGCAGCCTCCCTGCGTGCGTACTTAGTCTATACGGTGTCTCTGCCAGCATCATTTTTTTTAATGTTTTCCCTCTGGTCTGGGGCGCTGGGGGATGCCCCCGCACGGAAATGCTTTAAATAGCGCGCAAAAAGCGGGTAGAAACAAAAAATGAAAAAACAAAAAACAAAAACGATTTTTTTTCAAAAATTCATGAAAAATGGAAATGAAATGAAACAAACCTCTCAACGACAAACGAAAAACTGAAACACCATTTTTTTGATTCGTGCCCATCTCTACTACCTAGTCAGGGAAATATGGGCTAAAATCCTGTTGCCATAATTTGCACCCTAAGGCTGATAACAGCATCAACATTTTTCCAGAAATTAAACACTTCCAACTTGTGGGAATCTTTCTTCAGAGTATGTTTTTTGGGGAAGTTTCAGTGCAGTGCACACACTCCTGACTTTTGCCAACATGTCATATCTGGAGGGAAGTGATCTTCTATTTCCTCTGACCTTTGCTTTGGAGCAAGGCTAAAAGGCTAAAGGGCTAAAGCGCACGTGTTTCCTATCAGAACCAATGTTTTCATAAATGTTCCAATCTCTTCTTAGGAATTTAGATAAGATGAATAAAACAAGTCTTCTGGAGAAGGCACCGTCCAGTCTTTGTCTACAAGTCAGTGCAGCACTTACTTCCCAGCTGGCTGGGGAGGGGGAAGCATTTTGTCTTTGTCTATCTGTTTATTTCTGTAATCAAGAGCAGTTTGCTTCCAAAATTTTCCAGAAAATGCCCGCATCAATTTTCTTGCTAAGCTCCTGCTGAATCCATGGAAAGATGAATCTCTTTCTAGTATGCATTATGCTTTCATTATCCATAATTTCATTTTTGCTGCGGCACTGTTACTGGGGCATTAGAGTCTTGCTGCCTTTCAGGCTTTAGTGAGGATATCTCCTGAAGAACTAAAATGCCCAGGATGTGTTGTGACAGCTTCTTCCAGGAAGCACTGCAGCTGGAAATGACGCCCTAGCATGTAGTTCAGAGGCCTAGGCCATGTTCCAGGAGAGTGGAATATAAGTAGAGATGGGCACAAAATGAACTTTTAGTTTGTTTCATTATTTGTTATTCATTTCATTACATAATGAAGTGAATAATGAACCTCAGAGTTAATTTAGAACGAAACGAACCGAAATGAGAAAAATTGGTTTGGTTGGGTTTGGTTTGTTAATGGCAGCGTCTCCTACCTGGTGCTGGTCTTTCCTGGAGGTCCGGTCTTCCTGGCTCAGGGAGGGTGACCCCCCCCCAAAAAAAGCTGACCACCGCACTACATCTGTAGCACAGGCCATGTGGTCGGCAATTAAAAAACAACAATAAAAATAAAATTATAAAAATTATAAAAAAGGAGCACCGACCCGGCCCCAGGGGTGGCCAGGTTGGTGCCCTAAAATAAAGAAAAATATATATAAAAATATTAAAAAGCCCCTGCGCAGGGGCCAGGATCTGCTGCCGCCACCGCCACCGCCTCCGCCACCACTGAGCCACTGCCGCCGCTGCTGGTAAGAACCCGAACTGGTTCGGATTGGTTTGGATTCGTACGATTTTTAAAATAATTCATACGAACCCAAACCCAAACCGAACCAAGGGTGAGCCCGAACCAGACGAACCCGAACCATGAGTTTTCTGATTCATGCCCACCTCTAAATATAAGTGTCTGAAGGTATGGGTCTGTGTTCTGAAATTCCTAGAATCCTCCCTGGGGAAGAATTCTTGGAGATGGACTGAGCCAACTGTTCTTATTCTTTTTCAGCATGTCCCTCATTCGATTTTGCTTTATCTGACAGTGCAAAGGTGATTTCCAGCACGACTGCCCCCTTCCACCTGGCGGGCTCCCCACTTGTTTCTGAACCACACTCACAAGGAAGATGCAGGATTCACATTACTGCAGCAAAAGTCTGGGCCAGGAAGAAAAACTGACATTGTGCCATTCTGGAGCTTATAAAGGAGAGATGAGTCACAGGAAAAAAAATATGTACAGGGTTCGGCTAGAATCTCAAGAAGCTCCTGAAAAACATTTCAGCCTTACAACATTTATCAGATGAATATCAGTACACTTGTTTTACATTATTCAGAGGACAGGTTCTTTGTCAAGGGTTAGCAAGCAACTGCCATATACAGTTGTGACCATGTACATTCTATCAATCAAGCCCTCTGCAGACAATCTAATACACCATAGGCTTTATACATGAGGAGGAGAAGAGATATCACCATTCTTGCTGCAACTCCCTTACCCCAGGGCACATCTTCACTTCTATTCATGTCCTGGATCCCTGCTTGTTTGTTCTTCTTCCTGTCTATGCATCCATTTCTTCACAGTCCTTTAAAAAGATGCCTCCTGCTAAATCAGATTTCAGAGTTTTGGGGTTGTTGTTGTTGGTGTTTTTATTTATTTTTATTTATTTTTTTGTGGCAAAAAAAAGAAGAGAGAATAGCCACTCCTGGAAGCCACCAGGAGTCTCCGTTCTCCCTTAATCAAGATGGACTCATCTTCTCCACACACCAAAAGACAAATGCTTTTTTCAAAAATGGGAAGTTGACTGCTGGTCCTGCCCCACTTTGTTTGTTGGGGGTTGCTTCTGCCCATAGAAAATCTAAGGAACTGAAAAAATGGCTGCTAGGACACTCAGATCTTGGTTACCATTCATCTAGCCAGTAACCTGAATGAATTGCTTGTGTACTCTAGAACATGCTTAAGGATTGGAAACTCCAGAATTGTGCACAAGACTCAGCAGAGAGGGAATCAAATGCTTTTTGGTTCCCCCACTTCATTTTCTGAGCCAAAGGAAGGAAAATCAAGGATACTCAGTCCAATAGATTCACAAAAGGTGTTGTGATAAGCTCTGTGTAAGCCTCCCAGGATACTTGTGGAAGTATTTCTTCTTCTTCCATCCTGTTCTTGCTCATGCCCTACGATCTTCTGGCTGGGGTTTTCATTCCATCCTTACATTGTCCAAGCCACAGTCATCTGGAACACAAGGAGACGGCCTTCTCTGAAGCTCCAGGTAGACCATGGAAGGCCATTCTTCAGGAGTTGATTTGCCAATGTTTCCTTGCTTACTTTTATCTGTGTAAGATATAGAGATGGGCACGACTTGAAAAATTTTTTTTCGAGTTGTCGTTAGTCGGGCCGGTTCCGTTTCGGCTCGTTTCCGGTTTTCACGAAAATTCGCAAAAATTAGTCGGTTCGTTTTTTTGTTTTTTCATTGTCGTTAGTACTGGTTTTGGGGGGGAGCGGGCTCCTGGAGGCACCTCTGTGGGGTGGGTGCCTCCTCTGGCCCGCTATAAAGGGAAAGTGGGCTCCTGGAGGCACCCGTGGGTGCCTCCTATCCTCACCCACTAGGAAGGAGAAGCAGGCTCCAAGAGACCCCTCTACATGGGGGTCTCCCTTCCTCACCTGCTGCTGCTGCAAAATGCTATGCAATAGCCATATGGATATTGCATAACATAATGTGCAGACAGTGAGACCAGTGTGAGAGTGATAGCGTCATGCCTTCCCTGCACAAGGCTCTCGCACCACCATGTCTCACACAGAAGGGAATTGTACTTGCTGCGTGTAGTGCAATGCAAGCAAGTAGATCTGGCTTTAAGGTGGCTTAGTGCAAGGGCTAGGGTTAGGCTAGTGACGGGTAAGGTTACGGTGGGCTAGTGGGTTGCACCTCTGGGTGCCTCTCTGACCCACTAAGAAGACAGTCTGTGACGTATGGGTACGGAGTCAAGGGTTAGGGTAAGGGTTAGGGGGGCTAGGGCCGGTTTTAGGGGGCTTTTTGGCACATCCCAGAAGTCTCCATGGCCAAGTGGCCATGCGACTGGTGGGATGGCTCCAAAAATTTGCATGGTCGTCCACTCCCACATGGCTGGCCACTCGGCCAGCCCATCCAATGCGCAGGTGTAAATAAAATAAAATAAAATAAAATCAATGGAGGACAGAGGAGGAGAGGAGAGACATTTTGTTGCAAGAAAAAACCCACTGCTACTGTGAAAAATCTGGCAGTTTATAAATTTTCGCGTGTTTCTGTTGTGCTTGTGTGTTTTTGGACCACGATTTCAAAAACAATATTGCGTTCGCCGCCCCATTTTGGATCCCCTGCCCGCACCGCATGGCATGGCGACTCGAGTCCGGCTGCCCAGGACGGGGGAGAGGCGGGACCCCCCCTCCAGAAACCACCCCTCCGGTAGGTGCCCTGCGCCCTTAGTCAAGCAGGCATTTTTCCGCCTGCTTTTTTGGCCCGGGAATGGGTGGGGGGAGAGTTTAAAAGTTTTTTCCTGTGCCGTCCGTGCCGCTTGCTTGCGCTTTAATTGCGGCGGCCGGCGGCGAGACTGGGCTTTTTGCTGGCTGCGAGCCTGCGGCGAGTCCCACCAGAGCAGCCCACAAGGACGGGGGATGGGGGGGAGGCCGGGGACCTCCAGAAACAACCCCTCTGGTAGGTGCCCTGAGGCACGGCAGGCATTTTTCCGCCTGCTTTTCGGCCGGGAACTGGGTTTTTTTAACTTTTAAAAACTTTTTTTCTGTGCCGCGTGGCATCGCGCGATTGCGCGATGCAAGGAACAAGCACGACAAATCAGACCAAAATTGTTCATTCGTCGGTTCGAGCTTGAAGTCTGGGGGAGTGATTCCCGTTACCGTTTCCGTAGAGTAACGGAACCGAGTAACGGAAACGGAAACGGGAATACCGCTAAGTCGTGCCCATCTCTAGTAAGATATTTCTGTCAGAGGCATGAAGTATTGTGATAGGCATTTTGGTGGCCAGCATCTCTATTCTTCAGCTGGGTCCATCGACTACACCTGTGTCTACTACACCTGTCTCTGTGGCATTGCTTTATTATTGACCAATTAACTGGATGGGGTTATCTCCCAGCCTTCAGCATGCAAAGATAGTGGAAAGGCAGGATGTCAATCTTTCTGACCACCCTCAATCAATTGGAATACCCCTATATCAAATCAAACCAGCAGCTTGTCTAGATGGCTCAGTGGTTTAGGCATTGGTCTGCAAAGCTGGAAGTTGGGAGTTGGAGTCCCCACTGTGTCTCCTTGACAGAAGCTGGACTTAGTGATCCACTGGGTCCCTTCCAGCTGTGTAGTTCCCAGACTGTTATTATTATTACTGTTGCTATCATTCATTGGTTTTAGGAGGGGTATCCAAAACCTGTCACAGAGGCCATTCCCAGCTTCTTTGCTTGTGATCATTCCCATTGGCAGTGATGAGTTTTCAAGCTGGCACCTTCAGTAAGCAAAGCATGCACTCATTGCACAACCACTAAGCTGTACCCCTCCCTTTGCCCTATTTAAGGACTCCAGTGCCATTTATTGTAGACTCAGTCGGAAATACTTTCTTCTTCCCAGTCCAGTTTGGTTGAGATGTTATACTGGAGTGTCATTCTAAACGGAAGAGGCCTTCAGGGCAGCCTGAGGCCGTCAATGACTGCCAAATCAATGGACAAGCACAGGCTTTATGGGGAGCCAAGGAACAACACCTCCTGAAATCTCCCTAAAAGTAGCAAAGGAGTCACGAAAGAGGACAAGAATATCATGGCCCCATGTAGACCTCATTGGTATGAAAAGAAGGATAAATGATACTAGAGTGTCCATATACTTTTGGTACAACATGGTGCTTGGTGCCCTTATTCAGTAATGCACAAGGATTACGGGGCAGGTACAGATTCTTTATCTAGAGACCAGCTTGCAAACCCAATGAGTCTTGATGGACCACAACTTGAACATGAGTCAGCAGTGTGATGCGGTGGCCCAGAAAGCCAGCATGATTCTGGGTTGCATCAGCAGAAGCATAGTGTCTAGATCACTCTATTCTGCTCTGGTCAGACCCCATCTGGAGCACTGTGCCCAGTTCTGTGCACCTCAGTTTAAAAAGGATGTTGACAATCTTGAACGGGTCCAGAGGAGGGCGATCAAGATGATTGAGAGTTTGGAAGAAATGTCTTAGGAGGAGCAGCTTAGCGAGCTGGGAATGTTTAGCCTTACAAAAAGAAGACTGAGAAAGGGATATGATAGTTATGTTTAAATATTTGAAAGGATGTCACATTGAAGAAGGGACTGGTTTATTTTCCATGGCTTCAGAAACTGGGACGCTGGGCAGTGGTCTCAAACTACAGGAAAAGAGATTTCAATTTAAACATTAGGAAGAACTTCATGACAGTTAAAGCTGTCCGGTACTGTGGTAACGCTGCCACAGAGGGTGGTGGAGTCTCCTTCTTTGGAGGTTTTTAAGCAGAGGCTGGATGGCTGTATGTCAGGAGTACTGTGATGGGGGGTTCCTGCATGGCAGGGGGTTGGGCTGGATGGCCCTTGAGGTCTCTTCCTTATGAGTCTATGATTCTATGACTCCAGTCAATCTGCACAGCATTGGGCAAGGCCTGAAAAGAACTGGCCAGGTGGTGGCCACTTGACTTCTTATTTCCAGCTCAAACACTTCATGATCCCAGTGACAGGAATACTGAGCTCAACGTATTTCTTCCTATTGCAACTAGCACAGGTACAGTAAGGTTGCACACTGACCAGAAAAAGTTGGGCTGTTTAGAGACAGAAGGAAAGATATGTGGAAGTAAAAACAGTAAGAACACAACATGGAGGTGAAGGACCATGGAAAGTAATGATCAGAGGAAGAGATGGGCATGAACCACTGGTTTGACAGCACCTGCCAGTTTGTCCTTTGTAGGAATAGATGTTCAGTGCCTCCCACACCAGCCTCCTCCAGTCGGTGCCCAGTCCGAGGCAGCACTCAGAGGAGACGGAGCAAGGAGGCCAGGTTGCTGCCTCAGATTGGATGCCTGCCCGAGGAGCTGGGAACCATTGATTACCTGTTCATCCAGAGGACACACTGGAACAAACTGCCAAACTGGTGTCCATCTCTAATCAGAGATGTTTCTGGGCTGATTGGTACTGACACTCCAGTTTTCACTGGTTTCTCTATAAAATTCTGGGACGCCATATTTTTCTGTGTATTTGCCACTATCTTTTTCTAAAATCATGACACTAAAAATTAAGGGGGGTTGTATACATGTAAGCCTTTTCCGAGGGGGTGAGGTTGGGGTGGAAGAGAACCCTAACTGACTTTGTTGTTTCCTTCCTTTGAACAACCTTTGTCTCTGCATTTTGTCTATTTCATAATTGGCAGGGTCTTTTCAGCGGGGACAGGCTTGGAGGTTCAAGAAGTGCCTTTCCACGCTGCCAGAGATAAAGTGACACTCAATTTGAGTTCTTCTCACCCTACCTCTTGCTCTTTTCTTTTCCTTCTGTTTTAATCACCCTCCCCTCCTAAAAGCCAAGCAGACGATAAATCAATCAGAGGAGTCTTCAGAATGCAGAAAGGAAAGGAAGCAGCAGGGAGTGGGGTGGAGGACACCTCGAGGATAATTTATTAATTTTATTAATTTGAGGTCTTAACAGTGTGTGGGGGGGTCTAATATATGGGAGGGTCTTATAGATGAAAAAATATGGTAATATTCATTTAGTACATTGCATGCTTGTATTTCCAGAAATGGTTGGATCATTGATCCAAACTGTTTAAGCGGTGGAGTCCACAAGATTCCTTTCTTCCCCTTTCTTGTTCAATAGCTTTTAGAGACAGGCACCAACTGGCTTCTCCCAGTTTATTTATCCCAGCTCACAAATCAGCAGCACAGGGCTGCTGCTCCCCTACCCCACCTCTTCAGACTCAAGCAGCTACTCACTCAGCCAATTTTGTTAGCTTCTAGCAGCTTCTCAACTAATCTTCTTCTCTTGGCTATAGCTTAGGCTTCTCTGCCTCGCCCTCTTGGCTGATCTCCCACTTAGAGGAAAGGCTGGGGCAAAGAAGTCGATGCTCTGGCCTGCAGTAGAAGATCAGTTGAGGAGCTTCTGGAAGCCAGCAAACTGGGCTGGGTGAGTGGGTAGATTGGCGGAGGAGACAAGCAACATCACCTGTGCTGCTGCCTTTCGGATGAACTAGGACAAACCGTTTGTTCCCATCTCCAAAGAGCTATACACCTGGGAGAGGTTAATGAGATGTTGAAGGTACGATTCCATGAGTACCTTGATGACACTTGACTATATTGCTTGTTGTTGGAGTCCTCTGATGAAGTCACGCAGACAAGGATTCTTGTCTGGATGAGTCTGAGCAAACTGAATCTGCTCCTGGCAGAGAACTCTGACCTCAGTCAAGGCTCCCTTGGCCAATCCCTATTGACCTTCTACATTCTTCCTTTAATTTTATTCATATAGGTAAAGGTAACAGTTCCCCATGCAAATGTGTGCTAATTGTGTCCGACTCTAGGGGCGGTGCTCACCTTCATTTTGTAGCCAAAGAACCAGTGTTGTGCAAGTCCGTGGCCATGTGGCCAGCATGGCTGAATGCATTTCTGTGCATGGAACTCTGTTTTACCTAGCCACTTTTTATGGTGGTAGATATTTATCTACTTGCATCTGCATGCTTTCAAACTGCTAGGTTGGCAGGAGCTGGGGTTAACAGTGGGAGCTCACTTCACTGCGTGGCACTCAGGATTCAAACTGCCAAGCTGCTGACTTTGCAGCTGACAGTTTCAGCAGTCTAGCCCGCTGAGCCACTCTGCCCCTAGGAAATGATATACTCTGATAATAAATGTGTTTTGCAGGAACGGTATAGCATAATTCATTGTTTTATTATGTCCCTTGAACTGCTTTTTAACTATTTTTAATGAGCGTTTTTTTAAATACTGGTATATATTTTAAACTATATTTTAAATCTAAATGTATTATGAGTAGAGATGGGCACGAATAAAAATGGTGTTTCGTTTGTCGTTTGTCGTTTAGGGGGTCTGTTTCGGTTCATTTCAGTTTTTGTGAATTTTTGCAAAAAAATTGTTTTCATTTTTGTTCGTTTCATTACCATTTCGTTACCATTTATTTCATTTTTTTGTGATTTTTTTTTAGCATTTAAAGCAGTTCATTGTATTGCCGTAACAAAAATGAAACGCACGACAAAATTTCCGGTGTTTCTGTTCGTTTTGTTTCATTTTGGAGACAAAATTTGTTTGTCATTTCGTTGCATAACAAAATGAAAAAACGAAAATGGAAATGAAAAATTGTTCGTTTTGTGCCTATCTCTAATTATGAGTTTAACTGTATCTGTCTTTTCATCCCTTATAACCCAGGAGAAAAGTGAGGAAGAAAGAAAGTGGGAGAAAGCAAATAAATCACAGACAAGGAGATTATCAGGTGGGTTGATTTGAGAGCAATGGTGGTGCACTTAAAGACAGGGCTGTGTGCTCCATGCTGGATATATCAGTGGTTTAGGTATTTGACCACAGAGGTTGGCAGTTCGATCCCACACTGTGTCCCCTTGACAGGTGTTGGACTCAATGATTCATAAGGTTCCTTTCATCTCAGACGATGACAAGGCTCTCAAATTTATTCTCCTGCCTGCAGGTGTGATGTAAAACATTGTTCCTTTGCTGTAATTTATCATTGTACTGGGATTCTTGTGTATTCCTATACACACGTGTGCGTGATCTTTTGCAGCAAAGCCTCTTGGGTCAACCCTGATGATGGCAGTTCCCAACAGCTGATGTTTGACCTCTCTTTTATCCGCGTCTCTCATTTTTAATTCATTTCCCCCTCTCTCTATCTTTTTCTCCATTAAAGAATGGAATGATCTCTGTTAAGTTACTTGACTCGATCTCACCTGAGGGAATATTCGGCTACAGCATCATCCATTTTTCTACTCACACTGAAATGCTGGTAGAAGTTTCAGAGAGGATAGCCATGTTAGTCTTTTCCAAGAATTTCAGGCAAAACTCAAAGAAAGGCAAAACAAAACAAAACAAAAGACACAAACATGTAGCACCTTAAAATGCTGGTGTGTCACACCTGGCACTGGGACAGAGAAACATTTGGGCTGTTGAAATTTTAGCAGAATCCAAGGGGACATTTTTTCTTTTTGAAAATGTCCTCAGCAGCAATGAAAAACACTCCAATTGCAATGATTCCACCAATGCTTTGCTACCAAAGGGATGGCAGTGTTTGCCTAACAAGAACACATGACATTTGAAAAGGTTTTCCCAGTTATTTAACACTTGCAAGATGCATGACCAGCAGCCTAGCTTCCTCCTCACAAGTGATTGTCTTCACACGCAGTTGATGTCATTTTGCTCCTAGCAATGTCACAACAGATACCCACTGCGGCACCCTCATTCATACTGGCTGTCTGATCCGTACAGGTCTCCCAGCTGGTTCTCAAATAAGCGTTTCAGACTCCTGATGCAATGATAACCAGTTTGTGTCCTGTATCTAATTACATTTATGGTCCTGGTCCAAATCAGTTTGTCAAGACATTGCACTGGAAACCAAAACAGTTACAAAGCAAAGCAAAGCAAAGTGTTCTGCTTATATACCGCCCCATACCACTACAAGTAATCTCTGGGTGGTTTACAATTTTAATTACAGTGTGCAGGCTACACATCCCCCCCCCCCGCAAGCTGGGTACTCATTTTACCGACCTCGGAAGGATGGAAGGCTGAGTGAACCTTGAGCCTGCTACCAGGGATTGAACCCAGGTTGTGAGCACAGTTTTACCTGCAGTACAGGCATTTAACCACTGCACCACGAGGCTCAAGGTGTTTCTCTTTTTGTTGCTGCTGATGCACATCAAATGAGGAGGCACGATAGATCCCAAAGCCAAGAATGAACCTGCCAAATTTCAGACATCAAGTTTTTGGAGCTGGTGTGCTAACCAACATTTAAGTTTGCCTTTAGTAAAAAAAAATGTAGGTGCTTTTTTTCAGAATTGAACTAATACCTCCAAAATATTCCAGCTAATCTGGCCATGTACTGTGAGACTTTGGCCATTCAGGGTGTTGTAGTCCAGAATAACATGCCTTATCTGGTCTGATTTTCCCTTGAATTTGTAGTTTCATAAATGCATCTTGCTTTTCTGAATCTGGACCTTCAGCTATTTCTTTCTTTCTTTCTTTCTTTCTTTCTTTCTTTCTTTCTTTCTTTCTTTCTTTCTTTCTTTCTTTCTTTCTTTCTTTCTTCGTATGCCACCTTTCTCCAAGGCCAGCGGTTCTCAAACTTTTTTTTTTGCTGCACCTTTGTTGGGCTAAAAGAATTCTGTTGCACAGCTACACTTAAAGCAGTTTGAATACTTAGGAAAAGAAGAAAAAAACAGTGCAAATTTAACGCTCAGTTGTCTTTAATATGATGAATGAAGCTGTTTGGATGAATTTTTCATTATTTCCTTAATGTTTATGTTCACTAAATAATCAGTCTCTTAAAAGAAAAGAATATAAATTTACTGTCAAATCCACTGGAATATTTTTTTTGCAATGACAACAAAACAAATTATGCACAACCACAAAAATGGCCGAGAAGTGGCAGACGTAGCATAGACAAGGAGTTAATCGTGTTGCCATGTTATATAAATAGAATCTACTGCTAAATTACTAAATCTTAGTGAAAATTAAATATTATTGCCATGGCATCCCTGGCATATGCTTGCGGCACCCCACGGTGTCATGGCACCCAGTTTGAAAACTGCTGTCCTAGAGGATCCATGGTGGTATTAAATAAATAATTTCCCTTTGCACTGGGTGATCACTAGGAAGCAGGTGACAGCATACAAACTGCAATGTATTTCCCTGTGTAATCATATCATGAAAATTAGCAAATGTTACCAAAAAAGAGATAGATGGATGGTAGATACATGAGCACAACATTAGTGCAATGAGATCAGAGGTTTGAAAATTTAATTTCTCGGGCTATAGCTGAAATACTGTAGTGCAAGTTATTCTGGTATAATGCCCCTTTTGATCTACCTTGGGTTCTTTTCAAAAATTCTTCATGGGGCCATTGTTTCTATGAAAATAGATTTTATTTCTAATCTAAGTTACAAAAGAAAGTTATGTTTATGAAAACATTCAAAACAAAAATTACAAAAACCTGACAGACCCAGTTATAGACTTATTTCCCTAAAAATAATAAAGACTAAAATATCCTCTCTCTTTCTGGTTACACGATGTCATCCTGACTATCCTAAAAGACTCCTAACTCTACCTAACTGAAGTAAGCATCATTGCTCGAAGTGATCCTCAGCAAAATCATGGCTTCTGTCTCTTCTCCCTGTCTTCTCCTCCGAAGCTTCCATATGTCACGTGCTTGTAACTGTCCAATGGTAGCTGACTACTCCCTGCTCTAAGTGCATTGTTTTGACTATATTTCACATGCCTTAGATAAGAGTCCAATGCAAAGCCAGATTGTGCAGCTAATATCGCAGCTTAGAAAATCACTCTGTGTCCCATCATCCCTAATTTCCTTTCAGTACAATTTCATTATATATATCATTATATATGAATAGAGATGGGCACGAAACGAGCGATTTTTCATTTTTGTTTTCGTTTTTTTGTTTCATTACACAACGAAAATGAAACAAATTTTTTTAAAAAAACAAAACGAAAACGAAAACAAAACGACCAAATTTGCCTTTTTTCATTTTCGTTGCAGCAGATGCATTGAACTAAAAAGAATGCTAACGAAACAGCAATTTTTTGTTTTTGTTTTCATTTTTTCGTTTCGTTACCTAATGAAACGAAAATGATTTTTTTTGCAAAAATGTCACGAAAACAAAAATGAACCGAAACGGACCCCTAAATGACCAAACGACAAACGAAACACCATTTTTTTGAGTCGTGCCCATCTCTATATATGAATCGTGCCATCTCAGGTCTGAAAGAGGAATTCTGTAATCTCCTCCTGCAGGCAACATCATCTTATTTGTTTGTTTGTTTGTTTGTTTGTTTGTTTGTTTGTTTGTTTATTGGATTTTCATACCACCCATCTGGCAGCGAGGCCACTCTTTTTTGTATACTGCTAATTTACACAATAGGGTTTTAGCCTAAGATTTCTGGAATACTCTATGCATCCCTTCTACTGACAATGCTGGCTTGAATCTTCTTGGAGTTGAAATCCAAAACTAAAAAAAAGCAGAAGTGAATTGTGAACTGGTCCTCAACTTGCCAACCTTGGAAGGATGAAACACTGAGTTAAACTTGAGCCGGCTACCTGATCCTGAGATCTAACTCAGTTTGTGAGCAGAGTCTTCACTGCAGTGCTGCTGTTTAACTACTGTACCATAAGACATCAGCCAAGCATCCTGAGCTCCAGGTGATCCACAGATATTGGCTGACATCTTGTTGCACAGTTATGCAAACAGTGTAACTTTTAGAAGTAAATTGTCTCAAGTTAAGAATTCTCCATTGAGGTCATCTGTTGTTTGCTAAAGATTTCGGCCGCTGTTGTGCAGATTTATGCCACCCAAATTAAACACCATTTACAAGGCTGTATAACATACAAGTTGATGATCAATTTAATCCCTTGTATCGTGGTCTTTTCTCAGTCATGTGTCATCATGAGCCGACTGTTAGCACCATGGGAAATCAAGACTCCACTGCTGATTTTGAAATGACCTAGTGAATTGTTTCCACAAAATTTGCAAGCTCACTTGATTCCCAGTCCTTGGCTATGGCAAAGCTCAAAATTCACGAGGAGAAGAATGATTATTTGTATTCACACCGATCCAGTCTGAGAATGAAACATCCCAAAGAAGGGATCCAAAAGGCCACTGTAAAAACCTTCTGGCTTCTTTAACACACTTCAGAGTTTTATTTATATCCACTCTGAATAAGTGTAGCTGAGACGTAAGATTGCCAGCTTTAATGACAGCAAACTGGCGTTCGCCCCAAATCAGCAAACAGAGGCACTAAAACTCTTTGCAGCTATAAAATATGTTTAATGCAAGAAATCATAATCTCCATTTCTCCTCTCCCTTTCCCCTTGCACTCCTTTATAGCCTGGCATTTTTGTAATTAGCAGGAGAAAGATCTCTATTTCTCGAACAGCCAATGTTTTATAGGTCTTTCAATGAAAAATGGATGCAAAGATTTACTTTTGTTCTTTCCTCTCTTTGTTTAAAGGTAAATGTTTAAAACCTGAAATTTTCAGGGACACTTAATTCATATACATGGTACCAATAATGTCCTCTCCATCCTGAAATTAGCCCATTCATTGGAGAAGTGCACTTATAATTGTAGATGGTCAAATAATTCATTTTGCCTTCATCATGTCTGCGTTTGGAGGTTCTAAACCACACCCTCTCTCCCCCAACTGGAGAAATAAATATGTAGGTTAGTACATTTATATTTTAACTTTCTTTCAGTGAGCTTAAGGTGCTGTCTGGCTAGAGGTGGGCACGAACCAGAAAAATGACAACTCTGGGAGTTTGTGGCTACCCAAGAACTATCCCCAAGCAAACCACAGATGAACAAACTATTTTGTGGTCATTTTTTCTTCATTTTGTGCTTGGGACAGGGGACCTAACACCTATACTCCCTCTGCCATCTGCCCGCCCCCGTCCCACTGCTCCCTACCCAGTCTTGCTGCCTCCTCCTTCTCGTCCTTGGCCACCACCCTCTTTATAAACAATGGCCCAGTTTCCCTTCCAGGAGCTGATAGATGTCAGCATGAACAGAGACAATTGCTCCATTGTCTCTAAAGATGGCCATAGTGGAGGGGAAGGAGGAGGAGGAGGAGGCAGTAGGACCAGGTAGTGAGGCAATGAGAACAGCAGGAAGGGGGTGGCACACCCATTTTGCAGCAGCAGGAAAAAGTCTGGTGTTTCAGCAAAATGGGATCCCCGAACCAGACCACAAACAAGCCCAATTCATGAAGCCCCCCACCTCCAGTTTGTAGTTCAGTTCATGCCCATCAAATCTGTCCAATCCCCTTTTGAAGGCATCTAGGCCAGATGCCATCACCACATCCTATGGCATGGAGTTCTACAGACTAACAACAAGCTGGGTAAAAGAAAAAAATTTTTTGTCTGTTCTCACTCTCCCAACCCACAGTTTGAGTGGATGTCCCTTAGTTCTGCTATTTTGTGAGAAGGAGTGGAGCTTCCCTCTATCCCTCCTTGCCTTCCATGTGTCCACTTGGCATCAGCCAGCAACTGGCATTAAGACAATAAAAGGAAAAGGAAAGCAAGGGAGAGCCGATAAAGATAGCCCCTTGAAACTACTTTGACCTGCAAAAGAGGGGCAGTCATGCCTCCCACATTTACCCACTCAGTCTTAAGTGCAGTGAAGACTCAGTGCAGCTAGCTACCTAAAAAGGGGGGGGGGGAGAGCAAGAACATTCTAGGAGGCAGCCAGTCTAGTAACTGATGAAGCATCTTGTCCTGGGGCACAAAACAGCTGATTGATGGGGTGGATAAGAATATAGAGAGTCCTGGGAGCTCCATCTGAGCCCTCCTCAGGGACTCCGCCGTTCGAGTTTCCGGGAGAGGTTTTGACTTTCACTGAGGCTTCATCTGTCAATCTCCTTCTTCTTTAGCACTTACGGTTTCTTTTCCCTTGATTGCCAGTTGGTGGCGAGTATTTCTCCCCGCAAATCCCAGCATTTTAAACTGTCCAAATTGACTGCAACGTCGAGGTGCACAAGCCAAAGGGTCACAGGGTGGGGTCAGGAGGCTTGTTGAACCACCTTGCAGTTTATCTAGAAACTAGAGATGGGCACGACTTGAAATTTTTTTTTTCGAGTTGTCGTTAGTCGTGCCGGTTCCGTTTCGGGTTGTTTCCGTTTTTCGTGAAAATTCACAAAAATTAGTTGGTTCGTTTTTTCATTTTTTTGTTTTCGTTAGTACTGGTTTTTTTTGGGGGGGTAGCGGGCTCCTGGAGGCACCTCTCTGGGGTGGGTGCCTCCTCTGGCCCGCTATAAAGGGAAAGTGGGCTCCTGGAGGCACCCGTGGGTGCCTCCTATCCTCACCCACTAGGAAAGGGAAGCAGGCTCCAAGAGACCCCTCAACATGGGGGTCTCCCCTCCTCACCTGCTGCTGCTGCAAAATGGTATGCAATAGCCATATGGATATGCATACCAGTTGCAGACAGTGAGACTAGTGATGGCAGTGAACCCAGAGCCATAGGTGATGCCTAACTAAGGCTCTCGCACCACCATGTCTCACACAGAAGGGAATTGTACTTGCGTGTAGTGCAATGCAAGTAGTTCTGGGTTAGGGTTAAGGTGGGTTGGTGTAAGGGCTAGGGTTAGGCTAGTGACGGGTAAGGTTACGGTGGGCTAGTGGGTTGCACCTCTGGGTGCCTCTCTGACCCACTAAGAAGACAGTCTGTGACGTATGGGTAAGGACTGGAGTCAAGGGTTAGGGTTAGGGTTAGGGGGCTAGGGCAGGTTTTAGGGGGCTTTTTGGCACATCCCAGAAGTCTCAATGGCCAAGTGGCCATGCGATTGGTGGGATGGCTCCAAAAATTTGCATGGTCGTCCACTCCCACATGGCTGGCCACTCGGCCAGCACATCATTGCGCAGGTGTAAAAAAATAAAAATAAAATAAAATCAATGGAGGACAGAGGAGGAGAGGAGAGACATTTTGTTGCAAGAAAAAACTCACTGCTACTGTGAAAAATCTGGCCGTTTATAAATTTTCGCGTGTTTCTGTTGTGCTTGTGTGTTTTTGGACCACGATTTCAAAAACAATATTGCGTTCGCCGCCCCATTTTGGATCCCCCGCCCACACCGCATGGCATGGCGAGTCCGGCTGCCCAGGACGGGGGGGAGGCGGGACCCCCCCTCCAGAAACCACCCCTCCGGTAGGTGCCCTGCGCCCTTAGTCAAGCAGGCATTTTTCCGCCTGCTTTTTTGGCCCGGGAATGGGTGGGGGGAGAGTTTAAAAGTTTTTTCCTGTGCCGTCCGTGCCGCTTGCTTGCACTTTAATTGCGGCGGCCGGCGGCGAGACTGGGCTTTTTGCTGGCTGTGAGCCTGCGGTGAGTCCCACAGAGCAGCCCACTAGGACGGGGGATGGGGGGGAGGCCGGGGACCTCCAGAAACAACCCCTCTGGTAGGTGCCCTGAGGCACGGCAGGCATTTTTCCGCCTGCTTTTCGGCCGGGAACCGGGTTTTTTTAAGTTTTAAAAACTTTTTTTCTGTGCGGCGTGGCATCGCGCAATCGCGCGATGCAAGGAACGAGCACGACAAATCAGACCAAAATTGTTCGTTCGTCAGTTCGAGCTCGAAGTCTGGCGGAGTAATTCCCGTTACCGTTTCCGTAGAGTAATTGAACCGAGTAACGGAAACGGAAACGGGAATACCGCTAAGTCGTGCCCATCTCTACTAGAAACACAGAAATGAGGCCGAATAAGAGTGAGTGCGGGGGAGGGAGGCATGATTCATTTGGTGCAAATTGCAATTTTTCATCCATTAGCAAGAAACCCCATTCCACTCCTCTGAAAACCTGAAATTTACTCATTTACTTATATATCTCCAAGTTTACACCCCCTTTCTCCAAATTAAGACAGTGAAGGCAACTCTCAAATTTAAAAAATGAACTACCTTAAAACACAGTAAATTATAATACTTTAATGAAATATGTGATAGCATGAAAACAACTTGTTAAAACTGTTAAAAGCACATAAAATATAAAGCAAAGAGTTCTGCTTATATGTCACCCTATATCACGTCAAGTAGTCTCTGGGCAATTTACAGTTTAATTACAGTATGCAGGCTACACATTGCCCTCCCAGCAAGCTGAGTGCTCATTTTACCGACCTCAGAAGGATGGAAGGCTGAGTGAACTTTGAGCCTGCTACCTGGGATTGAACCCCAGGTCGTGAGCACAGTTTTACCTGCAGTGCAGGCATTTAACCACTGCACCATGAGGCTCTCCCTCATATACCTAAAATGAACATGGTGTCCAGCAAAGCTTGTCTAAACAAGATCATATTCACCAGTCAGTGGAAGTACAAGAGGGAAGGGGGCCAACCTAGTCTTCTACAGGAGGACTTTCCACAACCTGGGAGCAGACACAGAGAAGGCCCTCTCTCTCATTCCATCTCTGCTGTCTTTCTGGAAACAGGCAAAGACCTTTCTCTTCAGGCAAGCTTTCCCTGAATGATGGACTACCTATTATGTGTCTTTATAGGAATCTACCATACACGGCTACCCAGACTTTTTGTTTAGAACTTTGTATTTATATCTCTCCTTGTATGATTGCACTGGAACTATGTTATCAATTGTTAGTTTTAATGTTGCCTTCTAATGCTGTAAGATACCCCTCAATTCCCTGTTTCTCAAACTGAATGTGTCTTAATTGCAATGGACTGTATACTGTCTCTCCTTACTGTAAGCCACCTTGGGTCCTTTTCCAAGGAGAAAGGCGAGCTAAAAATACTCAAAAATAAATAAATAAAAAATAAAATTCCCCGTTTCTCAAACTGAATGTTTCTTAATTGTAATGGACTGTATACTGTCTCTCCTTACTGTAAGCCACCTTGGGTCCTTTTCCAAGGTGAAAGGTGAGGTAAAAATACTCAAAAATATTTTTTTTGTTTTCGTTTTGCCCGCGTCACCTCTTGCTGAGGGTTTTCCCCTCTTTATTTTATTAGTTTTTTTCTTTCTTTTTTTCCTTTCTTTTTTCTTTTAACTTGTTATACACTGCTGGTTTTTATTCTCGATTGTAAACCGCCCAGAGTTCCTTCAGGAAGATGGGTGGTATAAAAATGCAACAAATAATAAATAAATAAATAAATAAATAAATAAATAAATAAATAAATAAATTCCCCATTTCTCAAACTGAATGTGTCTTAATTGTAATGGACTGTATATTGTCTCTCCTTACTGTAAACCACCTTGGGTCCTTTTCCAGGGAGAAAAGTGAAGTAAAGATACTCAAAAATAAATAAATAAATAATACAATTCCCAGTTTCTCAAACTGAATGTGTCTTAATTGTAATGTACTGTATACTGTCTCTCCTTACTGTAAGCCACCTTGGGCCCTTTTCCAAGGAGAAAGGTGAGGTAAAAATACTGAAAAATAATTTTTGGGGTTTTTTTTTGACCGCGTCGCCTCTTGCTGAGGGTTTCCCCCTCTTTAACCTCGTGGTGCAGTGGTTAAATGCCTGTACTGCAGGTAAAACTGTGCTCACGACCTGGGTTCAATCCCAGGTAGCAGGCTCAAGGTTCACTCAGCCTTCCATCCTTCTGAGGTCGGTAAAATGAGTACCCAGCCTGCTGGGGGGGGGCAATGTGTAGCCTGCACACTGTAATTAAAATTGTAAACTGCCCAGCGATGACTTGTACTGGTATGGGACGGTATATAAGCAGAACACTTTGCTTTGCTTTGCTTTTATTTTATCAGTTTTTTTCCTTTTTTTTCTTTCTTTTTTCTTTTTACTTGTTATACACTGCTGGTTTTTATTCTCGATTGTAAACCGCCCACAGTTCCTTCTGGAAGATGGGTGGTACAAAAATGCAATAAATAAATAAATAAATAAATAAAATCCCCCATTTCTCAAACTGAATGTGTCTTAATTGTAATGGACTGTATATTGTCTCTCCTTTCTGTAAGCCACCTTGGATCCTTTTCCAAGGAGAAAGGTGAGCTAAAAATACTCAAAAATAAATAAATAAATAAATAATAAAATTCCCCATTTCTCAAACTGAATGTGTTTTAATTGTAATGGACTGTATATTGTCTCTCCTTACTGTAAGCCACCTTGGGTCCTTTTCCAAGGAGAAAGGTGAAGTAAAAATACTCAAAAATAAATAAATAAATAAAATTCCCTGTTTCTCAAACCGAATGTGTCTTAATTGTAATGGACTGTATACTGTCTCTCCTTACTGTAAGCCACCTCGGGTCCTTTTCCAAGCAGAAAGGTGAGGTAAAAATAATAAAAAATAAATAAAAAATAAAATTCCACGTTTCTCAAACTGAATGTGTCTTAAATGTAATGGACTGTATATTTTCTGTCCTTACTGTAAGCCACCTTGGGTCCTTTTCCAAGGAGAAAGGCGAGGTAAAAATAAAAATAAATAGATTAAAAAATACAATTCCCAATTTTGCTGTCCAAGGCAGCAAGAAGTGGCAAGAGAACAAACACCTTCCCACCTGGCCAACCCAATCAAGGTGCATAACATCCAAAGCCAGCCAAGTTCCTTGCTCTCATCAGGCGGAAAATGTGACCTCTTCCACCCTCGAGCAATAACAATACAGGACAACAAATTACATCTCAAGCTGTTTGCTGCCCTTTCAAGACACTCAAATTCTGTTTCCTCGGGCATCCTCCTCAGTCTACCTCAATCATGGTAGGGCCAACCTTATTTAGAATAGCATACCAGAACCCCCAAAGTGTCGTGGTAAAATCAACGTGCTCTTACCTGTCAACTCAATTGATTAAAATTGGCTTTAGCTGATTAATCTTCTGATGAAACCGATTAAAACTCCCAACTCTACTTAATACTCAACACTAGATATAAGAGCCCTGCTGAAACGAGAATTAAATTCACAGCAACTCATCAGCCAGCAGCAGCTGAGTAACTGAGGGTTTGGGGGAAGGAATGTAACTGGATTATGATAAGCAGAGGGGGGAGAATGCTGACTGTGATTTTTCTCTCTCTTTTATTCTTTTAACTCCCAGGTTTATTTCCTCATCCTTTGAACTCTTTTCCCCAAAGACACATGAAAAATTTAGAAGTGTGGGGAATACACAGGAACTCCTCAGACTCAGGTGAAAAATACATGTGTATTCATTTATTTACCAAAACCAGGAAGCACTGTAATGAAGCAAGAACCTCATTTAGTTGCTTGTGTGTTAAAAAGAAAAAAAAATGCTGTCAAGCCACCATAAGGGAGTTGTCGAATACTTTCTGTGCCAAGTTCTCAAAATGGCACCCAATGCATGAGGCGCGGAATGTCAAACAAAGCTGCCAGATTCAGAGTTTCCATCTTCACACACACACATGCGTGCACGCACGCGCACGCGCGCGCACACACACACACACACACACACACACACAAATGTCAACCGGATCACTCTGGGGTGTTTTTATTAGGAACAGGAAGCAAAGGCTGGCCCTCATGTAAGGCAAGATCGAACAATTGGCACGGGTTGAAGGAGTGCCAGCTTCCCAATAATTTTTTCGTTGAGTTATAAGCATGTCAGTTTCTGTGAACCTCTCCAGTGTTCCAGATTTTTCCTTGGTCTTCTGTCCAACCACCAAATTTTAGTCTGCTCTTGTCTACATTTTGGGGGAAGGGAGAGAGCCGTAAGAAAGGAGAGCAGGGGGCACGAAGTCAGCCATTAATGGTTGCCTCTGGACAAATCACTATACTACCGGCCTGCAGGTCACCTGGTCTCAGCCTTTATTTCTTATCACAATGAGATGGATTCTATTTCCATTTAAATTATAGCATTTCTTTCTAAATGTGTCTCTGCACATAAACTTTATGCAAATCATTGCCCTCTTTTCAGGCAGGTGGTATTTGTAAATGTAGTATCTGGTGCCTTTTTATAAGAGGCACTCTCTCCTGCAAATGCTATTACTACACACACACACACACACACACACACACACACACTTGTGTATTTTTTCTACACGTATGTGTGTGTGTGTGTGTGTGTGTGTGTGTGTGTGTAGCTATATAAAGCAGAGATGGGCACGAAACAAAAAAATGGTGTTTTGGTTTTTCGTTTGTCGTTGAGAGGTCTCTTTCGGTTCGTTTCCGTTTGTCGGGAATTTTTTGAAAAATTTTGTTACCATTTTTCGTTTTTTCGTTTGTCGTTTCTACCCGCCTTTTGTGCAATTTTTAAAGCATTTCCATGCGCAGGCATCCCCCAACGCCCCAGACCAGAGGGAAAACACTAAAAAAAAAGGATGCTGGCAGAGACACAGTATAGACTAGGTATGCAGGGAGGCTGCAAAGGCAGCGGCAGGCGTTGCCCAGGGTGCAAGGCAGCCGCAGAGTGACTGCACTGCGGGGCAGGGGAGGGTACTCACCGAGAGGTACGCAGCACGCACGCACACAGGGAGGCTGCAGGACTGAAGCTAGAGTCGCAGAGACAGCAATCCCACCCTAACTCCAACCAGAGACTGCAAGGAGGACGGGGGCTGCCAGAGCTTTTTATGCCCTCTGTGGCTGCCAGACCTGCCCGCCCAGTCTGCAACCTCGGCATGCTATTGGTTGAACATGATCCCATCACATGGCTTGCCTCCATTTTGTGGCTGGTGGTGACATCCATTTTAAAGGGAAAAGAAAAATACATTGCGATGGGAGAAGACAAAAACAAACGTTTTAAGGACCCCAACCCCCCTGGTAGGTATTATCAGACAATATAAATAATTATCGCTGTGTTTTTACGGATGTCCAGGACGTTTTTTAACATTTAAAACAGCTCATTTCATTGTGCATCGCCATTAACGGAAACGAAACTAACGACCACAATTTTCATGGTTCTGCTCGTTTCGTTGCATTTTCATCACAATTTTCATTTGTTGTTTCGTTGCGTAACGGAAACGACAAACGGTAACGGAAATGAAAAAATGTTCATTCTGTGCCCATCTCTAATATGAAGCTATCCATCACTGGGCCATGACAAGTTACTAGTCTGGGACTCAGAGCATCACCCGATGCTGTCCAGATCTGCATAGCTCCAGCATCCCATTACATTAATTCCTCTAAAAACTAAATTTCCAAGCTCTGCCAACTAATTACGTGAAAGTTGCAGCCTTAGGCCCCTGCTTGCAAACATTAATTTTGGAGCTAACCATCTCTTAGCCATGACGTCGAGCGGTCATGCCAGCTGGGGTGGTGATTGTGGGAAATTTAGCCGGTGGGGGGAAACAACTTTTCCAAGTTCTGCTTTACTTGGAAGGCTCTTGGGGTGCGCAAGAAGGAGCAAAACAACAGCCTTTTGTAGTGTCTCCTGTTTCTTTTTAAAGCATTTTTATTAGAAAATTTTAATATACAGAAGAAAATCAAATTCAAAACGTTAACAATACAGAATCAATCTAGCCTAACTTTAGTGATAGATTGATTCTGTATTGTAGTGTCTCCTGTTTTAACGTATGCTGAGAGGGGTCAACCTGAATTGTAAAAACAGTGAGATAGATGTCAGCCCAGGGCTGTGTGGCCTGGATGCTGCTATTTCCAAACTCATAGTAGGAGGATACTTGCATCTTTAAAAGCAATCGTGGCCACTTACTCCCTTCCAAGGTGATCACCAGTTGATGTGGAAAGGAGGCACCTTGTTTGCAACAAACACACACGGACATACATTTCACCCTCGGTTAACTTGCAGCTTTGCAGAAGGATCCTTGGCATTGCTGGTTGCGAGCGAAACGAGGAGGGGAATTTATTTATTTTATTTATTATTGAATTTATATCCCGCCCATCTTCCCAACGGGAAGAGGCAGAGGGCATGGCTGTAGCTGTGACGGTCTCTGTGGTGGCATTTGGCTGCATCTTCGCCTCCTCCACCGGCACAGAGCAGCCCACTTGTTTGTCTGCCACTGTGCAAGGTCCACGGGGACATCCTGACACTGCCCTGACACCTTGTCACAAAGAAAAATGGGAAGGGGTATTAAAAAAAGATGTGCCAGGGATGGTGAGCACTCTGTTGCTGTTCATCATGACATGACATGCATCTTTTAGCTGCATGTGAGAAAAACATCCCCTAGAGCGAGGGAGGGTCTGTGTCACCCCATGGGTTTGTTCCCCCCCTTAACCTCTAAACCTCACTCAGAGATCCCCATGCTATCATCTATCTATCTATCTATCTATCTATCTATCTATCTATCTATCTATCTATCTATCTATCTATCTATCTATCTATCTATCTATCTATCTATCTATCTATCTATCTATCTAGGGGAATATGCCCTGGGCCACCACACCTGACTGTACCTGGAAAAGGGCACACAGATGAGTTCCAGGCCTACCAGTCACCCTTTTGGAGACAGTCTGACCTAGAGATGGGCACAACTCAATTCATGACGCTTCAACCACTTTACCTGGGTGGTCCCACCCTTGACTCTCAGGCTGGCTGGGCCACTCACCAACCTTCATGTAGGGATGGTGGTGCTCCTGCCATGCAGGAACTCCCACTGCCCAACCCTGCCTCCTCCGGCAACCGACCCTTCAATTGGTGCCCAGGAGGAATCCCAATCCCTCCTCCTCATCAGAGTGGGTGAGTGCCAGAGGAAGTGGGGAAGGGCAGCCCACGCTCCTGATCGACTGAGAGCACTGCTGGAGAAGGAGGGTGCTGGTGGTGCACAATTGATGGTGAGTGGGCCTGTCGGCCCAAGGAATAGGGAGTAGTGTCCCTGCAGGTTATTTTGTATGAACTGGCACACATTAATTTATTCCCATCTCTAGTCTGACCCAGTCCTTGTCCAAATCTGTGTTAGCATTTGTTCCTTTCCAGATCTCAGGGGCAGAAATGAAAACTTGTACTTGCAAAGGAGGAAACACAAACGATGAGACCAGGCCACAGCAAATGGGGCAAATGCAGAGTTTCTGGGGGTCCTGAGGTACAGACCTGATAGAGGGCCAGGGCAGCTGCTGCTGCATGCAGAGCTGGCCAGTGTGTTTCATTTTACCTGTTCTGTTTCCCACCTTAGCGACAAGCTCCAGTCTTCTCACTAAGCCAACCAGCTTCTAAAGCCAGCCACAGGGGAGAGGGCAAGTGAAGGACATTCAAAGACAGTACTCAGAGTCCTCTTTGATTCCTACTTAAAAGGGCAACATGTGGAGTGAGTTCATCCTTCACACTACCTAGAATTTCACCTTCCCCACTTCTGCTCTCTCTCTTGTCTCCTCCCAGCCAGACATCTGAAGACCAAGTAGGCTTACTCAAGAAATAAAACCATTTATTTCCATTGGGAAAAGAAGGCGAAAGAAATAATCTAGTCCATCACCCTGGAGCTGAACCTTCTGGAGTGGCCACAGAAAGAAGTCTCTAAACTGTTTACACAGATTTATTTGCATCCGAAGCACGCCAGTACAATTAATATATACACCAAATACTTTTTGCCCAATGACACCAAGAACATTTGGGGCAGCTAGCATCAGATTTTCCATGGTACACATTAAGAGGCACAGACTATAACAACAAATGTTTGAAATTGCCTGTTCTTCTGTGCCCTCGCAAAGGATTGTGTCTGTGCAACAACAATGAACACCATCCAACGTGCGTGTTGTTTTCTCCGACGCAAGACAAGTATATGAGGCTTAGTAAGGTGAGTTTTAAATTGTCAGTCAACTGTCAATATGTGTCAAGTTCTTCTACTGCATTGATCAGAAGATGTGTTACCATCTGAAAGCTATCTGACTGAGCACCAAGTGTGAGGTCATCTGCATAAATAAAACTTTTGGTGCTTTAAGGAAGTGGTTGATCAGTGGTGTATGTAGATGTTCAACAAAACTGAAGCAGGTGCACTATAGACTGATGATTTAATTCAGGGGTGTCCAAACTAGAGATGGGCACGACTTGAAAAAAAAATTTTTCGAGTTGTCGTTAGTTGGGCCGGTTCCGTTTCGGCTCGTTTCCATTTTTCGCGAAAATTCGCAAAAATTAGTCGGTTTGTTTTTTCATTTTTTCGTTGTCGTTAGTACTGGTTTGGGGAGGGGGTAGCGGGCTCCTGGAGGGAGCTGCAGGAGTCAGCCAGAGCCACAAGTGACGGACTGGCAGACTCTTTGCACCCGCTGTGTCTCACGTACTTGCATGTAGTGCAATGCAAGTAGATCTGGCTTAGGGTTAAGACGGGTTAGTGGAACGGCTAGGGTTAGGCTAGTTACGGGTGAGGTTAGGGTGAGTATTGGGGTGCACCTCTGGGTGCCTCTCTGACCCACTTAGAAGGACAGTGTACTGGCGTATGGGTTAGGCTTAGGGTTCGGGTTTGGGCTACGATTAGTGGGCTGTTTATGCCCGATTGGCACATCCCAGAAGTCTCTGTGGTCAACCTGGCCAAGTGTCCATGCGATTGGTGGAAAATTTGCATGGTCTACTCCCATGGGTGAGCCCATCATTGCAAATGTGCAGGTGTAAAAAAATAAAATAAAATAAAATCAACGGAGACTTTTTTTTGCAAGAAAAACCCACTGCTGCTACTGTAAAAATTCAAGCATTTAAAATAGCTAATTTTCACATGTTTCTGTGGTGCTTTGGTGGGGTTTTGGGCAACGATTTAAAAAAAAATATTGCAGTCGCCATTTTGGATCCCCCGCACTGCATGGCAAATGGATGCGCCCTCCCAGCCTGGTACAGTCAGCAAAACCTGGCCATGTGATTGGTGGAATGGCTCCAAAACTTTGCATGGTCCACTCCCATAGGCGAGCCCATCATTGCGAATGCGCAGGTGTAAAAAAATAAAATAAAATAAAATAAAATAAAATCAACGGAGACTTTTTTTGCAAGAAAAACCCACTGCTGCTACTGTAAAAATTCAAGCATTTAAAATAGCTAATTTTCGCATGTTTCTGTGGTGCTTTGGTGGGGTTTTGGGCAACGATTTCAAAAAAAATATTGCGGTCGCCATTTTGGATCCCCGCACTGCATGGCAAATGGATGCGCCCTCCCAGCCTGGTACCAGCAGCACAGCAGTAGCAATAGCCAAGGAGAGGGGGGCGGGGAAACCCCCCCCCCAAATAAAACACCCTTCTGGCCTGGTAGGTGCCCTCAGACAGTTTTCGCCTACTTTTAGGGCCGGGAATCGGGTTTTTTTTTAACTTTTAAAAACTTTTTTTCTGTGCCGCTTGGCATTGCGTGATGCAAGTAACGAGCACGACAAATCAGACCAAATTGTTCGTTCGTCGGTTCGAGCTCGAATTCTGGTGGAGTAATTCCCGTTTCCGTTTCCGTAGAGTAACGGATACGAGTAACGGAAACGGAAACGGGAATACCGCTAAGTCGTGCCCATCTCTAGTCCAAACTTCTACCCTCCAGATGTTTTGGACCACAACTCCAAGAATTCCAAATCTATATTGCCAGTGACAAAGAACTGTGGGAGTTGTGGTCTAAAACATCTGGAGGGCCAAAGTTTGGACACCACTGATTTAATTGATGACTTTATCGTAGAAAACAATCAAGGTTCATTTCTAAAGTAAGAGCACACACAGGTGCCTACTTAGTGTCTTCTTTAGTTTCACTTTCACTTACCCTGCTGGTCATCACATTGGTTCTTTAGTTTTGTTTCAACATGTTTGTGAAGGTTCTCAGTCTTCCATGTGAGGTTATCTGGAAGTTGAGTCATGGCAACTGGACTTTTTTCTTTTCTTTTACGTCTGTGAAGATTCTCAGTCATCCAGGTTCGTTTAACTGGGAGTTGAGTCATGGCTACTGGACTTCTTTTTTGAGACCGATGAAGCTGTTTGGATGAACAGCGAAACGTTTCTATCTCTCAAAAAAGAAGTCCAGTAGCCATGACTCAACTCCCAGTTTCTTTTCTTTTCTTTCTTTTGGTGAGTCCAAACGATTCACTTATCATCCAAGTAGCTTCATCAGTCTGAGGAAAGTTGGCGGGATATTTCTGATTTATAGTTCACCATGGTTTCATGCCACCCTGGTTTGAACAGGCTAATTAGGTAGACAATGACCTGAATAGGATTGTTAGATGTACAATGAACATGAATAAGTCATTCATGTGTGTATTGAAAATCCTTCTCACAACAGTGGTTGGGTCTTAGGCACTATCTGTCTACCACTAATCATGATGCCCTTTCATCCATCCCTGGACAAATCAGAAGCACTTCACACCTCCAACAGAAAGGCCACAGCTAAGGAACCATACTTGATGGGTTTTGGGAAGGGTTGCATAGACTTTCACACACCCCAGGCCATTATAAATCTAACAAGCCTATTCAAACCATTGTCCACTTAATGAGCCTATTCAGACCAGGGTGAGGTGAAACCAAGGTGAATGCTAAATTGGAAACTTTGCACCAACTTTCCCCAGAGTGACAATTTCATTGACTAGTGAAATATTTTGATGTCACTTAAACAAAAAAGAACTCTAGTTGCCATTTCTCAACTTTCAGTTTTATTTCAACACGTTCAACCCCATGGATCCTTATTTAGGAAATGGCCCTTGAAATATTTGAAGGCTGAGAGCCACTGGCTTATGACACAGAACATATCCTCATCTTGTCCCCTTTATTGTTACCTCAGGGAGATTGTCCTTTTGTTCAGTGTGACAGCCACCTTAGTCCATCGGTCAACAGGAGTGAGGATTTACCTTCCATCATCTGATGTAAGTAGGGTGTTCCCACTCTGGAATATCATGGTGCATTCAATCTTTCAGGTTACCCTGACGACAGTCACTGTATTTAAGAGGTAGCCAGCTCAGTGCAGAGCCGTACCAGAGACTTTTTGGAATGTAGGATAGGTGCTCATACAACAGTTCTAGCCTCAAGAAATATGGGATACTGCCTTCATGGTTTGGAGGTGTGACACTTGACAGAAGCCCTTTTCATTTATTTCATTTATTAGATTTATACCCTGCCATCTGTCAAGTGTTTCCTCCCTGTGAACTTAGGAGGATGTCTTTTAGAGAGAAAGCCCTGCCTGGTGGCCTCCATCCAGTTATGGGATATTCTTTTCTCAGGAAGGCTCCATTAGTATTAAAATTAGGAATGAGGATTTCCTGACCAATCAGGTTTTCTGATAACACCATGTTTTTCTTTCACCTTCTATCCTCTTATTGTACAGGGTAGGTGTACTTACCACTGTGGGCTGTATTGCAGATTCGTTTTCTCGAAGGATGGAGAAAAGACTGAAAGAGCCACAAAAGCAGTTGGGGTGTCTTACTGGCAAATCTCTCTCTCTTTCTCTCTCTCTCTCTCTCTCTCTCTCTCTCTCTCTCTTTTACACACACACACATACACACACACACACACACAGAGAGAGAGAGAGAGAGAGAGAGAGAGAGAGAGAGAGAGAGAGAGAGAGAGAGAGAGCATTTTGCTCTACCTATCCCACCAAGCCAGAGGAGAAGGAACTGATTTCAAACAAAAATGCAAATCAGAGAAGGAGCTGGAAGCTGACCATAAATGACGGCTATTTCCCGGCAAGGAATTCTGCTTGGCCAAATGTCAGATGCGACAGAAATAATTATGCTTCCTTGCTTTAGGTCTCGGTCAATGGACCTTTCTTGCCAAGCATTTGTCAGTCTCTTATGATTCGTTTTCCTGCTGTCCAGTCTCTGACTTTGGTTTCCTCTGAGGCTGCAGTGCTATTTAAGTATGCCAGGTTGCATTGACAAATACTTTGGGATTTGCTCCACCATCAGCACGGGCTAATTTGAAGTATTTTCCCAAGATCAAATGATGCAAATAGGCCCAGTGTTTCCCCTGTGTGACTGTTTGCTTTGTTTTAACAAAAGGATCTTGATGTGGCTAGTGATACAATCTGGGTCGATGTTTTCGGACAGTGGGAACACCCACTCCTCCAATCTTCTCCCTAGCCACCATGATAATTGTTTCAATTTTTTAAAACCAAAAAAATGTGGATTTCAGGCGCTGGATCACCTTATTGCCAGCAATGGGGACTCAAGTCATGGGACTTGCTGTTAAATTAGACACAAGTTGCACCAGTGACTTGACTCAGAATCCACTCATTTCCTCGCAGTGACTTGGACTCAATTTGCAACTTGGAACCCACCAGTCCCTTTTTATGATGTGTGTGTGTGTGTGTGTGTTTGTAATTGGGACTTGGACTTCGGGGTTGGAACTGCATTGATATATTAGTTTAGCACAAGATCACATCTGCATAGGCACAACCAACCAACCAACCAACCAACCAAAGAAACAAACAAAATCCACATTGGATTTAAGGCCAGTGTGGACAATGACACTGAAACACTCCAGGGTCTTCCCATGATCATCTAAACCAAATGCAACCATAAGAGACTGCGAATCAAGCTTCAGCAAAGGGACTGTTGCCAGAGAAATTTATACCCTGAGAGACTAAAGGATGTTTCAGAAATGGAAGCACCACCATCTGCAAGTCTTTCTCCGTAATACCTGCAGTGCAAGGGAGTGAATTAATGAGCTAACGAAGGGGGATGGGCATGAATTGGGGGAGCCCACCCTCAAGGAAAGGGGCGTGCAGATGATCCAAATCCAGTTGGTAACATGATTGTAGGTGTCTGGACACAACACATCTTGCGGTAGATAGTAGGGCAAGTTGGGGGCAGCGGAGTCAACTTTAGCTGTAGATTTAGGTAGCAGCCCATATTTGCTGTCACCTTGAATTCTTCTCTGAATGCAGGCTCGTTTACACAACCCTACCGTTGTTTTGCGTTGTTCATCTTCTGTGTTCTCTGGGAGTGAAAAATCACCCCGTGGCTCCTTTCCCAGGCATGGACCTTATGCTTTAATAAAATAAAGCATCCTGCATCTGGTTCTGTCACCCTTTGGGGCCCCTGTGCCCTCTGTAGTAGACAAGACCCATATGAATCTTTTCCATCTCGGCACAACCAGACTGGAAGATACATGCCCCCTCTTAGGCAGATTGTGCTAAGGGCTCCCATTTATTTCTCTGCTAAACCACTGCAGGGAGAAAGCGCACATTCTAAAGATGAGTGAGCTTGCCCCTGCCTGCTCTCAATTGATCTGAAAATGAAATGAGTTATTTCTGGGCGGAAAAGTGGAAATAGCTCAGGTGTTTTTCTGTTTCCCCTACCCCCTTTTTTCTCCCCGGAGCCATTCTGAAGCTCCTTTTCCCATTCTTATCTAGCAGACCCTGTCTGCTGGACCTTCATTGTTCCGGCAGAGTTAGTTCACTTTGTCTAGCGCACTGGCAGTTGTCACAGGAAACAGTGTAAAACACAACAGCACCTGCTCTCATGAGCTTCATTTCTGGTAGGTCACTGTACAGTAAATCAAAATGATCAGTTACTGGTGGAGGTCAAAACACAAAAAGATTTCCTTCTCTCTAAGGCAAAACATTTCAGAGGCGTTGCCCACTTTTGATTTACCTTGGGTTCTTTTTCAAAACAAATTCTTCATGAGGCCAAGTTATTTATTAAAAAGGAGTTTTATTTCTAAACTAATTTACAAAAGAAAGTTATATTTTCAAAAAAAGATTCAAAAAGATAAAAAAACCTGAAAGACCCCAAATATAGACTTATTTCTCTAACAAAACAATTAAAAACCTAAGTTATTCTCTCTGAATGGTTACATTGAGTCACTCTGACTATTTTAAATCAATCCAAACTCTACCTAACTGAAGCAAGCATCATTGTTCAAGGCTTCTGTCTCTTCTTCTCGTCTTCTTTCAAGAAGCTTCCAGATGTCACGTAATTGGCCAGTGGTAGCTGTTCCTCTCTGCTCTAAGAGAATTTCTGTGACATACTTTAGATAATAGTCTAATGCAAAGCTGAAATGTGCAGTTAATATCACAGCTTGGTGGACCACACTATGTCCCATCATCCCTAATTTCCTTGCAGCCACCAGGCATAAGGAGGCAGATCCTTACCTGGCTTGTCTGGAGGGCAGGGACATGGAATTGTAACAGTCACCTCCTTGACAACCGGGATGTTGAGGAATGTCTTGTAATTATGCAGAGGGCTCACATTGGTTAGAGGGTTGTTTCACGCAAATGCATCCGTTTTTGCACAAAGCAGTATTGCACAAATGGTGCAGTTTGCACAAGCCGTGCCATTGTGTAAATGGTGCAAATGGACCCCAAAGAAGGATGCTGTTCACTTAACACTAGATGTGAAAATGTGAAGGACTAGACAAAAACATTGCCTCTTTCTCAACAATCTCCCAGCTATTTTGTGCTTGCTGGGTTCATGTCCGTAGGTGTCATGATCTGGGCTACAGCAGCTGAAGGATCAGGACCTAGGACTTGCAGACTCAGGACATGCCTATGTAGCAGCTGCCAGATCTTTCTTGAGTTCCACCTGGGAAGCCTGGTGGAAGACCTATTTAAAGAGTGGCTCTCCCTCCCAGAACTTGCCTTGGCAATGAAGCTCTTTGGTTGTGCTGTACAGTGATCCCCTGCCTATTGCGGGGGTTAGGGACCTGACCTCACCCGCGATAATTGAAAATCCGCGATATGCGGATGCAGGTCAGGTCAGCCCTGGGGCGCCTAGCTGGGGGCTCTTGTACTTACCGGAGACCTCAGAAATGATTTTCGGTGATCCGGAAGTCACTTCTGGTTCACAGGGAGGCCCTTTTGGGGCCTCTAGAAGGCCTGGGAAGGTCTCACAGGCCCATTCGGGACAGTGCCAGGTTGGGGGTAAGTATGGGAGGCCTGAAACAGGCCTTTTACCCACTTAACCCGGGGGCCTATTTTCACATACTGTGGTCCTGCGATATAGCGTGACCGCAGTATATGAACCATGAAAGGGCGGGGGACCACTGTAGTTGACATTCCTGACTTGCTGTGTTGTTCTTGGCTACTTTGTTCCAGACTACCTATGCCTTGTCTTGTTGATTACTGCCTTGTTCTTGCCTGCTTGGTTCCTTGCATTGCTTTACAGATTCCTGCCTTAATTCATTGTTCTTGCCTGCCTGGCCTCTGTTTTGGCTCTGACTAGCCTAGACGCCCTAAGCACATCCAATCTCGCCTCATTTCAGAAGCTAAGCAGGGTTGGCCCTGGTTAATACTTGGATGGGAGGCCATCAGGGAATACCATGTACTGTAGGCGCCTGGAGTAGGAACTAGCAAGCCACTCCAGTATTCCTGCCAAGAAAACTCCATGGACATGGGGTCACAAAGAGTCGGTGATGACTGTAATGACACAACACACACACACACACACACACACACACACACACACACACACACACACACACACACACACACAGATGTGAAGGCCTGGAAAAAAACTGGAAAAATTTAGAGAAAAACAAACAAACCTTTTTTTCCTATATTTTTCCCGAAGCCTTTTTGGGTTGTTGTTTTTTTCTGACAAATTGGAAAAGTTGAGGAAAAAAGAAAAGGAAACAATTATGGAATGTTTTATTTTAACATGATGAATAAAAGTATTTTAAGACAGGGTGTTCAAATACTTCCCAAATCATTTCTAAAAAAAATGCATATTATCAGATTATTCTAATTTCTGTGCACTGAGGACAAGCAAGGCCTAGGTTACAAACTGAACTCTCCAATGAAAGAACAAAAGGCATTTCTTCCTTTAGGAGGTGCTGTTATTGTCACAAGGGAAAAAAGGGTTCACTTTTGTTTTTGCTTGTGGGTGGGTATGTTCTGTCATCTTCACTAGGCCTCAAAGCACTTGAAGAAAATACAGAGCAACAAAAAAGAACCTGAAAGTACAGTGACCCCCCGCCATTTCGCGGTTCCAGCATTGCGGTCCCACTACATCGCGGGACCGCAGTACCGGAACCGTGGGGGGGCGGCGGCAGGGGGGCGGCCGGGTTGCTCCATGCGGCCCTCCCATGCACCCCGGAGAAGCCTCGGGAGGATCGCTCTCGCCCCCCAGGCCCCTCTGGGAGGCCTTGAAGCCGCATGGGGGGGTGCCGGGGAGCGATCCGATCGCTCTCAGCGCCTCCCGCCCCTTTTGGGAGGCCGCGGAGCCAAGCAGGGAGCTGCCGGGAGTGATCTGATTGCTCTCCGCGGCCCTCCCACCCACCTCCACGCCCCACGCCCCTTCTGGGAGGCCGCGGAGGTGGGCGGGGGTGCCGCCGGGAGCGATCTGATCGCTCCTGGCAGCCCTCTAGCCTGGCTGCGTGGCTCACCCACCCCTTCGGGCAGGCCCTCACAGCCGCCCGATACTGCTGCAGGGACGGACGCCGTCCCTCCCCGCAGCGGTCCTGGGCGACTACGTAGCGCCTCGGAGCCACCTGGAAAGGCTGCGGGGATGGATGGCGTCCCTCCACGCAGCCGCCCCGGGCGACTACGGAGGGCCTCGCAGCTGTGCGGGGGGCGGCGGGGGCAATCAGATAACCCCCCTCGCCCCCAGGACCCCCCACTCACTTCCGCATATCGCAGATTTTCATGGATCGCGGGTGGGGTGGGCCCCTAACCCCCGCGATCAGCGGGGGATTACTGTATATACTTAATTTAATTTAATTAATTAACTTAATTTTAAAAGGTAAGAGCTTACATTTATCTGATTCCAGAAAATTGAATCATTTAGCTACATTAGTTTATAAAAAGTAAATTCTGTTTGTAATAATTGTTTGGATACACTATATTTTAATATGCTAGTTGTGGTAATTTTATGGCAAATCAATATTTTATGTTCCTAAAGTAGCAGAATGACTTTCAAGCTGCAAGGGGGTGGTGGTGCTTAAAGTAGCATAGCATATTTTTAATTTTTCCCAAAAAATGTAGTTTTTTCAAAAAGAAAAAAAGGAAGAAACCTGTTTTTCCCCCCCAAGCTTCAAAATTTCCAGAAACTTTACATTTCTAGCTCTGATTCAGTGACTAATGGTTAGCCGGTTAGCCTTACATCTGTCCCAGGGAAGATGGTGGAAAGCCTCATCCAAGAGAAAATCTTAAAACACATAAAAGAACAAACCTTGCTGAGAGAAAATCAGCATGGCTTCTGTAAGGGTAAATCTTGTCTGACAAACCTCTTAGAATTTTTTGAAAAGGTCAACAGGCACGTCTATCTGGATTTTCAAAAGGCTTTTGACACAGTCCCTCACCAAAGGCTGCTGAGAAAATTGCACAGTCAGGGGATAAGAGGGCAGGTCCTCTTATGGATTGAGAACTGGTTGAGATCCCGGAAACAAAGAGTAGGTGTCAATGGGAAATTTTCACAATGGAGAGAAGTGAAAAGCGGTGTGCCCCAGGGCTCTGTCCTGGGACCGGTGCTTTTCAATCTGTTCTTAAATGACCTGGAGACAGGGATAAACAGTGAGGTGGCCAAGTTTGCCGATGACACAAAACTTTTCCGTGTGGTAAAAACCAGAGAAGATTGTGAAGAGCTCCAGAAGGATCTCTCCAAACTGGGGGAATGGGCTGAGAAATGGCAAATGCGTTTTAATGTAACCAAATGTAAAGTAATGCATATTGGGGCAAAAAATCCAAACTTCATCTATCAACTCATGGGCTCTGAGTTATCCGTGACGGATCAGGAAAGAGATCTTGGTGTGTTGGTGGACAGCTCCATGAAGGTGTCTCCCCAATGTGTGGCAGTGGTGAAGAAGGCCAATTCCATGCTAGGGATTATCAAAAAGGGGATTGAAAATAAAACAGCCAACATTATAATGCCATTATGCAAAACAATAGTAAGGCCCCACCTGGAGTATTGTGTACAATTCTGGTCACCGCATCTCAAGAAAGACATAGTGGAACTGGAAAAGGTGCAGAAGAGAGCGACTAAAATGATTACTGGGCTGGGGCACCTCCCTTATGAAGAAAGGCTAAAACATTTGGGCCTCTTTAGTCTGGAAAAAAGGCGCTTGAGGGGGGATATAATTGAGACATACAAAATAATGCAGGGTATGAGTAAAGTGGATAGAGGGAAGCTCTTCTCCCTCTCCCAAAATACCAGAACTAGGGGACATACACTCAAATTGAGGGCTGGGAGAGTAAGAACAGACAAAAGAAAATATTTTTTCACCCAGCGCGTTGTAAGTCTATGGAACTCCCTGCCACACAATGTGGTGATGGCATCTGATCTGGATGCCTTCAAAAGAGGATTGGACAGATTCCTGGAGGAAAAGTCCATCACAGGTTACAAACCATGATGGAGATGTGTAACCTCCAGGGTTTAAACCAGGGTACTTCAAGGGCACATCTGGTGGGGCTGCTGTGAGATACAGGAAGCTGGACTAGATGGGCCTTTGGCCTGATCCAGCATGGCTCTTCTTATGTTCTTATGTTCTTATGTTTGGACTGAGTGCCCTGTTTGGTGGACTAGGCCCAGGTGCCCATACTTGCAGCTGAAGGCTGCCCGGAGTAACCTGCACTGTGACAGTGTGCATCACCTTTGAGAAGGAATGGACAGACACACAAGCTGTTTGATGCAAATTTCAGAGTCCTGGAGAGAAGGAAAAACAGTTCTTTCTCTCACTCTGTATGGAATAGGAGTATCTTTGAGGGATTTGAAAGTCATTGTTGAGATGTCTTGTCCTTGGTCTTTATCAACGACAAGGAGGAATTTCAACAACGTTCTTTAGATCCCAGTGCCAGACCTATTATCAGTGCACGGGGAGCAAGAAGGACGCCATCTACCATTCCTACTAGAGATGGGCACGAACCAGAAAACCCATGGTTCGGTTTCGTCTGGTTCGGGCCCACCCTTGGTTTGTTTTGGTTTGGGTTTGTACGGGCTGTCATCGCCAGCAGGGAAGAACGAAACGAAGCTAACCAAATGATTTTTTTGTTTCATTTCGTTTCGTTCTAAAATCACTCTGGGGTTCATTATTCGTTTCGTTACCTAACAAAATGAATAATGAACAACGAAATGATCTAAAACTTCATTTCATGCCCATCTCTAATTCCAAGCTTCCAAGACTTTCTTATCAGTGCCTGGATGAAGCTGATTTAATGTGCTGGTGGGTAATGGAACCTTCCAGAAAACGTGCAACCTGCTGCCATTGTTTAGCCAGTACTGCCATTACTTTCTGCAAGAAGACTTCCAGCGAATTTACAAAAAGAGGACCCTCCCCTTGCCCTCCCTTCTGTTCCCAGAAAGGAAAAAGGTGTTCTACCACATGGATCTGTGATGCAAAACTACATTGCATAGGAGGGTGAGTGCTGTTGCTCTTGAATTTTTGTGACTTTTTTGAGTTAACTTTTTGTGACCACAACCTTCAGCTTCGCTGCAAGATTCTGAGAAATAAGTACCCCCAAAAATTTACTTCTCCAAGCTCTGATGGTTACTCTGATTTCCAGAGCACAGACAGCTTGACTGGAAGCGATGCCTGCTTCAGAACAGCGGGCTAACAAAAGACTTGAGTACCTTGTTTTAGGCCTGGTAACGAAAGGAGACAAAGGAGAAGCAAGGAGAAACCTGGCTGAGTTTAAAACCCATTAGTCAGATTGCACCTGATGTTCTTAAGTGCCGGTCCCCCTTACACTTCAGCAGACATAACACTGTGTTCTGAGCAGGCTGGCCAAGTTTGCATTGCCACAAGCAAAAAAAGCTGGCTCAGTCGCTGAAAATGTAACCTACCTGATCCATCCGAGGCACTACGCTTCCGTTTGTCAGTGCAAACTGCTTAGAAGTCTCTGCGGGATGAAGCATTAACTGAGATGCATTTGTTTCCTGTGTCCTCTGAAGGGAAAATGATCCATTTTAAAAAAAGAAAAGAAAAAGAAAAAACAGCACCAACATATAAACCATCTCAGGGTCAGGAAAGATTTATCCCAGCCACGAGTTTAATCCAAAAGCTCTGACTCAAATGCCCCAGCAGATGCATGATGCAGAAGCTGCAAGCAGACAGCCTGATGGCAAAATCCCTATCCTGTGCCTGGGCAGAATCCTAAATAGATGCACAGCGTGGTAAGAAAAAAGATTGTATGATGCAGAGCAGGAATTGTGAGCCAATGCAAAATTGAGCAGCAATGAGTGGTTAGGAAGAGAGGGAAAGCCAGAGCAGAGAGAATATTATGCAATATGGGTCTTGGTTTTTTTTTTAATTTTTCAGTCTTGGTTTCATGCTCATCACTTTCCTGGTTGGCAGATAATTTAAAAGCAGAAATGAGGGACTCGGTGCATGGGCGCCTCTTGCAGCTCCTGCCAGTCAATGCTGGGTGATAACTGGCTGTTTGAAGTCCCAGAACTGAGCTCTGGTTTGCAACCTAGGAGGATGTTGTGTGCAATACAGTTCTGGTTTGCAGCCTATGAGCTCTTAAAGGTAATGTTTTCCCCCCAGCACATGCGTGCTAGTCATGTCTGACTCTAGGGGTGGTGCTGATCTCCGTTTCCAAGCCAAAGAGCCAGTGTTGTCAAAGTCCGTGGCCATGTGGCTGGCATGGCTGAATGCATTCCTGCACATGGAACACTGTTACCTTCCCACTTTTTACAGTGGTACGTATTTATATGCTTGCATTTACATGCTTTCAAAGAGCTAGGTTGACAGGAGCTGGAGTTAACAGCGGGCACACACTCCACTGTGTGGCATCCGGGATTCGAACCACTGAGCTGTCTTACTCTTACCGAGCTCTTACTCTGAAGCATATTCCTCGTTTTTCCCATTTGAAACCTATAGTGTGTCAGTTCCATGTAATTTTTTGGTGAATTGGGGGTGGGGAGACACCCTCTCTATCTTCTTTTTTTCCTTAACATTTCTCCCGCTTGGTGGTATGCTCTCTCTCTCTCTCTCTCTCTCATCTAATGTAAATGTACCATATATATATTGAACTGCATATATATTAGACTGTGAGTGTGTGTGTGCATATATAATGCTTATACACAAACATTGTTCATATTTCCAGTAGTTGCATTAATGGATGCATTTATTAACGTATTTCCACTGAGTAAAATTGGTCTGTGAACAGATTATTCTGAGGATTTATTGGATTCATTGGATCTTATTCTATAAATATTTCATTGGTTGGGTATTTTTTCTTTTTTAGAAAAGTATGCTATGTTATATGCGTATTCTTCAAATGCATGCCTATTGTTGATTTTTTAAAATGAGGTGCAGCACAACCCTGGAACTACTGAGATTTCTGGCTGCAATTTGTAGCCACTTTGGAAGGGCAGGGATTTGATCGATTTAGGGGAGAGTCTTGATTCAGGAAATGAATTTCTCATACATGATACATTGTTTTTCTCTTAGGTGTGAAATGTTTAGTAGACTTAATGCATTACCAAGAAAAGAGATATTCTCAGACTACTACAGATGGGTGTGTCCGTGTTGGGAATTCCCATTCCGCTTTTCTTTTTCTGACAAACATTTTCCAACAGTTGTAAAAAAATAATAATAAGATGATATAAGAACATAAACAAGAGTCATAGATCAGAATCCTGTTCTAGATATTTGAATCCTGTTCTTACTAATGATTGTCAAACTACAGAGCGCCTGCAAAAGAGGCATAGCGTGGAATTGAACTCCATCCTCTGGCTTTGCAGCCAGATTATCTAAAACCCCTCAACCATCCAATGGTTCTGTAGTCTATTTATGTGAGGCACATTCCGGGGTGCTGTACATTGACCTTTGAGGTTTTAATTTGGATCCTCGTTCCTCGCCCGGTATTTGCTATTAAACCACTTGAAGATCAAGCAAAGGTCATGGACATCCTATCACCCACCGTGTTTTTCCAACCTAGTAGGCTAGTGCAGAATGAGACTTCTGGTGTTTTGTTGTTGTTGTTATAAGAAGAAAGAAAAGTTCATTATCATATTCTGAGGCAGTGCTGAGCAGCTGACAATAAATCCAAGAGAGGTAAGTCCCGAATTTATAAAGAGGTTTCCCTCTGCGAATGCCAATTGCTTTTCTCTCCCAACATATTGTCCCCACCATGAAATTCTGCTGCAGTGGCTCTGACATCATCGTTCATTTTGAACTCAGAGGTGGACAGGGTGGTTGGGCTTTCACAGATGGGTTTCTGCCAAATATGCTCACCCCTCTGTGGGGTTGTGCTTGCATGAGCCAGCTCTGATCTCAGGCAACTAACGGTGGATTCACACATTATACCTGGGTAGCTGAGAACACACTGATTGCAATAAATAAGTAAATAATAGAGATGGGCATGACCAGGAAAAATGACGTTTCGAGTTGTCATGTGTCGGAGCCGGCCCGTTTCAGCTCGTTTCCGTTTGTCGCGAAATTTTTCAAAAATTTGTCATTTCGTTTGTCGTTAGTACTGGTTTAGGGGGGGTAGTGTAGCAGGCTCCTGGAGGCACCACTCTGGGGTGGATGCCTCCTCTGGCCCCCTACAAAGGGGAAAGGAAGGGTACATGACCGTGTAGCCATTGCGTACCAAGTGGCACTGGCAGAGGCACCTCTCTTTTGGGTGCCTCTAGCTCACCAAGAAGGACAGCATACTGGCGTACAGGTTTGGAGTTTTTTGGAACTTTGGACTGTGAGTAAGGTGAGAGAAGAATGCCTCTGCTGGGTGCCCTCTGACTCACTAAGAAGGACAGTGTACTTGCATGTAGTGCAATGCGAGTACAGATCTGGCTTAGGGTTGGGGTTAGGGCAAGGGCTAGGCTTAGGGTTATTACGGGTAAGGTTAGGGTGAGTTAGTGGGCTGCACCTCTGGGTGCCTCTGCCCCACTAAGAAGGACAGTGTACTGGTGTATGGGTTAGGGTTAGGGTTAGGGCTAGGGCTAGGGCTAGGGTTATAGTGGGCTTTTTATGCCCGACTGGCACATCCCAGAAGTCTCAGTCAAAACCTGGCCAAGTGGCCATGCGATTGGTGGAATGGCTCCAAAAATTTGCATGGTCCCATCCCATGGCCAGCCCATCATTGCACAGGTGTAAAAAAATAAAAATAAAAATAAAATAAAATAAAATCAATGGAGACGTTTTATTGCTAGAAAAACCCACTGCTGCTACTGTAAAAATTCAAGCATTTAAAATAGCTAATTTTCGCATGTTTCTGTGGTGCTTTGGTGGGTTTTTGGACCACGATTCCAAAAAAAATGTTGCGGTCGCCATTTTGGATCTTCCCGCACCGCATGGCAAATGGAGACGACGAGACTGATGCCCGCCCAGCCTGGTACCAGGTCCAGCAGCCCAGGACAGGAGAGGGGGGGAGGCCGGGGACCCCCCCCAGAAACCACCCCTCTGGTAGGTGCCCTCAGACAGGCATATTTTCGCCTGCTTTTTTGGCCGGAAATCGGGATTTTTTTATTTTTAAAACTTTTTTTCTGTGCCGCTTGGCATCGCGCGATCGCCGCGCAATGCCAGGAACGACAACGACAAAACAGGCCCAATTTATCGTTTATCGGTTCGAGTTCGAGTTCTGATGGCTTAATTGTCATTTCCGTTTCCGTTGCGTAACGGAAACGAGGAACGGAAACGGAAACGAGAATTTCGCCAAGTCGTGCCCATGTCTAGTAAATAAATTAAAAGCATTAATGATGGGTCTCGGTCATTGGCCTAAGCAATGTTGCAGCAGCTCCACTGAGGTCTGCATCTCCTTTTATGTTCTTGAGTGTTAAGATCACCAAGAGAGGCCTTTCTCTTGGTCCCACCAACCTCACAGTTGTGCTTGGTGGATACATGGGGCAGCACCTTCTCTGCTAATGCTCCCAGATGCTGGAACTCCCTCCCACAGGAGGCCAAGCTGACTCCATCTTTGTTGCCCTTCCACAAGCAGACAGACATCTTTCACTTCAGGTAAGCTTTACTTTAAATGTCAGGTTGAATTTTTAAAGGGTTCATTTTATTTTGTTGCTATACTTGCGTTTTTAATATTGTTCTTGTTGGTTTTGGTGTAATAATTTATTACAGTAGGACCCCACTATCCACTGGGGATTGGTTCCAGGCCTTCCCATGGATAATGAAAACTGTGGATAAGAAAGAATGCCTGCCCACCCACCCCAAACTGCTGTTTCCTGACAGTACCTTGCTTTATGACTGCTGTTTTGAGACAGTGGATTGCTTTATGGCCACTGTTTGTGACAGCAGCTTGCTTTACAGATGCTATTTGTGACAATAGCTTGCTTTACAGCTGCTGTTTGTGACAACAGCTTGCTTTACAGCTTGCTTTGTGGCTGCTGAATTATTTAATTTTTTTCCTCTGCCAACCATGGATAACTGAATCAGTGGATAATGAATCAGTGGATACCGGGGTCCTACTGTATTTGTCTTTTAACTTTGTTTTTTAATACTCTAAGCCTCCTTGGATCCCAGGGAAAGGTGACATATAAATAAATCAATAACACATGTGCCAGTATCTCGCTGCTTTTAGGAGACACTTGTTAGCTACATTTCTCCACTGTCAGATCAGTCTGTTCCTAGTTCGGTATTGTTAACACCTGCAAATGGATAGCTCCGTGGTTTAAATTATCTGGTTGCAGAGCTGGCAATTGGGAGTGTTAAAAAGTGGTTGGTTTTAAAATGTTACAAAGATTAGCAGAGTTATATGGCGACGTGGAAAGATAATTGCTAAGCACAGATTTGAAGCTGGGAGACAGAAGTAACCTTTAAACACAAAAGTTTGTATTACAAAAACATACAAAAACGCACGAGATAAGACACACAGGATAAATATTTAGAGAGTAGTGGGGAAACCACTCATTTCACCAAAAAGCAGACCAAAAGCAAAATGGCTTACAATCCTGCCTTTTATACATATGGCAGACATCATATAAACAGGCAGACATCATATAAATCACATGAGGACACATAGACAGAAAATGTTAATCAGTTATCCATGGCACCTGGATATAATTGTTCTGACCTTTTCATGTGATTACACTATTCACATGTGTCTTGGCAAATGACTACACATTTATACACAGAAACCATTTTGAATCGGTTAAATATTATATTGCATACATTTTGTTAAAAGTTACATTACTTGACAGGGACTTTGATTTTCCCCACTGTGCCACCTTGACAAGGGGATAGACTGGAGTATCCCTTCTAGCGCTGCGTTTCTAAGATTTATTAATCTCCTTTGCAATACATGGACCAAAAAAATAGCTATATCTGGGGTTGTGGAAGTCATGGCAAGATTTGTATCACATAGAAAGTCTTATCCAAGAAGCCATTCCGTAGATGCAGTTGTATGGTCACCCAGACAGTTACCGGAACAGTTCCTCCATGGTTTGTTGGGTGGTTGCCATCCAATGTCTGCCACATTGGCCTGATTCTGTCCAGAATAGGACTTTGCACTTGGTGAATCATAGAATCATAGAGTTGGAAGAGACCTCAAGGGCCATCCAGTCCAACCCCCTGACATGCAGGAACCCCCATCACAGTACTCCCGACAGATGGCCATCCAGCCTCTGCTTAAAAACCTCCAAAGAAGGAGATTCCACCACCCTCCGTGGCAACATATTCCATTGCTGGACAGCTCTAACTGTCATGAAGTTCTTCCTAATGTTTAAATTGAATCTCTTTTCCTGTAGTTTGAGACCATTGCCCTGCGTCCTAGTCTTTGAAGCCATGAAAAACAAACCAGTTCCTTTTTCAATGTGACATCATTTCACATATTTAAACATAGCTATCATATCTCCTCTCAGTCTTCTTTTTGAAAGGCTAAACATTCCCAGCTGCCTAAGCTGCTCCTCATAAGACATTTCTTCCATACCTTCAGTCATCTTGGTCGCCCCTCGTCTGGACCTGTTCAAGATTGTCAACATCCTTTTTAAACTGAGGTCCAAAGAACTGGACACAGTACTCCAGGTGGGGTCTGAACAGAGCAGAATAGAGTGGTACTATCACTTCCCTTGATCTACACCAGTGGTTATCGACCTGTGGGTCCCCAGAGGTTCCTCAACTGCAACACCCAAAAGTCTTCATCACAAACTGAGCTGGTCAGGATTTCTGGGAGTTGCAGTCCAGGAAAATCTGGGGACCTCATGGTTGAGAACCACTGATCTAGACAATAAGCTTCTGTTGAGGCAGCCAAGAATCATGTTGGGTGCTTTTTTTGACTTTCAGTTCTTCACTACACACAGTGCTGAATTGTTCTGCAGTTCCCATCTGGATGAGAGGTGGGGTGGTGTAATGGTTAGAATGGTTAGAATCTTGAACGGACAATTGAGGAGTCTGAGTTCCAGGCCTCACTGAGGCATGGCAATTAGTGGATGACCTCGGGCCTGTCACTATTTTTTCATGTCTCCTACTGCACAATGTGGAGGTAAGGCTGGAATAATGGGACGACCACCTTCTGGATTGCCCCAGTGCCCCCAGACAGAAGAGAAGAAATAAACAAGTAAATAAATCCATGGGGAAATACTAACTGCCATGCAGTTAGATCTCTCCCCACCCCAGTGACACTCCCTGCGGTCTCCTGCAGTTCAGATACTGCAGTGGCTGCTGCTGCAAATTTTCCAAAACAAATGCAGAAAGAACTAGTGCCGGAACGTCCATACTTCAGCCCTCCAGATGTTTTGGACCACAACTGCCACAGTCCTTTGTTACAGGCAATAAAGGCTTGGAATTCTGGGAGTTGTGGTCCAAAACATCTGGAGGGTCAAAGTTTGGACACCCCTGAACTGAACTAGTGCCTATCTAGTGTTGGAAAAGATTGGTACCAAAGCATCTAAATAAGTTTCTGGGGTTGAAATTTGCTTCAGCTATAGCTATAGTTAACACCAGATGTCATTGGAGAATAGCAAGCCTGAGCAGGACTTGAAGCATGGGACTTCTTAATCTAATGCTTGGGCATGTCTCTTTGATCCAGTGGGTCTCCTCTAACTGGGACAAACAATTGGATTCAGTCCATAATTGACCCAGAACCGGCTCATAGCCATAGTTTATGCATGACTCAGCAACGAAGGGTGGGCAGACCTGTTGGCACCCTGGCATAAAATGTGACTCGGGATCAAACATGTCCCTTTGTATCTGCAGAACCTGCCCTAGAATATTCAATACATCAGTATTGGGATTCAGCTGTCAGAAAGAGCAGCTTCTAGGGCTTGTGATGTATGAACCACAGAATATGCTTCGTCCATCTGTGTCGGATTTGTAATTCTGAGCAAATGGAGCTGCCCAAGGTGCACAGCAGTCACTCTTAGGTATAATTTGATGTAGCAGAGCTGTCTTAATTTCTCTAAACTGCAGAGGCAATCAGACCGCTTGCAGGGATATTACTATTCCTCCCCCCCCCACTGTTGATCAACAATGAAATGGTTTAATTACCTGATCAGAACTTGTGCCATGGTGATGGATGAATGCTGGATGGACCCGTTTAAGAACGCATAAGCAATCTTTCTGTTTTTATTAACCCTGGCACAGCCATGGCAGGGCCGAGAACAAAAAGTAACTTTGAAAAGTAACTTGGGGGGTACTACAATGTCCTGAATCCCCAGCCTAACATGACCACTAACCTGACGCAAAGGAGCACCCTCTTCTAGCACCCTTCCTGTTGAGATGTTTGAGTGAGAATATAAGCACATAAGAAGAGCCCTGCTGGATCAGGTCAAAGGCCCATCTAGTCCAGCTTCCTGTATCTCACAGTGGCCTCGCTGTACCCTCTGACTTTTCTTTGGCAGTGGTGCAGGTGTTCATCTGAACAATCTCCAAAGCCCACCTCTAGTCTCATGTAGATCATGTTGATCCAGCTGGACTGGTTCACATCAACTACTTTGAAAGAGGTCTTTTGTAATGTCAATGGCTCTTCATTTCCCATTCAAGACCACTCTGTCTACAACAGAGATGACATGCAACAACATTTTCATCCCAGCCACTGGGAGGATTGTGGCTAGGCTCAGATAGAACAGGGAAGACTGAGGTAGATGGTAAATGATGCCATAGTCTTTGTTACTTGGAAAGTCCCAGGCCTTCAACTTTGTGAGATTTGACTTTACTGCTTCATTGTTCTTCATACCTGGTGGCACGGAAACTAGCTGGCACTTCATTGTGCATCCAAGATTGGAAAGTTAAAGCATCCCCCTTCAATTGTTCCTTTTCATCTCTTTGGGGAATTTTCAAGCATTGTGAGACTGTTTACTTTCAGGCATGAAAGTAAAACAAGAAGCAATATTCTTACTCATCAAGGTCACCATAACTTCCATGACCTTTTTCTGTGTAAAACTAGCACAGCTGCATAACAAGCACAGAAGGCTGGTTGTTAAAAAAGAAAAATAAGCCTACAACACCTCTAGTGTTTCTGGATCTTAAAAGTCCAGTCAACGAAGCAGACATGTTGCATAGTCTATATAATTTGCACTGTAGTGTTGTTTGCTTTGTTTGCAAAATGTTGTTTAATTTGACCCCCCCACACACACCACCTAAAAATCTTGATCTCTTGTCTCTTTGAGAATGCCAGAAAATACTTCCCACCTTGTCCCACAAAGAGAAGAGAATAATTTTGCTGCACCTCATCCTACGTGTAGCAAGGAAAGACTCCTGAAGTGAGAATTGACACTCAAAATCAGGATCAACCCTTCTCTGGTTGTGCTCACTTCCATCTCTGGCCCTGGTCCTGCCAGGAATCACATGTCACCTTCTGGCATGGATTTGTGTTTTGTTTGTTTGTTTATAGAATCATAGAATAATTGCACTGGAAGGGGGCAATAAGGCCATCAAGTCCAATCTTGGCTCAGTGCAGGGATCCAAATCAAATCAGATCTGACAGATGGTTTGTAGGAATGATTCCACATAGACGCATATTGTTGGGTTCAACGAAGCCCAAGCCTCATGCAACAGCCTCCTCTGCAAGCATGAGTCCAGACTCTTTATTGGTACAAAGGCAGACCATCAGAGAGGGTGGAGACAGGGCTTACGTGTCAGGATGGTGTAGGCTGATTAATTCCTGGGAAGGGATTCTCTGACGTAGCAGTGCCACATAGAGGAGTCTTGATGAATGATTGACAGCTTGTTATTTCCTTACATATCATCTCATGGCCTTGCTGGATAAGGTTGGGGGGGAGGAGATAAGAGCAAGCTGGGTTCCTGTGCATCAGGCCACATGGGACCTATTGTTCTCTCATCCGGGGCTTCCCCGCACAGAAGGGGTTCAATGGTTCTCAAGTGACCCGTGCAGGAGCTGGGGAAAGGTGTGCAGGCTGGCTGGGGTGCAGTCTCTGCCCAAAGTGGGTATCTCTATAATGGTTGTCCAAGTTTCTCTTGAATGCCTTTGGCACTGGAACACTAACCACCTCCTGAGGTCATTGGTTCCACTGCCGTACTGCTCTAACAGTGAAGAAGTTTTTCCTGATGTTCAACCTCAATCTGGCTTCCTGTAACTTGAGCCCATTATTACTTGGTCTGCTTTCTATGATGACTAAAGAACAGATCCTGCCCCTCCTCTGTTCAAGTATTTGGAAGGCCCTTCCGTCTTCTTCCTGAAGGCTAAAACATGCTCAGTTCGTTCAGTCTTTGCCCATAGGAACGGGTTTCCAGTTCCCGATCATCCTTGTTGCCCTCTTCTGAACCACGTCGAAACTAGCGCAGCATTGATACCCAGAAACAACCCCAGAGGTCTGGCACCATGCATCTTTGCCTGAAACAGTTCCTTTCCTCGTTCAGCCCAACAAAGTCCCCGGGCTCACTACTGTTATCTGTGCATCTTAATATGATGGGTACTATTTTTTCGAGCAGTCACGTGACGTATGATGCGCAGTTAGTGCCCCGACGACAGGGGAGTATTTTACTTCTCTGCGTCCGTCCCGACTTGCTTACTGTGCATCTTTTCCCTGCGATACAGCACAATGTGCCCTTGTGGCGGATACATGCATTGCAGCCAGGTAGCAGTCTTTCTTCTTAAAATCGATTTTAATTGCTGGCTGAAAGCCAGCAAAAATTGTGCCGGCATGCCGGTATGTCACCAATTCAGTAGCATAAGCAATTGCCAAGGCAGAAATACAGGAAGTGGCAGAAAAAGGGGTACGAATCTATTTGGTGAGAATTTTCTGGGGTCACACCTCATTTGAGGTGTTTAAAAGTGTGCATCAATAACAGAAGTATTTCAACACAACCCCTGGCGGTGGTACAAAATGCTGTGGTTAAAGTGCACTTCTGGGGGCGTGGTCGGCTGGGGTACCAAAATACTGCTCTTTGGAGTGAAGGCACGATCTTTTGCTGCATAGTCTTTCGCAGCAAAAAGAGCAGCAAAATTGTTGTGAGACCAGGGCCAAAGGAAAGTGATAAATGAGAGAAGGGCCACGGTGGATTCAGAAACTAACTAATGAGACCTCTGCTTGATACATAAGACCAGAGGGAGCATCCCTGGACAAGGCTGTGTTTGGAGAAAGGCTCTGTTTTGCAGATTTCAAGAGACGGGAGTCAAAAGGAGCAGAGTGCTGACGCTGCAGTCAAATCCAATGTGCTGAGATGCGTTCTCCCTTGCTCTGAGCACAGGGGGACACCATAATTTGGCCATACATTTCCAAACAGAGGCATGCCACTGTCACACTTGATTTACTGGGTCCTGTTGTGTGAGAGTTGTGACAGCTTCTAAATGAAGTGAGCAAGAGCCTGGGCTTGATTGGCTGGTCCCTGGAGAATTCCCTGGCTCCTCTCCCATTGAGTTTTTTCCCTCTTCCAACCAGGAAACTGCTTCTCATCACTTTCTCCTCTGCGGTGGGGTTATAGACTTGCATTTGTTTGTATGGTAAACACAGATCCAGATAGACATGGGCACAAACTGCTTTGGACAAATTTGTACGTGTGGCACCCTTGATGCAGCGCATCCCCTCCCTTCCCGCACCGCAGCTGAGTGCCCCACTCACAATTAAGTGAGCAGTGACATTCTAGTCCAGGTAAGGGAGCAGGTGGCCCTTCCCCAATTCCTCAGACAGCTGAGGAGGCTGGACAGGGATTCTCCCTGCACAGCCAATGAATGGTTGGCTGCCTGAGGAGGCGGAGAAGAGCTGCACGATCCTTTACCTCAGTGGTTCTCAACCAGTGGGTCCCCAGATGTTCCTGGACCACAACTCCCAGAAGCCTCCACTACTCGCTGTGCTGGAAGGGATTTCTGGGAGTTGCAGTCCAGGAACATCTGGAGACCCCCAGGTTGAGAACCACTGCTCTACCTGGACTGGCATACAGCTGGAGAAGAACGATCCAGGCAGCATGCACTGACGTGTGAGTGGGGGAGCTTTTGTACAAATTTGTACAAGAAGAGTTTTGTCCCCATCTCTTTTGGTGGAAAGAGAATTTAAATGAAAATCAACTGGGAAGGGAAAGATGAACCATCTGCCTTTTCTATGTCCCCCCTCTACAGCAAAAGGTGACCTCCCAAGGCTGTTTCTCTATGTAAAACAGATTAACATTACACATAGCTTGTTGTGAACGTGCAGCAGGCTTATCAATGTCCATTAAGATGACACATCCAGCCAGAATCTTATCTCCCCATCAGTAATTCTGTGGTCCTCCCAACCAGCCAGTTCCCTCTTCTACCTCAGATAAATATTATTTTATTTTTATTGGTTTGAGGTGATGAAAGATCATATTAGCTGAAGAGAAGTGCTGTGGCTAAGTGTATATCTGGCTAGAGTTAAGAAAGGGGTTGAAGGATATTTGAGAGCTATAGAATGGAATGGAAGTATTGAAAGGTTTTTTAAAAATTACAGCATCCTATTCTGTATTTTTTATTATTTATTTTACTCAAGAACTACACAGCTATGTTCTTTTGAGAAGAACTTGATACCCAGAACTTTTTTTCCAAATTAATGCAAGCTGCAGTGTTCGCTGAAATGTAAACATCCTATTTGTAATATGGAATAGAATCCTGCAATCAATAGTTTGGGTTTTTGCTTTTACCATTAATGTTTACTTATTGTCATTAAATGTCAATTGTCAAGTACTGGCAAACACACATTACTGGTATTCTGTGTTGCATTACTGGTATTCAGCTGGCATCGCATGGGAATTGCTGCATAATTAATGCTGTCAACGTCTGGATTACTACTGAGTAACCCTTGGATGTCAGCCACTGGTGCTGAATATTGGATTTATAGTTTTGTACTGAAACCAAAGCCCAAATTACTGTTCAGATCCATCTGATTCAGATGAATCCATAAGGGGGTCTGGATTGCTGCAAGATTTTCTGGAAGGAATCAAAGGGAAATGACAAATCAGTTCATATCCGGGGCGTCAATTGCTTTGGCCTGGTAGGTTTGCTGATAATTGTTGTTGTTTGTGTGTTTCAGCCATAGAGCCCCCCCCCATTCAATGCACAGCACTCTCCTGAGTCATTAAGCATGATAACACGGAACAAACCATGACAGGAAACAACACGGAAACCATGGGACAAAACTAAGCAAAAAGAACAAATTAATTCAGCCACCCAGCCAAGAGAGCCTACAGTTTCCATCTCAAGGCAGCAGAGGACAAGGGAAAGTAATAACAGGCGGGCTTGCATTTGAAGGTCTCTTGCAGGAACAGAATCTTCCGCGGCCTCTTAATAGAGTTGAGGGAACGAGCCAGATACCGTTCGGCAGGGAGCTAGTTCCAAAAGGCTGGTGCCACTGCCAAGAAGGCCTGGCTGCTTACTAGGGATGGGCACAAAATGGAAAAATAGAGTTTTGTTTCATTTTGTCACAACCCACAGACTCGCACACACAGGTAATTTCAGGCTTTTAGTGGAAACTCAGAGCCAAACCCCAATACAGCAAATCAGAAGTAAATCAGACTCCAGGAAACCTATAGCAAGGTCACGCCTATTCAGAGAGCAGAGTCCAAGATAAACATTCCAGAGGTCAAAGCCAGAATGCCAATGGTAGCTTACGCCAGGTCCACTGAGAAAGTCCAGAGCCAAGGGAGTCAAGGTCCAGGGTCACGCCAAGCAGGAACAAGGAACAAGCAGAAACGCAGTAGAAAGTTGTCCTATTAACGCGTTGCTCCCACAATTTGCCTCAGTCTTGAATGCTTAATTTATGTCTCCAGAGAGCAACATAACTTCCCCAGAAACTAACCCTGTCAAAACTCGGGACTCCCTAAATGTAGATGTTGGTGGCTCAGATAAAGCTTGTCTCTGCTTCTCCTGGTTGTAAGTCTTCACTGCCTTCCACAAGCAGCCCTCTGTGGGGGTGGAGAATCCTCTGAAGATGCTGAGTCACTCTCCTCTGCAGCTGCTGGAGGAACTGACAGCTCAGAAACCCCATCTGGGGCTTCTTCAGGAATTAACTCTTCAGTCTCTGGAATAGGTTCTAGCAGGGGCCGAACACATTTCATAATGAAACGCTGTTTCCCGTTTTGTTTCATTTAATCACGTTTTGGATGCTTATGAAATGATGAAACAGTGTGTCGTTTTTCATAAGGTGCCCATCTCTACTCCTTCCTGTTGATTTTCTGATACCCTTCAGGGCATCCACTTGGAGGAATATTGCCTGGGAGGATGTGGGGGTATGGGTGGATGATCTTGGGGAAGGGCACTCTGACAAGTAAGGACTCCCCAAACCATGGAGGGCTTTATTAGTAAGCATCAAAACCTTGAACTTGACCCTTATGTTAGTTGTTTTAAGGAAAGTGCCAGGTGCCTAGTAAAACCCCAAAGCTTGCGTTCCAAAACTTGGCAGATTTATTCCCCACATTAGAAGCTATCTTTTCTGTAGTTTTCAGTATAAACCCCAAAATGGACCAATGCAAGGTGACAGCAGGCTGGTGTAGTACTAACTACAGTAATACCTTGTAAGACAAATGCCCCTTAAGACAAAAAATGCATAAGACGAACGAAATGCCCAGGAATAGGAAAACCTCGTAAGACAAATTTTTCTATGGGATGTTTCGCAAGACGAATTCAATGCATTCCTATGGGAATCTGCATTAAACCATGTTTCGTAGGATGATTTTTTCGTAGGATGAATTAACCCATAAAACAAATTAAATTAATCTTAAGAGGTACTGCTAGTTTGAATCTGTGGGGTATGAATCTAATTGGATCAGACATATGGCCTAGGTGCAAACTACCTCAAAGATCATATCTCTAAGCATGAGCCAGCTCGGGTGCTAAGGTCATCAGGCCTTTCTCTCCATCCCACCACCTTCCCGGGTGCGTCTGATAAGAACACACTGTTGCTGCTCCCAGACTTTGGAGCTCCCTCCCACTGGTGGCCAGGACTACCCCATCTTTGCTGCCTTTATGGAAGCAGGCAAAGACCTTTCTCTTCAGGTAAGCTTTCCATGGACTACTTATTATGTGGCCTTTAGATGGATTGTTATGCATTATGGCTTTGATTGAACTCATAATAATACCTATGTTTTCCACATTAGTTTCCATCTCTTATAATGGATTTTCCCCCCTTTTAGTTGTTCATGTGCTGTTCTTAGCTTTAATACTGCCTTTTAATCTTGTAAGATGCCTTGTCAAAGTCACTGTTCTTAAACTTGAATATGTCTTAAATATTCTGGGTTGTATGTTGTCCTTCCGTATTTTAAGCCACCTTGGATCCTTTTCCAAGGAGAAAGGTGGGGTAAATATATTCAAAATAAATACAGAAATAAAGCATCAACATTGGGATGTTTTGAGAATTATAGTGCAAAAATTAACACTCTTTGAAAGAAAATTGGATTTGAGACCATGTAGTGACTGGCTAAACCATCCACTTTCACCACTGTGAGCTAAAAAAACTCATCCTAAAAAGTCAAGAATAGCTAGATTACCGAAGTACCTTCCCAGTACAACAAAGGAGAAAAAGTTGCCCAACCTTTCCACTGAATTCCTTCAGTCTGAAAGACAATGATTTGCAAATGATCCTCTGATCTCTAATAGCAGTTTCTGCAGTGGTTTTATTCACCCGCTCAATGCAAAGCGCAATCATTGCCAGAAACATCTGCAGAAGCATGCATATAATGGAGAGGCATCAAATCAATGAGTCAAAACATTGGAAAATAAAAGCCAGCTGAACAAAGCCTCCCCAAATTGTATCGTCTATCACCTAATACCAGCTTTCCATCCTTCTTATTGAAATAATATATCTACCGAAGGCTTCTCATGCTGCTTCCCTTTATTTGCATTCTTAAACAGCATGCATGTCATGCACAGAAGTTTGGAGGGCTAGCAGGAGTCTTGTTTGTATTGCATGTAGGGTATTTATTGGGGGAAACTGATTTTCCCTATGGACTCTATGCAGCCTGAGAAGGAAGCTGAAAGGGGCAATATACCCACAGCAACCCCACAAAGGTCACCGCCCTGGGTCATATTGCAGTGGTGTCCAGACTTTGCTCCCCCCCCCCAATGTCTTGGACCACAACTCCCACAGTCCTTTGTTGTTGGCAACCTAGGCTTGGAATTCTGGGAGTTGTGGTCCAAAACATCTGGAGGACCAAAGTTTGGAACAATCCAGACAACATCTACAGAACTGGATGTTCAGCATGGCCAGAAAAAGTCAGCCATGCGTAGGATATGTCATAATCATAAGCTAGGAATAGGTGATGTATAGCCCTCCATAATGGACTACAGTTCCCATTATCTCTAGCCAATGAAGCCAAGGATTGAGGATAATGGGATTTGCAGTCTTCTGGTCTCCGGAAGGCTGCAAATGGCCCACCCTGTCATCGGGAAAGATCACAAAAGCAAACAGTGTGATCGGCACCAGTAGTAGCTCTGCGTTGAGCTTCCATGACACCGAATATAGCTTAATAGAATACCTGATATGAGCATAATGTTGGCTCTCCCAGCTGGGCTTCTTGTATCAGAGTAGGGAGATTAAAGAAGTCTTTGGCACACTGAACCAGACAATAAGGAGGGAAGTGGGCAGTGCAATCTTTTTCAGCAGCAGACTCACTACCCTATGCTCCATCAGAGTTAAATAATAGAGACATATATATTGGTTCGTTCTGCCTAGGGGATTAAATGGATTACACAAATTCATGGTGAATTATCTATCCGCCTGGGGAGGGGAAGCATATGCAAAACAGGAGGCACCCATCAGAGGAGATGAACTGTCTCCAGCCGCCTCTTCTGGAGCTGATCCAGAAATGGGAAACATTTGGTTTCACCAGACTACAAACCCCACTGGCCGTGCAGGCTGCAGGATTCTGTTGTCAAGGGAGTAAGAAATGTTTCCGAACACATATCGTTCTGTGCAATTCACCTGCAGAACAATCTGTACTGTTTCTCTGGTAAGTTCAGACGTACAAAATAAAGCAGGACTTGAGTAAAGTGGATAGAGGGGCACTCTTCTCCCTCTCATAAAATACCAGAACTAGGGGACATACACTCATATTGAAGGCTGGGAGAGTGAGAACAGGCAAAAGGAAATATTTTTTTTCCACCCAGCGTGTTGTTAGTCTGTGGAACTCCCTGCCACAGGATGTGGTGATGGCATCTGGCCTGGATGCCTTCAAAAGGGGATTGGACAAATTCCTGGAGGAAAAGTCCATCACAGGTTACAAACCATGATAGAGATGTGTAATCTCCAGGCTTAAAACCGGAGTACTTCAAGGACCAGATCCAGGGGAGTGGTATCAGGAGACAGATATCTAGTCTCATGCTCTCCCAGACACATTTGGTGGGGCCACTGTGAGATACAGGAAGCTAGACTAGATGGGCCTTTGGCCTGATCCAGCATGGCTCTTGTGTTTTTATGTTCTTAGGTGAGCATGAAGAAAACAGGCAGGATGACCAGCAGATATAGTGAAGAAATACCTGCCCTCTTACATCTTGTTTGCCCTCCACATTGGATCGAGGCATAGAGCTAACTTGAAACAAGTTCCAGGTTGCTTAAGCCAGGGAGACTGAGAAATGTACAAGGGACAATGCCAGGGCTCTCCTAGCCATGAGTGGTGCAGTGGGAACAGTGCTGGTCGAGAAGACAGGAGGCATGAGTTCAAATCCGCACTCAGCTGTGACATTCATTTGGTGACTTTGGGACTCAATTGTCCTCTTTCAACTTCATCTTCCTCACTGGTCTGTGCTATTGATGACGTGCAGAGGAAAGTCATATATACTGCTTTGGATCTCCTCAGAAGGGCAAAGGTCTATAAATGTAATAAGTGAACAAACAAATCCCCACACACCTATCAGGTGGTATCTTCCTGCCTGCCAGGGAGAAAACATCTGTCCTTGATGAGAATAGAAAGAGTGGTAGGAGGACGTTAAAAAAATGCCCTCTACCTGGAGATGACATACATTCTTCCCCTCTGAGAAATTATAGACCACCTGCATTTTTCTGATAGCTTCTGTCCCAGCTGAGTTACTGGTTGAACTTTTGGGGACCTGTAATCTCACTCCAGATGTTTTTAAAAAAGACATTTGAAGCTGTCCTTTCCTTAATTTCCAAGAGTCTGTCCTCATTTTTACATAGCATTTTTGCTATTGATTTGGTATTTTTATAAACCATAAAGGGCACTTAGCAAGCCAAGACTGAATTAGCAGATGAAATATGCTTTATTAGTGGCTGTCTGATGGAAAATCATGTCAGTTTTCCATTTAAAAGATGGATTGTTTTGATTCAGCCAGTGACTCAATTTGGTCATGATTAAATACTGCTTTCTGGGGGACCGCCATCAAGAGCCTTGACCGGAAGTTTAGCTAAGTTGCAAAGCCACCCTGTATACTGTATTGGATCAATTGCTGTGTCAAACAAATAAAAAATTTTAAAAGGGGGAAAAAACACCTTTCACCATCCCCATCCAATCCGATAGAAAGGGAAACGTATATTTTGGACAAATTCTTACGTGAAGGACTCAGGATTCTTGTGCACAGTTTATTTATGAGATGGTTGAAGGTATGAGTGAATATCTTGCCTTTTGTGTTACTGTCATCTGCCTTTCCAGTTTCTCAATTTTCTCTTATGATGTTTCTCTTAATCCTGCTACCTTCAGAGGTGCGCTTGCGGTGTGTTGAAATTTTAACAATCTCTATGTTGCCTTTAAAAGTTTTGGCTAGGAGGGGCCTTTCTAGCCTGGGATAATTGTCCATCAGTCTAACAGTAACCAATTGTTCCCTCTCTGCCTTTGATTTTGAAGACAGCCAGGCCTCTCTACATGAGTCTTTTCCCCACTCTTTTTTAGTCAGTAGTAAGTATTCTGGTAGAACCAGTATTAGTCATGCAGTTATATGCAGTTTTTCTACACCATGCTATCTTTCCTCAGTTCTGAACTGTGAGTGAATGAAAGTTTTTTATTCTTTCTCTTACCAATGTCTCAGAGTGAGTTATTGAGACTGTACGTGCCGCAAAAGGGTAGTCTCTGAACTTTCTGGTGTCTAGTTGTTGTTTTTCATAGCTAAAAATCAGACAATCTCTGCACTTATGGAGAATGTTAGTGGCTGGAAGAGATTACTCTCCAGGACTGCTAAGATATCCTATGAAGACAAGGCAGCCAGACGCACCAAGGATGAGGAATTCAACCTATATGTTCATATTCCTACACATAGCTGTAGGGTGCTTTGTTTGGTTTTTGTTTTGTTTGTTTGTCTTGCCAGCAAACACTCTGGAGTCCCTGGATGTAGCTGACCAGTGCCTTCTTGAACTGCTTAGGGTCAGCAATAATCAGATTTTCCTCTCATGCATATGCCTAGCCATGGCTATTTCCCCCAATGTCCACAGATAGCTCTAATTCCAGTGCACTCCTATTTATTCATTTTCACTCACCCCGAGTTCTGCAGTTCCCTACCTTCTTCATTCTGGTTAGTTAGAAGTCTGCGGGGCCAGGTTTTCTCCCTACTGACCATTGTCTTCTCCCTTGTCTTTTGTTGGATCATGGCTAAGATTCATGTTGGCTTACAATGTCCACTGTGCCCCCCTCCCTTTAGTGCCTACCCCCTGCCATAGATTCTGACTTGATGGCACATGCTTATTATTTCTTAAACTTTGTTACATCATGGATAAATACCCTATTTATTGGCATATAACACGCACTTTCCCCCCCTGAAAATAGGGGGCAAATTATGTATGCGTGTTATACGCCGATATAATATGAGGCGACCAGTGTGCTTGGCAAAAACAACGACTGCCGTCCCATAGCCAGAGAAACAAGGATCCCACGCACGCCCTAACCCCCCTCCCTAAAGCCTAACTATCTCCCCCCCGGGAGCAGGGAGCCCGCCCCCCCGGGACCCTAACTAACCCGCCCCCTAAATCTACCCCCCCCGGCGCGAGATCCCTAGCCAGACCAGACGGCCCGGATGAACACGGGCCATCAAAGAAGTCCCGTCCTGGTTGCGCCGCCGCCGCCGCCGAGCTCTCCCGCTGCCTGAGCCCTTATCAGGGCTCCGATCGGGGAGCCCAGCTGATCGGCGGCCTGTCAAATAAAGAAAAGACCGGCCAGAGCGCAGCGAGGCCGCAAGCCTCCGCCGCTGCTGCTGTCGGTCACGGGCAGGCCGCCGCCGCCTCGCCAGACAAGGCCCCGATCCTCGGCTGCACAGACGGAGCCGGGAGCCCTCCCCCGGTAAGGCAAAGGAGCCTCCGATGAGTGGGGGGGGTGCCGGCTGGAGCGGACAAACCGCGCGCGTCCGGAGCAGCCGAAAATCTCGCCGCAGACCAGCGGCGGCGGCAGCCTTTGTTCCCGGTGCGGGCAGTCCGCCGCCGCCGCGGCCGCCGCCCGCCTCGCCAGACAAGGCCCCGATCCTCGGCTGCACGGACGAAGCTGCCAGGTTGCCTCAGGGACTCCGTGGGTGGGAGGTGGGTTAGGGGGAGGGTTAGATAGGGACCCGGGCAGGTGGGCGCCAAAAAATTTTTTTTCCCTAAAATTTCCCTCTTAAAATGAGGGTGCGTGTTATACGCCTGTGCGTGTTATACGCCGATAAATACGGTATGTTACTTGTCACTTGCAAGCTGTAGTTTTTGGTTATTGATACTATGCCACTACTGACATCATGGTGCTCATGAACGTTTGATGCCAGCGTGGTGTACAACCACGGTAGTTTCACGGTTTAGATCTCTGGCTAAGGTGCCAGAGATTGGGAGCTCAATTCTCCACTGTGCCTCTTTGAGCAGGGCTGGACTTGATGATCCATGGGTTCATAAGAACATAAGAAGAGCCTTGCTGGTTCAGGCCAAAGGCCCATCTAGTCCAACTTCCTGTATCTCACAGTGGCCCCACCAAATGCCTCTGGGAGAGCGTGAGACTAGATATCTGTCTCCTGATAGCACTCCCCTGAATCTGGCCCTTGAAGTACCATGGGTTCTTTCCAGCTCTGCAATTCTACTATTAAGATCCTCACCATGTCACCCGAAGATGTAGATGTAAACTTTGGGCATCATAGATGCAACCAAAGAAGTCAGATCAACTCGGCAGTTCCAGCGTTGACGTCGCCAATGTTCTAAACATTGTCTCTTTGGAATTCAGCCTGATATATTTTTAAAAATGCTGTTGAAGTCAATCAATGATCACCATCTTTAGCATTTCCCTCAGCTCATTCCTTAATGCCAGCTTCTCGCTCTGATGTTGCTGAACAATTTTCTTTATGGAAAGATGTTGGCAGTGCACATCAAATGAGACATCTGTCAAGGTGACTTTTGGATATTGGCCGCATCCTGCAGTAGAGATGCAGGGCAATCGATGAGACAGATTCAGCCCCCATCATTAGCAACTGGGTCTGGTGCAGGCTGAAGTCCTGTTGGTGATGTTGGGTTTGCATTTAGCCGACATGATGGTTAACGAAGCATGGCTCAAAGACAGCATTAGTTGGTCTGTGAAGGCTGGGTTTCAGACCACCCATAGTTTTAAGAAGCGATTTGGATTTGTCAGCTGCCATTCAGACAGGGCTGGCATTAGTAGCTGGCATTATAAATCCAGACAAGCTTTAACATCCACACCTTCCCTGAGCTTCCTTTATTTATTTATTCTTGCCTGGTGGCCTGAGCAGCATCAGGAGGGAAGACAAGACATTTGTCCATCTGGTCATGTTGTCATGCTGGGATGTAGTTGGAAATGGGTGCCTTAACTGACTAACACTGCATGCAGCTCTGCCAATAGAGTCAGAGTGACCATTGACAGAAGAGGAGCACCACCAGATGACCTTTGACTTGGAGTTCATTTAGATTTCTACTTGGGCTCTTACAGGAGCTTATTCTGGTATGCCAGTTAAGTCTTATTTATTGAGTCCATGAAAGATCAACTTCTAGTCTTTCTTCAACTGAACATGGAGGTGGGATTCATGTAGCTCCCAGTTTGATGGGATGGTGTTGGCAAAATATCATAAAGGCATCTGGGAGCTGAGTCATGGCAACTGGACTTTTTTTTTCCTTGAAAGATCAAAACATTTCACCACTCATCCAAGCAGCTTCATCAGTCTGAGGAACGTTAATGGTGATTCCTCCAATTTATAGATCACTTTGATTTCACACCAACCTAGTCTGAATATGTTCATAAGTTGGACAATGGCCTGAATAGGCTCATTAGGTGGACAATGGCCTAGGTTGTGTGAAAATCCCACCTATGGAACCTTTCCCAACACCCATTAAGGATGGACCATTAGCTATGGCCTTGCTGGTGGAGTGTTTTGGTGCTGGGTCTTTTGGTTGAACGAGTCACAAGAAGGTCAATATAGTATATGCGGTCCAATGCAGTGGGGAGTGCACAGACCTCTACGTTGTAGAAACTAAACAGCCATTAAACAGGAGGGATGGCCCAACATAGGAGGGGCAACAGCTCATGACCAGAATCAGCAGTGTACCTCCATTTGAAGGACAAAGGACACTCTTTCAAAGATGAGGATGTACACATATTAGACAGAGAAGAGAGGTGGTTCGAGAGAGGGGTCAGGGAACCCTTCATGTGTGTATTGAAAACCCCTCTCTAATCAGAGGTGGGGGAGGGGACTCAAATACAGTCCGCCTGCTACTTTGATTTATGTATAATTTGTTTTATTATGCTCCTTGTATTTTGGGTTTTTTTACATATATTCCTTTGCTAGCTTGTTATTCCTGTCATTGTCCACCTAATAAGCCTATTCAGACCAAGGTGGTATGGAATCAAGGTGAACTATAAATTGGAGGCCTCGCTGCTAACTTTCCTCAGACTGATGAAGCTGCTTGGAGTAGCAAAATGTTTCAATCTCACACACACACAAACATCCAGTTGCCATGACTCAACTTCCAGATGAAATCATCTGGATGGCTGAGAACTTTCACAGTCATAATGGCATGTTGCCATAATGCATGTGCCTAGCACACATCACTACAACAAAATGCACCCCAACGTCCATTTAAGTCAGGGCCATACAACTGGTTTGGACAAGTCCCACATGGAATCTGACCACTTCAGGAGTATTCAAATCACATCTGAAGCAGGACAGATGGGCCAGAATTGGGTCAGAATTGAATCCAGGTGAAACCAATTAGCTGAATCAAGCAATCTTTCTCCAAAAACAGAAGGTATGAAAAAACTGTCAAGATGGCATAATTGAGAGGAGGAAGAGGGAAGGTGAATGCTGATTCTTAACAGCTCTATTTGGCAATGGACAACTATTTTAAGGTCTAGATTTGGGAAGATGCTAAGCTAAGGTTGTACCTGTCCTGGGGCAGAGTTTAAAAATGAATAGAGACATTCTTGCTGGGAGTTACAATCCAAACAGGCAACACCTCCAGATTCTAAATTAAACTTGATGTTCATGTATCTGTTCAGAGGTTAAAATTGTGAGGATTAAACAGTTTGCAGGGCATGCATAAAAACAGAGTAACAGATGCAAGCATCTCAGGGCCTTTTTACACGACCCCTAAGATCCGCTGGCCACTTAAATTCGGACCAGAGGTCTTAGGGGTTCGTCGCTCTTCCTCTGTCCCCACCCCCCTCCGCACTTCCTGGTTGTTGGCTGCGTGAGGGAGGGAGAAAAAGAGAAAGAAAAGCATGCCACTCACCTCGTTCTGCCTCTCATCTCTGTAAAAGTAGCTCTTAAAGGGGCGGGAGCCAAAAAGCAGCAAACAGAAGCGAGGAGAGCCCCGCACTCACTATCATTGCACCGCATCAAAGATTTTTCACCTCCAAAGAGAAGGTACAAGAAAAGTGTGCTGGGTCGTGCTAAAGTGGGCGGGGTCGCACTTAATTGTCTGCAAACTCCGGAGCTGGTGGGGAAACATTTTTAAGCTCCGGAGCTTGCAGCCATTTGCAGTGGAGCTTAGGGGTCGTGTATAAACGCCCTAAGTGTAAGTCCTACGTGACATCGTACATATCCAGCCCATTAAATGGCCTCTAAACATAATAAACAGTGAAAATGCACAGTGTTCATATGGTTGGGCTTATCAGAAAAAGAGGAAAGCATGATAAAGAAAGGAATAATTGGAAAGACACCACCAGGGATGGACCTGCAGCATAATCTACTTTAGGATCTAGGACCAAGCTTGGTAATAGAGGCATACCATGTAGCTTGAAACAGTCAGTAGTTGTTAAAGCTTGCTTTTTCTTCCCTCTGTGTGGCCAGGGGCATTTTGCATAATACCACTACCAGCCTTGAAATAACTAGCTCTGACTCTTAGTTTTGTCATATATGTGGTATCTTGAATATTAACTCCATTTATCTGACAACATACTGTAAGCTTTCATGGACTCAGCCTATTTTGTTAGATGCTTGGTATGCAGGATACCCACCACTGTTTACACCTAACCAAACCTGGCAATGTTTAGCATGTCAGAAGAATTTCCGTTGATTTTGCCACCCGATTCCTGAAATACATATTTAGAAATTGCGTAGCGTAGGTCAACAAACAAGACACCTGTTACCAGTTTGTAACCCAAAGTGGATCATTTTGACCTTAATTCTACTGAGAGGTGCTACAGCCAGTAAGTATGTGCAGGAAGTACAGACCACTGCATTTGTTTGGGTTCAGAAGAATTATCTTCTGTATTTCCACCAGCTGCTCCTGACGGTGCCTTCAACAATTATTTTACGAAAGATTCTGTTTAGTTCTGCCTTCTCAATCAAAAATGGCAAAGCCACTGACTGTAAAGCATGTTCGTTTGCCACTGACTGTAAAGCATGTTCGTTTGGTGGCCCGGTTTGTTAGTCAAAGCACAAATTCCGAGGGCTCATGTTTTAACTGAAACTTGGTGTTTTATGGTCTGAAACTGCAGCAGTAACAAACCCTACAACCATATGGAAGCTGTTTTCACAGATGACACTTAAACTAGCTCTTGCATTTCTTACATCTGTGTAATTCAGAAAAAGAATTGCTATTATATTGATGGGAACAGTTGTTTCTCTTGTTTCCACCCTCACTTTAACCCACCACATGGAAACATTTCTTCTTTTTTTATATACAAAGTTGCTTAATCAGCCACCACTTGAGATTTTACGACCAAAACCCAAGTCCTTCTGATGTCAAAGGGGTGGGACAGGCAAAAGTTAGAAGAAGGGTTAAAACTGCTTCTGAGTCATTTCATTATTTATTATTTATTTATTATTTGTTTTAGAGTATTTTTACCCTGCCTTTCTCCTTGGAAAAGGACCCAAGGCGGCTTTACAGTAATGAGGAATAATATACAGTCCAATACAACTAAGACATGTTCAAGTATTGAGAACAAGAAACTGAGGGACATCTTACACTCAGCATTAATAGACAACATTACATTAAAGCTACAAGGTTATAAGTAGTTATAAACACAGAATCTATGAGAACCTATAGATTCATATAAAAGTCACATAATAGGTAGTCCATCATTCAGGGAAAGCTTGCCTGAAGGGAAAGGTCATTGCCAGTTTCTGGAAGGTCTTTGCCTGTTTCTGGAAGGACAGACCCTACAGGATAGAGGTTAGTGGCCACAGAAACCAGTTAAGCCAGATTCTGAGAGTTGTAGTAAAACAAAACAAAATCCTTCACTCCTCAATGACAGACAGAACTTCAGCATCATTGTGAGCATGCTGGAAGCCAAAGGTGGGGAGGCAAGAGTCTGAAACCCACAAGCAAGCCTAGCGCTGAAGGTTGATAAGAACTCATGTTATGGGAGTCACTGTCAAGTCAGACTTAAGTAGCATCAGTGACTTGACTTGTTCCCCCTCCCCCAACTACTCAAATCATGATTCAGAACTCACCAACTCATTCCTTCTTTTGGGAAGGGGGTGTATGTTTTTAATAGGGATTCAGACTTGGGACTCTGAAAGTGGTACCAAAGACTCAGACTTGGATTTCGGATTCAGACCAAAAGACTTGTCAACATCTTTGGTGCTGAAACTCACTCCCTTCCCCTGCATGCCCAGATTCCCTTCACAGTACCCTTTCTTTGCTGAAGATCTAGCTATAGTTTTTATTTGGAAGTCCCCTTCTAAATTCAGAAATGGCATTTGAGTTAATGAGATTCTTCTTCTCCAACATACCAATTAATTGCTCAAGACTGCAATGGTCCCATACAATGATCTGTGCAAGAATAATCTCCTGGACACACATTTCAGCACATCTTTAGACCCTCTCATTATTGTTTTGAGTAGGAATACCACCATAAGACATCTATAAGAGCCTCGTGGTGCACCAGGTAAATGCCTGTACTGCAGGTAAAGCTGTGCTCACGACCTGGGGTTCAATCTCTGGTAGCTGGCTCATGGTTGACTCAGCCTTCCATCCTTCCAAGGTCAGTACATTGAGTCCCCAGCTTGCCGGGGGGGGGCAATGTGTAGCCTGCATAATTAAAAACTGTAAACCACCCAGAGACTACTTGAAGTGGCATGGAGCGGTATTTAAGCAGAACACTTTGCCTTGCTTTGCTTTATTTCACACAACTTTAACACAATGGTTAAAGTTGGTAAAAGTGGCTAAATATTCAACTGGTCTGATTCAGTATAAGGTAACCTCTTGTCCTCGCACAATTATAAGGAGCAGAGGAAGTCGTTCTGTGCCTGATGAGGTATCATATATATCCAGTCCAAGATTGTCTAAGTACCGTGATTCTTCATGAGTGCCAGCATAGGTTTTCCCTAAGATCCAAGATCAGATCCTTTAAACTAGAAATGGCATGGAGAGAAAGTGGAAATGTCTACATTAGAAAGTGTGTGCATCCCATGTGTAGCCTGCATAATTACGTTGTAAACTGCCCAGAGAGTCCTTTAAGCACTGGGGGGCAGTATATAAGCAGAACACTTTGCTTTCTTGGATACAGCAGTTTCCTAAAATAAGGTTTTAATGTTTGTGGGGTTCACACATGGATCAATTAATGTAACAGTTGGGCACGAGAAAGTTGGGCCAAATCTAGTTTTTCAAACATAGTTGGGCTACTTGGACCTTTCAGATATTGTTAGCCCTTCCAGGTCATTGGTTATCCTGACTAGCATTGGAGGTTGGCGGCTCTGATGTCAATAGGGCAGTAATTCCACTCCTAGATTCAATCATAACTTTACCAATCAGCTTCAGCACCTTGGATAGCTTCTTTAAAGTGCCTTCAATACACCACTGACAAGCAACTGAAACACCAGGCTCCACTGCTGCTCCAAGGCCACATTTAGAGGGCCACAAATTGTCCCCCTCTACCAGTCTACCAAGAATGTCCCTGAATCTACTCATCAGTTATTGGCTGCACATAAACACAACGCCAAATGAACCTAAGAACATAAGAAGAGCCATGCTGGATCAGGCCAAAGGCCCATCTAGTCCAGCTTCCTGTATCTCACAGTGGCCCCACCAGATGTGCCTGGGAGCGCACAAGACTGGATATCTGTCTCCTGATGCCACTCCCCTGCATCTGGCCCTTGAAGTACCCTGGTTTTAAGCCTGGAGATTACACATCTCCATCATGGTTTGTAACCTGTGATGGATTTTTCCCTCCAGGAATCTGTCCAATCCCCTTTTGAAGGCATCTAGGCCAGATGCTATCACCACCTCTTGTGGCAGGGAGTTCCACAGACTAACAACGTGCTGGGTGAAAAAAATATTTTCTTTTGTCTATGCTTACTCTCCCAGCCCTCAATTTGAGTGTATGTCCCCTAGTTCTGGTATTTTGTGGGAGGGAGAAGAGCATCCCTCTATCCACTTTACTCATGCTTGGATGAAGCTTGGACTAGTTCTGGGAAAAGTTTCTATTTAGCATATTCTTTTTCTTTCTTTCTTTCTTCTTTTGGAGGGGGGAATTGTATCAGCTGGGAAATGGAAATGATACTTATCACATGGCAGGTCCTCCTTAAACCCATTTGCAATGAGGAAGAAGCAAAAGCTAAGGAAAATAATGTGTTAGAATGCAAAACAATTCCGGCTCTGAACCAAAGTTCACCAGAAGCATTAAAGGATAAATGTGTCAGGTTTTGGCCTTTTTAAATTTTTTCATTGCTTTGAAAAATAGCTAGAATTCTTCTCTCATTTTTTGAATTGTTGTTGTTGTTGGAGTTTGTGGGGAAACAATGTTTCTAGTTTGTACATACACACCACTTTCATTTCAATCTGCATTTTTTTCTCTCTCAGGTATTTACATTTATAGATTTCCTTCAACTTGGTATTGTTTCACATGCCACAAGAATATTTGTTGCTTTTGTTGCCACACAGCAACATGACTCGTGTCCTGGGCTATTTTGGCATGAGATATACTCTTTAAAAAGTACTTAGTACTTATCAGGAAAGAGATCTTGGTGTGCTGGTGGACAACCCAGTGTGTGACAGCTGTGAAGAAGGCCGATCACATGCTACGGATTATCACAAATTAGACAGAGAAGATAGGTGGTTTGAGAGAGAGGGGGTCAGGGAAGCCATTCATCTGAGTATTGAAAGCCCCTCTCTCAACAGAGGTGGGGGGCTCAGGCAAAGTCTATCTGCTACTTATCAGGGTGTGCTTCCAACAAACCCCAGACAAATAAAAATACTTCACACCTTCACCAACAAGGCCATGGATAAGGACTCATACTTTATGGGTGATGGGAAGGTCTTACAGGTGGGCCATTGTCCACCTAATGAGCCTATTGAGACCAATTGTTCACCTAATGAGCCTATTCAGGCCACTGTCCATTTTATGAGCCTATTTCAGACCAGGGTGACATGAGGTCAAAGCGAACAATACAATAGAGGACTCGCACCTAGCTTTTCTCAGACTGACTGTTTGGATGAGCCGCAAAATGTTTCAATCTCACAAGGAAAAGAAGACTCAGCTTCCAGATAAAATCACCTGGATGACTGAGAATCTTCACAGACATACTGGTGCTCTCTTTTGCTACAGATCATTCAAAAAGTGTGGAGGGCTGTTTTGAGGAAGCACATTTCTGTGAAGAGCAAACGGAAATATCGGAGACAAGATCTTGGAGAGGCAACTCGACAGTGCATGGAATTTAGGAATCCTCTGCTGTAACTCATTCTGTTGGAGAGGGGCTAAGGCAATAACCCCCCCCCCCCGCTGCCAATCTAGAGCTCATTGCATATGATCCATAGCAAATAACAGCACACCTTATTAAAGCATGGCATCCATCTGCTACCTTCCGAAGTGAATTATAGACTTACCAAGCACCAGTGTTGCCCAGTGGGGAAAAAATGCAAATTGTCCCAGCACTGTGGCAAGATTTACAACCTTCCTCTCAGCGGGGTATTTATTATTTAGCCTAACGCAGGCCACAAAGGGACCCTGCAAATGCCAAACGCTCCAGAGGCACAGGTTGTAGTTCTGCTGGGATAGTCAGCAGAGTACTGGGCATGTGAAGGGTGGATCCACAGGGGGTGGGGGCTGGTTTGCCCTCTCGTGTGAATGAGAGTGAGATTGGAGTAGAGGATTGCGTCCTTTGAGGGGAGGGGGAGGAGGCCTGTATATAACAGGACTCCTCCCCGAGTGAAGCCTCTTCCTCCTCAAGCATTCCCCACCCGCCCACCGCTATTTCTTGGCACTAGTCTAACTGGTCGCCTTGTGGGGCTGGTTAGGAATTTTTGACCCGTTCTCAGGACTGGCTGATGGACAGCAGGGATTTTTCACCTATCCCACACTGGTGCTTGATGGAGTAGCTTAAGGGATTGTTTCAGTAGGTCTCACTGGTGGCAGGAAGGAGTGAAAAGGCATTCGGTGAGTCAGAAATAAATTATACATTCCTACCCATTCAACCCCAGGATGCTGTGGATTGTGGGATTACAGCATCAGGGGAGGATGCACAGGGATGCCTCTCTGGGCCGGGAGCAACCAGTAGCAAAGCTCCAGGACCTTGGGGGTGCTGTGTGAATTTACTGGCCCAGGGGGCACTGTCTAGCAGACTGCACCATCAGAGGGTAGTGACTCACCCTAAGCTGCCTGGTTGGAGGGGTCCCGGGAGACCCCGGGGTTCCAACCCATGAAATGCATTAAGCCAAGCCCCTCTTAGTGTTATGGTGCTGATATTATGTTATGAGTTAATAAAGTGTGGCCCAGTTAAACCCAACATCTTGTCTGACCTCTTTATTTCGCCTGGGAGGGCAAAAGCTGAGTGTAGAAAAGATTGTTCATACCATCCACTCTCTCACCACATTTGGTGATGAATACTCCCAACGGAGCTACAATTCTAGCAGAAGGATGGAGCAGCCCATTATATTTACTGCTTGGGTGTCTGCTTGTTTGTTTTTCAAAGGGAAGAGCCAATGGGAACCCAGAGGAGGAGAGATGCTCTATTTATAAGGATGTGCATATGCAACTTGTATGCACATGTGACGATAAAGGCGCATGCCCCTTATGTTCAGTTTGTCAGCTTATGTATATTTCATGGCCGGCTGAAAAATGTCTTTGGCCTGAGAGCTGCAATGTGGCCTGTCAGCAGAAATGCGCTTTTGCCCAGTGCATCATAATGTGCCTCGTGCTCTGATCATGCGCCTAGCCTGCATGCTGCACACATCATATAATTTTTTATGTCTTTAACCATCTTTTGCATTGTATGCTGATAGCCCCTTCAGGCAATGTGTGTCAATGGCAGCTGTGAGCAAAGGAGAGAGTAGCCTCTGTTCAAGCAGTTGCTGTCGCTGCTGTAGTAAGGGGGAAATCTGTTTCCATGGCTGGGAAGAGCATCCTTGCAGAAATCCCATATGGTGGTACTCAAATTACCCTAATCACCACCACCCCTTCCTCCGATGGATTTATGAGATGGGAAAGGGAGGTGGGCAGATTTTTAATGAACAAAATTAAAGGGAAATGGCAAGTGGTAGTTTCCTGAGAAGATGGTGCAAGGCCTGGTAGAAAAGGAAAAAAAACCCTGTTAGCCCAAGTTATGCCCTACAAATCATTGTGCCCTTGGGATACAGCAGGCAGTGCTTTACAACAACAACAACAACAACAACAACAACAACAACAACAACAACAACAACAACAACAATTCAGATCAGAAAAGTGTGCAACCCTCAGCATCATCAGAAGAAAGAGAGTAAAGACTGAAGGAATTGATCTGCCTAATAAATTTATAAAAACATTGGATGAAGAAGAATCATATCAGTATCCTGGAGTACTACAATCAGATAACACCAGGCATAAAGAAGTATAGAATAAAGCTAGCTAAGAATACATCAGAAGAGTTAGAAAGATACTAAAATCAAAATTAAATGGAAATAATATCATCCAAGCTATAAACACATGGGCTATTCCAGTATTGTGATACACAGCAGGCGTTACAAACTGGACCCAGGAAGAATTAGAAGTGTTAGATTGAAAGGCAAGAAAAAAACAATGACATTAAACCATGCACTACATCCACAAAGTGATGTCAGTAGGCTCTTCTTGCCAAGGAAAATAGGCAGAGGCCTCTTGCAAATTGATCAAACTGTTGAAGAAGAAAAACGAGGAATAATTCACTATGTCCACCATAGTGAAAATGCTGTGCTTAAATCAATACTTACTGAAGGCATAACAAAGGAATATCCAGAAATTAAGCAAGAATTTAAAAGTCAACAAATGCAAAGCTGAATAGAGAACTGGCATGGTAAAGCACTGCATGGTCAGTTTATAAGAGACACCACTGATAAGATCAACGAAGAAAAAAACTTGACTTTGGTTAAGAAAAGCAACAATGAAGAAAGAATCTGAAGGACTCATCATGGCAGCTCAAGATCAAGCCTTAAGAACAAATGGCAAAAATGGATAACTCATCGAAAGATAGTAAATGTCGAGTGTGCAAAGAAAAGGATGAAACTGTAGATCACACCATCAGCTGTTGCCCCAAAATTGCTCAGACTGATTATTTAGTCCGTCATAATAAAATAGCAGCAATGCTCCGCTGGAACATATGTAAAAATTTCAAACTAGCATCAAGCAAGAACTGGTGGAAACATCAGCCAGAAAGGGTTACTAAAAATGAAGTTATCAAGATACTCTGGGATTTCAGAATCCAATGCAACAGACACCTTATCCACAATACTCCAGACATCACGATAATATACAAGCAAGAAAACAAAGCCAAGCCAAGCCAAGTGTTCTGCTTATATACTGCCCCTAGCACTTCAAGTAGTCTCTGGGCGGTTTACAGTTTTAATTACAGTAATGCAGGCTACACATCCCCCTCCCAGCAAGCTGGGTATTCTTTTTACTGACCCGGGAAGGATGGAAGGCTGAGTGAACCTTGAGCCTGCTACCTGGGATTGAACCCCAGGTCATGAGCACAATTTTACCTGCAGTACAGCCATATAAACACTGCACCACTGCGTCAGAGCTGGGCTCTTAAGTTCAAATTGTCAATGTACAGTAGCAATACCTGGAGACCCAAGAGTCAGCGGCAAAGCATTAGAAAAGATAACCAAATACCGGGACTTAGAAATAGAAATAGAAAAGCTATGGAATAAAAAAGCAAAAACAATACCAATAATAATAGGTGCCTTGGGTCTAATCCCAAAATACCTGGGTCAACGTCTGAAAACCCTCAGCATTGACAAGATCAACATTGGTCAATTCCAAATGGCAGCATTATTAGGAACAGCATATATCTCCAGTCATCCTAGGCTCTTGGAAAGAGCTCGATCATTGGAGAAGGCTAACTCCAGCTTAACACCTGGCAGCTGTATTCTCCAGGTAATAATAATAATAATAATAATAATAATAATAATAATAATAATAATAATAATAATAATAATAATAATAATAATAATAATAATAATAATAATAATAATAAATTGCAAGGGGGTGCCAAAGCTGAAGTTAAACAATAGGAAAAACTAACAAAACACAAAGATCCAGCAATTCAAACATCTCACTTGTTCATCAGGGTTTGGGTTACAACATCAAGAAATTTCACATAATATTATAAGCAGATACTTAGGTTTTTGGTCAAAACACGTATCTGTTATGGAGTACCAATCAATATGTTTATAATTTTGATTGATTGCACTTGGTACCTTTTAACAACAACAACATGAGTAATAGCTGGGAGGGACCTTCTGGATCATGAAGTCCAGACTCTACCGAAGATGCACCTTGGGGAATTGAACTCCCAAACTCTGGCTCTACAGTCAGATACTTAAACCACTGACCTATCCTCCGCACAGTCCTCTATCCTCCAATTTCCTCCTAATTCCACAGCAAAAGAGGCAATGATTTTCCTACCTTGCTGTTTGGAAGCTTAAGCATTTATTTGGGCAGGTTTTTCTTTAAAGAGGTATCATTGGAGGGTAATGATGGGGGTTGGTTCTCCTCCCTTTCTAACTCATAGCTGTGCATTGCTCTGCAACTCCCCAGCTGCCTGCTCAATTAGATCTGAAAAAGCCTCATGGAAAGGAGCTTCCCTTTAATTTCAGCTGAAGCTGGGAACACTTCGACCATTCAAAGATTTCACAATAGAAGAGCAGAACGTTCTCACACATCTCATTGGCCATGGGGTGGCTGGTGGTCCCACTGAAGCTCCACGTAAAGGTCTGCCTAAGGGAAGTCCATCTCTTGAGGTTTCCCCCTATTTGACTTAGAATCATAGAATCGTAGAGTTGGAAAAGACCTCAAGGGCCATCCAGTCCAACCCCCTGCCATGCAAGAACCCCCATCACAGGACTCCTGACAGATGGCCATCCAGCTTCTTCTTCTTCTTCTTCTTCTTCTTCTTCTTCTTCTTCTTCTTCTTCTTCTTCTTCTTCTTCTTCTTCTTCTTCTCCTTCTTCTCCTTCTTCTTCTTGTGCAGTCGTTCAGTCGTGTCCGGCTCTTTGTGACCCCATGGACCAGAGCTCGCCAGGCCTTCCGATCTTCCACTGCCTCCCGGAGTTTGGTCAAATCCATATTGGTTGCATCGATGACACCGTCCAACCATCTCATTCTCTGCCGTCCTCTTTTCCTTTTGTCTTCAATCTTTCCCAACATCAGGGACTTTTCCAAGGAGTCCTCTCTCCTCATGAGGTGGCCAAAGCACTGGAGCCTCAGCTTCAAAATTTGTCCTTCCAGTGAACATTCGGGGTTTAATTCCTCCTCACTTTCTGCCATCAGACCAGCCTCTGCTTAAAAACCTCCAAAGAAGGAGACTTCCCCATCACCACCCTCCGTGGCAGCATACTCCATTGCTGAACAGGTCTAACTGTCATGAAGTTATTCCTGATGTTCAAATGGAATATCTTTTCCTGTAGTTTAAAACCATTGAAACTTGTCCACATCAAGTCTGAATAATAATAATAATAATAATAATAATAATAATAATAATAATAATAATAATAATAATAATAATAATAATAATTATTATTATTATTATTATTATTATTATTATTATTATTATTATTATTATTATTATTATTAGTCATTGTGTGTATACACAGTATACACATACAACGAAATTCAGACACCCAGAGACCAGATTTAGCACACGCACACACAACACACACACACACACACACACACACACACACACACACACACACACACAACACAATCCCTGAACACTCCCCCACCCAACCACCACCACCCCCAAAAAACACACACACACACACACACACACACACACAAGCATCTACCCAACCGGCTGGGTAATACTGTCCAAATGCTCACTGCTGGTGGTCCTTAAGAGATCACAAGAGATCAACAGACATCAAGTTGTACCCCTGATGGAGCCTGGACTTGATGATCCATAGGGTATTTTCTAGCTCTGCAGTTCTAGGATGATGATGATGATGATGATGATGATGATGATGATGATGATGATGATGATGATGATGATGATGATGATGATGAGCACCTGGGAGTAGACCCAGTCTAGGTTGAAGCCATTTGCATGCAGCAAAAGCAATAGGCTTGGCAGTGAGACTGAAAACGTTTGCCAACCGGCAGCTGCTCAGCAGGGCGTCACAACTTCAATAAGTTACTTTTTTGTGTGGACTAGAACTCCAGAATGTTCTAGCCAGCCAGAATCTCTTCGATTAGACTTCGGATTAGAAGGTGCGGTATAAAAATCTAATAAATAAATAAAATAGCCACTATGCAGGAGTTTTGCTCTGAAAAAGGAACATTGCTAACTTATTTATTTATTTATTTGAGGGTGGAAGAGGAAGAAACCCCACTGAATTTGAGTTGAAATTAAAGGTGGGAGCCATGTGGCCATTAAAAATTATAAATGTAAGACTGCTATAGGCAATAACTTTCTAGGCCACTGAAAAATATAAAAAGTCATTCCACTTTTTTAAGGCAAGTACCAAAATATGTTTTTTGCCAAGAGATTAATCTTAAATGTAAATTTCTTGGCCAGATGATTGAATTTGCCTTGACACTGTCCTCCATTCCTGGTCTTGGCAGTGTTCAAAATATATTAACTTAGTTTAGTATATCATCATCATTTTAGAACTGTAGAGCTGGAACGGACCCTATAGATCAGTGGTTCTCAACCAGTGGGTCCCCAGATGTTCCTGAACTGCAAGTCCCAGAAGCCTCCACTACTCACTGTGCTGGAAGGGATTTCTGGGAGTTGCAGTCCAGGAACATCTGGGGACCCACAGGTTGAGAACCACTGCTATAGATAATCAAGTCCAGCCCCTGTTAAGGAGGCACAGTGGGGAATTGAACTCCACAGCCAGAGACCTAAATTACTGAGCTATCCAGCTGTTCATTTTACAGCATATCTAAAGTATCTTTTGTTAAATGATTCCAGGATTATTCTTTTTCTCAGAAATTTACAGCAGTAACTGTTCCATGGCAGTATTCCCTAATATGGGTTGCATATTTTGCATGAAATTAAACATAAATGTACGGTATGCATACAATTTCAAAAGATAGCAAAGTGTTCTGCGTATATACCATTCCATACCATGTCAAGTAGTCTCTGGGCACTTTACAGTGTAATTGCAGTATACAGACAACACATTCCCCCCAGCAAGCTGGGTACTCATTTTACCGACCTTGGAAGGATGGAAGGCTGAGTCAACCTTGAGCCTGCTACCTGGGATTGAACCCCAGGTTGTGAACACAGTTTTACCTGCAGTACAGGCATTTAACCACTGTGCCAAGAGGCTCTTTACCATGGTGCCATGAGGCTCAATGGTTAAAAACATGCCAATATTGACCTCTTCAAAGTCTTTAGAAGATCATTACCCCTATGCATACCCCATAACCTGGGTTTATATCTGTGTGCTGTTATGCAATCATAAACATAAGCCACTTGGAAAGAAGCATGCAAGCAAAAATTGACATTGACAGCATAATTAGAAGCCACTTGTAGCACAACACAATTTAATCAGGCAAGAAGCTAGTAAACAGTTGACATCAACAGTTTAATATACAGTAGTAGTTCGTAAGACGAATGCCCCTTAATATGAAAACCTCATAAAACGATTTTTTCCTATGGGTTGCCTCGCAAAGCTGAATTCAATGCATTCCTATGGGAACCACATTAAACTGCATTTCATAAGATGGATTTTTTTGTAAAACAAATTGACCTGTGTGTGTATGTGTTTGTTGAGTCATTACAGTCGTGACCGACTCTTCGTGACTCCATGTCCATGGAGTTTTCTTGGCAGGAGTACTGGAGTGGCTTGCCAGTTCCTACTCCAGCCGCCTACAGCACCTGGTATTCCCTGGTGGTCTCCCATCCAAGTACTAACCAGGGCCGACCTTGCTTAGCTTCCGAAATCAAGCGAGATCGGATGTAATTCGCCTTAAGTGGCACCACTGTGTTGATACTCTGTGGAATGTTGCATGCAGGTTGCATGGAATTGAAATGTAGATAGCAGCTTTGTTGGAGAGTTTTTTGAGAGCCAAGCAAGAGGCAGGTTTGCTTGCAAGGGTCAAACCTTGGATCTCAACTTCAAGAATTTCTCAGCTAAGATGGCAGTCGTGGTTGGGAAATTTGGAGAAGTGTGAGCTCCACCACCGTGACATCCCCAAAAGAGGAAACCAATGGGAGACATCAGATGATGAAACAGGAAAAACAAAAGTAGGCAACCGGGCCAGGGGTCTCCTTCATTCTGGACAAGGCAGGTGACGGACCATCCTGGCTGTGGGATCCTGGAATGGGTAATCCACAAAAGTTCTGGATAGGCACACAGGTGCAAAAAGCATTGTTTCTGGGTTGTAGGTAAACAAATGATGTGACAGTTATGTGAATTTCATCTTCTGGTGCTTTTGACTTTTTTTTAAATAGAAAAGGAAGGACTTGCAAAGATGCAGCCCTTGGAACAGTCGCAGAGTTCACTCTGCATTCCAAAGCTCTTTCTGTAACTCAGATTGTGTAGCTGCAATTCCCATCCCCCTCGTTTCTCAAATTAATATTTCCTTTGTGCCTGCAAGGCAGACAGTGCATCGTTCATTGGCAATTGTATTGCATTTCCTCCCCTCTCCAGGTGACCTCAAGTGGCATTTTGGTTACCTTGGGGGAGATGCATTTATCTCTCCTTTCAGCCCATAAAGGACAAACCTAAAGGTAGTGGGAAAAGGTCTTCAATATCTTAAGCCTGCATTAACATTTTGTTGCTGCGGCAGCCACACTGGAAGCCAGCTAGGATTCGAAGCATGACTGCTGACGCTCAGAGGGGGTGAGTGGAACCTCTTTGGAAACACCCCCCTAGTCTGAGGTGGGAGCACCACTGGCCCAATATGATGTCCAAATGCCACATACAAACCCCCAGCAGCCTAAATGTGTCACCTGGCATCCATGCAATACAACAGGCATGTCCAAAATTCGGCCCTCCAGATGTTTTGGACCACAACTCCCAGAATTCCAAGCCTGTATTTCCAATGGCAAAGGACTGTGGGAGTCATGGTCCAAAACATCTGGAGGGCCAAAGTTTGGACATGCCTGCATTAAAGAAAATGTGTGTTTTAAAATTCTCCTTGAGCCATCGGGGGGGGGTTCACCATGTGTTGCTGCGATGAAACACTTCTCTGGAGTATGTGTGTGACAGAGAGTGGTAGAATTACATTCCGTTTCCTTCAGTGCTGCCCTACTTGTATGGACCGCCTTGATGGTTGCAAGGCAAGACTTAATCTGTTCTTTTGCAGGTAACGGCTTCATTGTTTACTCAGAAATATCTCTCTGAGTGTAAGATGAGGCATGGGTATAAGCATGAACTGTTACACTTAAGCATGCCTTGGAGAACAGCCAGTGGTTTTATCTTGGGTCACGAAGAGTCGGACACGACTGAACAACAACTCTGGAGAACCTAGCCTCTCTTGCTTTGCTGAAGGAACTGCAGGTTTATGTACTAAAAATCAGGGCAGTTTCCGAATGCCTAAATATAGGTTTTGTCTGCTCCAATGTAGGGGCCGAGGTCTAAGCAACACATCTGCATCTTATCATATCATACATATCTTATTTTTAAAAACTGTGCTTCTAACTATAGCCAATGTTGCTGAAAGGATAGGTGGGGTGGGCTTGCCAATGGATGCACAAGGAATTTCCTGATCAATTGTACATTGGTTACATTTTTAAAATAAACATCAACAAGAATGTGTTCTCAAAGGCTTTCATGGCTGGGATCTGATAGTTGTTGTGAGCTTTTCCAGGCTGTTTTGCCATGTTCTGGAAGTTTTTCTTCCTAAAAAAAAAACCTTCCAGAACATGGCCAAACAGCCCGAAAAACTCACAACAACTATCAACAAGATTCATTGCTTCCATAAGTCTAAGGACAGGAGCATATAGTATGGAGACCATGGGGATGATGCTAGATATGGCTTTCTCATGGTGAACCATGTGTCATGCGGTGTGTAATGTGTTCTACTCTGCAGCATGTGACCTCTTAATACCAGGGTCTGCATGGTTGTATTATCATTCTGCATTCAGGCTGGGATCTTACCATGAAGAATTGCCAGTGTCTATGGTTGTTACTGAGTTTGAGGGCATCTTAACTTAGTCACAATTATTCAATTACAAGTTTACGTTACGTTTCTGGCTCTTATTTCTGAGAAAATGCATGCCCCTCACAGCAGACCTCACTCCATGGTTCTTGGAAGGAAAGTAGCACTATTGGGTAGCTTGCCTACAAGATTTGTCAACGTGATACCAGTTGTAGTGTGCTTGTTTGTATTGTGAAAACCAGTATCCTTGGAGCCAAGACTTTAGATCCCATTCAATCAAGCAAGACCTTGGCTGTCTCCTCCTCATCAGAGCTTTTCCTGCAGCGTTTTCGAGACAGAATCTCCATCATGTAGCAATCGTAACCTGTCACCCTGAGCTCTTTGAAAGAGGACCAGGTTGTTCATCACATCAAAGCTGCAACAACGTCTGAATGTCATTGCTTCAAACAATTTGTCATGTAACTGAGTCAAATAACAAGATATAGGTACAGAACTATCCAAGGTACTCGGTGTGGTGTAGTGGATACAGTGATGGATTCAAGAGATTTGGGTTCAAATTCCTCCTCAGTTCTGCAGGGTTGTTGGGGGTTGCCACTGGTAAAACCACTCATTGAAAGCCTTATTAGGGCCACAGTAAGAGGGTTCCAACTTGATGACATATAACAAGAAAAGAACTACCCACTTTATCACTATACCTAATTTTTCCCAAAGAAGTGGATATCTTTTTCAGCTGGATCCTGCCTCTTGTAAGAAACAGCCATGGAAGGTCTGCCATTCTCCAACCGGAGAATGAACTATTTTGCCCTGCTTTGGTCATCTTTCTATACAAAGTTTGAATGAACTTTCAGAAATCAAAGTATAATTGTTTCTGATGCAGCCTGCCCACCTATACCAGTGGTGGCGAACCTTTGGCACTCCAGATGTTTTGGACCACAACTCCCACAGCCCTTTGTCACTGGCAATACAGGCTTGGAATTCTGGGAGTTGTGGTCCAAAACATCTGGAATGCCAAAAGTTCGCCACCAAGGACCTATACTTTCCTTCCTAATATCCAGAAAACCTTGCTATGTGCATCAAAAGAAATGTGTTCCAGATTGCTTTTGAAAAGCTCTGTTGTTCTATGTTGTTTGGGGAATGCCATATAAACATCATCAGAACTGCAGAGCTGAAAGGGACCCAATATCATTGTGTCGAGCCCTTGCCAAAGATATGGTTAATACCAATGGGCAGTATTCTGCTCAGAGCAGAAAGGTCACCATCTATGCATTTCTCCTGCTTCGCCAACTCCTCCTTCATGACGCCACTGATAGAGATGGGCACAAACCAATGCATTTTGGTTTGTAAAGGCAGTGGGCGATCAGCCAAGAAGGGCAGGACAGAGAAGCTTGATATGTAGCTGGGAGTGGGAAATCAGCCAAGAAGCTGCCAGAAGCTAGCAAACTGGTCCAGGAGAGTGGCTAGCTAGATCGACTGAGAAGGCAGGAGAGGAGAGCAGTGGGACTTGTGCTTCTGCCTTTACAAACCAAACCAAACGAGTCCGTGCCTACCTCTAGCCACCAGTCATGAAACCAGTTGCATGATGGCTGATCTATCACCCAGAGTGAGACCAGGCATGCATAAAGGAGCCTAGCAGAGTAAGAAGAACACTTAGAGTAACTTACTCTTCTACTTCACATTTCCTGCATAGAGCACTGGCCAATCACTCAGATTTTCCTTTGATGGCATTAAAGACAACTCAACAGATTAAGGGAAGAGGGACTCTTCCAATGGCTATTGGCCATAAGCCATGTAACTAATTATACCACCTTGATTGCTGTCGATCCGTCCTCTGAATGCTTGAATTTTTGTTATCAGGCAAGGTACTTGGAATTTTCTACAGAAAGGTTCTAATGACTCAAAGCACTAGAGTTTCCTGCCAGGAATCTCATGGGAGCTCCCCCCACCCTGATTAATCCCAATATACTAAAGCATGGGATCAACTTGCTATAACCATGTGATGTACATACTGCTATATATAACCTCCATGTCCAGAGGAAGTCTATTACTGAATCATCATCAGCAGGACACAAATGGCAAGAGGATACTTTTGCCTACATGCCATGTATATGAGTTCTCTGAAAACATCTCCCTGGCCACTGCAGAGAAGAGGGATGCCCTTTGATTGTTGTGCCCCAGCTTGTCCCTAGTCAGCGTGTGTGGGAGGGGAGGTACAGTATACAACAAGGATGAGAGCGCTTGTTTTCCTCTTTCCAGGCAGTTTCCAGGACCACCTTTTTTCACCTCCGGCTGATTGCCCAGATTCGTCCATATCTGGATGATGACTCCCTGAGAACTGTAGCGCAAGCACTTGTGATCTCGAGAATAGACTATTGCAACACTCTCTATGTGGGATTGCCCTTGACTCTTATTCAGAGACTTCAGTGGGTGCAAAATGCTGTGGCCAGACTGGTGGCGGGTGTGGGTCGAGATGACCACATCACCCCAGTGCTGACCCGCTTGCATTGGTTATCCGTTGCATCCCAAATAAGATTCAGGGTCTTGGTTTTAATTTATAAAACCCTCCATGGCTTGAGACCTGAATACCTGGCAGAGAGAATCTCCCAAATATCAACTGAGGCCCGACCTACCAGAATGTCGGGTGGCCACGCCCAGAGAGGCTCAGAAAACCGTGACACATAACCGACCCTTCTTTGTGGCTAGCCCTGAGCGCTGGAACCATCTCCCAAGTGAGTTGTGCCTTGCACAGTCCCTGCCTGCCTTTAAAAAAGCCTTAAAGACCTGGCTTTTTGTGAGGCATTTTTTTCTTGCCCCGCCATCACACCAATTATTTTTCTTGTAGCTTTATGTGTGTGTATGTGTGTTGCATCATTACCGTCGTGACCGACCCTTCGTGACCCCATGTCCATGGAGTTTTCTTGGCAGGAATTCTGGAGTGGTTTGCCAGTTCCTACTCCAGGCGCCTACAGCACCTGGTGTTCCCTGGTGGTCGCCCATCCAAGTACTAACCAGGGCCGACCCTGCTTAGCTTCCGAAATCAGGCGAGATCGGATGTGCTTAGGGCATCCATAATGATGTTTTATTATGATGTTTTTCTTAGCTTATTATTATCGTTATTGTTCTTATTGTTTCCTTTGTTTGTATCCTTGTTGTAAAGCGCCCAGAGTTCCTCCGGAAGATGGGCGGTTTATATACGTATTAAAATAAATAAAATAAATAAATATGTGAGTCCTCTAGTAGTGCATTTCTTTGGCAGCCATTTGTAGATATAGGTACTTACCAGGGGTGGTAAAAATGACGGCAAAGAGAGAACTAGACCCTTTTCTTCATCTCTTTATTTCTTCCACAAGCACTCTCCCTGTCCTGTCACTCACCTCCAATACTTTTCTTTTCTAGATTAGGACAATGGGCACGTATAACTCTTGGACATGTATTTCCCAGTATACAATAAAGTCCCTTGCTCCACGACCCCTGTGACCAATGAGCATGAAATTCCCATCACACTGACCACTCCGGAGTAAAATCCATTATAAATGCCTCTTCAGAGCCTGATGTTCCAAAACTGCTGCAAAACTAGAAGAAAACCACATTCCTGCCCACTGTTGGAAAACCTCTGTTCTATAAACATGGTGATCCCTGTCTCATCATCAAGAGCATGTGAGTTTAGATGCAGTTCTCGAAGTCAGACAATAATTCCTAATTAAATTTCTCTGTTCTTCTGCTGACACAGCAACTAGTGATACCTATCAGCATAGCACCTGTGTTTCCAAAGACTTGTGCACTCAGTTTTGTTTCATATTGTCTGGAAACTGCTTTTGGATGTTGGCAATGGTTGGTTCCTGGCCAACTATGAAACCTAACACCAAATTCATGGGGTTGTAAAGAATGTGCTCACCCGGCAACAATTCAGTAGGAAGTTTCCGTGTTATCAGCTGTGAAACTCGGTTCAGTGTTGGGTTGCGCTGGAGAGTGGTCAGTAGCTCAGCATCAGACCGCCTTTGCTTCTAATGAGACCCATTTCTACAGTTCCTTCAACAATATGTGAAGGAGATTTGTCATGTAGACACACCCTTTGCTGAAATCCAGGTCCTTTGTAGTGAAGAGAGATGTATGCACTCTGTTTTGTGTGTCCATTCCAATGGCCTGCTATTATGCCCACAGTGTTGGTAGCCTGTGATAGTTCTATGGATTTACAATACAGTTAGGAAAAGATGACACTATGTTTACTTTCCCCCAATCATTATAACATGAGAAAGTGAGTGATTTTCTTTAAGCCATTAACATAACATCAATGCTTATTATAGCGAAACAGGGCTTTACGAGTTACTCCAAGTCCTTATGGATGTGCAGTCCGTTTAAAGGCTAAAAGGAGGGGAGAAAGAAGGAGTCTAATATTTGGAGGAATTTTGGCTTAACAATGGCCATTGTTGGTCATTACCAACACTGTCCCACTGAGTGGATAAGGTGCGGGTTTTAAGCTGTCCTTTGATCTTTGACACCTGCAGTGTTTTCTATGCAGTGATCTTCTTGTGGTTCTGCCTAGACCACACAAGTCTAAACTTCGGCCCTCCTGATGTTTTGGACCACAACTCCCAGAATTCTAAGCTTAGATTGCAAATGGCAAAGGACTGTGGGAGTTGTGGTCCAAAACATCTGGAGGGCCGAAGTTTGGGCATGCCTGGCCTAGACCAACAGAATCCAGATAGAAGTCTCTAGAAACTCTGTAGCAAACCAGTGGAAAGGATGTTTTCTACCTCCTAGTTGTGGGTCCAATCTCTGCTACTCTTAGGCATACTGCTTCTGAACATGGAGGCTCTGTCAAACTATTATGGCTAACATCCGCCTGCAAACCTCTGTCAACTGATCCAATTCTTCTTTGTAAAACCTCCCAAGCTAGAGTTGGCAACCTTTTGAGACCATTTCACACCCACACACCCACACACTTTTCAAAATAAACTAGGAAAAAACTCCCCTGCTCCATGTATTAACAGAAGAACAGCTTGGCGTCCTCACTACAAGCCTTCAAAAATTACTGAAAACCTGGCTTTATAGGTTGCCCTTCCCTTATCATTCTGTTTCAACCAACTTATATAAATAGGACACTGTTATTTTCCCCCACTTTATGATAATTTTCTACTAGTTTTTTCCCATTTGTTCTTATTTTGAATTGTACAAGCATTTTGATTTATTGTATTTGTGCTTATTTGCTTATTTGTTCTTTTTATTATTATGATTTGATTATTTGGTCTGACTCATTAGTTTTTATTTATTATTATAAGTTGTTTAATCTGTTTTTGTATCTTGTATATGTTTGTAAACCGTCCAGAGTAGATTTTTTGCTAGATGTTTGCGGTATAGAAATCAAATAAATAAATAAAATAAGTCCAATGCAAAAGAGTTTTGACACCAGCAATGTGTTTTCTTGGTTCGGCTCTTTATGCCAAAACAAAACAGAACCTGTTAAAAAATATCCACTCTAGGTTAACACCTTCCGCCAGCTTTCTTCAGGTCCTCTGTTTGAACCCTATGGATGTATCCATTCGTTGCTGTTGTTTATACTGTCAAAATGTTTCCGAAACTTATGCTGTTTGATCTAGCTCTTACTCTACCTTCTGCCCACCCTGATATAAGGTTGCATCTTTTAACAAACCTTGTGGCAGTGAATTCCCAATATGCATTTGTATGAAGATGTGCTTCTTGTGTGGAATCCATTGAGGAACAATACAGTGATACCTTGTATAATTCGTTCCAAATGAAATTATGTTAAGCAAAATTTCCTTCATACAAATTTCCCATAGGAATGCATTGAAAAAGGAGTAATCCCTAATTGCGACCATTTTTATATTGTATGGATTCGCCCCATAGGCAATTCTGTTAAGCAAATTTCCCCTATCTCTGGAATTTTTTATGTTGTACAAATATTATGTTATACAAACTGTTTGTTATACAAGGGTCCACTGTATAAGTTATTTTTGCACTTTGTGAAAAAAAGAAAGGCTCCTTCTGTCCATAGTTTAATAAATGCTTGCATTCCTTTCCTCAATATACTCCATCTGTCCTAAATTAAAAACCCCTACAACTATTACTCTATCTTGATAAAATATTCCATTTGTTTGTCATCCTGTATATTATTCCAAATACAGTAGTGATATCTTTTATCAGTGTGTTGCATTATATGTTTTTTTTGTTCTTCAATCCATTTTCTGAGTGTTCTCGGATAGTATGGTATAGTGGTTAGAGTACTGGATTAGGACTCAGGAGATCCCAAATCAATTCTCCACAGAACGGCCTTGTGTCAGTTATCCTTACTGGGACTGGCTGACCTTACTAGGTTGTTCTGAAATGGAAAGGGGACTTGTGTACGTCCCTTTGACATGAATGGACTAAAGGCAAGAAAGAAATGTGGTTTTTTAAAAAAGTACATGCATGATGTAGAATTTTTTCCTTTCTGCCAACTGGAAACCAGATGTCTTCTGTAGAATCAGCTTTCCAACATTACCTCAGTGTGTCTTTCCCAATACTGATGCAAGCCAGCGAAAGCCTTATCAGTGTGTATGAAAGATAGCATTTCAGCATCCCCTTATTTTGTATCACACAGTATTTACTATGAATCTGTTCTGTTGTTTTTGCCCCGCCCTGCTGTTGAACCGCTGATCCAAATGCAAAGACCTTTGTTGTCGTTGTTTATAAAACAGCTTATGGAAAAAGGAGGAATGCATTAAAGGCTTTCTTTATTAATCACTGCAAGAGACAGAAAAAACAATGACGCACACAGCACTTTGGAGAGGGAGCTTTAGCAAACACATACGGAAAGTTGCAAGCTTCTGTGGTTAAAATATACAGTTCTAAATTACCGCTCGGATCAATAGCAGTAGGAAGATGGAGATTATCAATCTCTGAGTGGCCTCAGTTACACGGAATTGACTGGGAACCACATAATGACTTCAGGTCCAGCCCACTAGTTTAGAGCCCAGGTGATAGATCTGCAGGTGCCACTCGTCATAATTTCTTTATCGACAACGTCCACGAGGCCATCCATCTTCCGGTTGTCTCGGTCCACTCGGAGCTCTTTATCCTTCAGAAAGTGTGATCAATGCACAGCTACAGCTGGTTGAAGGGGACCAAATCCATTGAACAGTTGATTTGGTTCCATTTTACCAGCTTTAGCAAAGCATTCTGTGCCTCGTCCCAGTTCGTGGAAAGCTAGAAGCGCGAGGGGAGGAATAAAATCCCGTCTAGTCTCTGAAGCTGACGTTTCCCACAGCTCGGATCTCAAGCCACTCAATTTCTACAATATCAGCTGACAGGCCAACAATGTTTTCAAAAGACCGAAGCTGGACAAGGCAGACCAAAAAGCTGAAAATTGGGGCATGCTTTAAAAATGGGAGATCTGAGGGAAGTATCTCCTCAGTCACCTCACGTGTGACAATGATGACTCCTGGGCCAAATGCCGGGGAAACAGCAACCATGGCTCATTTCACACAAAGGATGGGGTCATGTCCACCTTTTTAAACAAATCTTGGTCAGACTGCTTGGTGTATAATGTTTAGTTCTTCTCAAGATTAGCACCCTAGTTATAGGATGTCCTCCCATTAGAAACCCAACTGGAGCCTACGGCGTATTCGGTTTCCATTTTAAAACATGACTGTCCACTGGAACATTTGGTAACTAGAGAGATGAAGGCATGGCCGCCAGTTCTTCAATCTGTTCTAATTTTGTTTTAATTGTTCAACTATTGCCAAGTGCTTTCAAGTGTTCTAATTAATTTAAAGTATCTATTTATGCGGTTGTTTCATTAATTCTTACACTGCCCCATTAGTGCGAGACTCTATTCTGGGGCAGTTAAGAGACAATAAAATCAAACAAAAACAACAAAGAAAACAAACCATGAAGATAATAAAATAAAGCGCAAATCAACTATTAGAAAATCATGACTGTGCTAACTTGTCCCTTACAGGGCAAGCAAGGCATGAAGCAAAAAATTCCTGTGAGGCTGCAACGGAAGGCCTCATTTTAAACTATACTAGCGCCTTAACGTCTAGCTGTTCTGTTCTAAAGTGTGCGTTCATGGACAGGTCCACTTCCTCAGAAGAAATTTCACATTAAAATATAGCAGTCAGTCTTTTAAGGTACCACAAAGTTTTGAAATTCTTCATTTTTTATTTTTGTGACTGTATGTGTCAGTCCTGATATGCTAGCAGAGACTGACAAGGCTCCCTCTTCTAAAACTAAACTGTATTGGTTTCTTTTAACTTGATTTTATTGATTGTACCCTGTCCTGATACCTGTTAATATGGGGAAGGCTAGATGCATGTTAATAAATATGATGTACATACATTATTCTTATTTTCCACCAAGTTATATATCTCTCCACATGGGAATAGAGATGAACTGCATATTGAGAAGCATTGCAGCACATTAAGGCCAGAACATAGGATAGTCCACTTTAGTTTAATTACAGTGGCCTTTTCATAGGTGTTTTGGAAACATCCTCCTAGCACAAGCCTGTGTCTCTGAAATGCAGAATGCCTTGCTCAGTTACACACACACCGCTCCCAGCAAGATGTACACTGTATGTTTCTTAGTAGTTTCTCACAAGCCAGGTTAGAGTTTACAATCTCGACTTCATAAGGCAAGATGTTCTACCAAACTCAGTTGTTTATACTGACAGCCGTGGACTGCCAACATGATTAAGGGTAGATTCACAGATATCTGATAGCACATCCAATCTAAATGTGGCATGAACTCACGGGGAAACTTTTTTTTAAAGAAGAGAATGTGATTTGGCTCAAACTGCACACATACAGTACTATGGCTTTTTGAGTGAGTGTTGTCTGACCTGTGACAGCTGTGAAATGGTATGTTTTCCTTTCACTACAGTGGAAAGTTTGGTTGCGGCAGAAACCAGGGCCAAGCTGAGCAGACCTGCGAGTTTCTTAAGTTATATGCAGATGAATTTGCAGGTATGGTGGTAGTGTGAGTATAGAGAGATGCATTCAAAGGAACCAAATCCATTTTGGATACCTAATTCACTTTAGCTGATGCCACACATCATTACTGCAATAAACTAAAATTTTGTGTTTAGAAGCATGTTTGAAATCATTTTGAGTTGGGGGGGTCTTTTGAAATTAATCTATGTTAAATCACCATTTAGTATTATAATAATGTTATTTGCATCAATCTTCTAGTCATTTTGCATGCCACTCTGGGTCTCTGCATCAGGAGAAAGGCAGGAGAGAAATGAAATGAAATCAAAATTCTCCTTTTCTTGGTCAAAACCACTGTGTGGGAGAAACAGACAGACAGAAAGAAATAGAAAAGAAAGAGAGAAAGAGCGAGGTAGCGTACAGCTACATTAGTTTAAATTCTAGTGGTTTGTTTTTGTTTGTGTTTAAGGGAACTGGGATGCAAAACAGACTGTTGAGTCTTAATACATTCACACCAACAGTTTCATTCAATCATTTTGACAGCTGGTGGTTTGTCTTTGCCATGCTTAACAAGCCAAGAGAGGATAGCAGAACAGAAAATGGGGGAAAACAGAGGAAGGAAGGAAGGAAGGAAGGAAGGAAGGAAGGAAGGAAGGAAGGAAGGAAGGAAGAAAGAAAGAGAAAGGAAGAAAGAAAGAAAGAAAGAAAGAAAGAAAATTACTGTACATTTCCTTCTTTTGTCGCCTAAGGCTCTGAGGGCGGGGAAGAGGAAAACCAAGAGCCGATTAATAGGAAATAAAAAGTTTAAAAGGAAGGTGCACAAGCTGTCCTAAGCATAATACGATACATGGCACACTGTGCTGAACTCAGGTTGCCAAAACTGCAAGCAAGGCAGTTTTTTTTTATCCTGCTACCTGACAAAGAGAGTTCCTTTTCAGGACTCTGCTGAGTTAAACCCCATTACTGGAAATAAGTGGGTCTGTCGCCTCTTTGGTCCTTCCCCCTCAGCAGCCCAGCAGGATAATGTCAGTATCTCATCATTTCTGCCATAATGTTCAATTAAAAGTAGACGTATTTTACCCACCACTGTCAACATGGTCAAATAAAACTCCTGTGCCTTGATTCTTAAAGCTCAAGTACAGTGAAACAACAGCAACTGAAAATTACCGTAAAGGGAAATTATATAAATACGCAGTATCATTTGTATCAAATACGGCCTTGCAGGAGTAGGAAGAAGTAAGGATTTTGTTAGCATTGGGTCCTCCTCTGAATTTTTCCATCATCTTGCCAATTTGCTTTAAAAATCAATGAGGGAAAAACCCAAATCCTTGAATTTTATTTTTAAAAAAATCAAAGTTGGGAGAAATCTGAAATATTTCTCTATCTAGAGGGCTTTGCCAAGTTCTTAAAGGTCTGTCTTTGAATCCCTATCGATATAAACAGGTCTGTAGTACCAAATTAGGGGTGCCATGTCTCCAAACGAGGCCCCTCGGCTTTAACAGGTGCATGGCAAGAAATAAACCATGGCACTCTTCATGTTGCTAACAGCTGGACCTAGTGCATTTGTCCAAGGTCAGCAGTCAAGAATTCAATTCAGAGTTCTTTTCCTAAATAATAATGTGTTAAAAATCAATCAACAGAATTGTTGTGAGTTTTTTGGGCTGTTTGGCCATGTTCTGAACGTTTTCCTGGCCGTGCCCATCTCTAATGATGATGATGATGATGATGATGATGATGATGATGATGATGATGATGATGATGATGATGATGATGATGATGAGCGTATAAGCAATTTGAAAATGCCAGAGTTTAGAAACTGAGCTTGTGGAAGATTCTGAGCCTTGTAGTCCAAAACAAAAAAATGAAAAACAAAACAAAACATTATGTTTCGAAGATCCGGGGAATTATTTCAAAGTTGAGAAGACCTGGACTGCCCCAACAGCCCACTGACATTCCATGTCATCTTCTCTCATTGTGATCTCTTTCTAAAGTGCACATTGAGGATAACAGGTGCTTTAGCCCAATACATATATACAGTGGTACCTTGTATAAAGGAATTAATTTGTTCCAAATAAAATTATGTTAAGCAAATTTTCCTTTATACAAATTTTCCCTAGGAATGCATTGAAAACGGAGTAATCCCATTTTTATGTTGTACGGATTCGCCCCATAGGCAACTATGTTAAGCAAATTTCCCCTATCTCTGGAATTTTTATGTTGTTTAGGTTTTATGTTATAGAAACTGTTTGTTATACAAGGTTCCACTGTATATGGGAGGGCAGTGGAGTGAGAAAGGCTCTCCTAAGGAGAGCTAGAACAGAACGATCCAGCCACACGCCTGCCGTTTACAGCAGCGGGTGACTTACCGTCCCTTTACCTGTCGGAGGTAGAGGAATGATTGTTGAGAGAAGAACTCAGGTAATGGATCTGAAATCAATGGGAGAGCCAGTGAACAAAAGTGTGTGTATGTTTTGTAACATTTGTTTAGTTCTCTGCGATGAGTTATGGTTGGTGGAGGTCGCTGTTCTGGAAAAGCAGTTTTTCCTCGCTGTTCCTCATTAATCAAAAATAATAATGTATTTTCCACCAGAGAGGCCTTTGTAGCAAACTTTCAAGTAGCCACTGAAGGATGTTGCATCAGTAGTACCATAGGCCTGCTATGCTGCATTTTTTTTTCTTTTGGACGCAAACTGGGTAAATGTGAGGAAGACGCCCTTTAATATTTGCTCCTTGTTCAATTTTGGGATGCAATTCTCCAATTAAAAATGGTTAGAGAAGTGACTATATTGAGAGAAACTGCACCACACACAGCTGTGTATCCATGCAAGCCACACACATAAATACCTTACAATTAGGGAAAACTGAATATTAAAATACACATACCGAACAAAATGAGGGTATACCAGGACAGAAGCAGATGGGAAAGTCTTCACGAAGATGTTTTCTGAATAAAATCACAGACTGATTCAGAAATGGGGCTCCATTTAAATCATAGAATCATAGAATCATAGAGTTGGAAGAGACCTCAAGGGCCATCCAGTCCAACCCCCTCCCATGCAGGAACCCCATCACAATATTTCCAACAGATGTCCATCCAGCCTCTGTTTAAAAACCTCCAAAGAAGGAGACTCCGCCACCCTTTGTGGCAGCATATTCCACTACCGAACAGCTGTAACCGTCAGGAAGTTCTTCCTAATGTTCAAATGGAATCTCTTTTCCTGTAGTTTGAACCCATTTCCCCGAGTCCTAGTCTCTGAAGCCATGGAAAACAAACCTGTTCCCTCTTCAATATGACATCCTTTCAAATATGTAAACATAGCTATCATATGATCGTTCCAAGGTTGGGAGGCCAACACTGACTTATTTTCATGCAGAAACCACAGCACCAAGGCACTGGAAAGCAAAAGTAACCAGGAGCATTCTTAACACTTACCCTACGTTCCACTGCTGTCTAGCACTGCAGTTCTGAACCTTGGGTAAACCAGGTTGCTCATGGACTGCAATGCTTAGAAGCCTTCACTACCAGCTGTGCTTCCTAGGGTTTCTGGGAGCTGCATCTCCAAAAAAGTCATAGTGGAACTGGAAAAGGTTCAAAAGAGAGCGATTAAAATGATTACTGGGCTGGGGCACCTCCCTTATGAGGAAACGCTAAAACATTTGGGGATCTTTAGTCTGGAAAAAAGGTGCCTGAGGAGGAATATGATTGAGACATGCAAAATAATGCAGGGCATGAGTAAAGTGAATAGAGGGACACTCTTCTCCCTCTCACAAAATACCAGAACTAGGGGACATCCACTCAAACTGAGGGTTGGGAGAGTGAAAACAGAAAAAAAAGAAAATAATTTTTTAACCCAGCGCGTTGTTAGTCTGTGGAACTCCCTGCCACAGGATGTGGTGATAGCATCTGGCCTGGATGCCTTCAAAAGGGGATTGGACAGATTCCTGGATGAAAAGTCCATCACAGGTTAGAAACCATGAGGGAGATGTGTAATCTCCAGGCTTAAAACCAGGGTACTTCAAGGGCCAGATGCAGGGCCAGATGCAAGGGCTATCAGGAGACAGAGATCTAGTCTCGTGCCCTCCCAGACACATTTGGTGGGGCCACTGTGAGATACGGGAAGCTGGATTAGATGGGCCTTTGGCTTGATCCAGCAGGGCTCTTATTGTGTTCTTATGTTCTTATGTAACCCCGGGGTTACCCAAGGTTGGGCACCACTGCCCTAGCAGCTTCTCCAAGTTAGAAGGGTTTCCAAAGGCCTTGTTACTCATCAGTTTAGGTAGGAGGAATGGTTGTCAGGAAACCTACAGCTGGTAAAAGAACACAGTGTTGCTGTGTTACAAACTACCCCTCCATTTTATAGTGGAAAAAGAGCAATTATTCCAACTCCATGCCAATGGAAAACATTAGACCTGTTCAAAAGCTTGAGAAATCCCTTTTTTGGGCTACAAATCCCAGAATCCTTCAGTCATCATGTAACTATCTGGGGAGGGGGGTGTAATCTAGACAAAGTTTCCACACCTCGCTTTGATTTTTCCTAAGGTGCGTCAGCATTTGAATTTACTGTAATCTAGCGAGATTTCAATATTTAAGGCTGGCATCATATGGCATAAATCTCAGCAGCAAACTGTTGTAAATTAAGAAGTCAGAGTAAATCTTTCCTGTTGTGCACTGAGTTGCACAATTTGTGTGAAAGAAGAAATGCCTGCATCAGCTTCTTAACTTAATGGCACTTCGCTGCTCGGCGTTAGTTCCACCGCTGGCATTACACTAATGGGCATGACTTATACTGTATGATTCCAGCTAACATTTTTGATGATTTCTGCCTTCAGTTGACAAAAGCTGCTCTTCGGAAAACCCCTAGTTAAGGAATTTCCAACAGCTGCCTACTGAGTTGTTCCAGGAAATTGTGTAGAATTCCCTGCTAGCAGGAAATAGATCACCTTAACTATCTGGTATCTTTCCAAAGATGGATAACAGAAGCAGTCTTTTTGGCCAAGGATGAACAATTCAGTTAGTCTTGGAGCAAAATTGGACATCTATAAAGAGCCTGATGGCTGCACTTGATTTGCACATTGTGCCTGTACGCAGTCAGCACAATTTGCACAGTGTTTTCACAAACACAGTGTGCGCCGAGCGACTCTTAGTGAGGGCATTGTGCTTATTCTACAAAACTCTGCAGTTGCCACTTTCAGAATGCAGAAACTGCTACTGGCTAATGCAGTTATCCTTCTGGAACCCTTTATTATTCTGCTGATCATAAAAGTTTGCATTTATTAGAAGACAGAGGCAAACACTGCACATCCTTCCTTAATGGATACGGTGCATTCCTGACATTGTAATACGGTAAAATTGTCTCCTCACCGCACATCATCCACAGTCCCTGATCAGCCCCACATGGGACCAGTAAAAGTACGATTAGTCTTTAAAGCATGTTTGAATCTTTCTTGGTTCAATCACATTGTTTTACTTTTTACCATTCAGCGCTATGGATCAACCGTGCTATGCTACTGAATCTGTTCGTTGGCTTTGGAACAGTAATTTGCACCATCCGAGCTGGTGTACATTCCTGTGCCTGACAAAGAGGCAGAGTTAGTTGCTCATTTCCTGCCTGCTAAGAAATCTCTCCCTGCCTTTCACTGGCAAGCACTTCTCAAAAAAATCATAGTCTTCCGCAGATCATCGCTCAAAGGGCACACTGCCCTTCAATTGTGCGAGCACGGCACTAATGCTGTAATGCAGCGGGAGCTGATGACAGTGGAGAAGCAGCAACAATTTTAACAACACTTTCCATGCGTGGAATACTTCACAGTAGAGATGGGCACGACCAGAAAAAATGACGTTTCGAGTTTTCGTTTGTCGGAACGGGTCCGTTTCGGGTCGTTTCCATTTGTCGTGAAAGTTTTCAAAAAATTGTCATTTCGTTTGTCGTTTGTCGTTTCCACCGCCTGAGCCGAGCCCATTGTTAGCATTGAAAGGGGGAGAGATGGAAGTGGCGGGCCAAGTCCATTGTTAGCATTGAAAGGGGGAGAGATGGAAGTGGCAGGAGGGGTTACCCGGAGAGCTCACCGCAGATACTCGGAGACCCCAGCCGAGCGCATCCCCGTCGGGTGTTCCTTTTTCCTCCAGCTCCAGGTGTGAGTGCCCACCCCACCGTCCTCGCCTCTTCCTCCACCTCTGTCTCTGCCTCTTCCCCCCCCTCACGTGATCCAGGCCATCAATCAGTGAGGGAGGCGGAGCAGGCAGACAGGTAATTGCCCCGGCGAGGGCGGCGGTGCAAGAGGGTTGGTTGGGATGAATGAGCTGCAACCCAAGGAGGGCGGTTGTGCGCGCTCCCGCACCTTGCAGTATAAACCAACCTGCAGGCGGGCTGAGCCCGGAGTCCCATTGATGAGCTGCGTGCGAACACGCACGTCAGCGAGGGGGGAGACTGGGATTGCTCATCCCTCCTCCCGTTGCCGCCGCCGCTGCTGCTGCCGCCGCCGCCGCGGGTTCCTCGTCATCGCAGAGGCTGGATGCACCCGCCCTTGGAAGACAGGGAGACACAAAGGAGCCGCAGCGCAGCAGCCCCGGCAGGAGCGAACACACATGCATGTGCAGTGGCGGGTTTTTTTTTGTTAGGCAACAATAAGCGTGTCAAGGGAGATTGCCGCCTCCTGCACGATTGCCATGATGCCACAAACAAAAATGAAAAACCCGACCAAATTTTTCTTTTTCGGTTCAAGTTCGAGTTCTGACGGCTTAATTATCGTTACTGTTTCCGTTACATAACGGAAACGAAAAATGGAAACGAAAATGAAAATTTTGCCGAGTCGTGCCCATGTCTACTTCACAGGGATTCAGATTCCCCATCACCCTTTTCTGAACAACATCTCCTAGAGACAGATCAGCAGTAGGACAAATACCCTTCATGCTGCGGCTGAGCGAGTACCTTGCATGTAAGCTCTCACATTCAAACAAGGGCAGATGGTCCGATGGTCCAACACAACAATTTCTGTGTTCTCATCTCCATGTAGGAGAACCGAGAAAAGATTTTACCTGAAATCATGAATAGAGCTGCTATTCCCTGTAGACAATAGTGAGCAAAATGTTCTAATGGTTTCAAACTACAGGAAAAGAGATTCCATTTGAACATTCGGAAGAACTTCATGATGGTTAGAGCTGTTCGGCAGTGGAATATGCTGCCACGGAGGGTGGTGGAATCGCCATGGCTCAATGAGGCCTGGAACTCAGACTCCTCAATTGTGCGTTCAAGTTTCTAACCATTCTAACCATTACATCACCCCACCCCTCATCCAGCAGGGCACTGCAGAACAATTCAACACTGTATGTAGTGAAGAACCGAAAGTCAAAAAAGAAACAAACAAACAAACAAAAACACACAACATGATTCTTGGCTGCATCAACAGAAGCATATTGTCTAGATCAAGGGAAGCGATAGTACCACTCTATTCTGCTCTGGTCAGACCCCATCTGGAGTACTGTGTCCAGTTCTGTGCACCTCAATTTAAAAAGGATGTTGACAATCTTGAACGGGTCCAGAGGAGGGCAACCAGGGATGATTGAGGGAGCTGGGAATGTTTAGCCTTTCAAAAAGAAGGCTAAGGGGGGATATGATAGCTATGTTTAAATATGTGAAATGATGAAGAAGGGACTGGTTTGTTTTCTATTGCTTCAGAGACTAGAATTCAGGGTAAGGGTCTCAAACTACAGGAAAAGAGATTCAATTGAAACATTAGGAAGAGCTTTATGACAGTTAAAGCTGTTCGGCAGTGGACTATGCTGCCACGGAGGGTGGTGGAGTCTCCTCCTTTGGAGGTTTTTAAACAGAGGCTGGTTGGCCATCTGTCGGAATGCTGTGATGGGGGTTCCTGCATGGTAGGGGGTTAGACTGGATGGCCCTTGAGGTGCCTTCCAATTCTATGATTCTATGATTCTAATATGCTGATGGTGCAAGTAAACTGCCTTGTTCCTACAAACTTGGGTAGGCAATAGGAAAAGACTTCCAGCCTGAGATAACGACAAAGCATTGCTAGTATCCGGATAGAAAAATGAGTATACAGATTTGATTCCACACAAAAGAGAGATGCAAGAAGGTGGTTGTGTCAGATTATATGATCCTGTATCATAAGGGACCTGGGGTGAATGGCTTCCTTATAGACATCTAATAAAGTGATGGGCCAAACTATATGTTTACAAAAAGCACATCATTAGATGATGGGAGTACTTAAACATCCAGCATATCTGATTGTCACAGCAAGAGCTTTTCATACTTCCTGTAGTTTACCAATTAGCTGGCTTTGTTTTGTGATTGGTCATCTCAAGCTAAGTACAGGTGTTATCTGCATGAATAATTTCTCAGTTACTAAGGTGTGCCAGAATCACTTTTCTGAAATACGAAAAGATTTCAAATTTATTTCTTTATATACTGCTCCAATGATGTGCTGTCTACGATGTATAATTTGGCCCTCAGAGAGCAACCCGTTTTGAGGAGTAAAACTGGTTGAACACAGCCAAATTTACACCAGAATTAATAATACAACCATTTGCAGAATGGTTGTATTAAGTCTCATAGGCTCTCTGCTCTCGTAATTTTAACATTTTAAAAAAATCCTCTGCAATGCATACATGCCTCTGATTCTTTTTCTTTTCACTTCTACTAGGATATGCTAATTTGTCCATTTCTTTTGTTGTCGCTCAAGCCAAAAATCACAACTAGTCATCACAAATCCTGCCACTTTCACTAAGGGAGGAGACAATTCCCAGCAAGCTATACAACTAAAGAACATTGAACCACCAAAGGGATGACTTCAACTCGGAATAAGAGAGACCTGCTCAACATTCCTGCAAGCCATTTGCGGGAAGGAAGGAATAAACTTGGAACAAAACTGTTGACCTTCAAGCTACAATCACCACAAGCTTAGAAAGGTACTTCTGATATTCTTCATCTCAATAAAGATATCATTTGAGGGTGATCAAGCCTTTTAGTAGTTTATCACTGGGGAAATCCAATCAAAACAATAATGCTGAATATTTTTTTTAAAAAAAACAGCATTATCTTAATGAAGTACAAGTTCCTCTAGTAATTATAATTAGCTTGTAGAGATTCTCTCTAAGTTAATGTAGTGTTTGATGCCACTAAATCTGAAGGGCTCTTGCCACAGATGAAACAGTCTTTGATAACATTCCTTGTCCAAAGATGCAATTTGGCATCAGAAGTATATATGAACTGCAGATTATTCAACCAGATTGGGTGGGAGTATATGTGAAAGCAGGCATGCACGTGTTTTTAAAGCCACACTTAATACACTATGGATTCAGTTCATGTGCATACCAGATTGAGCGTAGAAATTTTGTATTTACAATGGCCGAATTTGAAGTCACTGTTTCTAGAGAGATAGCTCAGTGGTTTAGGTTGGGAGTTCGATTCCCCACTGGCCTCCTGGGAGAAGAGCCAGCCTGTGTGGCTTTGGGTAACCTGCACAGTTCCCAGGAGGCCCCCAGAAGAACGAAATTGGAAACCACTTCTCAGTACAGTATTCTCTACCTTGAAAACCCTGCAAAGGGTCACCTTGACAGCACATTATTGTTGCTGCTCTTAAGGGTCAGCACAGGTTTAGAAGAACTGCTCCTCCAAATGGGAAAAAGATATCTGTCTATCGTATCATGTGATTTTCCACAACTAAGCATCCTGTCTTGTAACTGATGGCTGCAAGGTGGCTGAATTTACAAGTCTGTAGGGACAAGTTCATCTGAGAAAATTCCACTGCAGGAGCAGAGGAAATGTGCCTTCAACGTATTGTGCAGTTTGATCCCTCGCTTGTGATGGCATGAGTATCAACCAATAAGAAACATGAGATAGATTTTGGTTGTTAATATCGGTCTCAGGGTGAAACTTCATTTATAGCAAACAAATACAAAAAGCATTTTCTGAGGTTCTTGAAACATTAGCTTGTCAATAAAAGGTAGAAAGAATGCTAAACTAGGTAGACTCTAACTGGTTTAAACTAGCATGAAGACTGATTAATTGGCATATTGTAGGAGACTTAAGTTTCATATGATTCACTTGTTTTTTCTAATTTCACAAATCACCAAGACACTGAACAGTTGCTAACACAGGATGTAAACTTTCTTTTATGGGTGGATGAAGACAGATCTGCTAAAGGTAAAACTGTCCAGTGCAATACAAAACTTCTCTTCCTCAGAATTATTGAGGTTTCTGAATCTGGCCCTCACTGATGAATATATTGTACACTGCCAGGAAAGACAAGAATTTTCCGGGAATAAATGCCTTCTTTTTTAAAAAAAGATTTAGATTGCATTTTTAATTTGGGCTTAAGTGTCTAAGATGTACACACATCCTTTTGTCACAAGTGCCATCCCCAAAATGATATTTTTCCTCATATAACCCCATTTTTCAAAATTTCCCTTTGTAGCTTCCGTGGGAGCCTGGATTAAGACCGACAAACACACCACTGCTGAATTCAAAATAATGATGATTCGGTAGTGAATGGGTTCAGAGAATGTCTGCTTTGGACACTTGGTTTATATTCATGTCTGCTATTTTCAATGATATAATATAGATAATAATTATATAATTATACATACAAAGAGAAAGAGATGCACACTGAAACAAAGAAAGAAAAAAGCAGAGATAGACCTGAAACTTTTGAGCAACATCCTCTGTAACTTGTCCCAGGTTTCAACCATTTTTTAAAGTGGCTCTTAAACACGTTGGCTGGCATAATTTGTCAAGTCCAACCAGGCGTCCTGGGTGTGATGGAGAACAATTTTTCACAAAGACACAGGAACTCACGGAAGCTATCTTAGAGGCTCGATGCAACTACACAATTAGATAGTGCCGAACATGTGCGCATTCGATGGGCCACCATTGACATGACAGGCTCCATCAGGGCCAAGGACCTGCCATTAGAGAGCCAAGCATCAACTTAAGCAGAAAGCTTTTTGAGCGAATACATCTTACTCTGGAACTTTATTTACAACAACATTTGCTCCAATTATAACTAATTGTACACATATTGCATTTTCATAGCATCTAATTTTCTATTGATTTCAACGGGGCTGCTAGTGTTTTGCAGGATAGAGTTGTATCTGGTATCGGTTGCTGTTTAAAAAAATGCTGAGTACACTGCCCTGGATGGGATTATGTAGTCAGCAGATGTTTGAAACACATTTAATTGTTTGCTTTATCAAACACGCAAACTGTAGCAGCAGCAAGCAGCTCCTTTAGCTTTTCTACCACCTTAGCTTTTTGGGGGGGGGGGGGGGAAAGAAATCGCAAGGGTCAACCTGTCATTAATAACTTGAACATATATGCATAGGTCCTTCACGGGGCACTCATAAGAACATAAGAACATAAGAAGAGCCATGCTGGATCAGGCCAAAGGCCCATCTAGTCCAGCTTCCTGTATCTCACAGCGGCTCCACCAGATGCGTTTGGGAGCGCATGAGACTAGATATCTGTCTCCTGATACCACTCCCCTGCATCTGGCCCTTGAAGTACCCTGGTTTAAAGCCTGGATATTACACATCTCCATCATGGTTTGTAACCTGTGATGGACCTTCCTCTTTTGTCAATCCCCTTTTGAAGGCTCCAGGCCAAGATGCCATCACCACATCCTGTGGCAGGGAGTTCCATAGACTTACAACGCGCTGGTTGAAAAAAAATTTGAGTTCTTACTCTCCTAGCCCTCAATTTGAGTGGATGTCCCCTAGTTCTGGCATTTTGGGAGAGAGAGAAGAGCTTCCCTCTATCCACTTTACTCATACCCTGCATTATTTTGTATGTCTCAATCATATCCCCCCTCAAGCGCCTTTTTTTCCAGACTAAAGAGGCCCAAATGTTTTAGCCTTTCCTCATAAGGGAGGTGCCCCAGCCCAGTAATCATTTTAGTCATTCTCTTCTGCACCTTTTCCAGTTCCACTATGTCTTTCTTGAGATGCGGTGACCAGAATTGTACACAATACTCCAGGTGGGGCCTTACTATTGTTTTGTATAAAGGCATTATAATGTTCGCTGTTTTATTTTCAATCCACCCTTCCTCCTTCCCCACACACAGCTCCCACCATTGCTATGCCCGGTCAAAAGACAGCATGGAAGGTCCCTGGGACAGAGAGCTGCTTTCATGCTTTTGTTCCTCTACACCACGTTACACCGAGGACATGAGAGAAATCACAATTACAAGTTAATCTTGAAGAGCCATTGAATTAATTCAGCTCCATCTCCTTCAAAACTCGCTGTTCATTTGAGGAGCCCTCTTTTTCATGTGGCTATGATTATTAATTGTTTCTGAAACGCACCCCCCCCCATTTTTTTTTCAAGTGCTGAGTGCTTTGCAGCAATTATCTGCAGTTTTTAAATGTAAATGACTTCCTGCTGGTTATATCTGAATGACTTTAAGAAGCAATGATTTGCCACCTGATGAATTTTTAATTCCATCTAATAGTTAATTATTAAAACTAATAACAACATAACCAGGGCCTTATTTTTTTTAAAAGGTGGGCCTTACTCTTAATCAGGGTACTAATCACCTGATCCTGAGACGTGCTATGCTAGCAGCTTTAGTCCTTCACAGGACACACAGCAAAAGTTATGCGGACACAGTGGAATGTAGGAAGGTGCTTTAGTATCCTGTGTAGGACAAAGGTGGAGTAGAGGAGACTTAGAGCTCTATCTCATATAATCTAAAAGCTGATTTTTTTCAGCAATCAAAGGCGCCTCTTTTAAACATGCCCTCAAGTGCAGTCAGCTTTTCTGTAAAAAACAAAAACAAAAAACTCCGGCCATGCCCCCTGAAGCGCAGTTTCCTGAAACCAGTTCTGGGGCTTCTCTTGTGTGACGGTTCAGAAAGCGCTTTAAAGGTGCTTCTTATCTATGAACAGAGTCAGGGCGAGCATAAATGATCGAGTGAGAGGGAGAGAGAGAGAGAGAGAGAGAGAGAGAGAGAGAGAGAGAGAGAGAGAGAGAGAGAGAGAGAGAGAGAGAGAGAGCAAACAAGGGGGAGAGAGAGCAAATGACAGCGGGAGAGAGAAGGAGGGAGGGAGGAGTGTGGTGTGTGTGTGTGTGTGTGTGTGTGTGTGTGTGTGCCTGTGTGTGTGACAGAGAAGGGGGGGAGACCTGTGAGAATGCAAATGAGAGGGAGAGAGGAACTAAGGAAGCAAAGGGGTTGGGGGGGAAAGTAAAAGAAAGTTTTTTTCCCTCTGAATTCACCTCCCGTCCCAAACTTTCCTTTGCTTGTGCTGCCAGTGGACGTGAGAACGTCCGAAATGCTGTTTCGGTCACGTGATCGCGTGAGGGAGAAAGGCGCTTTATTTTAAGAACTGTATCTAGAGCGCTGCATATAGCTCTCAGAGTGGAGGATCGGCAGCTGGAAGCGCTTAACACTTCCTCTGCCAGATGCTTCTGCCCTACCCATCCCCACTAAAATTGTATCCATCGCTTTTTGCCCTGCTGAGTTTGGAAACTATGAACAAGAAAAAGAACTTCTGGATGGCTCAATGGTTTAATCCTCTGGCATGCAGAGCCGCAGGTTGGGAGTTTGATTCTCCACTGGGACTCCTTGGCAGGAGGATGGACTTGATAATCCCTGCAGTCCTTTTCAGCTCTGTAGTTCAACAATTATTACTACATATTTATTAAGAAAAGCAAAGGTAGTCAGAATAAGAATGGCAACCCCCCCATGTATTAAGATGAAAAAAAACAGCCATGCAAGCTTTTGAGATCTCTACACCTTTTCTCCAGTGCACACAGGCACCCTATCACACTTTTGCCACTACATAAAAGCATACTTTTCTTCCTCTTTCTCATGCATTATCTCAGCCCATACAGAGAGGGGGAATGCATCTTTCTCAAGGTGGCAGGTATTTCCTCCCTCTTTGAGGTGTTATTTTCCCAGCCGTGCTGCTAAAATACTTTAAAACCGCCAAGGAATCAACCTGATTCGGTTTGCCCGCAAACGCTCTGGTGACGTGAGAGGGAAAAGACAGAAAGAATAGGCTCCCCCCCACACACTCTCTATGCAAATCGAAGCACAACTGGGTTTTTATTTTATTTCATTTCATTTTGGATTGGAATCCCTGATGACACTTCACAGTGGAGGTTTTCCCTCAAGCAACGCTTGTTAATTTCATTGGGGATTTTGCACAAACAGAAGCCACCGCAGTCTCTTGCGACATTTTACCCTTATATCAACCCAGCAAGTTCCACACAAATCAAAGGGAGTTTTCCTTTTAACTTCATTATTATATGTTTTGCTTAAGGACAAATGTCAGAGAGAGAGAGAGAGAGAGAGAGAGAGAGAGAGAGAGAGAGAGAGAGAGAGAGAGAGAGAGAGAGAGAGAGAGAGAGAGAGAGAGAGTTCAAAAGTTGAATTTCTTTGCGCTGACTAAGCTAAACTGCACAAGGGAGAAGAGAGAAGACCTGGCCCATAATTTCCAAATCTGTTCAAAAGGCATATTATTCTTCAGCAGTGATAAAACTTTAATGCCAAGATGCTGGGCTTTTTAATAAACATGTCAGAAAAAGGAGCAAAGCCCAGTGCCTTTTCAAAGAATAAATTCCCTTTCAAACAGACCACCGAAATATGCCAGAGAATGGAGATGGCGAGTGATTTTGCTGTTCGAAAGAAAGAAAGAAAGAAAGAAAGAAAGAAAGAAAGAAAGAAAGAAAGAAAGAAAGAAAGAAAGAAAGAAAGAAAGAAAGAAAGAAAGAAAGAAAGAAAGAAAGAATTGAACAAAATAATTTTTTTCTGTCTTATTGCATCAATTAAAGGGCAGCATAAGAGAAGAAATACAAATATCTGGAGTCGCAACATCACCAGAAACATCATCGTGGGAAAGGTCAAACCCACTTTCTCTAAAATAATGATGGAAATATTTGCTTACAGGAGTAAAAAAAAAAAGAAGAAGAAGAAGAAGAAGAAGGCACCGTGCCTACTCTGGTGAGCAATTGGTGCACAGATATTGACAGCAATTCTGTCTGGATGATAGTCCGGAGTATGGGAAATCACACAAGACAGAGCAGAGGAACACAGCTAATTGACTATGTGGCTAGGACGTTGTCTAGGAAGTTGTCAATTAGCTACGGTTGGCTGCCACAACTTATGTGACTTCACTAATCTCAAGTTAAATCACAGAATGATTCTGGGCGTCGTTACCAAGAGGGTTTAAAAAGTGTGCATGGATTAGTATTTATTTATTTATTTATATTATTTCAGCGTGTGTACTGACCCATACTAGAGCACTGTCTGGGCAGCTTGCAACATAAGGAACACTTGGCCCCCTAGCGAGCTAGGTACTCATCAACCTTGAGCTGAATCTGTAAGGACTCTACCCAGGTTAGGAGCAGAGGCTTGACTGCAGTAGTGGTGCTTAAATGCTGCGTCAGGGCGCTCGCTAATCACATTGCATGAAGAGAGACCACAACACTGGAAGGAAAATACGGCCATCTTCCAATAATAATGGTTAGATGATCATGTGACTGTCCAAATGAGGCTGCACCATGATTGTTATTAGCCAGCATAGCCAGTGGTGGGAATACTGGCCGTTAGAGACACCCCTACCCCCACGAATTCAGTGCCCCCCCATTTTCCCTAGAAATGCTTTAGATGTTCACAAACAAGCTGCACAAATAGGTTCACCTCTCTCCCCTCCCCTTCTTTGAAATCTTTACTTGTGAACTATATTTACTTAGAATCCCAGGTCCCTGGATTCATATACAGTGGTACCTCGGTTTAAGTAATTCATTCATTCTCCGGGCCATTTTGTATTGCGGAAAATTCATAAACCAAAATGTCGTTTCCCATAGGAATGCACTGAAAACAAATTAATCAGTTCCAGAGGTCAGAAAAAAGGCAAACCAAGGCATTCCATTTAAAATGTTCTTAAACCGGGGCATCCCCATTCTTTTCATCTTGGGAATATCACACATCAATTTTAAACCGGGGCAATCCATTGAAAAATTTTCTTAAATCGAGGTATCCCCATTTCCAATTATTTCTTTTCTAAAAATGGATTTTTTCTTTAACCAAGGCATTCTTGGACTGAAGTACCACTGTCGAACAGAGAACTATGGCTTATACTACAGTCAACTGTGAATTGAATAGAATATAATAGAATCATAGAATCATAGAATCATAGAGTTGGAAGAGACCTCAAGGGCCATCTAGTCCAACCCCCTGCCATGCAGGAACCCCCATCACAATATTTCCGACAGATGGCCATCCAGCCTCTGCTTAAAAACCTCCAAAGAAGGAGACTCAACCACCCTCCGCGGCAGCATATTCCACTGCCGAATAGCTCTAGCTGTCATGAAGTTCTTCCTAATGTTCAAATGGAATCTCTTTTCCTGCAGTTTGAAACCATTGCCCCGAGTCCTAGTCTCTGAAGCCATGGAAAACAAACCTGTTCCCTCTTCAATATGACATCCTTTCAAATATTTAAACATAGCTATCATATCCCCTCTCAGTCTTCTTTTAGAGAGGCTAAAGGATGCAGATAGGTGGTTGAGCAGCATCTGGTGTGACAAAGTGTGGCATTTCAGACACCCACATTTTTAATCCAGACACACTTGCTGCTTTCTACTTGCACCATTTCTTTTGATCAAACTTGGCCTATTCTTCTACTGTCACAACTAGAATGTCCCTAGTATACAGATATGCTCCTGCCTGTGTACAGCCCGATCTGTGCAACAGAAAGAGAGGTGTTCTCGCAACTTAAAGCACAGCATTCATAATTCCATTTGCCATACAGCTGAAGGGATGCATTATAGATTGTAACTTTAATGCAATATGCTAGAAAGCCAACAAACGTTGATTTCTGTGACAAGATAGCTTCCTCTTCCAAACATTTCAGCAGAAGTTAACATGCCATTCAAAGCCCGCCCAAGAATTGCTGGTATTTCTGTTCTCTTCACTGGGGCTCTAAATATTACTCAAATCTGCATCATGGGAACAGCTGTTGTGCAACAGCTGAAGCTCAGGCCTCTTTCCCAAATTCAAACAAGGATGCCCTTTATGCATGCATCAAAGCTTGATGGCCTTCCAACCATTTGGACCTTAAACTCAAGCCTTAGATTTGGAATCTTGAAATCTCCTAAGCACTGGGGATATAACACCAGAGAGATGCATTTCGAATACGGCGATAGTTATCCTGGAAACTTGTTTCTGTTGAAAATTAACATGGAAAGCTACAATGTATAAGCTTTTATCTGTCTAGTTTTGTATTTTTGATAGCAGCTGCTCAAGGTTTCAGGCACATATCTTTGAGATGTTTCTTATTAATACAGTGACGGCCCTGGGGCACCTAGCTGGGGGCTCTTGTACTTACCTCCAGCCTGGTGCTGCCCTGAACGGGCCTGCGAGGGCCTTTCCAGGTCTTTTGGAGGCCCCAAAAGGGCCTCCTTGTGAACTGGAAGTCATTTCTGAGGCCTCCGACAGGCCTTCCCTCCTTACCCCAGGGGGTCTTTTTTCATATACTGTGGTCCCGTGATATAGTGGGACCACAGTATATGAACCGCGAATGGGCAGGAGACCACTGTCATACAATATCCAGCATCCTCTGATCATCACTGGGAACAGCCATGCTAGCTGAGGGATTCTTGAATATCTGTTCAATAGAGTAAATTTTTAAATCTCCAAGTCTTTCGAAGCTTGATTGTGCATCAGATGCAACATGGAATGTTCAACAGGCATGTGATCTTTTAACATCATGTACTTCCCAAGATGGTTGCGTAAAAATTCACAGACTATATAGAGTTCTGCATTACAGTATTTCTTTTCCCAATTTTATCCTTGACATTACTAAATTTTTAACCTCCTAATGAAATCTAGGAAAGCAGAACAAATGCAGGCACCCCACATTTAGTACATTGTTGGTCAAAATCCTCTTGCATAACTAAACAAGCTTTTGAGGTGAATTATCTCAAATCAAGGATCACTATAGTCATCTATTGCATACTGAGTTGAGTGTCTCATCCTTCAACTGATACTGTTTACAATGACTTATTAGCTTAAGATAATTTGCTTCTAACACTTCATCGTGTGCCGTTTGATAAGGTGACTTTGGCCATTGTATTTGAGGTCGAGAATAAGCCAGTCTTACCTGCTTTTCCTTGTCGTCTTCTTTCCAGCCACATCATCCAGAGGTAAAAAAGATTTTGAGGGAGAATGGGGCTGAGAAAGATGACAATTAATGATCAAGAGTAGAGATGGACACAAAAACAAAAACAAATTGCAATATTCATTAGAAACTGCTGATTCGTTAAAAATTGCATTGCTTTGTATTTGTCCAAAGCAACCACCCTGACAAATACAAAGCAATGCATTTTTAGCCATTTTGACTCTTTGTTTGTTTGTTTCAGCCTGAACTGAGGAATGCATTAATCGGCTCATCCAAATATATTCATAAATGCATGATTTGTAATTTATCAACCTCAGCAAATTAAAATCGTGATGTATTGCCATTTTTGTCATTCATGTGTGTGTGTGTTGTGTCGTTACAGTCGACACCGACTCTTCGTGACCCCAGATGGGCACGAAAGGAGCGATTTTTCGTTTTCGTTTTCATTTTTTCGTTTCGTTACGCAATGAAAATGAAACGATTTTTTTAAAAAAACAAAATGAAAATGAAAACAAAACTACCAAATTTGCCGTGTTTTTCGTTTTCATTGCAGCAGATGCATTGAACTAAAAAGAATGCTAATGAAACAGCAATTTTTTGTTTTCGTTTTCATTTTTTGTTTCATTACCTAAAGAAACGAAAACAATTTTTTTTGCAAAAATCCTCACAAAAACAAAACGAACCGAAACGGACCCCTAAACGACCAAACGACAAACGAAACACCCTATTTTGAGTCGTGCCCATCTCTACTGAAGAGACTATGCACATTCTTTAAAAAAATCCAAGGGATATAACTGTATTACTTAGTCATAAGGTCTTATGACTGCAGGAACTTGCAAAACCAATTTGTGATTACAGCTGAACTTAAATGTAGGCTAAGGATGTGGAAAGTAGTGGGGGGGGGATCTTATTTAGAGCATGCTGAGCCTTCCCATTCACCAGACAGATGTCACTGCTTCCGCTGAAAACCTTCACCTCTGCCACATTTTTCTGGTTTGCTTTTCAACTACTTTTCTACACAGGCCAAATTCTGCATAGCCTAATGTCCTTTCAGGTGGATCCTGAACGAGAAAGACGCTACTTGATGAAGCGATTGTAAAACTTCTGCAAAATGGTTAAAATAGTTTTGATACTCCAAAAGGAAAAGAGCAGATCTGCACATTTCCACAAAAATGTGAAAGCACTGCCTGACTTCTTGAACTAACCAACAACCCAATGTTCCTTGCCATCCGTGATCCAGATTTTTCTAATGCTAATGGGTCTTCACTGCCCCCCCCCCGGCGGCTACCAGAGGAAAATCCAGGGATCAGCAAACCATTTTCTCGGCAACATGAGATCCATGCATCTGGACTCCCTCAAACACAGCAAACACAATGCAAAGTGTGCTGCATATATACCATACTATAGAGCCGCCCTAAAGCAATCTCTGGATGGTATATAATTTAATAATTATGCAGGCTACACATTGCCCATCCCTGCAGCAAGTTGAGTACAGTACTTAATTTACCCTCTTGAGAAAGATGAAAGGCAAAGTCAACTTTAAGCAGGCTACATGAGAGATCAAATTCTGGTTGTGAGCAGTCTTAGCTGCAGTACTGCAATTTAACCACCATACCACAAGGCTTACATACATACATACATACATACATACATACATACATACATACATACATAATAGAGATGGGCACGAATCGAAAAATGGCATTTCGTTTCGTTTCGTTAAGGAGTTCATTTCATTTCATTTCGTTTTTCATGAATTTTTGTGAAAAAATTGTTTTGTTTTGTTAATTTGTTATTCGTTTTTACCCGCTTTTTTCCAGCGCCCAATGCGCGGCCCCTGGGGCCCGGTCGGAGCTGGGGGGTGCCTACGAACGGGCATGGGAGGAATAATGAGGGGAAGTGATGTCAGAACAAATAATGAATAACAAAACAAAAAAAATTCATTTCGTGCCCATCTCTAATACATACATACATACATACATACATACATACATACATACATACATACATACATACATACATACATACATACATACATACATACATACATACATACATACATACATACATACATACAGCATAAGTTCAGTGAGGAGATAACAGATGGACCACTCTGCACCTCTTAAACTGCTTTTTGCCCCAATTTGTAGACGGTTTGGGAGAATTTGCTATTTGTCTCTTTGCAACATATTACAAGATAAAAGAATGCTAGGCATGAGCGAATGCTGGAGTATTTCTAAAGCCCTTCCTTGTTTCATGGCTATGAAATATCCTGTGCTCTCCAAGTGAATTATGCTCATACTGTACTGTTAAGATTTTTTGCCCTTCTGAAATTCATGATTCACTCGGTCTGACCAATGTTTCTGCACAGCACCTTTCAAGGAGGTAGCTGGTTGCAGCGAAAACTCAGGGAAGCTAAAAGGCAAAGAGGCCTGATCCAGCATAAGCTTTCACAAACTATGGACCATTGGCTATGGTCCACCAAACCCCAGTCTTTAAGAGGGCATGAGACACTTTGTTTTATATACTCACAAATCAAAGGCTACCACTTACTGTGCTGCAACATGCCAAAAATGGAAGAAGACAAGATGCTGCTCTATCCTAAGTCAAAGCATCAGCACAGCTGAGTCATTGTCACCTGCAAAGATCCCGTAAGTAGCTCTATCTAGTGGCTCTCCTTTCAAGTAGGAAACTTCCCTAGGGCTACCTGTGGGGTACCAAGGGCTTGCGCAGAAAGTATGTAAACTATCACTGAGCCACACTCCCATCTGATGATACAGCAGCTTTACAGCACTATGACAGTGTTGAAGCCAGTTGTGTTGCAGTTGTTCAACTGGAGATGCCAGCTTGGCTTAAATCTGCAAAACACAGTCCTTTGTAAAAAAAAAATAAGATAATAGATAATAAGGAGCTGCTTCATAATGTCCTAGACCAGTGGTGGCGAACCTTTGGCACTCCAGATGTTTTGGACCACAACTCCCACCGTCCTTTGTCATTGGCATTCTAGGCTCAGAATTCTGGGAGTTGTGGTCCAAAACATCTGGAGTGCCAAAGGTTCACTACCAACACTGTCCTAGACCATTGGCTCTCAACCTGTGGGTCCCCAGATGTTCCTGGACTGCAACTCCCAGAAGTCTTCATCACTAGCTGAGCTGGCCAGGATTTTCTGGGAGATGCAGTCCATAAACATCTGGGTACCCACAGGTTAAGAACCACTGTCCTAGACAATTGCCTGGTCTACCACAGCACTGTCTATTCTGCTCAGCAGCAAATCTACAATATCAGTCATGTCTTTCCCAGGCATGCTATTGAAAGCAGCCATGGATTGAACCTGGACTCTACTAAATGCAAAAAGCCTATCTTCCACCTCAATTCTTATTCTCCATGGTAGCTGATCTCACCACCAAGCATGCATCTCATATAGTCAAGAAGTTCACAAAGCTTACTAAGCAGAGGTCTAATGTCAAGGCAGCCCAAATCGTGAGACCCGAACCAAGAGTTGATGAATCAGCTGCGAGTTTCATGGGACCGAACTGGTTCAACGACCGTTCACTTCAACAGTTCCATTAACAGCCAAGATCCTGCAAACATGTACCATGCATGGTATACACACTACTTAAAATTGTGTAGGGAATGCTGTCCATCAGAAATGTGACTGGCCTTATTGAAATTATATTTTTGCTGTGTATTCCCACAAGACTAGACATCCACATCAAAATTTAATTCCTGGTGAAATTTAATGATGACTTCTAGATTTCTCCGCACGGACACACTTCCCTTCCTAGCCGTGGATTGTAAAATGCATACCCTGTCCTAATAAGAAACAGAGAATCAAGGCACAGTTTAACTAAGAACTTGATTCATATTTTTTTTCCCTGTGGCACCTGAGCAGAATTTCTGGAGTCACTCAAGAAGAAGACAATCTTAGCCTTACAAAACTCGATGAAGAATTCTTTAGATGTCTCACCTAATCAGGTACCTCTGCATTCACCTCGCATGTTTCCTTTGGGTAAAGTTTTGGTAGGCGCTTTCCAAGCACGGAATTCTAAATGTTTTGGGACAGAGAATCCAAATTGCACAGAGCCTGCAGGTGTTTTTTTTAATACACCAAATGTATTGGCCTCTATAAATGTTCCATGATCTGTCAACTGGGGTGGATGGCATCCCCCCCTGTTGTAGGACAGCAGGTCCAAAGGCAGAGGGTAAATGTGGAGAGGGCATTTTTTAAGAAGCAGGCAAGGAAGGAGTGGAGTCTTAGAATGCAAGAAAAGTCCAACTCAGGTTGATGCTCCGGTTCTGTATCTTCTTGCCCACAAGGGGCACCCAAAGGCTTTCAAGAAAGTAATGGGCCATCCCTACTTGTCTTCCCCACTCTCCAGAAACTGGGCATCAGTGGCATTCTATAATGGAAACCCTTGTCCCAGTATTGCCCCATAATATGTCACTCTAATGGCAACTGGGCAATGAAAGGCACCATAATAGATAATCGGTGGGCATGTTCTCTATCTTTGAGTTAGGGTGACATGCTAGATTCATTTTTTTCTTTCTTACCAATTCCAGAACAAATCGGCCTCACTCCGACTGATCTGATGACGTTAACATCAAACCGGAATGGCCAGATGGGGTTCCAAGGCAAAACAAAGTGAATTTGCAAACCGATTCAGAGGTGATGCACAAATTGCTTCCTTCTGCTAGTGTGTGTGTGTGTGTGTGTGTGTGTGTGTGTGTGTGTGTGTGTGTGTGTGTGTGTGTGTGTGTGTGTGTGAGAGAGTGTGAGAGAGAGAGAGAGAGAGAGAGAGAGAGAGAGAGAGAGAGAGAGAGAGAATACCTCACTCACCCTGAAGGTTTATTAGGGTTGCTATAAGTCAGTTCTGATGTGATACTAACAAATAAGACAACAACAAATAAGAGAGGGAGAATTTTTTGTGTGGGTCTTGCAATGGAGAAGAATTAGGCCTGCCCTTCACTGCTTAGCCATGGGAACACACTAAGGGATGGTAACGGTGAATCAAGTCTTGAACATCTAACATACCCTGAAAAGTTTATTGGGGTCACCATGATATGGAGGTGACTTGATGCTGTACATCATCACCAGCTGCTTTGAAATTTGGCAGGTGTCCTCTTCCCTCTGGAGTTGACCACAGCTCCGAATTTCAACTACTTCAGCACAAAAACAAAAGTGATTGTCACTTTGGTTCTCCAGTGCACTGGTATTTACAACTCAAAAATCACTTTGGATCCAGGGCAGAGGTTGGGTGGGCATAAATCACCCAAGAGCAAACCGGAATACATCCCAAGCCCCAAAGAAGTTTCCAAACAGAACCTGGAAACACCATGCATCACCCTGATTCCTTTGCTAACTGATGGAGCTAATGAAATCTGGGCTGTACATCCCACTGGCCTGTCTAACAGCTTGGGCAAAGCACTCAGCTTTAAAGCAGAAACGTGGGACAACAAAGGACTCTTTAGCCATAGATTAATTTTAGCAGGGTGACACCTGGCAAACAGTGTCATCCCTGCAGCACCAAATCCCCTCTCCTGTTCCCTAGTTTTCTCTGCCAGACATTAAAGAGAAATCCTCTTTGAGAATGACATGCCTCTAAGTTTCAGCTTCTGCTGAAGAAGTTAAAAAAAGAGCAGCCGGTCAGCCAAAAGCTCCTGGAGAGAACGTGTGACTTTCACGATCAGGCTTTGGTGTCCCGTTGTCCTTTTGGACGCGGACTTTATTCTTGGTGGCTGTTAGCTCACCAGATTCCTCCGTCCCTCAAATGCCTCAGTGGCTGTGACTATGTAAGGCCTTGGCAGGCGTGGCCCCCCATCCTCACAGCTGTTTGGGCACCGATCACATTGCACTTCTCTGCTCAGCTATCAAGAGGCGGCCTTGTGCTTCTTGATTGCCCAGATGCCTCCCGAATACAGTTTCAGCAGAAGGGCAGCTGAGAATGAAGACTATTTATATCAGCTGTTCCAAACAGGCCCCTTTAGACTCATCTGAGGGTCTCTCTCTCTGGGCTTTTTTAGATTGAGCCAAGCGCCCTGTCAAATACTGGCCATATCTGGGCATAAAGTGGTGCTAGCAAACCTAACACCATGGTTTATCTTAAAACACACACACACACACACACACACACACACACACACACACACACACACACACACACACACACACACGCCCATAACTCACATCTGTTCAAGCTGTCAGTTGTATAAAGGAATTAATTCGTTCCAAATGAAATTTGGTTAAGCAAATTTTCCTTTGCAGAAATTTCCCTTAGGAATGCATTGAAAATGGATTAATCCCTAATCGTGGCCATTTTTGTTGACCGGATTTGTCCTATAGGCAATTCTGTTAAGTGACTTCCCCCTACCTATGGAACTTTTTCCCTTTAAGCAGATTTTCTGTTAAACAAACCGCTTGTTCCATGAGGGTCCACTGTACATTACATAGTCATAAAGATTTGATCTTCCTCAACCCCTGTCTGCAAAGGTTCAGCCAGTGTTCCCTTAAAAAAATAAGAATATATTTTTAAAAATCCTCAATTGCTTTGAAAGCTAAAACTTCCTCTTCTATTTAAATCTCATTTCCCCCAAACAATTTCATTTCCATTTGGGAGGAAAGTCACTCACATACAATATTTCCATGTATCTCTATCAACTTCTGAGAAACTATTTCTATTTAGGAGCGCACAAATAAAGATACGATGGCCTTAAAAATATGGATTTGGTTAAAGGGGTCTTGCTATAGTATGCTAAAAAGCTTGCCACTGAAATGAAGACACTGTAAGATCTAAAGCCACATAAAAATGAGGTATAGATTTAGATTCCATCGTCTCTGGAAGGCACAATCTGATTGCATGCTGTCTTCAGCAACATCCTACATTGTAGCATCGGCCCAGATTGCAGAATGACACCCGGGGAAGAGCAAAGCTATTGTGTTGCACACAGGTGAGCAAAGAAGAGATTGTACAGGTGGGAGTGGTTAATCCAGCTGGTCACTGGAGCTACAGAAGGGTTAATTGTGCATCAATAAAGCTGCTCCTTTGTGAATGTTTATCACTCTCTTTTAGATTTTTTTTCTCCTTCCAGCTAAAAATTAAAACTAATGTGGCCTCCTCCAATAACACACATCTTGATGAGTTTCATTTCTATATCATTTTCCCAAACCTGAGAAAGGGGAAAAGATGCAATTTAACTGCTTGGAAAATCCTCTCTTCCTTTTGATAGAAACATAGAATAATCATAGAATAATTGAGTTGGAAGGGAACTATAAGGCCATTGAGTCCAACTACTTCTAAGTGCCTCAGACATGCAAAATCACTTTTTAGTGGGGTAGAATTAATATATAAGTTTCATATATGCATATTAAGCAAGCAATGAAGTTTAAAAAATGAAGGATTTCGGAAATCTCACATGTTCACTTGTTACCTTGTTTTACTGTGCACTGTCCCTCATTTAGTCATATGGAGTATCACTGTAAAGCAGTTGCATTTAGGGATGGGAGCAATTCAGTGGATTCGTATTTCTATATTTAAATACAAATTTTGCACCTCCTAAGACTGGCAAAGCAGAGCAAAATGCATCTAGCCTCAGAAATTTGTTTATTTCCATGGCTTACAATATGTTCTGGATGGGAGAAAATGCAGAGCTGGCCATGCATACATTTCAGAAATCGGTAAAACCCACTAGGTCAGTGATAGTGAACCTTTTAGAGACCGAGTGCCCAAACTGCAATTCAAAACCCACTAATTTTTCTTCCAAAGTGCCAATACAGTAATTTAACCTGAATCCAGGTGGCTATGAAGGGGCAATGTTGGGTGCCCACAGAAAGGGCTCCGAGTGCCATTTTTGGCACCCGTGCCATAGGTTCGCCATCACTGCACTAGGTCAATAGGAAAAATCTGTACAAAAAGAGGTCAATTAGAAAAAATGCATACAATGATGTGTATATATTTTTGGAGGGAAACACACATAAAAATATGGATTAATATTCATATTTAAGAAGAAATTTTAAAAATTCTTGTAAAACAACATAGAACCGTCAGAGGACGAGAAGCTGATGGGATTTGAGGCAGCAAGAGCAAAGCAGTCTGATGTTGACAGCCCTACCTTGTGACTGAGACTCCCAGTGTGGTGTAGCAGATTGGGGGATGAATTAAGACTCTGGAGAATAGGGTTCTAATCCCCGCTCAGCCATGGAAAGTGACTGGGGGAATAGAACTGGTAAAAACCATTCTTTAAGATCTCACTTACCTTGGAAACCTTATTAGGGTTGCTTATAAATCAGTTCACACTTGAGAGCACATCACACACACACACACACACACACACACACACACACACACACACACACACACACACACACACACACACACACACACACACACACACACCTCCTTGACTGTTGAGAGCCACTAATGAAATAAACTTATTGGCATATCCTCTATAATGCAAACCACCTACGGACATTCAACAGATTTTGCTCACTGTCAGGGCTAGTGCAATTTATTACAATTTCTGAACTTCTGAGCACAGACCAAAGATTCCAGGCAGACCCTTCGTGGCCTGGAATCTTTATAGAAGCAGCTGCATGTGATTTAGAGTGGAGTCATCCATGTACAGTGTATCTATATGTATGATTTCACGGGCCAAATGTCCACAATACATTTGCTGATTACAGGATTGTAGGAGAGCAGAACTGGAAAGGGTCTATAAGACCATCTGTCAGATTCAACCAATTCATAGCTTTGTAGAATCATAGAATTGGAAGGGGCCTCTAAGGCTCTGGGTTGCTTTTTTAATATTAAGAAGCCAACAGAAGGGAGAGTAGGGTGTCTTGAGATTTCTCTTTCAGCGCCTCACATCCCAGCAGCAGACTTGCTTAGTTGCAATTGTTTATGTTGGACATTTTGACTGGATGACCCTTGAGGTCTCTTCCAACACTATAGGATTAAACATTTTGATTTATTGGAACATGGCAAATATTTTTATATTTGCCTCCCTTCCCATACATTACTCCATGCAATTTTTTTTAAAAAAAACTACACCCGCTTTTGCTGATGCGTATCCAGTTTCTTGCAACATGGAGGTGGCCCAGGTGAATTCTCACCGCAAATATTTCTGGAATTGTATCCAGCAGCGGTTGTGTATGAGCAGAAGGCAAGTTACATTTACATAAAACAGGGCCTCTGGTTATTTGCCGATCTGTCTTCCTACCACACACCATCTACTGTACAATTCCATGCCTCCTGAAAAAGCTACAAAAGAACCGCATAGGATATGGTACAGAGAGGGCTGCTAATAAATAAGACAGACTGTCAAAAAGCCTTTGTAACATGTAAACTAATGCTTTCTGTCCTTGTAGGCATAGGGAAAAATAATATTTTTTGATTGCCTAAAGCTCCCTTTGGGATAGAACCCATCATTTTTATTTTCCAATTTCTAGCTTTCCTTCTCTTTCAGGCTCTCAGCTAAACAATCCAAAGCCATTTAACAAAATGAAGCAAACTAAATATGCAAATTGTATGTACACACACATACAAATGCCTTTCTTTGACCAAAACACCTGGTTAAATCCACCTTGTCTTACCAAAGTCAACACATGCACTTTTACTACTCCATTAGCACATAACAAGTTGTCTTTCTGCACTATCATCTGCTTTATTTTCATTTTAAATATGCACACCCTGCCTTTGTTTCAGTGCTATCCAAAAAAACTAACAAAAAAGAAAAGAAAATTCACAGTAATTAAACAACGATCACACAATGCAAAACAGAACCATGCCAGAAATGGAAAGACTTTTATGCCAAGGACTATGCTGCTTTGTTTGATATGCTGGGTGTTAAACCGTATCCGGGACTTTGAAACAGTCTTAACACCAGGCCTGCCTCCTGATACCATCATCTGGTGTATTCCATATCACCAAAAGTATTCTCAGTGCCTGAAAGACTACATCCTCTATCAAGATTGCATTTTTGGTACAATGCTTTGATAAAGATAGCAAGTTGCTGTTGAAAGCTTAGCTTACATTTTTTTGTTTTAGTAGAAACCAATAAAGGTACCACTTAGCCTACTTTTGAATGCTCCTTTTGGTAACTGCTAAGGAGTCAGGAATTTGTTTAGCAGCAAAGAATTTGTTTGGCACCCAGAATGCTCCACCACCAGCCCAATACAATACCAGGCAGTCATACCTGGGAGGTGGTGTGAAAGATCTCTGTCTAAGACCCTACAAGCCATAAGGCCACACAACATGTTGGGCCTCACACAGCTTCTGGTATTCCTTCTGCTTTCTTAGATGCTCCACCATCATGAACCATCTGAACTCACCACAGAAAATGATTCAAAAATTAAGCATAGCCACTGGGGGAAAACTCCTCAAATTATAATAAACCCTCAGATTATAATAAAATGAATTTGCCTGTTGGAATGGCAGCCAAGCATCTATTGCCCCTACCTCATTCTCTGGTTGCAATCCTGTTCACACAGCAACGTTACTCAAGGCTCATATGATGTCATCAGATGCAGTTAGTTTTAGAAGCACTAAATTCCTCAATCTTGCCACCACCTCTGGCTGAAAATCCTGAAGCTCTCTCTTCTGTCATGAGGAAGCCGTTGGGGGGCTGGGGTGCCAAAGGAGTCTTTCATTTCCGAAAATTTCTGCCAGTGGGATGACTTTATTGGAGTGTCTATTTTTAGAAGTTAAAGACACCTCCCCAATCTGGCAACACCCCAAAGCTTCCTCTGATGAAAGGGATCCTAAAGAAGCCTACAGACCTCAATGGGAGGAAAATCAGAGATGTTTGAATCCTGAAAAGTCTCGCCATACCTGTCAACGTCATCAAGCATTACGTGGAGTAGCTGTGAAAATAGGATTTCAGCCTCCAGATCATCTGGTATAGAAAAGTGTGGTCTGGGATGTGTGCGGGCAGTCAGGGAAAGATATGGACACTATCTGACTTCTTTGCCTTTACTCTGAAGCAGCTGATATTGTAGGGACTTACAACATAGTGATTAAACAGGCACAAGTTTTTCCCAGCAGGTGAAAAAGTGAGAAGAGCCAGGATTAAATTGTGACGGCCGTTTTCTGTAGCAAATACCCATCTACTGTAATTGTTTGATTTGCAGGAAGAGAATTGAGATACCGGGGGGGGGGATGATATCTAACATCATTCAGGACTCCGTGGATACATCTTCTCATTGGTAGTTCTGTTAAGGGTTGCTGTGTGTGCAGGATGGAGAATATACTGTTTAGTATTGAACTGTGAAAATGCAGGAAGAGAAGAAAGTAAAAAATGCAATCCAGACCAAAGGAAGCAGGGGCAGAGGAGAGGTAGTGAGTGAATCAAAAGGTCAAGCGTTATACTCGAGAGGAAAGCAATGTCGTGGATAATTTATTAAAATGGTTAATGGTGCCAGTCTACATCAGGAATATTTTTCGCTGAAACAGAAATAAAGGACTAGTTACGCAAATAAGACAAGCAGCCAATCTATTAATATGTCTGAGTTGAATGTTCTAAATATTTCAACAAACCACTATGAACCAGTGTCTGGCCTTATCTTTTCAGATTCACTGTCTCCATTTTGTTGTGGTGGTGCAGTTTAATACAAAGTGAAATCATTTATCCCTGCACAACGGACATACTTTTTTTAATGTACTGTACTGTCTCATTGCACTTGGCGCACAAAGTGAAAAACCTCACGTGGGAAGTTGAGCCATGGCAACTGGACTTCTTTTCTTGAGAGTTTGAAACGTTTTGCTGCTCATCCAAACAGCTTTGTCAGTCTGTCTGGATGAGCAGCAAAACGTTTCAATCTCTCAAGAAAAGAAGTCCAGTTGCCATGACTCAAATTTCCAGATAAACTCACCTGGATCTGAGAATCTATGGCTGTGGTCACACCTGGGATTCGATCCTGATCTTCTGAAGGTCCGGCTTTTCCTCTTCGTCCCATCACATGATTTAAATGTGGGAGAAGAGTTCTCACGTCAAAATCAGTTTTTTCAATTTTAAAGTGCAGTTCAGCCCCCTTGGCCAGCAGGTGGCGCTAGCATTTGAAAAAAACGGACGACTTTGCTGGGGGGAATTAATGCTTGTCGGACCGGATAGAGTTTCCTGTTACTCCGATATGCAGGCAAATTAAAAAAACCAGCACCGATCGGCCCCAGGAACAGCTGGTGGGTGCTATGAAAAAAGAAAGAAAAAGAAACCTGGATCATCACTGTGGTCCCATGACGTCTGCCTCCTTAAAAGCTGGATTTTGAAAGCGAGGCAAAAATTCCCCAAACTCCTAGGTGAGTCACAGAAACCTCGCTTAAGGGAGCATTACTGGGTTTTCTTTTTTCTTTTTTTTCCCAAAAAGCCCGGTGGCCGTGAGGATGGCATTTTTGGGCACGATTTATTTAGTAATTTAAACTGTTTTTAAAGGGACGTGGGACCGAGCCCTTAGAAGTTAGAACACCCTGCTTTGTATGGATTTGTAACAGAATCATACATTGATTGGCAGGGGTTAATTTAAGTATCACTTCTAACTGCTGTTAACGTGGTTCCACCTCATCTCACCTATTTTGTGTAGTAGAAAACTGAAGTTGCCTTCCAAAAGCATCCTTATTCAGAAATAAAGTCCAGATAAACTAGTGGGGTTTTAAGATCAAGCTAAGACCAAATCCAGTTCTATCTAGTGAATGACAAACTACTGGGTCACTGACCGTCAAAGACAGATT